>JANBPO010004741.1:6114842-6714842 GCA_024336825.1 Amorphophallus titanum | reverse complement strand
AGCAGGATAGGCCAACAATGGCCCTAGTAGCATTTTTGGTGCCGATGTCAGAACGGGGCAAGACCACCAGGGATGGTTTTGCGTCGCCGAGTGCTGAAACTTTGGTGAAGATGCCTTGGGCAGAAAACTAACAGAGGGAGGCATGCCGAAGCTGTTGAGGCCGCTACAGGTTCTGGGTGGACTGGGTTGCACCAGTCTGGTGCAGCCGTGGGAGAATGGAAGCCCTGGGCTGTGCTGTCGACAAAAGCAGACGAGACCACCTCGGGCTCGAAGGAGACTCGAGGGGGAAGAACTCTCATGAAGGGGGCTCTGGCCGATCCACACAGGAGAAGCCAGTGTTGGCGTTGCCAATGGGCACTCAGAAATAGGTGCAGTCCGGGCGTAGTCGCACGGAAACACCTATAGCGGTTGATGCCGTTGACAAAACGCGACGAAATCACCTCTGCTGCGAAGAGAACTTGGAGTAGAACAATCCCACCAAAGGGGGCTTGTCAGATTCGCACTGTAGACATCAGTGTAGGCTCTTCAAACTTCGAATGATAGGAGTTGTTGTAGGCAAACTCCACTAATGGTAGGTGGTGAAACCAACTCCCCTACCACTCCAGGCAATACGACCTCAACATGTCCTCCAAAGTTTGGATAGTCCTCTCCAACTGACCATCCGACTGAGGATGATACGCCGAGCTAAAAGCTAACTCGGTGCCTAGAGCTCTCTGGAAATTCCTCCAGAAACCAGATGTGAAACCCGGATCCCGATCGGACACGATCGAAATGGGAATCCCATGCAAGGGTACGATCCGCTCCACATACAAACGTGCCAGATTTGGCACATTCCAGCTGATCTTGATCGGTAACAACCGAGCCGTCTTCGTCAGCCGATCCACGAGCAACCAAATGCTATCATGCCCACTCAGAGTCCTCGACAATCCCACCACAAAATCAGTGGTCACGTGGTCTCATTTCCATGTGGGAACCTCCAAGGGCTGAAGCACACCTCCTGGTCGCTGATGCTCCGCCTTCACCTGCTGACAGGTCAGGCATCTGGCCATGAACTCGACAACATCTCTCTTCATGCCAAGCCACCAGAATTACCTCCGCAAGTTCCGATACATCTTCGTCGCACCCGGGTGTACGGTGTACCTGCTCCCATGAGCCTCATGCAACACTACATGACGAACCTACTCCTCAGCTTGGACATACAGCCTACCATGGAACCTTACAGCACCGTCCTCGCCGAGCACCACATCAGCCAAAGCTAAAATCTGGGGCAACTCAGGGTCCACATGCTGAGCCTCTGTCACCTGACGGCGGATAGCAGGGGTGACAGTCAGACTTGCAAGCACTACTAACCCTGGCTCTTGGGGAATCTTGAGCCTGAATGACACTTCAGGCACTTATTCCCAGAGCCTTCACTTCCTTAACATCAAGGCACTGACCGCGACCTTCCGACTCAAAGCATCGGCGACGACATTCATCCTACCCAGCTGATAAGACATGGTGAAGTCATAATCCTTCTATACTCTATCCAACGCCACTGTCTGAGGTTCAGGTCCTTCTTAGTGAACACATACCTCAAACTCTGATGCTCAGTGAACACCTTGAACTTCTCACCGTACAGATAATGCCTCTAGATCTTCAATGCGAAGATCACAGCCACTAACTTCAGGTCATGGGTGGGGTAGTTCTCTTCATATGGCTTCAGCTGCCGTGAAGCATACGCCACAACCCTACCATGCGGCATCAACACAGCACCCAATCCGACCTCGGAAGTATTTGTACACACCACAAAATCTCCTGATCCAGAAGGTAAAACCAACACCGGAGCCGAGGTGAGCAATCTCTTCAGCTCCATGAAGCTACGCTCACACTCATCAGTCCAGACAAAAGGCACATCTATATTCAGAGGGAAAATGCTTCTTTCCAACTAGAATATTTTAAATCTTCCTATTTTATCTACGATAAAATATGATAAGATAAATTCCGTGTCCAACGGACTGGCATGCCCGGTGGGACCTTTCCCGCCTTTCTTCTTTCTGTCAAAGAAAGTCTCCAAACCCTTTTTAAGGTTCTGATTTCCCTCCTCTTCCATTTA
Source organism: Amorphophallus titanum (assembly GCA_024336825.1). Classification (NCBI taxonomy): domain Eukaryota; kingdom Viridiplantae; phylum Streptophyta; class Magnoliopsida; order Alismatales; family Araceae; genus Amorphophallus; species Amorphophallus titanum. Next base: position 6,712,750 of record JANBPO010004741.1, on the reverse strand, counting down.
CAGGACGGGAAGGGGAGGGCATACAACGCTCTACTCATTTGAGAGCTACTCGCGCGTCTGCGCCCTTCTCCGTTCGTGCTACGCACCACCACCACCACCAACAGCAGCAGCGATGGCCGCCGTCACTTACGGCCCTCAGATCATCGCCAACCACGCCAGATTCGGATACCTAGCGACCCCGATTGTCTTCGGCGATTTTCCTGCGGTCGTCGGCTCACCCTTCGTCTTGGGCGTTGTACTCGTGGTTGAAACCAGCTCTGCCACGCCTGCAGTAGCAACTACCGAGGGTGTCAGGCCCTCCGCCTCATCAACTGGCCGGGTTCGCTCGGCCAAGAAGGCGGCCACCGAGGGTGTCACGCCCTCTGCCTCAGCAACTGGCCGGGTCCGCCCGGTCAACAAGCCAACCGTCGGGGGTGTCAGGCCCTCGGCTTCAACCATTGGTCGGGTTCGCCCGGCCACCTCGTCACGGACTAGAGGTGTCAGGCCCTTTGTCCCATCAAATGGCTGAGTCTTCTTGGTCAACCAGATTACTGTCGGCGCCGCTCCTGAACAACGGGGGCAGCGCCGTCGCTGCAACGGCACCAGTTCTAAGGCGGCCACCTTTAGAGGAGCTGCTCCTGCTCAACGAGGGCAGCGTCGCCGCCATAATGACGCCAGGCCTACGACAGGCGTCGCCAGCGCCGCTCCTGCTCAACGGGGGTAGCGCCGTAGCTGCAAGGGTACACAGCCTGCGACGGCAGCATCTCGCTCCGGCAAGACTGTAATTGTCGGAGACATCCGCATCCGGCTCGATGGGGGTGAGCCGATCTTGTCACGGGACCGTCATGTCCCGACCATTCTCACCTCCAACCGCTTCGAACTCCTTCGACAAGTTCGGGAGAACGGAGCGAAGTAGAAGCCCGCCGTACCGGCGACAACCCTCGCAGCGGCCCAAGTCACGAGCTCCCCGATCAAGGACAGGGGCAACCCAGTGGAGGAGTGCCAGCTCCATTTGAAGAAGATCTGGGACACCAAGGAGGAGGCCCGAAGTATCAGGCGTGCAAGGGCGGAGGAGCCCTTCCGCATGTCGGAGCTTCAGCAAATGCGGAGTCCGACAAGCACTGAAGCCTCGGTCTCTCCGGGGTCTACAACTCAACCCCTACAGGGGCAAAAGCGCCGAGGAATCACAAGGAAAGAGAAAGCTATTCTATCGGGGACTAAAATAATGCCATAGTTTTTATAAAATAGTTTAAGCATGTCGGATATGCATTACCGAATGCATTGGAAACTAAACATGCTCTATTGAATGCCAGAGAGCATAACGGACCAACATAGGGCCGTTACCTCACATAATGGATCGGGGCAAGGGCGTAATACATTACATAATGCGTCCCCCTACGTCCGTTATACTCACCCGAACACTCAGGTGAACACAAGGCACAGATATGCAGACCATAGCGCACTTGTGATAGGGCGTTATGTACAGTATAACGCATCTACTCCAGTGCGTTATACCCTAATGCATGATGCAGTGTAGTCGAGAATGCAGAGCATAACGCACCAGGAATGGGCGTTATACTAAGTATGACGCGCCCCTCATGGCAGTTATACTCGCATAAGCTGAAGCCAGAAACCCAGGGAGCATAACGCACCAGGGCTCATGCGTTATGAGACTATAACGCATGGGCCGAGGTCAGCTAAAGCCTCCCGAACACCAGGAAACCACGGTTCAATGCAGCGTATAACGCATCAAGCAAGGAGCGTTATACATTGCACAAAGGATCTACCCTACACCGCCATACTAACCGCCTTACTAGTCAATGGTCAACGGTCAAACTAGTCGGTCAAGGGTGATATGGTGGTCTACTAGGGGTGCGTTAATGTCACCCGAACGTGGAAAATCCACAGGAAACCCTTGACCATAATGGTCAGGGACAGGTGCGCTATACTAACCACCTATCTACCGTTCTCAGGGGCATAACGGACTTGGAGCGGTCCGCTATGAGGGCATAACGCGCCTTGTAAGGTGCGTTATAGTCATGACGGTCACTAGGGTGACCGCCATGCGGTCTGGGTGATGAACGGGTTCGGTTTGCGACCAAGCTGTTCCCCGGTCGATAGAAATTGACTGGTTCGCTACAAAACCTGCAAGAAAACTGAAAGGAAAACTATGCCATGCATCCAACCATGCCCACAGAAGCTAGAAATGACCTAAACATGCCCATAACCTATTAATAAGTAATTAAAATACTAATTAGCATGTTTTTAATATATTTTAGGGTGAAACTAAACATGGACGTTAAATGGGCCGAACGGCCGTGGATGGATGTGCAAGTGGTGTGGAATGATCCTAGCGAAGTAAGGAGTCCATCCCCTACCTCTGACGCGACGAGGAAGCCGATCCGATGCCGAACGCACGACGTAGGCAACGGTGACCTCCCGGCACCACGCGCCTCCACGCTCCGCAGATCGAGGGAAGAAGGACGTCCACGCGATCCTCGCGACACGACCTTCCCAACGGTACCTCCCGTGCCTCGATCAGCGAATTTAAGAACAAGTGAGTGAGTGCTCATGAAACCCCCTTTTTGGACAAATTGTGTTCAAGTTGAGGCCGACTTGAAAGTTGGTGATGTCGACTCCATTAGAGTGAAATTGTAACATTTGTTTGACATGATTGTGATGTCCACCAAGGATTTGTTCCTTCAAAATAAGATAGTTGAGAGTTGAACACATTGGTTAGATCATAAGTAACATTTGAACATCAAATTTCACATCTAGAGCTCATTCATCCAAATAAACTACAATAAGTACACTTCACCAATATTTTGACTTCCATTCTCAACCAACAAAAATGCATTCCACCAATAACAAGATTTTGACATGATAAACATGAATAACCCATCAAGTACAAGTCCAAGTGACAAAGTCATTTTGTAATCATCAAAATCACATACACAACAACCAATTTTGTGGCAGTGGGAGCACAAATGCGACACTCTGTGATAAATAATAGATTGCCAAAAGCCACTCCCCTCCACACCTATCCATAGTCTTTCCTTCCTCTGAGCAGCCAAATCAAGTTCAACACACGCTAAGGCTTCAGATGTCTCTGTCATGGCAAGGGTGGCATCATGTATTCGCAACACTGTACCAATATTTCCAGCTATTGATCGGATCATATCTTCATGATAGAAATTAACTAGTATGGAGGGAAAACCGATCCATACAGGGGCAGCCGGTGGATCTGAAGAGAAATTGAATTGTCGTGTCCACCTAAAAAATCTAAATAGAAAGCCTTTAATAAATAAGCTATTTTGGAGAAGGACCTTCAGGAAATCTACTTCAGAACCTAATCGGATCAAAATGTGTCTGGCATTCAATCTACTAATTATGCAATCCACACTGAGGTGGAGACGCTACGAGATGCAATCTTTGGTCTCTGGAATGGAAGGTCGTCCATAGGTGCATTTTGCAATGATGGCATTCTGAAGCTGCTGGCAAGAAATCTGGATTTCTTCTTGAGTGAAGAAGATAGCCGATTCACCCTTATCCGTAAATGCAGGAAGCTTCACCTGAATAGGAACTCTCGGTCGTTGCTGATCCTCCATCAGGGTCTATGCATATGTCTTCCGAGGGTCAGCCACCGCCGTAACCGATCGTCCAGTAGCAGTATCTTCCGAGGAGATCAGAGTTTCTCCCGCCACACCAGCCATGGCTGGTTGGGGGGGATACACCTAACGGTACTTTCCTTATCTTTCATAATTTACTTAGAATGCTCTGAATAAGGTGCTAAGTCCTAGACCATCAATAGTCCATCTAAAATCATGGAAATCTCAACCCTTGGGTCAACCCTCGGGTTAAGGTACTCAGGAAATTTGGCGGTCAATAACTGGGCCGCTATATGGGGGGTGGGGAGAAGTGGAGTACAAACAAACACTACCTCCACACAGGGAGGGGCGGTAAGCCGGCCAGGCGGGGAGGGGAGTGAAGCTAAGACGACGCCGGGTGGGTGCTTCTTCAGCTCTGTCCAGGTCTGCAACAGTCGGACAGAGAGTCATTGTTGATGCCGCCATAGGCTATACCAGACTCGAAAGACGCCGAAACTAGTGCCAATCCTTTACTGATTGACCAAGGAAAGCTCCTGAATTTTCATGGGATCGTCCGGTGTCGTCTCTGGTCATGGCAGACTTTGGACCTGGACCTCTGTGCTATGGCTCGAGCTGGACCCAGGGTACTGCAGTAGATGGAAGAAGTCAGACAAAGAGGGCACTGCCACGGTCACTCCCGAAGTCTAAACGAGATGGGATCAAGTCGAGGATGACCGTGGACGAGTCCTCTTTGAGCAGCATCCAGGAAGAACACCAGAGGAGGTCGGGACAGAGAGATATGTCCGGAAGAGTGGGAGGGGCTCTGGACGGATCTTGACTGACATGATCTGCGACCTTGGGGAGAGAAATTGGAACGGGCTGCTCTGAGCTTCAATCGGCTCCCCGCTTGATGCATTGGATAGGTGACTGGTGGGACTCCACTCCGGCTAAGTGGCGTGCCAAGGGGAGCTGTGGTGTGGTCACTGGAGCTTCTGTAAGCGGCCTCTAGTTGTAGGCCGGACTGGTTCTGCACAGTCTGTAGAGAATGACTCTCAATAAGGCGGTGCCGTCACGATCGCTCCCGTCATCGAAATGGTGCGGGACCAAAATGGGCACATCCGTTAATGAATCCTCTTCGATATCCAACTAGGAAGGCCGCTAGGGGAGGTCAGAGTAGGGAGATAGAGGACGTAGAGTGGAGGGGTGTCTGCTCTGATTCTGAGTGGACTGACCTGCACACCCGGGGAAGAAAATTTGGAACGGACAGCTCCGGACTCCAAACGAGGCTCCGCCAGCTGTGTTGGACAGAGGACTGGTAGAGGAACGTCCCAGCCAAACGGCGCCCCAAGGGGAGCTGGGGTGTGGTCACTGGAGCTTCGGTAAGTCACCTCTGGTTGCAGGCCAGACTAGTTCTGCGCAGTCTATGGAGAACAGCTCTCTCGGGCAGCTCCGAACTCGGATTGAGATGAGATCACCTCTCCTGCGAAGCTAATTGGGAGAGATTTTCGTTGATGTATGGTACACCTCCTGAAGTCGCCGAATGACCCCGGGGCAGGCTCTACAAGTTGGTCTTCTGCTACTACCTGCGAACTGGGCAGGGTATAGTGGTGGAAGGGGGGATAGTGAATATCCTTGTGCATTCACAGTCTGCAGAGGAGCATGCGTACCAATTGAGGGCTAGTCGACGCAGTCCTCAAAAGCTTCAAGTCCTAGAATCTTTCTTCAAGCCAGCGTCGACGTTACATGTTCAAAGGTCAACGCTGCTAAGTGTATTCCAAGCTTTCTTCAAGCCAGCGTCAACGTTACATGTTCAAAGGTCGACGCTGCTAAGTGTATTCCAAGCTCATGCATACATTAAGGCGTCAACGCTGCGTAACGACAGCGTGGACGCAGTAGCATAACTTCACTGGAATGCATGGAAGCGTCGACGCTCTAGTATTGCAGCGTGGACGCAACAGAGAAGCAAGCAACAAAGACAGTGTTGCTGTAGGGCACCAAGGCGTCGACGCTCCGTAACGGCAGCGTGGACGCAGCAGCATAGCAGTAATCTGAGGACTACGTCTACGCCTCAAGCCCGACAGCGTGGACGCAGTGGTACAAAGTACTTGCTTGCACCAGTGTGTCAATGCACCAGCATGGTTGCGTGGATGCTGCAGTACAAGCAACAAAGACTGCTGCTGGTGAAGTCTGCACTGCGTCAATGCTCCTATCCGGGTGCATCGACGTTGTGGTTGAAGCAACTAGGTTTGAAGCCAACAAATACTCTAGTGCATCAACGTAGTGAAGAGGTGGCATCGACGCAGCCAGTTCAAGTCACGTCCTTGTAGAGAAATTGGAGGCTGCGTCAACCCCACCGATCTACTGAGTGGACACTGCCTTTTGTTAAAGATTCAGATCTCTTCACATGGACCCACATTCGCACCTCCTCCAATGCTAGATCAGTAGAAGGGTATTTCTATCATCCAAGCCCCTTCTGGAACACTACTAGACGTGTGTAATCATTGGTGAGTCAGGGAATCTGGCTGGGACCCACTGACAGCACGTGTGTGAGGTCGAGCGTGGGAAGAAGCTATCACTCTCAACGCATGAGGGGGATCGTGGTGAAAAAGAAATAGAGTGATGTTTTTCGCAAGTACGAGCATATACGCCGAAGAAGAAGAAAAGAAGAAGCACGGAGATGAAGTGCGTACCCAGAAGAGCAGAGGAGCAGAAGAACCAGAGAACCAGAAGAGTCAACACTGAGATCAGTTTGTGGAAGAAGAAGAGAATATGCGTGGTGAAAAAGAAAGGGCAGTGGGGCTTTTCGTCTGAGAGAGAGCAAAGACGCTGAGAGAAGAAGAAGAAGACGAAGCACAGAGCAGAAGAGAAAAGCAGAAGAAGAGAGGAACAGAAGAGTAGCAGAGCAATCCGATCGTGGATCTGACAACTGGATCAGATCAAGTGAGATCAGTCTGCTGACGAAGAGCATTCTCCAGAGACAGATCTGGAAATCGGTTCTGCATTTCACCTAGTGTGAATCTTTCCATTTTTAGTTGTTTTCCTTATGGCAAATGAAGACGAAGAGGTAACCAACAGGTTTGAAAATTTTTCTATTGACGATTGGGAAGATGCTTATGCGGAATTATTAGCTAAATTTAATGGTTTAAGCAAAGAACATAGGGTTATAAAAAGAAAACTGAATGTGGCTAATGATGAACAAGCTCAAATGATTGAAGATAATTTGAAATCTAAGAAAGAACTAGCTGAACTTCAGTTAGTTAGGAAAGAGAATGATGAGCTTAAGTTTTCACAGCAGGAAAATCAAAAATAGCTTGATGACTTCAAGAGAAGAATACAAGAAAGTCAAAATGAGAACAACTTAATCACTGAGAAATATGAAGCTGTTAGGAAAGTCAATTCTGAACTGCAAGAAAACTATAAAAATCTGTGAAAAGAATTGGAGGATAAACAGAAAACATTAGAGAAGTTTACCCAAGGGAAGACCAACTTGGATGCTATTCTAGGAGCAAGGGTCAACTTTAATAAAGAGAGTCTAGGCTAGAATCCAACAAATAAAAAACCTCTTGAGCTTAAGCCTGTGACATTCTGGGAAGAGGGGCGATCTCGCGCTGTTCCTGAGTTGAGGTTGACGACCACGATTGTGAGAACTGCAAGAAGGAAAATGGATCAGTGATGCCTAGGGATAGTTCCCGGGGGAAAACCCTCCAATGCTTAAGTCAGCCAATCAGATAGATCTCTGGTGCGATGGAGAGAGGTACGAGGATGCAGGGGCGTGAGATCCCTCTCCACCAAGTGGTGAAGTGGCTCTTGCTCAGGATTAGTGTGGCTTAGTTGCGCTTACCTTTCGTAGTAGAGCTTCCCAGGTTTATATAGCAACTCGTGAAACGTAGGAGTCCTGTGAGCCAAGGAGTTTTAGGGGGTGTTACGTCCTCTTCATGGGCTCTTTATAGCACGGGGACTCTTGATCTCCCTTATCCCTTTGATCTCCCTACTCTTAAAGGGCACGTAATGGTCACACAGATAAGCTTTCATCAGTCGGTCCGAGCGTGGGGCACTAGCTCAAGGGGGCTCCCGAGCGATGGGTGCACGGCCTGGACGGGGTATGTTAGGTTCCCGAAGGAACCTCCCCGATCGATCTGACGCTCAGACTTCCGAACCCGAAGGTCGCCTAGGAAGCGCTTGATCCGAGTGAGTTATTAGGCTTGAAGCTAGTGGGCCCCGGGTGGTTGTCACTCTAAGGAGCTGGGCCTCGTTTGGTCTGGTGGGACCTCGTTTGGCCACTCTCTCCGGGTGGTAGAATTCTCCCTCTCCACTTGTCCCCCTCCTATTCCCGAGCCAAGATTGGGCTCGGTCGAGTAGCATTTGGAGAGAACATTGGTGGCTTGAGTCGGGTGGAAAATTGATTGTCGGGAGATTACACTCTGTAAGTAATGTCAGTGGATGTTACCAAATGGTGTCTTAGTTTGAACATAAATTTTTATTTGTCAAACTAAATTTATATTTATCCGATCGGTCACAATCAACATTCAATTTAGTGTCTTAAAATTTTAAATATTTTGAGTTGACCGAGAGATGGGACGTGAATTTAATGCATCGACAGATCCAAAGCACACTAACATGAGATAAGTTAGGGTCCAGGCCAGGTAGCACGTGCTACGTCTCAAAGAATGCAGATAAATAGTAAGCAGCGAGAAGTTGGAGTGAACAGGACGGCGACACACCAAGGGGTAGCGTCCCCATCGGCAGAGAGGGTCCCCTCTCTCGCTCTCTCGCTCTCTCTCTCGCGTCGACGGAGGGTGGTCGGAGGTTTCCATCGTTGTCACCAATGGCAGGTGAGCCGGGTCACAAGAACCAGTTCAGCGGCGGCGCCCTCTCTATGGTACCTCTCGCTCCAACTCTACCATCTCTCTCTCTCTCCATGCATGGCTCAAAGGGTATGGTGTAACGAGCTTTTGCCTGTGCGTCGGTGTGCTCTTTCTGCATCTGATGTGCGCAGTTCAAAGGGGAGGCGCAACGGTTCGTGGACAACCTGCCGGAACGCAAGAACCTTCTCCAGACCGATGCCCTTCATGAGGTACAGCTGCTGCTGCAACCACTTCCATCTCTCTCTCTCTCTCTCTCTCTCTCTCTCTCTGGTTCAAAGGAAGTATTGTGACAAGCAGTGGCTTCCTTGTGCTCTTGTCGTCATGATATGCGTGCAGTACATATTGGAGACGAGCGTGTACCCGCGGGAGCACGAGCAGCTGAAGGCCTTGCGAGAAGCCACGCTCGAACACCCCGCGTACGTCTCTCTCTCTCTCTCTCACATGCGCGCGCGCGACACACACACACACACCATATGTGTATGGTTACCATGACTTCACGCTCGAACACCCCGCGTACGTCTCTCTCTCTCTCTCTCACACGCACGCACGCACGCACGCACGCACGCACACGCACGCACACACACACACCCCATTATGTGTTTAGTTACCATAACTTCTGGTAAAATTTGAACATTTGTAATGATGAATCTATCCTCATATTAGGTTTTATAGGAGAATATGTAATATTTAAAAATTGACGAGACTTCTTAAGTTTTAAACCAATTATTAGTTTTTCACATTTCTTATCATTTAATACTCGAGGAATTTGCGCTCGAGATTTGTTAGCCTTGGAAAAAATGGACGAAGACCCAAGTACCATTAAGTACTAGCTAGATTTCTCGCCGTAAAAAAGAAACAAAGATTTTTCGACGAGAGTTGAGATTTTTTTTTATTTTTTCTTCTAATGCCTCGTCCAGGAGAAATCTTAAGAAAGACGTGATCTCCCCCCTGGAATTCATGATCTCTCCTTCTAGTATCGACATAAGTCTTTTGCCTAGACTAAGCCATTTGAAGTCTTTCTCGAATGAGCTGGATCTTTTCAGTGGTATCTCTTACCATGTTTGGGCCTAGTAGTTGCTTCTCGCCAACTTTGCCCCAGCATAAGGGTGATCGACAACTCCTTCCGTATAAAACTTCGAAAGGTGCCATCTGAATACTTGCCTGGTAACTATTATTATAAGCAAACTTGACCAGGGACAAGTGATCATGCCAACTCCCACCAAAATCAATGATACAAGCTCTAAGCATGTCTTCTACCACTTGATTTGTTCTCTCGATCTGACCATCCATTTGAGGATGAAATGCTATAATAAAGTTGAGTCTTATTCCCAACGAATGTTGTAGACCCTTCCAAAAGTGTGAAGTAAAGCGCGGGTCTTGAGCAGACATGATTAAAATAGGAACTCCATGCAGTCGGACAACTTCTTTAATGTATAAAGCAGCAAGAATGTCGACTGACCATCGGCTCTTGGTTGGGAAGAAATGTGTCGACTTGGCCAATCGGTCTATGATGACCCATAATCTATCATGTCCTCCTTTAAATTTAGACAGACCCATTATAAAGTCCATACCGATATCCTCCCACTTCCACTTCCATCATGGTCAGTTTCTTGTGGATGTTAAATCTTGCTGGCTTACCAGCCTGATGGCTTCTTCTCCCACTGCTACTCTTTATCTTAAGCTTAAGTACTTGAGGAAAATGCTATGGGTTTGAAACAGACATGTATTTGGAAATGTCCATATGAATCTAATAGCTGCTAAAGATGCTGTAATTAAGGCAGAACATTCCTATGATCTCCATCAAATGGATGCTAATTCTGCTTGCTTAGATGAAGCAAAGTCTACTTTATCTGATCGACTGCTTCAGCAGGAATGCTTTTGGAGACAAAAGTCTAGAATTCGGTGGCTCCTTGAGGGGGACAGAAATACCAAGTTTTTCTATTTGACTACAATGGCTAACAGACTCAAACAAGTAATCTCACAGCTTTGAAACTCTACTGGTAATCTCACTTTTGACCATGAAGAAATGAAGGCCATTGCTGTTTCTCACTTTCAACATGCATTCTCCGCTCAAGATCATTACATAGAGGATAGTTTCCTGAACTGCATCCCTCGGTTGGTGAATCAGAATGATAATGATCTTCTTTGTGCTATCCCCACTGATTCTGAAATCCATGATGTAGTTTTCAGATTGTCTCCTGATAGTGCCCCGGGACCTGATGGCTTCATGGGTGCCTTCTTTCAAAAAGCATGGGACATCATTGCAAGCTCGGTTGTTAGTGCTGTCGAAGAATTCTTCTTTTCTAGGCAAGCCCTCCCTAGAAGTGTGACTTCCACACTAGTTGCTCTCATCCCTAAACGGCCAAATATGACTGACATTTCAGACTTCAGGCCGATTAGTCTTTGCAACTATTTTTACAAGATCATCTCTTCCATTATTAATAGCAGACTAGCCACTATCCTTCCCAAGATTATTTCTTTAGAACAATCTACCTTTGTGAAGGGGAGGCAGATTGTAGAGAATATTGCTCTTGCACAAGAGCTATCTTATGAGCTGGGCAGGAAAACCAGGGGATCTAATGTTATGTTCAAGCTTGATATGGCCAAGGCCTATGACCGGTTAGAATGAGATTTTCTCTTTGTTGTCTTGCACAGGTTTGGTTTCAGTATTCAATTTATCAATCTTATTGAAAAGATGGTGAACAATTGTTGGTTTTCAATATTATTAAATGGGGAATCAGCTGGCTTCTTCAAATCCTCAAGAGGCATCTGACAAGTTGACCCCTTGCCCCATCATTATTCATTATTGCTGAGGAAGCTTTGTGCAGATCCTTGAGGGAAGCTTATTTTACTGGTCGGGTGGAATGGTTTTCTGGTCCAAGAAGGTGCCCTAATATTTCACACTTATTATTTGTTGATAACACTCTGATTTTCAGTAAAGCCAATGCTTTTTCAGACAGGAATCTTATCAAAGTTCTCAGAGCATATGAAAGAGCCTCTGGTCAACAAATAAATGTAGGCAAAAGTGATTTTTTTATCCATCCCAAGGTTCATGATCATGTTGCTAAGCGGCTTCAAGATATCACTTGTTTCATTGACCACTCTTTCCCTCACAAGTATTTAGGTTTCCCTTTGGTGCTTGGCAGAAGTAAGAAGATTCATTTTGCTGGCATTATTAACTCTATCCAAAAGTGCATTGCAGGTTGGAAATCTAGTCTACTATCTCAAGGCGCCAAGTTGATATTAGTTAAACATGTCCTGACTTCATTGCCTATCTACTCTTTGACATCTTCTCCCCTGCACATTGGGACTCATCAATTGCTTGAGCAGTCCCTAGCTAACTTCTTCTAGGGTTCATCCTCTCGAGGTAATAAAAGGCATTGGAAATCTTGGCAGGCTATCTGTAAGCTGGTTTCTCATGGTGGTCTTGGCATTATGTCACTAAGACATATGGAAACTACTTTGCGGGTTAAGATGCTTTGGCAGGCTCTTCATACTAATTCACTTTGGGCTATTTTTTTCAGATCTAAGTATATCCATGACTACCACTGATCTGACGTTCAATTTAAAAATATGAAAGGTTTATCCAGAAGGAGCTGGACTAAAGAAAAAAACCTCATCCTCCTATATAAAACGGTTATTGTTGGCGATGGCAACTGCACAAATTTTTGGTTTGATAAATGGCTTGGTAATCACAGTCTGGCTGAATTTGTCCCTGCTAATCTCATTCTGAATTCTAAGGTGACTGTCAGAGACTTCTTAATGCATCCCACTAATGAAGAATTAGCTCTGCATGATAGCTTCTTTCCTCCTGATATAAGCAAAGCGCTAGGGAATGTCAATCTGAACCAGGAACATGACATGGAGGTATAGAGCCTATCCTCATCTGGGAAGTGCTTGGTTGCTTCAACATATAAAAATGCTTTCAAAAATATTAGACATCAGACATACATACCTTGGGCTCGGCTTTGGTCTAACTGGTTACCCACCAAAGTTTCTATGCACCTTTGGAAAATCCTTAACAATTGTTTACCTATTGACACACTTGTCTAGCACATGGGTGTTTCTCTCTGTTCCAAATGCCTCTACTGCAAGGAATCCCATGAAGAAGATATCAATCATCTTTTTATCAATAGTGAGACTGCTACTCATGTATGGTCAACATTCAGATCAATTGGTATGCAAATTGAGGGTAATTCTGCCAGAGCTCTTATTTTGCATTCTATTATTATCATCCAGCATAAGTCTTTATTTGGTCTCTTCACTCTTGCTGTCATTGGCTATGGTATGTGGGAACTTTGGAGTGCTAGAAACTTTGCAAAATATGATGGTAAAACAATCTCCAGGCAAAGCCTTCTTCACAAAATTTCCTCCCAGGTGAAACAAATCTGTGTGGCAGCAGAGCTCAAGGAACCAAATTATAGCAAAAGGAAAATATTGGAACAATTTGGGCTTCAGACTTTCATCCCTGGCTGCCAGCAACTTAAGATCATTAAGTGGTTATGCCCACCTTGGCCATTCCTAAAGCTCAACACAAACCGGGCTTCTAAGAGATCTAGTGATTCCGGGGGAGGTGGCATCATCTCAAGAAGATCTCACTCGAACACTTAACATGCATAGCAAGCCAGCTTACTTAGACACTCAGCAAGAGTCAAACTGAAGAAGACTGAGACACAGTAAAGTCAGCTGATCTTAACTAAATAGAACCGACCCTGAGCATGCATCTAACGAAATGAAATAAGACAAGCAAACCACATGCATAGGTGATTTTTTAGGTGTTTCGATCTCAACCTGAGATCTACGTCCATCCCTCACCCCAAATCAGAGTGAGGCTTCCCTTACAAAAGCAAGAACAGTATACTCAGTCTGCAACAGACGCTGCCTAACAGCTTGACCTAGAGGAACACTCTCCTCTCTTCCTCCACTTGGGAGGGCAACCACTAGTGATGTAACGACCGAGAGCTCTGGGTACCGATAACCCGATGTAACATCAGATTACCGCTACCGGGAACTGGGGAAGTCACCCAAGAGGCTAATGAGGCCCCTGAAGGGTTAGAGGGGTTTATCGAGGGAGCGTATAACGAATTGGAATTACATCACGCGCAATATTAATTAGACCAGCGATTTAATTGAAGTGCGAAAGTAATTAAAATATATCAGAGTGATAGTTATATACAATAGTCCAGAATTTACAAATGTTCAAATCTGACAACGACAAAATAGTCCCACCGTACAACTACACGGGACATACCCCGGACAAAAGTACACGAAGGAGGGACAGACCACAGCTGGCACTCTAGGCACGGTCTCCAAAAACACGCGATGGATCGGTGGATGGCTGGGATGGCTCACCTGCAAGAAGGAAGAGTGAGTCACAACCAGGCTCAGTAGGGGTCACGCGGATCCCTACATCACACTAAACACGCACGCATACAGTAATAAAGGTAATTAGAGCATGTGTAACATCCCAGAGTTCAGGGTACCGATAACCCGATAATATTTAATTACCGCCACCAAGGACTGGGGATGCCACCCAAGAGGCTGATGAGACCCCTGAAGGGTTAGTGAGTTTGTCGAGGAGTGGTATAACGAATTGGTATTACAATGTTCAAATTAATTTAAACAGTAATTAAGTAGAAGTAAAATAAACTAATAGCGTGTTAACAATATATACAATAGTCCAGAATTAACAAGAGCACAAGTCCCACCACTGAAAGGAAAGTCCACAAGTACAACTACACGGGGCATACCCTGGTCAAATGTACAAAAAGGACAGACCGACAGACCGACTGACCAACTACTGCTGGTGTACGCTAGACACAACCGTCCAAAAGCTCGGAACGCAAAGCCGAGGCTGCCCACCTACAAGTAGGAAGGGTGAGTCACAGCCAGACTCAGTAGGGGTCACGCGGATCCCTACCTCGCAACTAACCACGCAGGCATTTCTATATATAGGGGGGTTATTTTAATCCACCCCCACCCTCTTCTTCTTCTTTCTTCTTCCTCTCCCACCGTGAGCGCCCCCTTCTCTCTCCCTTCGACCGGCGACGACTGTGGTGAGCTCCCACCGGCTGCAGACGGCACGGGGCAACGGTGCAGTGGTGGCGGGGACGGTGTGGCGATCGAGACGGCATAAAGCTCGTGGGGTTTCACGAAAGAACGAGGGTTTTCAAAGCTTTCATTACGATTTCAGCATCGATTCGGTGGAGCATTCGCTCCACTGAGGTAGGGTGACGTTCCCTAGCTCTCCGTGTTTCATTTCCGTGGTTTCTATCCCGTCGCGAGGCCGAGAGGGGTGTGTTTGAGCGGGTTAGGGTAAATTCATGATTTGGGGAGTGTTCGCCCGATCTAACGATTCACCACGTTTTTGGCCGATCCGAGGCCGTAGAATCATGCCTAGGACTATTGGGGAGCTTCCCCCTTGATTTCCCCCTCTCTCATGGAGGTATGGGGGCATGGCCGACGTTTTTGTGCTCAATTCACCATTTCGCCGCCAGGACGATATAGCGGTCGTGCCAGTGGCCGTTATGTGCATAACGCACCCAGGGAGGTGCGTTATGCTCTGTGGATTTTGAGTCTGACTTTCGTGGGTTTAACAGCCCCACGATTGACCGTTATGTTTCACATAACACCCCTGTGTTGGTGCGTTATGGGTTTCCGACTGTTGGTTTTTGACCGTTGGGGGTCCTGATTACATAACGCGCCTAGGGAGGTCCGTTATGGCCATATGACGCCCCAGGGAAGGTGTGTTATGCTTAACGCCCTTGTCTTCCACTTAACGCACCAGAGATGGTCCGCTAAGGTCTATAACGCCCCTGGAGGATTACGTTATAGTCTGCTTTCACTCCGGGACATAACACACCATGGCCGATCCGTTATGTACATAACGCCCCTCGAGGTGTGTGTTATGTTCCCTCTTGTGACTCGAGACTTAATGCACCTGCGTCGATCCGTTAAGTACTATAACGCCCCTGGGCAGGCACGTTATAGTCTAATTTTTATTAGGTCTTTGACGCACCAGAAGTGGTCCGTCATGTGACCATGGCGCACCTGTGTTGGCCTGCCATAGTCTATAACGCACCAGAGTGAGTTTGTTATGCCCTGGACTTTTCCACGCGGCGGGCAGTCCCGTTTCTTCTCCGACTGTGGTCACCGTGCGACGGTGCTGGTACGTGGGATGGTCCCGTACTTCGTTGAGTTCGGACATTATTTCTTGCGGCTTCAGCGTCTACTCCTTCAGAGACACTCCACTAGTCGTAGCCCGCCAATATGCGTGTGCTGGTATCCACCTGGGAGTGGTGGGTGTCCCCTACGTCCACCCCTCACTCGGAGGATTAACCTTCACTAGAAGTGAATCACACACACACGCTGTAAACAACATCAGACACACACACACGCTGCGAACAACATCAGACACACACACTCGTTGCGAACAACAGCAAACACACACACACACACACACACACACACACACACACATTCGTGTTATCACACACGAACACACACATACAAGTATCATATTTAATGATTACAGGAGATGGATATCATGAAACAAAGTAAATCAGAATGAATGGGGAAAGAAGAATATGATTTATCCTGTTGCAAGCTCCCCCTTTCTCTCTCACGGATTTGCTCAAACACTCAGTGAGCGCAGAACTACTCTTGACTTGGATGATGCTTTAAGCTGCGATTTATCAGATCCAGCAGCTGGTACTTGGTTGGAAGTTGTTTTGCTTCACTTCTCCTTCACTTTTACGGAGTTTTCAGGCTGGAACAAGCTCTGGGGAGGGCTACTGCGACCTACAAGCACAAGGGTTAACAAAAATGATTTTTAGATCTAACAAGTGGCCTCCTTAGGTTTTCCAACCTCAACAAGATATTATATATCTTTAGAACGGTCAAACAATGTCCAGGGAACCAGATCCACATATCACGGAGTGGCGTTAGACGAGCCATACAGCTGGCCCCTTGACCACATGGTCGTTTGGCCAATGTCCACAATGACGGCACTGTCTCGACCGGGATGGGTTGACCCTTGTGGTCGACCCTCTCGAGTGGTTTTCATGCCCAGACAGTATGGGTCAACCCTTGGGGTCGACCCTCTCAAGAACATTCATCAGCATTTGTTCAAGGGGTCGACCCTTGGGGTCGACCCTTGTTCTAGGGGTCGACCCCAGGGGTCGACCCTTACAGTTCCAGAACCATACCCGTGGATTTGATGTAATTCATGTAACAGGGGTCGACCCTTAGGGTCGTCCCAAACACTGGGGGTCGACCCTTGGGGTCGTCCCTTCTGGGTTAACATGGAGACACCCGACGGGAAGAATAAATCAACAGACAGGGGTCGACCCTTGGGGTCGTCCCAAATACTGGGGGTCGACCCTTGCAGCCAGAAGTTGAATTATCATTTAAGTACATCGGGCGGCCTCAACAGTTGTAACAAGATACCCAGTGGTGTTCCAACACACCAAATAAAGGTGCTCATGTCATCAAATGATATTATTATGCACTTCCAGGTTGGTTCTTTCTTAAAGGGCACATGTTTGACTTCACCATTGATACTTAGCCATATAACCCATATAATGCTTGAGTGAAGTGGATCTCACCAAAAACTTCTCGAAACTTGAAGACTGTTGTCCATGTGATTGTCCTGGAAAAATAACCGGTTGTCTTCATATGAAACTGGATTTCATAATAGCCTGACTTGGCTTCTTGGTGCATAGGTGCCTTTGATTTGCCCGCGCCTGGGGGTTCTTCAGGGACCTCATCTGGCTCTTCGAGCAGTGGCAGTGCGGCGATGGAGACTAACGAGAGTTCGAGCTCAAGCACTTCTTCCTCTGAGGCCTCTTCTGCCGGGGATGCCGAGATGGAGGCAGCTTTGGAAGGTATATAGAGATCCTTCCCTCCTCCCTATTGGCTTTGGTTTAGAATTTATAGCAGGGTGTTGACGTCATTATATTATGACCAGGACTAGAATCTGAGGGGGAGCGCATGCCGGATCCTATCGAGGATGACCAGGGAGAGCCTTCCGTCCCTCCGATGGTTGCTAGGGACGTCAGGGTTACTAGGGAGGCCCTACCCTCTCCGGCTCCAGTGGGGAATGCCGCTGATGTGGAGGAGAGGTTACCCTCGCTGACCCCTAGCGGAGATGTCGTAGGCACGGCAGGAGCCATGCTGGGTGAGGATCAAAATCTTTCTCAGGTTTTTCACCTTGTCTTGTCATAGGGAAGCCTTAAATGTTACTGACTCCCCTTTGTGTTTGGTGGGATTATGCAGGCTCTGCTGGTGTGTTGGCTGAGATGGGCCACTCCTCCCTGGACCTGGGGGTTGAGTGGCCTATGTGCCCTTGTCTGCCAGAGCCACAACTGGGCGCGAGTGTGGGTGCGACCTTACTTTAGCAAGCCTGAGGCTTCCTAGGAGGCGACCCCCTGCCTTCTCTAGAGGAGCTTAGGTAGCAGTTGAGGGACTGCACCCAAGGCTACCACGGCCTCGACTTCCTACGTGAGCTCTGGATGTCTGGCTTGGCCGACATCTGGGTAGAGTACCTATGGCTTCTGGCAGTTCTGGAGTAGAGGGCGCAGTGACTGGCGGCCATCCTAGAGGCGTAGGAGCAGCGCACTCAGCTTGAGTTAGTGGCGGCCGAGCAGAGGAGACGTGCTGACGTGGTCGTGTCACTTGCTAAGGATCGCGCCATGCAGCTGAGGGAGACGAAGAGTAGAGCTGAGGCCTTATAGAAGGCCTTGGAGGAGCAGCGGCGAGCCGTGGAGCTCGCTAAGGTCGAGTGGCAGACTGTCGAGACCAGGGCCGAGGCTAGCGTTCGGCTTGCGTCGACCTTAGAGGCAGAGCTGGCGGCTGCGGAGTCTCGCCTGGCAACACTAGAGGGGAGTGAGCCTGGGCTCTAATTGTATCGCCCCTCTTTCTTCTCCTTTTTTTGTTATCCGGACTATATGTCTTTTGTTACCCCAAGGGCATGTCTTGGGCTCCTTTTTATAGAGTATCAATGACAAACTCCAGACTTTGATGTTGCATCGCATGCATTTCCCCTTCTCTTCTCATCTATCTCCTCTAAGGATCACCCTCTCTCGGTGAAGGAAGGACTCTCCGTTCGGGAATTCCTCTCGACGGACTAGGATCTCCTCTATCGGGACCTCCGTAAGTCCCCGACAGCGAAGGATTCCCTCTTCGTTCAATGGGTTCATTGTACCATTGAAGTTCTTCAGAGTTAGTTACCCATTCGTGGTGAAGCGAGTGACCTTAGTTGGCGCGGTGGAGACCGATATTGTAACTAGAGTCCTACCTTTCTTGTGTGAACTTAAAATCTGTTAAAAGCCACTTTCTTTTATTTAAGAAAAATAAAAAAGGATGTAAAGCATCCACTTGTGTGTTAATCTTTGCAATCAGTTTGATAGTGCATGTTATTGCGTTTCGGTAAAGTGCTAAAGATGGTCGGGTACAGTTATGATGAGTTCGAGGTCAGGGCCTTAGACTATGTGCCCCAAATGTATGACCCGAGTCACAATTCTTATGGAGAGTACCACCTGGACCATGGCCACCAAGGTGAGCCACATGTCCATGCTATGGATGCTAGCCCTTCCTACGAGCCCTCACATGAGGTGCAAACTACTGCCGGGGAAGCATCCCCATCCCAGGACATCTCCTCCATGCTAGGTGTCCTCGCCACCACACAACTCAGTCTTGAGCAACTCCAGGCCCTTCAGGCCATTCTAAAGGGGAAATTTGTTTCTCCCTCTCCCCAGGAGCCAACTCCGGCTACCACCCCCATCCAAGAGCCTGCACAGGCTATTCCTTCCCCCTCATCCCTTGGGCAGGCTAGTCAGTAGCCTCCCTCTTTTCGATTCCCTTCACAGTCTCTGACCCCAGCTATTTTTTTTAATCCAGTCAATACTTGCGTGGGGCAAGGGGAGAAACTCGACCTCGGATGCCCTACAAGATAATGATATATATACCAAGCAGGAAAAGGAGAAGGGGGAATACAAGGAACAACCAAGGTCCGGGGGAGGGGGAGCACCCTGTTAGAGAGGACAAAAGGGACAATACAACATGTGGGCAAAGCTTATGAAAGCCAAAAGAGGAACACAACCAACAGCCCAACAAGTGGCAAAAAAAAAAGAACCATAAACAAGAGGCCAAGCAGCTACATCAAGAGGCAAAGTAACCAGCTATTGCCCGAACACCAATTAAGCCAGGTTTATCCACTGGTAGAGCACAATACCCCTCCCGTTTGAGGTTCCCTTCTCAGGCCTCTGGAAGGCCCGTCCCTCCTATAAGGTTTCGATCTGAGGAGCAGCAGAAACAATGAAACCCTAATCCGTGGATCGTTGATGGCGATCAAAATCAAAGATTATTTACTAAGAACCCGCTAGGGACAAAACTTTCCTATCCATAGAGAATAGTCAAAACCATCAAAGATAGGAATAGAGTTCACACTTGCCATCATGCAAACGATCTTTAATCTACGACCACAAGGTCGACTAAAAAATCAGAGATGAGACTCTGATACCAATTGTTAGCCCAGAGAGATGGCGAACAAGAAGGGGGGTTGAATTGTCCCCTTATCGAGATGGTGAAATTTTAAAAATCTTTCCTAATTAACACAATGGAATTAAACTTAGCAACGTTGATTAGCCTAAGCAGACGTGAGATCTAAAGGTTCTCTGAAACTTTTCGATCTCACACGAGTTAACAATGCAACTAATTGAACAATTAAGCTTGACACAATTAAATTTATGCTCAACACGGATAACGGAGGTAGCGATGTGTGATAGTGTAGTGAATTAAAAACCTATCTTGTGAACCTGTAAATGGAGATAGAAGACAAAGACAGTCACACAGGCAATCCCATACGGCACAGGGTTTTTAAGGTGGTTCGGGACCACGACGGGCTCCGTACATCCACCCCTCACCCAACTGGGTGAGGCTTCACTCCACACTATAAATGTAGCAACATGGGGATGAACCCCAACCATACACGCTGCTTCCGCAGTAATGTCCACACACAGGGACAAGCCCCAACACGTTGCCATTGCAGCACACACACACACACGTTTGGGGAACATACTCCGGACACGGCAACCACACGAAGACGCAGCTCCGCCCACACACAATGATATTCTGAGTTTAACAAAACACAAAAGATATACAATATATGCTCACACAGAATTTAAACCAAGAAAGCCATCACAAATAGTTTGTCAAAGGATGTAGACCGTATCCCTTTCAATTTTGAATGGTCGTCTGAAGATGTTCCTTGAAGTTTAGCTCGAAGGGAGTTGAAACTATCGTATAATGGAGTAGCCGGTCCTCGATCTTGAAGATCCCAGCTTATCCGAACTTCTGCAGCTCGTACAGGATATGCCTGTCAGGTCCAAGCTCCAGTCTCATCTACAAACATCAATAAGTAATGAATCTCTCAAAGCCCTCTCTCCCCTTGTGGTCAGCACTCCTCCTTATTCTTCTACAAGAAAATGGAAAGCATTAGCCCCTTTCTTTCCTCTAGATCAAATAAGAAAAACGCAGCAAGTATATAATCAGTCTAGACTATAAGCTAAGCTCAAATAAAGATGGAGAAAAGATAGAGCACAGCAAACATCTAAAAAGATTAAGGGATGGATATAGAAGTTTTCCCTTTTGTAGACTCCTTAGATATCCGGGTTGATGTGAGCCGTTCCTCGCGATGAAGACGTCTTCAGATTCGTCGCTTCATTCCGCTTGGAACTCTCTTCATCACTTCGGGAGCGGCCTAAAGAAATCCAGCAAGCCCTTCCCCTTATCGATTTGTCTCGGACATGTCGGGTTAGTCCCAAGTAATTTTATTTCATGTTAGATGCAGCCTGTTTAATTTCTTATCTGTTCTGGGTTCATCCTGGATATGTCGGTATTATTCTATCTATTTTATTTTCAGTTCATTCTACTTATTTGACTATTTATTATTGTGAAGGACTGTATTTGATGGCGGTCCTGTCATTTCCTCCCCACTATGATGATGATCTCACCGATCACTCAGAGCAGTCATCCCCGGAGCATGACTCTCTCCCTTCTTTCCCTCCTGCGAGGACTTTGGCACCACTGCGGGCAATGCTAGGCATACCCATAGGCCCTTTGGTGTAGCCTGAGCAGACGAAAAGAGAGTTAGAGTCGCCATCGTCATCGTTTGAAGAAAATGTCGTTGAGTCAAGTGCCTCCTGGCTCGCTCCTGTGAAGGAGTTGCCCCCTCGACGATGTCGCCTTACTACCCGATAGTACCAGTAGAGTTTTTACAGTGCTCTTAGGGGATCGTCCTTGGAGACTGTAGCGAGTGCGACTGTTGCACCACCCGCATGTGTACGACATAGGCAGAGACATAGAAAGGGCGGACATGCAGATGGCGCGAGGGTGGTCGCACAGTATTGGGCAAGCTCTCACCCCTTACCGGTGAGAGATCGAGTGTCTCAACCGCTGACGACCACGACTTCTGCTAGAGTAGGGAGAGCTACAATAGGGAGCTAGCAGGCTGCTGCTCTGTTCCCAGCTAAAGAGGTTCCCTCGTGTCCACTGACGCCACAATAGCTTCCAGAGCCCGTCCAAGCTGAGTGGGAGCCTTGGCCTCCTGGTCGACATAGGTCGCCACCAGTTGGGTCTCCGGAAGTACCACCTCCACAATTTATTACGACTATTCCTATTGTGACCCCGGATGGGGAGATGGTAGTACTTTATGGATATGTACAGTTACTGTGAGTTTTTTTTTATATGCCTTATATACAGTTCCTTTTAGCAGTATATTTTGGTTCCACATTTTACGGCAGAACGAAGTCAGTGTGCACTGACTTAAGGTCTGTGTACGTGCAGAACGAAGTCAGTGTACACTGACTTGAGATCAGTGTACACGTGCAGAATGAAGTCAGTGTACACTGACTTGAGGTCAGTGTACATGCAAGGCAAAGTCAGTGTACACTGACTTAAGGTCAGTGTACGTGCAGAACGAAGTCAGTGTACACTGACTTGAGGTCAGTGTACATGCAATGGTCTAGCCAACTGGGGCAGGGCTCATGCAAGGCTAGATGGGCCAAGCCAGCTGAGGGCTGGATGAAATGCACTCTGTGGAGATGGGGACCCCCGTTTTCGTGGGCGATCCTGTCGTCCACATCATCAACATACAATCATGAGAACGAACAACCAAGCATGTCTTATAATTCTCAATGTCATAATTTTCACCACAATCTCCTCAAGGGACCACATCCTCACCCTCATAGTATTGCCCAACCTCAGGGCAACTCTCAGCCTTGTGGCCCCTCACCTCGATCGCGAGCCACTATCTCCTTGCGGTGGCCTCCTCTTGACGATGAGAAGGTCTCTCAAATCTTGCGTGCAATAGATCATCTAACCCCTCAACAAATCCAGACCCTTAAGGTCGTTGTTGAGGGTGCACCCCATTCTTCTCATCCTCCTTCTACTCCTGTTCAGGTGGCCCATCACTCATCTCCCTTGCCTGTTCATGCTCCCATTCGGGTGGTCCATCACCTGTCTCCTTCTACACATGTTCCTCTTCGGGTAGTCCATCACCCACATCCTTCTATTCCTCCTCTTACACAGCCCCGAGGCCCATTCACTCCTTGCAACTTGGCCCGACCGGGTCCTTCTTTGGGGCAGCCCATTAACTCCTCTCCACAGCCTTCTTATGCAAGCCCACCATGCCAACCCTCTGTCGCTCAAGTTACACCTCTCCAGCGGGTCCTCGTTGATAAAGTTGCTTCGCTGGAGGAACAGCTAAAGAGGGTTACAAGCCAGCGGCCCGCTCCTCCTCCTTCTTATCTAGTCAATCCTATTCACGCCACTCTGAATGACATTACAAAGATGGAGAAAGATTGGAAGGATAGGAGAGACGACTATGGTATCGGTAGTTTAGGCGAGCAAGATTCGACAAATTTCAGCAATCAAGTGGATGCCGTCCATGATAGGATCAATGCGAAGGATTCAGAGGGGGGGTGAATGAATCCCTCTCTAAAAATTTTGCCGATTCAAAAAATTAAGGCCCAATTTAAACTGAACTAGTAAAGTCTTCCAGAAGGCTCGAGCCTAAACATACATCTACCGAAAAGAGATGGACAAACACACCACAAGAACAAAAGAATTTTTAGGTGGTTCGATCAGACCTTCAGTCCGCCTACATCCACCCCTCACTCCAAACCAGAGTGAGGCTTCCCTTGCAAGAGCAAGCACAGTAGACTCAGTCTGCAACAGACGCTGTCACACAGCTTGAACCGAGGAACACCCTCCTCGAACTTCTGGCCACCAGAAGTAGAACACAAACTGGAGGAACTGCCTCCCTTCCTTTGCACAGCGCAAAGGGTAACCCAGTAACCTGCTCCCAGCAGATTACAGACCAGAGGAACAATCCTCTCTTCCTCCAACACACTGGAGGGAACCCGGAGATCTTCTCCCTTCCTCTGAACACACACAGAGGGTAGCCACAAACATCCCCTCCGTGCCCTCGACGAGCACGCAGATCCAGAACAACGTCACCCAGATCCTCGACAACATGCGACAGGTCGATTTTGCCGGCCTCTCGTCGCGGTTGGACGCCCTGCTTTCCGAAGCCCGCGAAAAACTCGACGCCGCGGACGTCGCCGGGCTCGTCGCGCAGTGGAAGCAGGCCGGCGCCTCCGTGCAGGCGCTCGCGACCTCCGACCAGTTGAAGCAAACCCTCGCCAACCTGGGCGCCGCCTCGAAATCGCTGAATGACATCCTCGGCAGGCTCGACCGCGATGGCGACGCCGCCCGGCTCGGCGACACGCTCGCGCAGGCGAGGCAGGCCATCGCGACCTTCAACAGCACCGCCGCCACGCTGCAAAACTTCGTCCGCAACCAGCGCGACCTCGGCTACAACGCATCGCAGGCCTTCGCACGTCTCGCCGAGGCCGCGGCCTCCGTGCGCGCCCTGGCCGACTACCTCGACCGTAACCCCGAGGCTCTGCTTTCCGGCCGCAGGCAACCCGCCGCGCAGTCCAATCCCTGAGCCTTCACCCGAACGATTCCCGCCGATGAAACTCGATGCCTTCCCCCTCCGAAGCCTCGCCGGCCTTTGCGCCGCCGCCGGTTTTTTCCTGCTCGCCGGCTGCTCGATTTTGCCCGCGCCGCAGGCCGACAACACGCGCTACTACGTCCTCACCGGCCCGGCGCAAGTCGATGCCGTCCGCGGCCCGCAACCCGCCGGCGGGCTCGTCATCGGCCTCTCGCAAGTCGATGCTCCCGGTTATCTCCGCAAACCCATCGTCGTCCGCACGGCCGCCAACGAGATCGTCTACCGCGACAGTGACCTCTGGGCCGAGTCCCCGGCATCGGCGGTCACCGGTCTGCTGGCCGCGCGGCTCGCGGCCTCAACGTCCCGCGTGGGGCAGGTTTTCGTGGAGCCGTTCCCGATCGACGCCGCGCGTGACTGCGACGTGGCCGTGCACCTGCTGCGCTTCGAGGGCGAGCGGACGCCCGACGGCAACTGGACCGCGAGCCTTGTCTGCACGATCGAGGTGACGCGAGGCGCCGGCGCCTCGCACGCGCTGGTCGCGCGGGAAACCTACACGGCTCCGGCGGCCAAATGGGACGGCAGGGACTTCGGCCAACTGGCGCGGCTCCTGAGCGCCGACGTGCAATCGCTTGGCAACGAAATCGTTCGCCTGCTGCCGAGGCAGTGAGTTTTGGGCTGGTATGAAAAGGCATCGAGTTTCCCGTTCGGTAAACTCGATGCCTTTTGCCGGACGGTTTACTTTTTCAGCGCGGCGGCGATGCGGGCGAGGGCGGTCTCGACGTTTTCGCGGCTGTTGAAGGCGCTGATGCGCAACATATATATAGTCATATTCATAATATATATCTATATACATGACATATCCATTCCATATATATAATATTCACCACCTCCTTCATATATCCATATATATATCTTCTTAATATATAATATATATATATATATACATGTCAATATATAGGCAGGTGGAAGGCAGGTAGCTTCGCACATGCATGTCACCTTCGCACCAAGTGCAAAGTGAATATGCAAGGCGATGAGCATCTACAGTGCGGCAGGTGAAGAAGCAGCAAAACCCATTCGGGTACAACAGGCAAGCCAACAGGTTTTAGACACGGGGACACCGCGGCGAAGTGGTCGGCGGGCTGGGCGATCTCCACATGCAAGGCTTTTCCACTCGAACGGTGCAACTGGTCATCACACAAGCTGTCAACGCGGGCGGCCCAAGCTTCAACGGTAGGTGGCCAAAAAGCCATTCACATGCGACGTCGGCTGGGCTCCACGCGACCATGCAACAGCGCAGGAGGCTCCATACAGCTGGCGGGTGTCTTCAGTGGCAACAGGCCATTCGTTGGCCAAAGGAAACACGGCCTCTTCTCACGCGGCATCTAGACATGCAGGCGATGGCGGGCCGGCCATGGGCTCCACGATGAGGGACTTGACGCGAACTTAAAAGGTGCAGTAGTTTCAACACTTAGGCGGCTTCACACTGCGGTCAACACAAATGCAAGAGGGTGCTTTGGGCTGTTCTTCAGTTGGATTCTACGTCGGCAGCATGCAAAGGCAGAAGTCGCACGAACGTTGGCAGGCAGGCCATCTTCACATGCTGGCGGACCAAACAAACAACACGGGAGGTCGACAGCAGGGCTCCTTCGCGAACGGCGGGGACCACGGCTTCAAATGCTTCACTGCAGCTAGGGCCACGGTTCACACGTCCGTCTTCACGCACAAACCAGCTCCACGCAACGTGGGCGACAGCAACAGAACACGCAGGCACGGGGTGGCCAGCGGCTCCATTCCACGCGACCGGTAGTTGCTTCACGCGAGCAGTCTTCACGTGGGCGAACGGTTCAACCGGCCACGAAACGTTGCAATCGGCTTGGGCACTCACGCGGCTTCTCCATGCGACCATGCAACGGTCGGCGAGAGAGAACGCAAGGCCAGCAGCAAACGTGCAAGAAGGCCGGTCTTCAACACGGGATCCACGCAAGCTTCAACGCAGCAGTTCACGCAACAAGAAGAAAGAGCAGAGAGTGGAGAAAAGAGAGGAGAAAGAGAGTTTGAGGGCTATAAAAGGAGGAGAAGGTTTTTAGAGTTGTGTTGAATAGAGTGAGAAGATAGTTTTAGAATGCATTTGAAGTTATGATGTTATTTTTAATTCTTGTAAGGAGAGTTGTTTCACCCCCCCTCTGAATCCGGGTCTATCAACCCAACAAGTGGTATTAGAGCGGTTCTCTGAGTATCCAGATCTTACGATCTATAGAGGATCTTGTTGCTTTGGGTGTTAGTCTTGGCTCTGCGATTGTTTTCTCCACATCATTAAACAACTTTGACAAGCAGTAGACTGCTCGTTCTTTCTTCGCGTCGTCATATTGAGCAAAGATTGCTCTGACAGATTCTTTTGTGGTGGATACATAGAGCAGTAGAGGCTGACCCGGGACCGAGGGTGCCAGGATGGGAGGATTCAGGAGATAGCTCTTCAGATCTTCGCAGGCTTTTGGCATTTATCATTCCATGTGAACTTGGCCTCTCCCTTAAGCATGTCATAAAAGGGCATGCATCGTTGAGAATGGTGAGATATGAATCTCCTGATGAATTGCAAATGCCCACTTAGACCTCAGACTTCCTTCATATTCTTGGGCGGAGGCATCTCGACGATTGCCTTGGCCTTGTTAGGGCCTATCTCTATTTTGCTTTTGCTAACTATAAACCCTAGAAGCTTACCAAAGGAAACCCCGAACACACACTTCTTGGGGTTCATTTTAAGTTGGTGCTCCCGAGACCTTTGGAGAACTGCGTGGAGGACCTCGGCATGGCCACTCTTGGTCTTGGATTTGACTAGAATGTTATCCACGTATACTTCCATGTGAATGTGCATCATTTCGTGGAAGATGGCCGTCATAGCCCTTTGATATGTGGCTCCAGCATTTTTTAGTCTGAAGGGCATGACAACATAGCAATAGGTCCCCTACGAAATGGTGAACGATGTCTTCTCCTGGTCTTCCTCTGCTAGGCAGATTTGGTTGTACCTCGAGAAGTCATCCATGAAGGATAACATCTCATAGCTGGCAGCATTATCTATAAGGATATCTATGTGCAGAAGAGAAAAATCGTCCTTTGGACAGGCACGATTAAGATCGCGAAAGTCTATACAAATCCGGACCCTACCATCCTTCTTCATGAGGGGGACGATGTTAGCTACCCACTGTGGGTATAGAACTACCCTGATGAATTTGGCCTTATGGAGCTTGTCAACCTCCTCTTTGACTTTATGCACGAGCTTCGGATGAAAGCACTTTAGCTTTTGTTTGATAACTCTTATCTCATGCTTTAAAACAAGGCGGTGTTCCACCAACGAGGGATCTAAGCTCGACATGTCCTCATCGGACCAGTCGAAGGCATCAGGGAATTCCTTAAGCATTGCGACAATGGATGCTTCTTCCTCATCCTTCAAATTGGCACGTATCAGGATGATTTTCGGGTTGTCCTTGGTGCCTAGGTTGACTTCCTTAGTTGATTCATCCACAGACACGCTAGGCTCGTCAAACCTTCTAGTCCCATTGATAGAAGGAGCTATGTGGTCAGTGCCATCCTCCAACTGATTCTCTTCTTCTTCAACATCGCTATCATCTTCCAAACATAGACCCCTAAGCCATCATCTAGTGAAGACCCTTCTACTTTAGCTGCCCCTAGGGGAATGGGGGTTGATACGAAGTCAGAGACCTGACATAGCTGCGTGCACTTTTCGGCCAACTGGCTGATGTAGCGTGCAGGAACATGACGAACCCTAGTTTACTTGGAATGAGGGGGAGGGGACACTCTAGACTGGCCTGAACCTAGACTCAATCCTACACTATTATGTACAAGAGGAAAAGGTGAGGAGGAGTTCAAGGTGGAAAGTGTCAGCCCTTGGCCGAGGGATCCAGGCTCCAAGGAGGAGGTTTCCTCGATAGTGAGCTCATATGCCCACATTCGAAAATTGGCATTTTGTGGCGGTCGTGGCTAAGTGTGCAGACAATATGCATTGATTGCTCCACCACCGGGTAGGTGAGGAGTGAAGGAAAAGGCGGATGAAACAGAAACAGAATGACACATATAGGAGCCGACCTGTCTAGAGCTAGGAAAGTGCCTATAGGTGTGGCGTTATCAGGAGGTTTATCCAGGTGAAATAGAGAAAGAAGCCCCAAGTCCTCTTCGGGAAACTGATCTGAAGGAGTTTCCTTTTGGTTGATGTTGTCACTTTTACTCGGCTCAGCCCTAGTCCCTGGATGTATCGGGCCTTTGACAAAGTGGTCATAAGGTTGACCCCTAGTTTGAGTGATTTTAGATGCTTTTTCAGCTGAATAGCCCAATCCGATGTGACCTTAGGAGATCTTAAGCCTTGTCCTCCGAGTGGGACTTTGCTCGTGCTGACCTAGACCTCTACCCATCGTGAAGCCCATTCTTGCCATTATCTCCCATCCTTTTCTGAACGGAATATTGGAATGACTGATCGGTTGGGGTGGGACCGAGTTACTTGGTTGACATAGGGCCGAGGGCCCTACGGCTCCTAATATAAAGAGAATGGGTTTCTTTCCTTTATTCGAAATAGTCATGGAGGGAATTTGTTCAGAGGTGATGGCATTGAGGGTTTCCACCAACATGATGCTCTTGATTTTGATCACTCTCCCATTGTAGGGGAACTTGAAGCATTGATGGGCAATTGATGGGATCCCTAAGGTTTGTTCAACCTAAGGTCACCCTAAGATGGCTTTATACGTTTGGTCGACATCAAGGACAAATAAGTGAAGATATGGCCACGGAACCCAGGCCAAGCTGTAAGGTTACCTTGCCCTTAACATACCTTCTCAAGTTGTCGTATGCAGAGATGGTGGTGCGCACCTCCTCTAAGTTCTCTTCTCACAACCCGATCTTTTCGATGGTTTTCTTGGGGCACACGTTATTTGAAGATCCCATGTCGATTAGGGTGTAATCGACCCTAACCCCATTGAGGGTGATGGTGAGGCACAACGAGAGTGACCTACTCTTAGGCAGAGCCAGGTCTTTGTCAGAGAAGGAGATGGAAGGACCCTGGGTGATGGCTAGGATGGCGTCGGACACGCCACTGGCTGGGAGATCCTCGTTGACGGTTATCCTTTGTAGGAATTGGAGCAGGGTGGATTGATGAGAAGGGGACCTCTTGATAAGTTCCAGAATAGAAATCTTAGCTGGGGTCCTATCCAAGTGTTGAAGAATGTCATACTATGCCAGGGGAGTTTGGGAGTTCGCCCCTTCCTCAGGCTGGGGTTGCCTTTGGGATGGGGGGATGATACGGTTCTGGAAAGTGACGTTGAGGGTAGCTTCCGTCAGAACCTCTAGTTTCAGAGGTTTTGGGTGAATAAGTTACAAGGGAGGGGACCCGAATATGAACGAGAGGGAAGTTGATTCTTTAACAGGAGCAGTGGGAACGGGAGGAGGGGTTAGCTTAGGTTGCGGGGGATTCAACAAAACCAGGGGGTGCTCTTGCTCAATCGTAATGTTCTTAAGATGGTTGATTCTTGGAATGCAGGCTGTGGGGGTGTTATGAACATGAGAGGACGTTGATGAGCTGTTGATGAGTGAATGGGAGGGGCGATTAATGTCCAAGGTTGGGACCCCTACGTAACCACATTGACATCGACCCACGACTCCTCAACCTCTGCTTCAAAGCGTTCATACCAATCAGGAGAACCTTCAACACCCCACATCTGGGCTCTTTTACGAACGTGTGGTTCTAGGCCTATGACGGTGTTCACTCTCGTGCTACTTGGAGCTCGATGGATCCTTACTTGGTTGATGAGCGGGCAAAAGATTTTGAACAATGCCTAGGTCCCTATTAGGCTTCATTTGCCATACCCTGGCATACATTGTCCCGATGATACACGAGTCTGCCCGAATGCGATTATACTCGGCCCATCTCATGGGCCCATATGTATGCATCGTAACGCCATGTGCGGTCTCAGAATAAAAAGGCAACGACTAATCGACAGTCCTGCGAGTGACACGGATTGTCAAAGTCCTTCCTAAATTTATAAATAAATGATCAGATAAACAATAAACAATAACACTAAATGCTACCACCTTGCATGCCTGCATGATCAGTTTCTTCGGTATATCAAATGGTGATCAGCGGAAAGTCGGGCTATGCCCGGCCGGAGGCTTTCGCTATGCGTAATGCGGGTCCTCAGACCTAAGCTCTCCGTCCTGTACCTGGAGCCGGTTGAATAAAATAAATGCTTCCATGTTGTATGCTCGCATGCAATCACGTCTTTTATATACTCCACCGGCCCCATGGTCATTCTATTTTGGCGATTAATCAAGGGTTGTCCCTCTTTCAGAGGGATGTAATTAACGCCGTAGCGTTTATGGTACGGCGGGTTTTGGGTCCCGACTCGATCACCTATAATCGTCTGGTTGGTCAGACGGTGCGCATAATAAACTTGTCACTCAGTGACTGGCACGCCTACGTAAATAAACTGATATAAAGAAAAAAAATTAATTAATTAAATTAATTAATTAAGATAAATTAAATCCGTTCCACCAGTCTGGCACGCCCGGTGGGACCCAACCTCCCTTCATCTCTTCGCCAAAATCGAATGGCCATGGGGCCCCCACAGAACCATTTCGAATGCTAATTATTAATTCGTCTTGTTCTTCCTCTTCGCAGGTTGAAGTGATGGCGAGCGGACTATCTGGACTTGTCTTTGGTTCCCAGATCGTGGCCGACCATGCTGCTTATGGCTACCTCGCCATACCCACCACTTTCGGCAACTTACCCCCAGTCGTTGGCTTCCCCAACTTCCTGGGAGTTGCATTCGTGAGTCTCCTAGATGTGGAGAGTCCTGAACCTGTGAAGCTGAAGAACGACAAAATTATGGCCTGCCGAAATGAGGGCCATGTCAAGGAAGCTCTGCCGAAGAGCCCGGTGGTCGTGAGTTGTCACGTCCACCATACTATTTGCCTGACTGCGGCATCTAAGAAAAAGCCCACTGGGGGCAGCGAGAAAAGGTCCAGAGGAGGAGTTTCTACTACTCCCCGAGGTCGACTCTCGGCATCTGGGAAGTCCTTGCTGATCGGGGGCGTCCGAATCTACTTCAATGGCCGCAGCGCCGAAGTCCTGCCAGATCAGATCATCCCGACTGTGCCCATTCACAACGCCTTCCAAGTGCTAGCAAACCGGAGGGTGGATTTCAATGATAACAAGCAATCTTTGTGTAACTGTTATACCGGGAGTGCGAGTTCGGCCGGGAACGTCTTCCCCACGCCCGGCGCGTGGAGGTACACCCGCACCCGTAGTTAGTTATTTGCTTTCTTAGTATAAGTTTAACTGCCGCTGCATGTGTGTTAGTAATTCTAGCTCGCTATACTCATTTCACCGCTGCGAGAGAGAGTGAGTTACCGTCCCGTGACCCGACTCGGGCACGAGAGTGAGAGCCGACCACCCGTGACTCATAGCCGGTTCCTCAACCGCGCAGGTCCGATCGCTTCCCTCGCGAGGGACGTACCCGAGTTTGCCTAGAGTCCTAGGTTGTCTCGCGGGTCCGTCCCGCATCATGGCCACAGGAACTTCCTCCCCTCTAGAGGAGGGTGAGCTTTCCCGTGACATGACTGGAGCAGTAGAGGGTGAGCCTACCACCGCGGCTTCGACCGGGGGTGACAATGAGATCATCGACATCGAGGGGGTTTCCAAAGGGGGTGCCCCTGCTGGTGAGTTTCTTGTCCGAGACCCTTGACTGGAGAGGCATCTCTACATAAGGCTGAATTATGTAGTGATTATGTTTGGCTTGTTGATCTGTAGGGGCCTCTGGTTCGACCACCTCTAGGAGCTCGTCGAAGGCTTCGTCCGGCTCTTCGAGCAGTGGCAGTGTGGCCATGGAGATGGAGGAGAGCTCGAGCTCGAGCCCCTCTTCTTCTGAGGCCTCTTCCTTCAAGGAGGCTACGATGGAAGCTACTCCCGGAGGTACGTGGGGGCTCTACCCTTCCCTACTTAGTCTTTGTTCAAGCTTTATGGCAGGGTGTTGATGCCTTGGTGTTGTGAGCAGGACTGGAGTTAGAAGGGGAGCACATGTCGGCTCCTGACGAGAGTGGCTAGGAGGAGCCTCCCGTTCCGCCCATGGCTATTGGGGACAACCGCGTTATGGAGGAGTCGTTGCCTTCTCTGACCCCGGCGGGCGACACCGCAGGTGTGGAGGAGAGGTTGCCTTCCTCGATCCCAGCGGGAGATGCCATAGGCATGGCAGGAGCCACACTGGGTGAGAACCGGGACTTTTTCTTAGGTTTTTCACCTTATTTATCATGGGGAGTTTTGGATATGTTGCTTATTTCCCCTTGTGTTTGTTGGGATTATGCAGGCTCCACTAGTGTACTGGCCAAGATGGGTGACTCTTCCCTGAGCCTGGGGATCGAGTGGCCTACGTCTGCCTCCCCGCCAGAGCCACTGCTGGATGCAAGCGTGGGCGCTGCCTTGCTCTAACGAGCCTGAGGCTACCTATGAGGGAACCCTCTACCTTCTCCCGAGGAGCTTAGGCAGTGGCTGAGGGAGTGTACCCAGGGCTACCACACCCTCGCGGCACTGAAATTGAGCTCCCCGCCGCTCAGTAGCTTGCCCCGGACCTTCACCGTCCCGGTCACCGTGCCCTCATCCAGTGAGGCCTCGCGGTCGGGGGCCGCGGAGCAGCCGGAGATCGACGAGCGCTGGTTCGAGGTAGAACTCGCGCGCAAACCCGCCGCGCTCGCAATCTGCGTTGCGAAACTCGCCACGCCGCCCGATCCCTGCACCAGCACGGTCTCGCCCGGACGGGCGGAGCCCTGTTCAAAGAGCGCGCACCAGGCCGTCAGCGCAGCAATCGGCAGGGTCGCGCATTCGCAATCGCTCAAAGCAGGCGGAGCAGGCAGAACAAAGGCTTCAGGAAAGACGCGCTGTTCGCAGAGCACGCCGTCCAGAGGCGAGCCGAGCGTATGAAGACGGTCGGCAGGTCTGCTGGGCCCCCGATCCCAGCTCTGCATATAGCAGCCGATCACGCGCTCCCCGACCCGCCAGCGCGTCACCCCCTCGCCAACAGCGGCAATTCTTCCGACCGCATCCGAGGCCGGTATCATCGGCAGCGCCTGCTTCAACAACGCATCGAAGGCCGACTTGCCTGCCTTGCGGATCAGCTCATCCGGGTCTTTCGCGCCCGCCATCGTCGCGATCGAGTCGGAGTCGCGGCCGTAGTTGACGGCCGCGAGCACGGCGGAGCGCGTTCCACCAACCGTCATCGCGACCTCGCTGCGAGTCGCGGCGATCGGCGGCTGGATGCCGTGATCCAGCACGGAATCCTGGAACTCCTGCCAGCCGCCGTTGATCCGGCCGAGCGCGGAACTCGCCGTCGCGCGCAATCGTCGGCGCCGCGATTTGGCGAGCAGGACCAGCAGCAGCAACGAGACAAAGATACCCAGCACCGCGGCGACGCAGAACGCCACGATCCCGACCACGACGGTCAGGATGAACCGCGGCAGGCTCTTCTCCTCGGGCGTCAGGTCCGCGACGGTCAGCCGCATGAGTTCCTGGTGGTCGTACCCGAGTATCTGGCAGGCGGCCGGGTTGGCATCCACGTATCTGCCGACATCATCGATCAGCAAGATTGCCTCCAACGAGTTCTCGAACACGGCCCGGAACCGCCGCTGAGTCTGCGCCAGTTGCTCCGCCATGCGCTGTTCTTCGGTGACCTCCCGCGCCAGCGAGATGGCTCCGGCATACCGGCCCTCGGAGTCGTGAAGCGGGGTGTTGAACCACTCGCAGGAGATGACCCGGCCGTCCTTGGTGCGGTTGACGCTGACGTGGGTGGTGATCTCTTCACCGGTATAGACGCGGGCGACGCCGGCCTCGATCCGTCCGCGCTCTTCGGAGGCGACGATGAGATCGAACGGGTCCATGCCGAGCGCTTCGGAGACAAGTGGCGAGCAATCGTTCATCGAACCCGCAACTGTATTGAAGGCCCGCAAACATAAGGCAACCGCTTATGGTCAGGTGGTGCTCGGTGTCGATCCAGCGCGCGGCGGAGGCGATAAGACAGGCATTATTGACCGCCAAGGCCGGCAAATGGGTCTGCGAGTTTGCAGACGGCTCGATAGTAACGATCTCATGGCAACCGCCGGAGAAATCCAGCGTATCGCTCGCGAGATCAACGCTGCCAAGATCGTCATCGATACCACGGGTCTAGGCGCCGGTCTTTATGATCGCTTGCGTGAACTCCTTGGCGACAAGGTTCTTGGCGTGAACTTTGGCTCCGCCGCATGGGACAAGCAACACTATGCCAATCGACGGGCAGAAATCTGGGACAACATGCGTCAGTGGTTCGACGACGCTGCCGGCGTTCAAATCCCTGACAGCGACGAACTCCAAGGTGATCTCTGCTCGATAATCCGCGGGCCTGGAGCGACGCGGTTTAACTCGTCGGGACAGCTCATCCTCGAACCCAAAGAACACGTTCGAGAGCGGTTGACGTTCTCACCGGATCTTGGCGACGCCTGCGCTCTGACGTTCGCGATCGACCTGACGCAGGTAACGGAAACAGACTGGACATTCGGCTCGGCTGCCCCTGGCTTCGATTGGATGAGTGCATGAAGACAGTCAACGAAGCCGGTCTTGAAGCCATTCAGCTGGCGTGCCCAAACGTCCGCATCGAAGTCCGCAACGGCGAAGAGATCGTGGTCATCCCAACCTATGACTTTGACACTGACACATCAGGCGAAAAGCTCTTGAAGCTCGTTCGGGATAAGGATGAGCCCAGGTTCAAGGTGGGCGATGTCCTACGCCATACGAAGACAGGCTCGCCGTTCAATATCGTCGATCCGCTCAAAGCATTCCTGAAGCTCCGCAAAGGACCGAAAGCAGACTGATGGCCGAGAACATCGTACGCGAAGCCCGCGACGCGATCGAGGCGTCCTATCAGTTCGATAAGGACAACCGTCGCGAAGCTGTCGAAGACATGCGCTTCGTTGCTGGCTTCCAATGGTCGGACTCTGCCCGTCAGGAACGCCAGGGTCGCCCGCTCATCACGATCAACCGGTCTGGACAGTTTGTTCGCCAGGTCTCCAACCCGATCAGGCAGAACATGCCGACGATCAAGGTTGAGCCGGATGGCGACGATCAGAGCGACATGGCGGAAATCGCCAACGGCACCAGCCGAATCGTTGGACAAGCTGCTCGCACATAACTTGCGCTCCTATTCGGACTGGCTCGACAGGCGGTGGGTAGCTGTGGCGGGAGAAATCGTTCGCATTCCTACACAGCAACGCCTGCCCTTGGCGACGTCCGCTGCTGACGCGAAGCAGACAATGCTTGAGAACTTCAGCGACTGAGACTGCCTTGTCACGCTTCGCCGTCCGTCAGCGTGGCGTCGAACAGGCCGACCAGCTTTTCGAAGGCGCGTTCGGCCTGGAGTTCGTTGTAGACGTCGCGGCCCGGCACGGTCCAGCCATGCAGCGCGCCCTCATAGGTCTCGCTTTCGAACGCGCCATGCCGGTCGCGCAGCGCCTGTTCCAGGGTGGCGATCTGGCCGGCGGTCATCGACCTGTCCTCGACCGCATGGCCGAAATAAAGCCGCGCCTTGACGCGCGGCAGTTGCCGGTGCGGGCTGTCGGGCCTGTCGGTCACCAGCATGCCGCCATGGAAGGAGGCGGCGGCGGCGATGTGGTCCGGCGCCGCCGCGGCGGTGTGCAGCGCCATCGCGCCGGTGAAGCAATAACCCACCACGCCCAGGCCACCCTTGCTGCCCTGGCTCACGCCGTCCTGGCGCGACAGGAAATCCGCATAGGCCGCGCCGTCGCTCTCCATCTGGCTTGCCGTCTCGGCCTGGAACAGCGCGGCCAGCGCCGTCTGTTTTCCGGCATCATCGGCGGGCTCGAAGCCGTTTTCGCGGATGGGCGAATAGCGGAAGAACACATTGGGCATCAGCACCGCGAAGCCCTTGCCCGCCAGCCGCCGCGCCATGCCGATATTGCCGGGCCGGATGCCCCAGATGTCGGTATAGAACAGCACGCCGGGAAATTCGGCGATCCCGTCGGGACGAAACAGCAGCGCCTCGACGCGCGCGCGTCCCAGGGGGATCTCCAGCATTTCCGTGATCATGGCGTCTCTTCGTATATCACCGCGTTCCAGTAACGCACGCGATGGCTTCCGGTGCGCGCAAAACCCCGCCGCCTGAGGATGCGCCCGATCATCGCATTGAAATAGCCGTGTGCCACCAGCGCGGCGGCGCCGCTTTCGCGGGCGCGCGCGGCAAGGATGTCGGCGGCCTGGCCGGCGCGGCTGCGGGATTGGCGATAGCCCTCGATGCCGGGGCTGAAACCGGCGTGCCACAGGATGCGCGACACCACCGCCCATGTGGGCACCGTCAGGTTGACCAGCGGAATGCGGGGGCTGGCCAGCGGCGCTTCGGCGAACAGCGGATCGACCACCAGCTCGGCATGGGGCGCCAGCACGCGCGCGCTTTGCGTACTGCGCGGCCGGTCGCTGGTGAAGACCGCTTCCAGTTCGCGCACCAGGTCGCGCAATTCCTCGGGCGGCAGGCTGGCAGGGTCCAGTCCCGCCGCTTCATAGGCGTCGATGTAATCGGCGAAGCCCGCATGCCCCGTGCGCGGGCGCAGCGCGATGGCGGGCTGGCCGTGACCCTCGCCGGTTCGGTGGGGCATCCCGGATGCCATCATCGCGCTGGCGCTCGGGGCGGCGCTCATCTACGGAAACTACCTGATCTCGACCCAGCCCTGGTTTCCGCGCGGGGATGTCGTTGCTGTCACCGCCTCGATCGTGTTCTACGGAATCCTCTTCGCCTTCATCATCGGTGTGTCCCGCTTGCGTGGTCTCGGCGGACTGCGGCGCGACTTCGGATTCGAGCTGCGGTGGGTCGACCTGCCGATCGGCATCGGTATCGCGATCGCGTTCCAGGTTCTGAGCGTCGTCGTCGACCTCTTCGGTCGTGGCTTCGGTCGTCTCCTCGGTCGTCGTCTCTCGTGTCGTGGTCTCCTCGGCGCGGGGCTCGGGCGTGGGCGCCGGCGCGCTGCCCTTCGGCGTCTTCGGCTTGAGCAGGTAGGACCCGACGAGTCCCGCCCCGACCGCCGCGAGCGTCGAGAGCGCCGCCATTATGCCGCCGCCTCGCGCGAGACTTCGAGCAGGTAATTCGTCTCCTTCGGCCGGAAGCCGCGGCGCGTGAGCGTGACTGCATTCACGGGACTCTCGTGCTCGAGCGTCATCACGATCCAGTCGGCGTGCTGCTGCCCGAACTGCGTGAAGGCGTTGAGCAACGCGAGGCCGGCGCGCGATCCCCGGAACTCCGGAGCCACCCACCAGAACAACTCCGACAGCACCCGAATCGCCGGGTTGTACGGGTGTGGATGGAGCGCGGCCGCGAGCAGGCCAATACACCCGGCCTGCCCCTGCGCAATGAAGAAGGGCTGCGTCTCGACGA
The DNA here is from genome assembly GCA_024336825.1 of Amorphophallus titanum. Classification (NCBI taxonomy): domain Eukaryota; kingdom Viridiplantae; phylum Streptophyta; class Magnoliopsida; order Alismatales; family Araceae; genus Amorphophallus; species Amorphophallus titanum. Next base: position 6,674,841 of record JANBPO010004741.1, on the reverse strand, counting down.
GCCCTGTGACGATCGACCGCGCGGTGTCGAGATCCGGAAAGAGCGAGCGTCGCGACCCAAAGAACTGATCGAAGAGCATGAGCTGGCCGAGCAGCCAGGGCACATCCTCCGCAACCGCCCGGCGCACGGTAATCACGCGGCGCGACCCCGGCGCGCACGTTGGGCCGCCAGCTTGCACGCGCGACAGCCGCCATCCCGCAGATTGTCCGCGGTGAGCAAGTGCAAGCCCTTGCGACAGTGGCGATGCGTCGCGCCTTGCCGAATCTCGAACGAGCGCTGTTGCATGGAGCGCCCGATCGAGCGAGCGAGCGCTGGGGCGATGTCTGTCTCGTGCGCGTGCGAGGATTCGATCAACGCGGCGAGGGGATCGATCGGCGGTCGCGGCCCATCGAGATCGTCGTGAATCCGGATGACATCGATCCCGGAGACGACAACGGCCGCCTCGAGGGCGGCCGGGTTGGCGAGCGAGCAGATTTTCACGAGCGAATAGGTACAGGCTTCACCGCCGAGTGTGCTAGTCGGACATGCGAGTCATGCGGACGGATTCGGTCGCGAATCCTTGTCGGCGGACGGCATCCAGGGCGTCTGGTCGATCCTCACCAAGGGTGACTTCAAGGGCGCCGCCAAGACGTTCGGTCTCGAGGAGGACTCGAAGGCCGTCGACGTGCTGTCTCGCCGCTGCAACCTGGACTCGTTCGTGTGGCCCGACGGTGACCTGTCCTCAGTGGGTGGCGCGGACGTCTGGGACGACAACTACCTCGGGTCTGAGGTGTCGTCGGCCACGATCTCGTCACTGATCCACGGCGTGTCCTACCTGGTGAACACGCGCGGCGCCTCAGATGAGCCGACGTCGCTGATTCACACGAAGGACGCGCTATCGGCGACCGGCGACTGGAACCCGCGGGCGCGGCGCCTCGACAACCTCCTGTCGATCACGAGCTGGGACGAGGAGCGGCCGACGTCGCTGGCCCTGTACCTCGACGGCGTGACGATCTCCGCAGTCAAGGACAGCGGCAAGTGGTCGGTGGAGCGGTCGGACCACCCGTGGGGTGTCCCGGCTGAGCCGTTGGTCTACAAGCCTCGCGTGGGCCGCCCGTTCGGTACGTCGCGGATCTCCCGCCCGGTCATGTCGCTGCATGACCAGGCGATCCGCACGGTGATCCGCATGGAGGGTCACGCGGACGTCTACAGCTTCCCCGAGATGTGGATGCTGGGCGCGGATGAGTCGATCTTCAAGAACCCGGACGGCTCTCAGAAGGCCGCTTGGCAAGTCATGCTCGGCCGGATCAAGGGCGTCCCCGACGACGACTCCGCGGAGAACCCCCGCGCCGACGTCAAGCAGTTCCCGGCGTCGTCCCCGCAGCCACACATCGACATGCTCAAGCAGCAAGCGTCCCTGTTCGCGGGCGAGACGGACCTGCCAGTGACGGCACTGGGCGTGCAGGCGGAGACGAACACGACGACCGCGGACGGCTCGGACAACGCCGAGCGGCACCTGGTCGCTGAGGCTGAGGGCGCTACTGATGACTGGGCGCCGGCGCTTCGTCGCACGTTCGCTCGCGCCCTGGCGATCCTGAACGGGCTCGACAAGGTGCCTGACGAGTGGCGCACGATCGACACGAAGTGGCGCTCCCCGATGTACCTGTCGCGTGCCGCGCAAGCCGACGCCGGGATGAAGCAGCTCACCGCCGTCCCGTGGCTGGCCGAGTCTGAGGTCGGGCTGGAGTTGCTCGGGTTGTCCGACCAGCAGATCACCCGCGCGATGGCGGACAAGCGTCGGACCACCGGCCGTGACGTGCTGAACGAGATCTTGGCCCGCACGCCGGAGCCCAGTGCCGTCCCCGACGCTGCTGCGGTCTGACCTCCAGCGCGTCTCAGCGCTCGCTGAGCGCGACTTGGCGGCCATCCTGGCCCGGGTGCCCACCGACCCGACCGATGAAGAGAGCTTTTCTTTGATGATTACCCTTGCAAAATAGAAACAACCAACAAAAGAATATATAGATTAGAAATCAAATGTGTAGCATCAAATTCTTAATATAAGTAAACATTTAATCATGGGCATGAACACACCTAATATACCCTTGTTGGTGTTGGCCTTTAAAACCCCTATGCAAAAGGGTAAGGAAAAATATGATGATGACATGAGGGAGGTGTGCAAGTATTGCACAAAGGGAGGTGTGCTTGAGTGCACAAGAGGGAGACCTCAGTGTGATTGAGATAAGAATAAAAATAAAGATAAAAAGGGAAGGAGGATATGATGCATGCAACTAATGAAGAAAATAAATGAAGATAAGAATAAGGAAAGCTTATTATTTTTCTCCAATTGGGGGGCAGGCTTCAAATATCTTCAATAGTTTTCAAGGAAGGAGAGATCCAAGAGGATGTAGCTTTGAGTGCCTGGGATACTCATTGTAATACCCTAGATCCTTCGAATCAGAATCGGAGAGCTTTCGGAGCGCTTTCGTGGGTCCCGAATGAAGTTTTACGATCCACGTGAGTTTTTCCATTGTATAACTTGTGGAATCCTGTGGAGAGTGAACCGTTGAGTTTTGAGGCTCCGGGACACTGCAGGTGCGTTGTGCTCTTTCCGAAGATCGCGGAGGTTATTTTTTCATATTTTTTTGATTTTATAAAATTTCAGGCTGAAAATCACATTTCAGAAATATTAAGAAATATTTTTATTTTCTTTTCTTTTTAACCCTTTCCACCCTCTCTCTCCTCTCACGTTTCTCTCACTCTTTCCACCTCTGTTCTCTCTCCTCTCTTCTCCTCTCCCCCGGGCGCACGACCGAAGCGGAGGCGGATGAGGCGGGATGATGTGGAGGTGTCGTGGAGCGCGAAGGTGCGAGAAACGAGGCGTGGCATTGGTGTGATCCCATGGTGGATTCAAAGCGTCGTGACGTGAGTTCGTGTGGTGGTTTTTGGTGTGGTTTGGCGGTTCCGGCTCGCAAGATATTCGGTGAAGGTAGGGGGATGGATGTCCTACTCTTTGCCTGCGTTCCCTCGCGGTTTGGAGCCGAAGAGTGTGAGTTTGAGTGGGTTTTCCTGCTTTAAGGGCGGAAGCATGCTTTGGGAGTGGTTCTTAGTGCCAGCTTTGCCAGTGTCGGGCTACCCCCTACTTGAGGGTACGTTTTCCTTTCTGTTAGACTGTACTTGTTTTTAGTTGGACTGGACTTTGTTAACTGTTGTAGTTTAATTTGTTTAATTGAAAATGTAATTTTATTTCTACTAATTTAGCAATCCTGATCATATATATATTAATTGTTTAATATTTTATCTGGAAGTTTAATGGTTGACTGGAGTCCGAACGAGTTTTTCACAAAATATGACGATGGCACTATCTGGGCTGTCGGTCGCATTCCATCCGGGGGAGCCACAGCAGCATATTTCAAGAGAATTATTGGCCTTGCGGATGGTCCTGACTTCATTGCCGTGACCGGACTTCCTGCAATCGGATCCGCTTTGGACCTGATAACTGGTGCTTACTACGATGGCGCGTTCATTCTCTGTTGGCGCCCAGTTTCAGGCGACGATTGCCTATATCGCATTGACCCCAGCGATGGCTCGATAATCACGAGCCGCACGGATATGGTCCTTGATGTCTACAATACCGACAAGCAGTTTGCGAACCTTCAGTCTGGCGCTGACACCATTTGGCTAAATGGAGGCGGAGGGTCTGTTTTCGAAATCAATCTTTCCGATTTTTCGACGGTGCGGTCGATCGATTTGACGGATTGGAAGACAGAAGATGCCGATGGCCTGATCTATGATCCTATTAACAACGCACTGATCTGCGCGCCTAATGCGATTCAAGTCCTGACGTTCCGCTATCTTGATCGCATCGGCGAGCCTGGCATTGATCTTGGAGACATTTGCGCCGACGTTGCCGGATGGGTGGGCGTTGAAAGCTATGACTTCAGCGCGCTCGACCAGACCGTAACCGGATGGAGCGCAACGCGCGGACAGGCGAGCAACATGCTCGAACCGTTGCTGGATGCCTATGACAGCGACATTCGCCCGCATGACTGGTCTATCCAAGGCGTAAAGCGGGCAGGCGTTCCCAGCGGCTCCACGCTGGCGACATCTCGCTTTGTGGCGAACGATCCGCGCTATTCGATCAAGGTCCGGCAGGCGGCAGAACTCCCGCGCTCTCTGACGATCGATTTCGCAGATAAGGACGGCGACCAACAGCCGAACTCTTCCCGCGTCTCGCGCCCGCTGGATGCTACTGACGCCCGCAGCGAGCAGAAGCTTGACCTGACGACGCTTGCGCTCGGAGCCGACGAGGCGATCCAGTTGGCAGCCCGCTATTTTCGCCGCATGTGGAACGAGCGCAAGCAGCCGATGTTCGCGCTGACCGCTCAGGCTATCGGCCTTGAACCGGGAGACGTTCGGACGATCGAACTGGACGGAACCGAGATTACCGCGCGCGCTACCCGCGTTGTCATCAAGGCAGACCGGACGATTGACACCGAATGGCGCTATGACAACGCCAGCCTCGCAACGCTCGATGGTTCGGCCGGCGCTCCTTTCGCGGGCCGTGATCCATCGGTTATCGTGGTCCCGCTTCCGTCGCGTGGCTTCTTCCTCGATGTTCCGCTGCTCACCGATACGGACGACAATACGAAACCGCTCATCTATGTTCTTGCCGGACCACGTCACTCGTCTTTTTCGGTACGGCCGCGTACTCCAAAGACGGTTTCACGATTTCCGACGCGATCAGGCAAGCCGTCCAGACCAATCCGGCTGTCGGAGAGGCCGCGGCGAGCCGCCGCGCTTCCCGCTCCGCCTACCCGTTTCAGTTGCCCTTTCCGCCTATCAGAGGAATGCCTCAACCTGCTCTTTCGGCAATCGCCCGACAATCCCCATATTGCCAGATCGAACGATGAAATCGCCGTTCGGCGCTATGTAAGTGCTATAGCCGTTCGGAATGCGGTGTCCGAGCGCAGCGCAAGCGGCTTTGATGTTGCGGCGATATGCTTTCATATTCATCTTGCGTGCCATATCAATCACTCCATCACAAACCCGGCCTGCTGCCGAGCCGCCTCAAACCGGGCAAACCAGTTGTTGATCCTCGCGGCCTTCCGCCGCTCCGCCGCGCGGCCCAGGGCAATCCAGCCCTTCAGAGCTTCCGCGCGCCGTTCGCGCTCCCTGCGTTCCTGGAAATTCATTTCAAGCCTCCCTCGTAAGAATGCGTTGCGGTCTTATCGGTTAGGGAGATCGCGACGATAAGACCCTTCCGATTGAAGATATCTTGCGCGGCAAGCCGAGCTTCTTTTTCGGTTTCAAATATCCAAGGCTTGCGATTAGCGTGTACCATATATGCCATTTCGAATCACTCCTTCTTTCCTGTGCTCTCGAACTAACACGAATATATTACCCGATCCTTTCCTGGTGTATCGCCTCCCTTCACCTTCTCCCCATCGCCGCACGGCTTTCCCGCATCCGCCGCAACGCCTTGCGGTAATCCTCGTACATCCGCACATGGTAATCGAACATAGGTCAATATCCTTGTCTGATGCACCCATCATACCTGACGTAACGTTAGGACCATTAGAGTGCCACCACTTTAACACCGTACGCAGCGGCCAGTTCGTCCGCGATGGCGCGGGCCTCGGCAGCGGTGGCGCAGTATTCAGTATCGTACTCGGCATCGCCAACCGGCATAATGAGGTATTCGCAAGCATCCGAAGCGACGCCCGCGCCGGTCACGTCGAACGCGGAAACTTCGGCAATCATCGTTTCGCGGCGTCCGTAATAGATGGCTTCAACTGTCCACGTAGTCATATCGAATCACTCCTTTGCTCTGGAGCACCTATCATACCTGACGTTACGTTAGGGTCAAGAGAAAAATGACGCAACGTTAGGTTTATATTAACCAACGCGGATCAGATCGGATAATCCATACCAGTTCAAACGGGGCCCAATCTATAATAGGACCCAGGGGCGGGGGAGGGTTCGTGCCGGGAATTTAAGTCCGGTCCATGTAGCCGTACCAAATTTATATAATTTTCCATAAAATCACTTTAGCGCGGGCTCATTTTAATGTGTACCTCTTTGATGGGAGATGTTTGTATGATGTGCTTCTCGTTACTTTTATGTGTGCATGTCCTTGCAACGCATGCGTCTTCCCTTGGGCTAGTTTACTTGCTGCCATTATTTCCGAGGGGATGAGTGTCTGCCTCTAGGGGACCCTTAGGTCTCCTACTAGTTTTCAAAGAGAGCAGTGCTCGCCTCTAGGGAACCCATAGGTTACCTTTTGATTTTCAAGGGGAGCGGTGCTCGCCTCTAGAGAGCCCTTAGACTAAGGAACCCGTAGGTTACCTTTTGGTTGAATATGGCTGGTGACACTTTACTGGAAAAATTTTCTGAGGTTTACAGAATTCCATGTCCTGGGTACCTCCTTCCCCTCCAGTGTTTCCAGTGTGTATGCTCCTTTGCCGAGCACTTCAATTACCCGGTATGGGCCTTCCAAGTATGGCGCAAGTTTTCCAGTGGCTCCTCTGGGGTTCGCTACACTTGCTCGATGTAACACTAAATCTCCGGGGAAGAAGTGTCCTTCCTTGACTCGAGGGTTGTAGTACTGGGCCAACTTTTGTTGGTAAGTCACGAGTTTTACTTGAGCATTTGCCCTATCTTATTCAAGTAGGTTCAGGTTTTCTCGTAGTGCCTGGTTATTTCTGACCACATTAAAGTGTCCTACCTGCAGCGAGGGGTTGGAAATTTCTATTGGAACTACTGCCTCTGTCCCGTATGCGAGATAGAAGGGTGTTTCTCCCGTAGCAGCTCTGGCAGTGGTTCTGTGAGCCCACAGGATGCTCGAAAGTGAGTCAATCCACAAGTTGCCTACTTGGTCCAGGCGGGTTTTGATGTCGTGAAAGAGTGTCCTGTTGGCATTTTCCACCAGTCCGTTGGCTTGAGGGTGCCCTAGTACTGAAGTATAGCGGTTCCAGATCCCCAGCTCCGAGCACTTTTCTTGGAAGGCGATGCTCGCAAACTGTCTGTCATTGTCGGTCGTGAGGACTCTTGGGACTCCGAATTGGCAGATGATGCTTCGCAGCACGAATCTCCATGTTGCCTCGCTCGTAATCTTTCTTAATGGCTCGGCCTTTATCCATTTGGTGAAATAGTCAATAGCGACTATGAGGAATTTCTTCCTCTCTTGTGCTTTGGGGAATGGACCTAATATGTCCACCCCCCAACGAGCGAACCGGCGAGGCTCCATTAGGGTGTGTAGTCGCGAGGCTGGTTGATGGTGTAGGTTGGAGAATCTCTGGCACTGTGGGCACTTTCGGGCATACTCGAGGCAATCTTTTTGCAAAGTAGGCCACCAGTATCCTTGTCGGATCATCGTCCGTGCGAGTGCTCGCCCTCTTACATGGCTTCCGCAGATCCCTTCATGCACTTCCCGAATCGCTTGGTTGGCTTCCGTGGGTGACAGGCATTTCAGTAGCGGGGCTGAGAGAGATCAGCGGTAAAGTCGACCGTTCACCATTGTGAAATGAGCCGCTCACGCAGGTGTGCGGCGGGCTTCAGCTCAGTCGCTCGGGAGCTGTTGTCTTAGGAGGAAATCTAATAAGGGATCCATCCAAGAGGGCTTGTAGTCGAAGGCGTTCACCTGGGGTGTTGGTCCCTCTATGCTCGATGCAGCCAGCTCCTCTACCAGGATGGACCTGGAGCTGGAAACCGCAGTGGCAGATGCTAAACGAGATAGGGCATCTGCTCGAACGTTCTCTTCTCTTGGGATGTGGACTACCTCGAAGTGAAGGAATTCTTTCGCCATGACTTTGGCTTTCTCCAGATACTTGATCATGGATGCTTTGCGTGCCTCAAACTCTCCCTGGACCTGACTGGCGACAAGCTTCAAGTCGCTGCTTACACTGGTTGCCCCCAGGTGTTCGGCCATTCGTAACCCTGAGAGTAAGGCTTCATACTCGGCCACATTGTTGGTGGTTAGGATGTTGAAGTGGAGGGCGTACTGGAGTTCTATCCCCTCTGGCGACAGTAGTACCAGTCCCGCTCTGCTGCCGGCTGCACAGGATGATCCATCGACGTACAACTCCCATGTAGGTCCCGAGGACTGCTCGGGAAAGTCTTCGGTGGGTATCATGCATTCGGCGACGAAGTCGGCGAGGGCCAGGGCTTTGATTGCGGTCCTTGGATGGAACTTGATGTCGAATTCACCTAACTCGATAGCCCACTTGACCAGTCTCCCCGAGGCGTCAGGGTTCTGGAGAACTTGTCGTAATGGCTAGTCGGTGAGAACGACGATTGGGTGAGCCAAGAAATAAAGGCGCAGCTTATGGGCGACCGTAACCAAAGCTAGGGCAAACTTCTCAATCCATGAATACCGAAACTCCGGCCCTTGTAGTGCTCGACTGACGTAATAGACGGGCTTCATAACGTCGGCTCTTCCCGAGTGAGCACAATGCTCATTGTGCCCGACGTCACTGACAGGTACATAAGCAATTATTCTCCTTTTTTGGGCTTGGAGAGTATGGGAGGAGTGGCCAGGTAACGCTTTAGCTCCTCAAAGGCCTGCTCGCATTCCTGATCCCACTCGATCTGCCCCTTCTTCTACGGTACCTTGTTGGCTTGCTTGATCATTCGGAAGAAGGGGAGGCACCTTTCGGCTGCGCGGGACAGGAAATGGGTCAATGCAGCGATACGTCCGGTGAGGCATTGGACAAACCTCACTCGCTCTGGCCGCTTCATTTTCAGTACCGCCCGGATCTGGTCGGGGTTAGCTTCGATTCCCGGTGAGTGACGAGGAAACCGAGGAACTTTCCTGCTTTAACGCCGAATGCGCATGTAGCTGGGTTAAGTTTCATGTTGTACCTTCGAAGCGTCGCGAAGGTCTCTGCCAGGTCTCCCAGGTGCTCGGTGGCTTGGAGACTTTTTACGAGCATATCGTCGATGTAGATCTCCTTGTTGCAGCCGATCTGCGAATCGAACATATGGTTGACAAGGCGCTGATAGATTGCTCCCGCGTTCTTTAATTCGAACGGCATGTGGGTGTAGTAATACAGGCCATGATCAGTGACGAACACGATCTTGTCTTGGTCGGGCTCGTGCATGCTGATTTAGTGGTACCCTGAGTAGGCATCCAGGAAACTCAGCATCTCGCGTCCAGCCGTGGCCTCGACTAGTTGGTTGATGCGTGGCATGAGGAAGCTATCCTTAGGTGTAGCTTTGTTGAGGTCGGTGTAGTCTACACACATTCACCACTTCACGTTATTATTCGGGACGAGGACCACATTGGCCACCCAGTCTGGATACCGGGTAGGCCTAAGTCGCCCTGAGCGTAGCTTCTCGCCCACTTGTTCTCTGATGATGGCCTGTCGCTCAGGGTTACAACGTCTCCGGTGGTGCTGGACCGGGCGACAGGATGGGTCTAACCTCAATTGGTAGGTGATGACCTCTGGTGAGATTCTGGGGAGCTCGTCCTCGGACCAAGCCAACATGTCCTGATTAGTCGTGAGGAATCTGATGTAGGCTTCTCTATCATGGTCGGATAGAGTGGCCCTTATTCTTAGCGTCTTGTTCGGATCTTCCCCCACTTGGATGAGATATAAGTCTTTTGCCGGGGTGCTCGCGCTTGGACGACAACAGTAACTTGCCAACCAGGGCTTTCATCTAGGGCTGTCAATGGGCCTGGCCCGGGCCGGGTTTAGGACGGCCCGGCCTGGGCCTGACTTGATTGGCAAAACCTAAATCCCACATAATGTCTTTTTTTTAAGTGAATAGTACCACATATTATATAAAAAGAAAAAAGGTAACATAAACAAAGGAGGGAGTGCTCACACAAAACTCCCTAGTACGAAAGGCGGCAAAACTCACTCTGCCCATGGAGCAAAGCTAAAGAAAAGAAATGCATTATACCTCTCCACGAGAACTGACCCCCCAACCAAATACAAACTAAAGAAAATCAGGGCCAAACACACCATAGACCTCCCCAAATTAATTGACTTCTCGGCAGCGGAGGATGCTGTAGCTATCAACCGATTCCTCACTTTCACAGTTAAGGTCTCTTCAATGCCCTTAACCCTCCCCAGGACTCATAGCACTCACCCCATCATTTTACTTCTCCACATAACCCCCCTCAGCCCCTCCATTTATCATTGTATAGGAAGACTAAATAGCAGTTTCATTACTTTGATGCTGTGTGTGGAGAGTTGCTTTTGACAACATACGCAACATTTGCAACTTTCACCTCTTGAAAAATGCTGGCCCCCACCTTACTATATATACATAGGCTATGGATACCATTTCTTAATGATATTTTACTTGCGTGAATTCATGGAAGTGTATATTCATGTAGTCTTTGAAACCGAGAACAGCATTAATTAATATTCGATTGATAGGTCTGGGCTGTCAACAAACAAGATTTTGTCTAAGTCACTTTGCTTCCTTTTGTCCAAGGTGATTACTACAGTAACAAGTTCTACAAGGAAAGAAAAGAATAGCCACACACGTTTTTAAAAACTGAAAATATGGTCAAGGAACCAAATATATATTAATTGCCATGTGCAAATGCCAATCTTGTATGTGATCTAGAAAGGTACCATCCATTTTGCCACATTGTAATATGTGAGATCTAGAAAGAAATTGCAGCACACAAATTGAAACATAAGATCTACATTTAGTCCATGAACATCACTATCTCCCAAGAAAAGGAAGTGAAAAGCAGCAAGTATAATTATCACCCATTTGGATCCACAGGGACACATCACTTTCTTTTTTTTTAAGTAAATGACCTTTCTTTAACTTAAAGACTAGATGTCGTTCGCCTTGCCTGGGGTGGCAAGTGGCCTCGGGTTCTACATAACCTGCCGCCCTTGCAGCCAGCAGGTCCTGCAGCAGCACATGACAGCCCAAGACTAGGGCAAAACCCATCCACATGCTTAGTCTGGATCCAGAGGTGGGTTTCTTTTTTGTTTTTTCCCCTTTTTTCTTCTGTTGGGGCGCAGGGAACTGATGTAATTGGCATTAAACCTTCAACTTCACAAAAAGTCTCAAGATAGCTTGCACCTCTACTAGAATGATTTGCAGAAAACTGCCTTCTTTTCAATCCATAAATGAAATCATGGGGAAAGACCCATCATGTGAATTTTGCAATAGGCCATTTTGATGAAAGCAAATGGAAATCCATTTTTAAAATCACATCTAACAGTGATTTTTTTTATAACAATACTTCATAAGAGGGGGGGGGGACCTTCAGTCCAATGCAAAACTTTTATCTTTCCGACCATCACATAGGCTACCTTTTCCGACATCTTATAAGTTTCAAAGTAGTCTCAGCATCTCATTAATGATGGAATTAATATTCTCCAAACAAAGTTGGTTTGCATATAGCAACATGAGTATCCCATCAATTACTACATCCTGAAATCTCATAGTTTACTACAAACCTATCATTCTATATTTTATGTTGTATTTTGTTTGAGTAATGCCTCGCTATTCACATGCATCATGATTGAAAAGATCATGCACATAAAAGTTTAAGAACACAAGAAAACAATGATGGAGACATTTCTAACTTGGGATATAATGCAATAACATAGAGAATTGGACAAACCTCTCTCCATATGTCAAAATCTGCCGGCCAATGTCTTCTGCAGCCACCATCTGAGATGACAACCAGTTAGATAAGGGCAACAAACCCACTTAAAGATGAATGAGAAATCTACAAAGACAAGCAGATCTAGATATAGTAGATACTCTTGACTCTAGGTTCATCAAAACTGCAGATTTTGTAGACTGTTTGGCACGATCCAGCTCCAGCTGCGTAACTGCCAAAAGAACATAAAGAACATCAAATAGCAGGCCAAATCATAGATACACAGTACTGCAAATAAAGGCATAAAAAGAAACCTTGTCCTGGTGTTGCAACTGCAATAAGTTCTCTTGCAGCCAAATCAACAGCTTTAGATACAAAATCAGATCCCTGATGATGAGGAAGGAATTAGCAATTGAAAACATAAACGCATTTTCTTATACATAAGAGACTGACAATGAATTAGCAAAGCTCATTCATTTTGTGAGCTACAACTGGCAAATATGTACATATTATTAACCAAGAACAAGTGACAGACTGATACGGTTCCAGACAGAAACTTTACCTAATTCATGGTATCTTTCATCCAGGATGAAATGTTGTGGGGGAGATAGGGGAGATGGTTCCTGACAGAAAAAGCACGGGTGGCAAGCCATAAAGCAGCCATGCCTATCAAGAATATTTGCTTATCATTTTATAAGGGTCTTTTCAATTTTTGGCGGCCATTATAACTGAGGGCCCAACTTGTCAACCCTCTGTCATGCATGGGGAGAAGATGATGAAGCTTTATTGGCTGGCTGCCACCCACAGGTCCCTCATTCTTCCCTCCCTGCCTCCCTCTCCCCCACCCCTCCCTCTCCATCCCCAGAGAATCCCACAACCTAAAGCCCACGAGTGTTCCAAGATTTACCTTTTTCTCAAAAGGATTGAAAAGATCTGCCTTTCGTCGTCGATCCTGCCCTTTAATCCCTATGGAAATGTGAAAAGGAAGGGGGGGGGGAGAGGAGGAGGTGGGTGACTACTGACAAAAGAACACTTTCTTGTGATCATAATTAACCCTGTTGAAATTGTGAACTCGTTTATTAGGGACATTTGTTATCACTTTCTTGTGATCATAATTAACCCTATTGAAATTGTGAACTCGTTTATTAGGGACATTTGTCATCACTTGCCTTAAACATCGTTGTTCCCCGCGGACATATGCTCATTGCTCAACATATTATCTTCTAGAAATGAATGCGATTCGAACAAATCAAAAGGCTCACCAAACAACGCCCTTCGTACGTTTTGTAAGAGATAGTTAGGACTTGGGATCATCTTCTACGTATTGTTGGCTAAATATTAGAGGTTTGATAAAACATTAATAATGGAGATGGCATGTTATGATGGGGCCAGAGGCAATGTCTTTGCACATGTTGCTGTGCCAGAATGACATGTAAATGATCACCTGAATTCAAATCTACAAAAGTATTAGTTATATTTTTTAAAAAAATCAAGATTCCTATTAGAGTGCACATAAGCATGCATGCAAGTCTACCATTGGGACTCGAATCAAGTTTAAGATTGAGCTCAAGACCTTTTCGCCCCGAATTCAAATCTACAAATGTTGGGACTTGGATTCCCTTCCAAATATGAGATGTTGTATCCATTACTTGTTCAACTTTTGTGGGGATAGATCTTATATACAGTAATAATCGGGTTAAAACAAATAAAAATAATACGATATTATCTCCGTCGATTATATTAAGATCTTGAGTTGAATGATCTAATAACTTCAATATATCAGAAGATATAACTCTACATATATCTTAAGAGATCTTCGGGAAAGGACAAGTGAGTTATCTTGTATTAGCTTATGTGTCTATCTAAACTGATAGCATGGAAGAATAATCATGTCTGGATGATTTTTGCAGATTGAGCATGCAAAACCTTCAATTACAGATACTCAATTATAGTACAATTCTCTGTAGAATGGCAGAAGTATCTTTTTGTTTTATTGGAACCATGTTAATATGTTATGCATTTAGACTCTGGCACTCCCACCCAAATGAGATAGAGAGAGAGAGAGAGAGGCGGTGGAGGTCTCCCCCTCTAGCAACAACATCCTCACCTAGCGAGGGGAGAGAGAGAGAGAGAGAGAGAGAGAGATGGGGAGCGTAGATTGGAAAATAAAAATCTAACAATAGTGAGAGGAAAGAATATTCTCAAAAGTTAGATGACATTCTATTCAATTGCACTTAGTCTACTACTTGAATTTGTTTTAATTGTTTCCATGGCTTACCCACCGGTTTTTGATGGTACTGATTTTGACTTATGGCTTAACAACTTACACATGTTTGTCAAGTCTGTTAATCCTAATCTGTGAAAACTCATTGCACATGGTCCACACAGATTACCAAAGAACAAGTCCAAATGGACTGACAGACATAGATCGATGTATGATGAAAATCAAAGAGCTCTGGAATTGATGAAGGCCGTGACTAACAAGGCATTCCACTCTTGTTTTCATGATTACAGGTCTGCAAAAGAAATAGTAGATAAACTGATGACTGCCAGTCGTGGAATTCAAGATCGATGCATGATGGCTGATGACAGCAACCAAAATGAAGATGATGATGATAAGGTAAACCCCTTTGAGAATTTTACTCTAGATAATTGGCAGGATCCTTATGCTAATTTGCTAGAGTCTTATGAAAAACTAAGAAAAAAGAATAAAACCCTAAAAAAGAAGTTAAATGATCTTTCTCGAGTGAGGACATTATAACTCTTAAAACAGAAAATGAGATATTTAGAAGACAATTGACAAACCTTGATTCTGTTACTTCAGAACTAGATCATTTGAAATCTGAAAAAGAAACGCTTAAGAAACAAATTGGTTCACTCAAAGAAGAAAATCAAGAACTTGCATGTGAAATTTCTGAACTAAAAGAAAAACTTATCTCAGTTGATGATGATCAGGTTCATATCAATAATTTAGTTCAGGATGAAAAACTGTTGAAAGATTTTGAATGTGTTAGCTCTGAATTGAATACCCTGAAAATTGAGAATGATTGTCTTAGGAAACAATGTGAAAAATTTCAAGTTGAATCAAAGTGTTCTGCTAAATCAGTTTGTAATAAATGCCAATTTCTGACAGAAATAAATGAAAGTCTTCACTCAGATTTAGAATGGCAGAAGGACTTAATTGATTCCCTAAAGGAAGAAAACAAAGATCTGCTAAACAAGATTCTGGATTTTGAACAGATAGAAGAAGAGTTGAATGATAAAATGAACTCAATGAAAATTGATAAAGGCTCTGTTGAAGAAACTGAAAATCTGAAATCAGAAAATGACAAATTGATTAAAGAGATTGAAAAAGTAAAGCTGTTAAACTCAGCTATGTCTGAAAGGTTGCTTGTCCTAGAGAAAGGGAAATGCATCTTGAATGAAGACAAATCCCAAAATGAGCTCAAATTAGAACATGAAATTGAAACTCTCAAAAACCTGAATGAAGCACTCCATCAACAAATAATTTCTTGTGAAGAAGACATAGCAAGTTATGAATTTTAAGTCTCATCTCTCCAATTTGAAATAAATGATTTGAATAATTCGGGATCCTGAACCGGCGCGCGCGCGGTTCTGTGGGGTGCTGTTCGATCGTCGTGTCAGGAGGGAGCAGCCAGGCGCTCAGGATGGAGGTCGCAACGACGGTGACGAGAGCGAGCGGTAGGAGTTGCCCGTTGAGCGGCAGGCCGAATCCGACAGCGGTGGCTCCGATGAGCGCTCCGACGAGGCCGCCGATGCTCCAGAACCCGTGGAAGGCTGACATGATCGCGCCGCCGTGGAGATGCTCGACTTCCGTGCCGTGCGCGTTCATGGCCACGTCAAGGGCACCTTGGAAGGCGCCCCACACGAGGAGCGCGAGAAACAGCATCGGCAAATTGGTGGCCACGCCGACGAGGAGTCCTGCGAATCCGTAGCCGACGATTCCGACGCGAGTGACGATGCGGCTGCCGAACCGGGGAATGAGGCGTCCGACGAGGACCATTGCCAGTACGGAACCGGCAGGGGCGCCGAGAAGCGCGGTACCGAGCTCTCCGTTCGTTGCGTGAACGGTCTGCTGCACGGTCGGGATGTGGGCGGTCCAGGATGCGAACAACATTCCGTGCATCGCGAATATCGCTGTCACGGCAACACGAGCGCGGCTGGCGCGGGATCTGCTCGAGCTGGCCGGGCTTGGGCCGCCGATCACGTCGCCGTCGGTGTTGCGCCCAGCCGTGTTCAGGTCATTGTGCGGTTCAGACACGGTGTACCGCCACCCCACGCGCAGCGAAGTCCGAAACGGTCGAATCCGGCGCAGAGTCATCAGTGACGAACGCATCCAGGCCGTCGATCTCGAA
This sequence comes from Amorphophallus titanum, assembly GCA_024336825.1. Lineage (NCBI taxonomy): Eukaryota > Viridiplantae > Streptophyta > Magnoliopsida > Alismatales > Araceae > Amorphophallus > Amorphophallus titanum. Next base: position 6,658,905 of record JANBPO010004741.1, on the reverse strand, counting down.
TACGTGGGCCATGGCAGTGGTCGTGAGCTTCGAAGCGTCGGCTACCGCAATCACCCGCCCCGACGCCCGAGCCGCAGCTTGTTTGACCGCAGCGTCCTGCACGTCGTAGGCAGTTACTCCCGCGCCCGCGCTGATGCCGCAACAGGTGAGAAGGAAGGCATCAAAGCGATACGAGGCGATCGTCCGCTCCGCCACAGGCCCGATGACGGAACCCTCCTCGCCGCGGACCTCGCCGCCCGGGAGCAGCAACCTCGTCGGCCCCGGCTGGAGCACCGGAATCTGGTAGTAGCTCAGTGGCATCACGGTCACCGGGCGTCGTGCCAGCGAACGCGCGATCGCGAGACCGGTGGTTCCGCCGTCGACGACGACGACCTCGTCGCGGTGCGGGAAGTCGGCGCCGGTGTCGATGAGCGCGGGCACCGCGAGCGCTGTCGCGACGGTGACGACGCCGCGCATGCCCGCCCACGACGTGACGACCGCCTCGCGGGTGCCGATCGGCATCGCCCGCCGACCCCCGATCCGGGGGAGCCGCGCGCTCGCGACGAGGATCCACGCGAAGCGCACGACGACCACCCCCCCCCCCCCCCCCCCCCCCCCCCCCCCCCCCCCCCCGCCCCCCCCCCCCCACTGCGGCTGCGTTCTTCGGCCAGGTTCTCAGCTTTCTCCTTTCTCGCATTTCGCTTTCGGGATCTTGCGTTCAACTCCGTGCGAGGGTTTTTTTGGTACCTACCCGTGGGGGTCGTCGTCGGCGGCGGCGACAGTGACCACTCCCTCAACCTGCAGGGGGCGCTGGCTCCGCCGTCTCCTTCCCCCGTGACACTATGTGCTAACAAATTTGCCCCAGACAGGTCGCCTCATGGGCCTCATAGCTGAACCATGGCCGTATGTGAGGTTTCGCTTCCGGGTGTGTGCTATCCTCGGTGCTAACTGGATTTGCCCTTTTGTATGATTTTTGATTCGGGTGTTCTAGAATCTTTTCAAGCCCATCGGGGATGTTTTGTCTGGTTTATGCACTCCTCACACGAAAAAGTAAAAATCCCGCAGGTAGGTATTTCCGTGTTTTTCTATCATTTTGTGGAGGAGCGAGTTGTACGGAGGTGGTGGAAAAGCGAAGTGGAGTTCATCATAAAACGGTAAGGTTGTCCGGTACCTTGGTGATGAGCTGGGGATCATGCCCTAGGTTATGGAGGATGTTAGGGAAGCGAACACCTTAGGTGTCTTGGCTTTATATCGGAGATGGATGCTGCACGGTTGCTAAATGCTAACAGAGGGAGATGGGCGGAGGGCGACAATACAGGGGAACACTGAAGACCCAGAGGAGGATAGGGAAACTAAGCATGATTCAGATTAACTGGCAGCTAGGTGACCCCTGTTTAGTTCCCCAACTGTTGGTCAGAGCAGGGTCGTAGGATATTGTTCTTGTGTGTGTGTTGAGGGAGGTGAGGGCTGTTAAGCTAATCCGCTCCCGTTATTTGGGAAGTTGGGATTCCAACAAAGGAGATGGTGGGGGAATTGGCTTTCCGGAGATGCTGATTAAAAGGGTGAAGTGAAGGTGTAGGCCCTGTAAGGAATATTGCTTGGCATGAAACAGTTATGAACGGAGGTACTGCTGGGAACACAAAAAATATGAGCTTTAGTGGAAGCTAGAAAAACAGGGAAAGGGATTCACAATGAGATTGAGGAGTTGCATGTGAGGAAAAGTGCATTCAAGGACAAGGCTTATTGATGGCAGATTCAGGATTCTTGCTTTAAATGTTTGAGTTATGCATTTCATTAAACATAAATGCTTTCAAGGGGCATGGCAAAGAATTTTGAAGTGAACTTGCAGGCAAGAAGAGCAAGAAGCCGTGGTGGCTGGCGAGCTCTCCATTAATGAAGTGATGGGGAAATATTGTCAAGGACTGCAAATATTCCCACTAAGGGTTCTTTGAATGGGACCGAGCTGCAGACGCGGCTGGGCCGCTTCGACCTGCCGTGGCTGGTGGGTCAGGCCAGCGCGCTCCGGAGCATCGCCAATGCTATCGAAGACCTTGAAACGGTGGAAGCGCTCGACGACGAAGTCGACCGGACGATGCTGCTCGACACCGTGCGCGGCGACGTCACCCGACTCACCGAACGCACCGGCGGCGAAACGTCTGATCCCGGCGGACCCCTCGGCCACGTGGCCGCGGCGCTCGACCAGTTGATGAACGAGGATTTCACCGCCGAACACGAGCAGGCGCTGCGCGCCAGGATTTCGGAGTTGCCGGCAATGGCTAAGTTCACGACAGAGCAAAACGAGCAGTACTACCGTGTCCGACTGGACTCGTACAAGCTGCGCCACTCGAAAGGCCTAGAGCACAGATCTCGTTGCCCGCTTCATGACGGATCGAACCCGACACAGTTCTGGGTAGACTTCGTCGAGGGCAACTGGTGCTGCTTCTCCTGCGGAGCCAAGGGTCCATCGGCATACATCCTGGAGCAGAAGCTGCTTGCTGCCGAACTCGGTAGGGCCCCGATGCACGATGAAGTCATCGCGAGCCTGGAGAAGGTGCTGGGTACACCGTTTGTTCAGCGGACGTACTCCGAGCCTCTGGATAAGGCAAAGAAGGGCTGGGACCGCCGCCAGGCACGAGACTTCTACCGCTATACCGACGAGCTCGGCGACGAGTTGTTTACGGTCTGGCGCTTCGTGGATCGTGAGGGGAAGAAGATCACTCCGGCAGACAGACCGTGCCCCTGCCGTGAGAACCAGGAATCAGAATGTGCCTATGGCTGCGCCGACGGGCGGATCTGGTCGACCAAGGGAGTGCGACGGGTTCTGTACCGCTTGCCTGATGTGATTGCCTCAGCGCTGGTGTTTGTGGTCGAGGGCGAGAAGAACGCCAATGATCTCTCCCGCGCGCTAGCCCTGTACATCAAGCAGCATGGCGGCTTCCCGATGGGGAACATGACACTTGACCGTGTTGCGGTGACAACGAATCCGGGAGGCGCACAAGCTTGGAAGAAGGAGTACGGATTTGGTCGATGCTTCGCGAACAAAGTGGTGATCAAGCTTGGCGACAACGATGGCGCCGGAAAGCTCCACGATCGAGATGCCTGCACGGACATCGCGCCGCATGCCCTGAAGACCTTCACGCTAGAGCTTCCTGTAGATGAGGGAGAAGACATCTCGGACTTCCTCGCTCAACACAGCGTCGAGGATCTGCTGAAGCTCCTGCCGAACCGGGTTGAGTGGTCCGCACCGGAGCGTAAGCAACCGACGATCGCCGACACGCTGGAAGTTCGGACGCTGTTGGTCAAGCCTTCCGATCTAGTAACGGCAAGTGAATGAACTTCAGGAAAAGGCTAACTCCCTGGAATGATCTCCTGCTCAACAGGAGCTCCCTCGGTAGCCTCGGCAATGGGAGGCGAAGGCGGTCGGATCTCAACTAAAGCTGAAATGAAGAATACTCATGTACGCTGAAGGCATAATAAACTGCAGGAGCCCTAGGGGAGAAGCAACAAATTACCTTCTATTTTGTGACTGGGCATGGGAGAAGGCAAATCCCCCTCAATGGGAGCTATGGGCACTCCCTCTTCTCTCTCTAGCTACCGCAAGGGTAGCGACCTCTTGCACAGCCACTACAGAAGTACTAGCCACAACTGTCAAACAAAATTATTAGCCTGTGCTGCCAGAGCAGAAACATGGTGAATAAAAGAGAGAATGTACCTTCGGTCACATGTGTTTGCATGGGGAAAGCCTCAAACTTCTCAAATGATACCACGAGCAGCGGAATAACCACTGGTGGCTGGTCTACAGTCTTCTTTCACTGGGCCCATTTGGCTTTAGTAGCCGCTTCCTTCGCTTTAGCTACTGCCTCTTTTACTTGAGATCTGGTTCACTTTCATGAATCACCAAGAGGTAAAGGTGTTGTAGTCGGAGCCTCTTCTAGGATTTCAAAATATGTTGGCTTCTGAGCCTTTATAATCAACTACCTAAAGTGCCTGGTCTCCTCTGAAGTGAGCCAGACTGCACACGTGCAAAGGCGAGAATGACATATACTACAACAAAAGGAAAAGCAAACTAGAGGCTGAAGTCAAAGAATGAGAAAAACCTGTCGACCCCGTGTACAAAGGGGAGAGTGGCCAATAAAACAGCAAGGGCACTTTGTCTCTCGAAGTTGCCTCGTGAATTAACCAACATACATCTCCTGTCACCTCGCTTTGTTCAGTCAGCGACGCCAAGTCCGAATGACCGCGAGAAGATAGATGGTAGTACAAGCCAAGATGGCCTAGTCCCCATCCATCGGCATACTTGAAAGAAAGAAGAAGAGGTTGGCCCAATACGACTTCACTTGGGCCACCAATTAAAAGCCCGTGGGAGCGGAGCAATGCAAACAACCAAGGGGTGTCACTGTAAAGTGTGGCCCACCGGTCTTCTCTTCTAATGAATGTCCCAGAAGGACAGAGCCTATCACTCTCGGGATGCCATTCAGCTACAGAAGGGATGGGCTCCTCTACCGGCAAAGGAAGCTTCTGAAGGATTACCCGCTCGCTGCTTACGCGGCATGGCCCTTGAAGCGTCTTCATGAAGCCATCTTTACTGATTTCTAGCAGCTTCGACTCAGCCCTTGACGAGTGACGCTTTGTAGCCTTTCAAGCTTCTAGATAGGCCATCACTTCCATGTTAGTCAAAGATTTCAACTTCTTTAAATAAGAAGGGTCGATATCAAGAGCTGGCGTCGACTGGGAGTCCAAAAACTTCCTTTCCGCAATGGCCCAACACTCCCGGCGAAAATTTCTATAAAAGCTCGTCCATGCATTCCACCATCGAATGTACTCTGAAGTTACATGGGGGAAGTGAGCAGGAGTCGGGACCCTGAATGAGGTTGTCTCTCGACGATGGAAATAGTCCCACCATACGCGGGCATCGTTAGTAGCTACCTACTCGGCTCGAGCCCTGTTCGGCAGTGCAAACTGGGTAGAAGATGGAGGGATGTGCTGGTCGTAACCAAAATTCTGACTAAATCAGAACAGTTAGTAGGGCTCCAGCCATAAGATGCCGCTTTTACGAAAGACCAGGACACTCGGACTTATTGCTAGTTCCCAATCAACTAACTCTAGTTCCAGAACTGGCCTTGTGCACTTGGCACTGGAAAGGTGATGAACATATTCTTCAGTCAAATAAAGACAGCACTCTCGCATCTTGTTCACCAGTGGGCTTGAGTGGGCCGCCAAACTCCAAAAGTGCAAAACGCCTGGCACGTCTATATGGACCTTGGTCAGCTTTCCCCAGATAGCGAAGAGCTGATCCGCTGTCTGAGTCGGTTCGACGCAGATGAATTCTATCATCCATGAAACAAGTTACACTGACTATAGCGCCCGAGGAGCAGCTTTCGAGAACAATGTACAGACCCAGGCATTGAAGAAGTGTAACGGGCCGACTGTCCATGGATTCCTGGGGAGACAAGATCGATGCAAGTCTCCCAGCATCTTGTATAGCAAGCACAATGCCACCAGGCAAAGTGAAAGCTTCGTGCCCCAAGCCATCAAGCAAGTAGGATAAATGGCCTTGGCCCTAATCACACTCTCGTCACCCTGTGGGAGAGTGAAGTAATAGATCTAGTATGTCAAATATGTAGCGCAGTGAGTGACTGCATCAACGCTGGCGAGATTGGGGCCTCCTTGCTGCCCCTATTTTAATGCAGGTGGGAAAGTGGCCTGTCGTTGAACCCTTTTCTTCCGCTTAACAAGAGTCGGTGCTATCGAGGGGAAGTCTTCATATTTTCACTCCCTGCTGAAGAAATACTGAATCTAGGCACCCATCCTCACACGCCTCTTCTCCTCGGGCTTGCGCACTTTGCGGGTATCATACGAATATCGATAGAGCATACGATACGCCTTCATCAAATAATGATAGGCGAAGCCAGTCAGATATCTATCTTCATCGTCTGTCTGGTCCTTCAGCCAGTCTGGCCAACAAACCACTTCATACGGCTTGCCACCGATCGGGAGGCCACTTAATTGAGAGAGACTCCAGAGGTCTAGTGAGGTCTCTCCTTTCGAGGTGTAGAAGATGTTGTACTCCGAGCAGAACACCTCGATCATACCACAACGCAAGCCCTTGGAGATGGGATAGCGGTACCTTTATTCATACACACTATGGTACATGCCGGCTTTGACCAAGATCGGAGCATAGTTCTGCAAAACATAGCCAGTGAACTCCACTGCTCTAGCTCTAAATGCGTGGGCATTAGTGGCCTTCAAGTCAGTAAACCACCCCACAAAAATTTGGTGCTTGAACCGAACTGCCAAGCATTTCAACAAGAACGGCTCCTCTCGGTATCCCCATTTCAGCGGGGCTACGAACAAGCTGAAAGCTAGTTTCTCCCGGTCAACCTGACCCGCAGTTTCATTCCATCGGGTTGGTATAAATTCAGCAGCTCTAGTCAACAGCCCGTCTTGAGGAGTCAACTCCTAGAGTCCGAGCACTGCATTCCACTTTCGAGGCTCGCCTGGCAAGTAAATGGGCCTCCCCCATATGACAAAGTCAGTAAGGCTGTCATGGTCAGCAAGTAGCGCCTACTCGGCCTTCCGAACGAGGAATAAATCTCATTTCTCCTGAAGGTTGAACCACCTCAGAAAGGATATCAAGTGCTTATCTTTGGGATAATCCCTCCTTTGATCGTTTCCGCGGTCATACTTAAAGAATCACTCCCAATGATGAGTAGGCAGCTAGTGTCCACTGTATCAGTATCCAAGTCAGACGACTACACCACCACAGCCAGTTGCTCGCAACACCGGTCCAAGGAATCAACATTCACCCATGTCACCACAGCCCGGGACGAAGAAGAAGAAGAACCATATGTCATGGTATCTGCATCAAGAAAATAAACAAAGTCAGAAAGTAGTCGTCGAGAACAAGAATTCTGACAGAATTTCAGTAGAGTCTCCCCAGCCCAAGAGCTTGCCAGAAGAATGTGGGAACACGTCCATTAAGAGACAGTCCCTGAAAAAGGCAAATGAAAATCAACGTTCAAATGATTACTGGAGGTGATTTAACATTGTCTTCTGTTATTTGTTTCCCACATGTTTTAACTGTAAAGCTCAGGAGCTTCAGGCCATAGAAGGAGAGTCACGTGGATCAGAAGGTAATTAACTTTACCTATACATGACATAATTAATTTAACTCATACATGACTCACTATGGAATTGACCGTGCAATCTACAAGCATATAGGACAAAACAGTTCCAAAGAAGGATATAGAAGAGATCACATCAACTAAAACATTTGTGCCATTCCCCAAACACAAGGGAGCCTACATTTCAAAGAAAAAAATACATAAACTATGTATATCATCACTCCTAGCTTGAAGCAACCTAAAACCAGGGTAGAGGCCTCAATATCCATGAAAATTAAAACCCACATTAGTGAGCAGCTGGAAAATCTGTTCCTCCATACTGAAGATCATATCTGTGTCTATAGCTATTTCTATGACAACACGATGACAACATGCAATGAAGCTACAAACAGTGTCTCCTGTGGCACTATGCAGAAATTATACGGGCTTAACTTAGAGTCCATATCACCTTTAGAAGTTCTGAAGGGCGAAATCCTCCAATCCACAAAAAAAATCGTTCTGCAGATGTTTTCCACATGCCAGACATCAGATAGAAGACATCTGCTTTAGCAGCAATCGCTTTCATACGGAAAAGTTCATCGTAGTGGCTCATTACACTTTCTACAAGCATTCGAAGCTCTATATCAGAGATATGTGCCTGTACTGCAGCTCTTAACTCACATATCTGCTTATTTTGCTCTTCAACCCAGTGTCCATATTCCATCTCAAATGCCGCGATACCTACAAATCCCATTATTTAGTAGTAGGATAATCTTTGTAAGTTTGAAGTCCGTTAATTTTGGTAAAGAAAGGTATAACATATTAAGTCAACAAATTCATAGACATAATCACTAATCTGTAGAAACCAAATAAAAAATAAAAAATAAAAAGGATACCTGAGTTAATAGTTGTTGGCAATCCAAGAACAGAATCTCCTAAATTTCCACCCCTATAAACACCCTACAACACAGTGGACATGGTTGAATCAGGTTATAGGAAAGAACAATTAATAAATCATAAACCTCCATCAATATGGTGTGGTCTAGGACCTTCTAGAAAACTCAATCAGAAAGCAATGTAGGATGGCTAGGATCTGATGTAACAATCCTGGTCTGGTTGAAATAAAAGGGAACCACAAAAATATTCTGGCTCACAATTCAATTTTTTACTTAGGGAACTTCAGCGGGAAAAAAATTTAGAGAGAGATTAAATACCAAAAGAAATGGAACTACTAATCTTTACATGTCAGAACATCAACCACAGATAGCAAGCTATGATGGTTGGCTATTCAAGCTATTAGTCAGCAAATAGCAAGCTACGTTGCTCAGCAGTGTACGCAAGTTGTGATGCTCAACAGTTCAAGCTGTGAGTCAGTGAAATCCACACTTAGGTCTGAGTGTGGGGTGGATGTAGGTGAAAACTGAACCACCTAAAAATCCTTGTGTCTCATGTGATTGCTGTGTTTTTGATATACGGTAGATGTATGCATAGGCTCATTCTATTTGCATCTAATTAGCCTACAATACTCGGAGCATACTAAGTGTTAATCAGATGCCTGGTTGAGTCTAGTGTTGCATTTGCTTTACGATTTACATTTTCATATCTATATGCATCTCAGTTCAGCACTAGCGCACTGCTAGGTATTTGTTGCTTTGACAGTTAGTTGATCCTCACACTCAGTACAATTCAATCATATTCAATTCAGTTCAACATAGTTGTTATACGCTAAGTGTTTGAAGCTTGTTCAGTGTGAGCCATAAGTCTCACCTAAGCTTCCTTGTCCAGTTTGTGTAGGACAACCATCGAGTTTTATCTCTGCATAAATCTTTAAGAGAAAATTTTAATTTCACAATTTTTAACAGGGATTCATTCACCCCCCCTCTGAATCTCTGTCTAGCACCACTATTATTCCAACAATTGGTATCAGAGTAGGTCTCTGATTATCCAGATCCAACGATCTGCAGAGGATCCTGCCAGTGCTTGGTGGTATTTTTCACCATGGTTTATCACTCTTAGTTAATTGATCTGATTGCTTGTGATCTATTTCAATGGCTCGTCCTCCTGTTTTTGATGGGTCTGATTTCGAAAAATGGCTAGGTGACCTATGTGTTTTCCTGAACTCCATTGATTCTAACCGATGGAGTCTTGTATCTAAAGGCCCACATCAGTTACCTCATGATGAGACCAAGTGGTCTTGTGAGGATAGATTGAAGAACCGTGATAATATCATAGTTCTCAATATCTTGAAGGCTGCAATAGATGTTGATATATGTCCTTCTGTTCGCAGGTGCACTTCTGGAAAAGAAATTTTTGATAGAGTAACTGCTACGTATGGGGAACAAGAAGAGAAATGTCTGATGGTCAACCGGAGTGATCACAGCAGTGATCAAGTGGATGAGACATCATCTCAGGTAAGCTCCAGATCTGAAGAGATCTCATTTGATGAACTGTTTATTCTTTATGAAGAACTATCTGATAGGCATAAGAAACTAAAATCTAAAAATAAAAAATTAAAAAAGAAGATTGAATAGAAAAATGCTAACTCTCTATGTAAAAAGTGCTTATTATTGGAAGAGTCAATTAAATGTTATGAGTCCGATGTTCAAATGTATAAGGAACAAGTGAGCCTTGGCGCGAGATGCGGAGCCTGGAGCAGAACAAACTCCTCCAGCCGGCCTGCCGTGACCTGTCCCGTGGCCTGACTTGGTACGGGCAGAGGCTATCGCCGGACGAGTGGCGGTGGCTGATCTGCGCGGCCATCCTTCGGGTCAAGATCGTGACCGGGATCAGCCATAACGGGGAGCCCGCCGGGGTCGTGACCTTGGGCGGGAGCAGCCGGAAGCTGTCCAAGGAGCAGGCTACCGAGGCCATAACGTTGGCCTTCCACTTGGGCGACGCGCCTTGGGAGTACGGGCAGCAGGGCGATCCTGTCGCTTGGGGGGACGCCGTGTGTCTGGCCCGTGGGATCAACCCTAACGACTTCAGGAATCCACTGTGAGCTACCGCGACCGCAAGCTGCTAGACCTCGCCTACCAGTTCCCGTGCATGTTGCAGCTTCCAGGCTGTGAAGGGGGGGACTCCGGAGAACCCGCCCACTCCAATCAGGCCAAGCACGGAAAGGGGGGCGCCATGAAGGCCCATGATTGCTTCCATGTGCCCGCCTGCCGGGCTTGCCATGTCCAGCTGGACCAGGGTGGCAGGATGACCAAGGAGGAGCGTAGGGAGGCTTGGGAGGCCGCTTTCTGGCGCTACCTGCCGGAGTTGTGGAAGTCGGGGAAGATCGGCGTCCTGTGATTGTTCTATTTCTGGCATTCAGCATTCCGCCAGACTGGGTTTATCTGAACGCCAAGACGGTTCAGGATAGGCACACACAGCGAGGGATTGAGATGGACAACAAGGTTCTGGACGAGGCGGTGGAGGTTCTGGTTACCCGGCTGGACTTGAATCCCGATTACTTCGGAACCGAGGAAATCAGGGAGTCTTTCCTCGCCGGAGTGAAGGTGCTGCTGGGGGAGCCGGTGGGCTGGCAGCGCCGGATTCGCGGGGGCAGCGGCAAATGGTTGGCATGGGCCTACTGGGAAGACCTGTACGGCGCAGGCATGACGCCGAAGATTGGCCGGTGGGACGCCGAGTATCGGCCTGTCTACGCCCCCAGCCTGGGAGAAGGTGAATGAGCAGCAGCGCTTACAGGACGATCGTCGCCGATCCGCCGTGGCTTCCTGACATGGCAATAATTAACAGCCCCGCATCTGGGATCGGTGCGCCTAAGGCAAGTCCGCAGCGGCACTACTCGACGATGAGTGTTGAAGAAATATGCGCGCTACGCGTTCCGTCACATAAGCAAGCGCATCTGTATTTGTGGTGCCTATCTCAGCACATAGACTGGGGTTACAGAGTCTCGCGTGCTTGGGGGTTTGAGCCACTACAGACCCTCACATGGTGCAAGCCTGGGCTTGGCTCTGGGAGATTTCAATGCAATACGGAGAAGTCTTCAGTGTCAGAATTTACCTGAGATAAAGATGGGTCAGTGGACTATTCTAGACGGTCGGCCATGAGGCATTCTGATGTGAGACACCCTAGGGATGCAATGACTCTCTGATACCAATTGATGTGAGACACCCTAGGGATGCAATGGCACTCTGATACCACTTGATGTGAGACAGTCAAGGGGCAGCGAAGATGAAATGAAGACCCTCGGACCTAGCTGCGCAAGCACCCTAGCGAAGACCCATACCCGATTTCGGCGGATAAGCTCACACGGTGCACTTCCCTTTCCCGGGATGACTCGGGGATGGTAGGTCAAGTCCGAGGGACCAGACCCTTGCTGGTTGGGATTAGATGCAATGTTGAGTGGGGATTCCACCCTTAGGTTAGGAGGTTCCCGTGGCAATGGGGCAGACCATACGCTTTGGAGGGCGTGGGTACACTCACACTCACTCTCCGCGATGGCCACTCAAGATGGCGGGTCAGCCGGGGCCGGGTGCTCTCTTCCTCACTGGCAGAGCTCAGAAATGATACAGAATGACAGAAATAACCAGGAGGGTGAGGGGCTCACCTAGCTAGCTTGAAGAAGCCGACTCCGAGTGAAGATGATGGCAAGTGGGGAAGCGTGGGATTCCCCACATGCTACGCCGATGAAGCTTGCCCGTAGACCTGCGGTTACAATACTACTCCTCACGTAGGAGGGTGATCGTGGGGTGGGGAAATTAATGTTACAACCCAAACACTACCTCCATGCAGGGAGGGGCCTTCAGCCGGCCAAGCGAGGGGTGGGGGATCGGTGGGGCCAAATCTATCTGGACTCTTCCGACAGGGATAGCAGGATGATGTTGGGGTTGCGGTGGATGCCTCTAAAGGCTGCATGCAATGGGATCAGTACACAACAATCCGTGGGAATGCTGGGGACTCGCTAGAAGTTTCACAGGTCACCCATCATCCAAACGTCGTCGTAGTGGCCGAATGCCTCGGACCGGTCCGGTTCTGGCCAGACTGGGTCTAGCGGACATGGTGCTAAAGTCAAAGCTGCCACGGACTCCTCTGAACTCTGCTGGAGGTGGGACTGGTGCAAGAACGTCCCTGTGTGACCAAGGAACTCGTCGGAGAAGTCTGGGGCCGCCCGAAAGTCAGCTTGGGTCTCTATAGCTCTGAGTCCAGGGTGATCATGCTTGACCTTTGTCTGCTCCAGAATGGTGGCCGTCTGATGCAGAAGGATCTGCAGACTGTCCCAAACTTTGATGGGGATGGGGTTGGTGTTGATGCAACCATGGGTGAGTTGGCTTCATACTGGAACTGACAGAGACCCCAACCGAGGCCAGAGCTAGACGTGGTGAATAGAGGAGTAGGTGATCACTCTCAAAATTTCTAATAAAGTCATTGTGCATACTGGTTTACTTTCTTGCACATAAGGAGATTTTTCATTGCACTTACGTTTTAATATTTCTGTTTTGTGCATAACACATTGAATAACATTTGATTTTCACTCATATCTTCATTCAGTTGCATCCGCCTGCATATAACAACATATATCCTATACTATCGTGTGCATGAATGTCATGATTTTCAGTATATCAAATGCCGATTGCGGAAGGTTGGATTATGTCCAACTGGAAGCTTTCCTGATGCGTGATGGTGGTCTTCGGACCTACGTTCTCCGCCACGTACCGGTAATGAACCTATGTGAAAATTTCATCTCAGTGCATGTTTGAGTGTATATAATATATCACCCTTCTTTTTGATTCCTCCTATGACCTCTTTCCCTTGCTAAATAAAAATGTATTGGTTCAGACATGTTTGTTACATGGCACACATTAAGGGGGAGATTCTTTTTACAACTGTGCATACACTTAGGGACTGTGCATACACTTCGAGGGAGACATAACAATGATTAGAGTAATTCATCTATTACATTCAATACAATCTCTCTACAATGTGCTCTTTTGAGATAAATGACTCTGTTTAATAAGGATTTCAGTTATTCCACTCAACACCCTTGAGGGCTCTTGAATCTCTACATCAAAGTCGCGTGTCTCATGTGGAAAAAGCTGTCAGCCCTGCTAAAAATCTCTATAAGTGGATTTAGAAATGAGTAGCTGGGAATTCCCCTGGAAACAAAGGAGGAAACTCGGATCAAAAAGTAACATGCATCCACTATTCAAATAAGTGATGCAATTAAGTAACCGGGAAATGCCCCTGAAACAAAGGCCATAACTCGTGTCCAAAGGTTAGTCATCTTGTTCATATTAAAAAAAAATGGGGCTCTGCGAAGCTACCAAAAGTCGAGCACTTTGTATGAAAATGTAGGGAGGAAAGGTTCTTTCTGGTGTTCCTTCAAAAATCTGTTAATCCATATTCATATGGATTTCATTGCTCAATTCTCACTCCAAGTTTGATTGCATGAATGTACATTGTGAATCAGTCATCCTTCATGATTAATGCAGTACCATCTTTTTGAAAGCACATCATTCTTAATCTTGTTCATACACATCATGCTCTAAATTGATTGCATATTACTTAACCCGTCCATAATAGACTGGCTTGACTCTATATCCTCTTATGGATGCATGTGTGCTTGCGTGATCATCTATTCCATTTCACATGCTCTGCATTGAGTTAACTGTACATATGAGGAATTCGATCCCCTATTTGACTCTGACAAAAAGGGGGAGAAATAAATGGTTGCATGATATTTTGAATGGGTTGCTCAACATGGAGAGAGAGAGAGAGAGAGAGAGAGAGAGAGAGAGAGGTGGGTGGTGCTCCCCCTCCGACGTTGTTGGGGGTTTGTAGAGACAGAGAGTGATAGATAGATAGATACATCTCCAGAGAGAGAGGAGAGGAAGGTGGGAGGTGATCCCTTCTAGCATCGGTGGGGGCTTGCAGAGAGAGAGAGAGAGAGAGGGAGAGAGAGAGAGAGAGAGAGGAGGGGAGGGTGGGAGGTGCTTTCCCTTCGGTACCGATGGGAGCTTGCAAAGATGAAGAGAGAGAGAGTAGAGAGAGAGGAGGGGAGGGGAGGGGAGGGAAGGGTGTTAGTAGTTGGACACACCCTACAGCACCCTATAGGAGGTGAATAGGTGTGCCTTTGAAAAGTAATCATGTATAAATTTTTTTGATCACGCATTGAAATATAAAAAGTAATAATGCAACCAAACCACAAAGACACGAGATTTATATTAGTTTGGTCGGCTCTGTGGCTTCCCTACGTCCAGTCCCGCTATAACTCATTCGGTGTATTCCACTAACCTTTCGTCAAAGATTACAATAGCTATTTTATAGGATCAGCTCTCCAACTGATTTTGATTAAGTCTCAGCAACCAAACAGTCACTCTCAATGACTTAATTTTTCTGGTGATTTCGCACTAGCTAGCCTTCAAAGGGTTAGTCCCCCAACTGATTTTGATCAAGTCTTAGTCAACCAATCAACCACTCTCGGTGACTTAGTTTTTCTAGTGGTTTTACACTAGCTAGCCTTCTAAGGGCTAGCCACCTAGCTGATTTCTATGATAGTAGCAGACCAACCAGTCACACTAAGCACTGATTACACAGAGCAGCGAATGCTCTCACTGCATGTCCTTTGGACAGAACAACAAAAGAGTAAATACAAATGATTGTAATGAATGAAAGAGGAGGATGAAAATAGAATATCGTTACAACACAATATCCTTCTCTTTAATGCTTCCTCAGATGAAGAACTTCAAAGATGAGCTTTGAATGCAATGAAGTTCTTTTGGTCGTTGAAGCGTAGGAAGTGGGATGCTGAGATTGCTTTGATTGCAGGCGAGTGCTTGAATGCTTGATCATTTGAGCTTGTTCGTTCTCCTGTGTTGCTATAATCCTCATGTATTTATAGGATGAAAACTTGGTGACCGTTAGATACATCATCCTCCAACGGTTGGATCTTAGCTTATAGCTTACAAAGAGATCTTTAGCATAGATTGTTGAGTCTTTACTCAGCGTGGTTGTTCACATCATGTCCAGGCAGTAGGTAGGATAAGTCACTTGTTGCGGCGCTACTTCTATTAGTTTCATTTTCTCTTGCATGCTTGTCTGTCTCTATCATTCCCTGGTCGTATGAACGGCGGCGGCGGCACCGGAGGTTGAAGAAGGAGCTTCAGATAGAGGGTTCACAAACCCTAGACCAGAGGAAGAGGGGCCTACACGAGTAATACGCCAATAGCAAACCACGATGAACACGGAGATTTTGGGTGGTTTGGGTTCACAACAGCGCCCCCTACGTCCACCCCTCACAGAGTGAGGATTGCTTCCACTATGTGGTGAAAAAATCACACACACACACGCTATGATGATCACAGTCACACACACACGCGTGCTGCGACCAGTGGACGCACACACACACAGTGTATGATGAGAGAAAATGTTCGGATGTACAATATGCTCTTTGAACTAGAAGAATATGAAAATGATATAAATAATATCAGCTCTAGGGATGCTAGAAATCCCCCTTTGGACGATGTGCACTAGACTATTCTTCTACTTTGGATGGAGTTGTAGGACGAGGATGGATTCCACAAGAAGAAGCCCGGAGGATGATGCTTAGCTCGAGATGTGCTTTGCTCAGCTTCAAACCAGGAGGAGGAGCTTTGAACCCAACTCAAGATAGCATCAAATCTGCTAGGAACTCGTTGTTTTTCGCACTAGAATCACCTCTCCCATTTTTCTTCTCCTTCAAGCATACAAAGATGAAAGAGTAAAAAGATAATCCCTTCAATAATTTAGTGATGCGTTTTATACCCCCAAGTTGGGGGCACATGTGGGAGATGATGGGAACCTCGGATCCAACACATTTAGGGCAAAAGATGGGAGAAAAGTTAATAGCGATCCGGATTCGAAATAGGTTCGACGGTGGATAACGAAGAGGGTCGACCCCATGGGTCGACACTCGAGGACTTAAGAAGTTCACCCAAATGCGCTGAGAAGCAATTGCTTGAAGGGGTCGACCCATTGGGTCAACCCTCGTGACACCCGATGTAGCAACCTTGATAATTGAGGAAATAAAATTTAAAACCAATGACCCAACATATATACACACTTAAAACGTCTAATAAAAAGAACAAAACTAAATAGCGCCTTCTGTCAAGGAACCATTTTATGAATTGAAGACCCCAATTAAGGTGTTATTTCTTAAATTGAAGATCACTACAAGAGGCGCCATTTAATGAAATGACAACCCATGTTAGGGCATCAATTCATCCCATAGAGTGACAGCTGTCCCACCAGAAATAGAAAGGTAAAAGACGCCCCCTTGCTGGGCGCTATCTCATAAATTGAAGACTAATGAG
The DNA here is from genome assembly GCA_024336825.1 of Amorphophallus titanum. Classification (NCBI taxonomy): domain Eukaryota; kingdom Viridiplantae; phylum Streptophyta; class Magnoliopsida; order Alismatales; family Araceae; genus Amorphophallus; species Amorphophallus titanum. The sequence goes on along the minus strand of JANBPO010004741.1, from coordinate 6,642,527 downwards.
AGAGGCATCATTTCTAGAAATAATGCCCCTCTCTTAGGCATCAATTCCCTGCAACATTAAAAATATGTGAGTCGTTGCTGTGTCATATTCGAATTGGGAAGCGGATGCAATTCTGGGTAAGAATAGTTCTGGGAAGGCAAAGACCAAGGAACAAAGTCATTTTGTAATCATCAAAATCTATTTTGTAATCATCAAAATCACATATACAACAATATGAAAGGACCTTGGAGAAGGTCGAGAAACTTAAGGGCAAAGAGGAGGAGTCTAGCCGGAAGACGGATCGGCGAGGAAAGAAAGAAGAGAGGTTCAGTATCATAGGGTCTTACTAATCCCGTGACAGTAAGAAGAGGTCTCGGAATGGGAATGGGAGCAGCAATCACAAAATCAAGAAGGCAAAGGAGGAAGACAAGCAAGTTATGGCAGCTTGCTCATTCTGCGAGAAATTTGGTCATTTAGTCGAGGAGTGCTGGAAGCGTCTCGGCGCTTGCTTAAGATGTGACAGTCAAGAGCATCGCATGTCAGACTGTCCCCTCATGAAAGAACAACCCTCAAAGAATGACGATGGATGAAGGCGGCAGGCTCGTCTAAATGTTGTTATGGAGGAGGAAGCTATCAAAGAAGGTGAATTAATCGAAGGTACCATCTAAATTTACTCACATCCTGTATTTGTGTTATTTGATACTGGTGCTTCTCATTCCTTTATTTCTCACTCTTTTGCTAAAATCTTGTCAATTTCACCTATTCTGTTACCTTCGAATTTATCCATAATTACACCCATAGGATCTAGAACGGAACTTAAAACTTATTTTCATGATAGTGAGGTTATCGTAGAAGGTCACAATCTCCCTGTAAATCTTGTATGCCTTGACATGGAAGGCTACGATGTCATATTAGGAGTAGACTAGCTCGTGGACCATTATACTGACATTAATTATCGCAATAGGAGGATTTCTTTTCATAAATCAGAACTTCCAAAGTTTTCTTTCTTTGACATTAAGTATAGGAAGCATCCTTGATGTGGGACGATGAGCTCTGATACCAATTTGATGTGGAACGATGAGCTCTGATATCAATTTGATGTGGGATGAGACGAGACTCGACCGATTCGATGCAAACTTGGGACTCTAGCTCACGACTCGTCCCTAGCGAGGGAAACGTGCGGATGTGCGCGATTGAGAAACCGGTAATGAGCTAGGGTGGTCAACTCTCTTTCGTGCCCGGATCAGGTCACGGGATGAGTTTCGCTCTATCTCGCAGCGGTGATTAAAATACTTAACGAGTTAGATTAACCTATCACATCCAAGTAGTAGCATATAGAAATATACGAAGTAAGCAAAAATACCGAGTGAGGGAGCAGAAACGATACCTCTACGCTCCGGGTGTAGGGAAGGCGACCCCGGCCAAGACTCATACTCTCGGTACAAATAATTATCGATAAATTATAGAAATAAATTTTAGTGCCCACTCCACGCAGGGAGGTAAAGGGCTACAATGGCGACCATCTCACCCCTCAACAAATCTAAGCCCTTAAGGCCGTTGTTGAGGGTGCATCTTGTTCTTCTCATCCTCCTTCAACTCCCATTCGGGTGGCCCATCACCCGCCTCCCTCTCCTGTTCATATTCCCAATCGGGTGGCCCATCACCCACCTCCCTCTCCTGTTCATATTCCCATTCGGGTGGTCTATCACCCGCCTCCTTCTATTCCTCCTCTTTCATGGCCCCAAAGCCCTTTTATTCCTTGCAACCCGACCCGACCGGGTTCTTTTTTGGGTCAGCCCATTAACCGCCCTCCACGGCCTTCTTATGCAGCCCCTCCTTCAAGGCCACTGTGCCAACCCTCTATTCCGCAAGTTACACCCCTCCATTAGGTTCTCGCTGGCAAAGTCGCTTCGTTGGAGGAACAACTAAAGAGGGTCACGAGCCCATGGCCTGCTCCTCCTCCTCCTTCTTCAGTCAATTCTCTTCATGTCCTCCTGAACAATATTACGAAGATGGAGAAAGAATGGAAGGAGAGGAGACATGACTACGGCATCAACAATTCAAGTGAGCAAGAGCCGGTAGATTTCAACGATCAAGTGGACGCCGTCTGCCCTCCACCTATCCACTCCATTCATCAATATGGCCCTCCACCTCCGCATACACATCACACTATTCCACCACTACCCATTATCACGCCTCCAGCACGATGTTCGCTTCAGTCTAGTCATGGCGAATTGAAGTTAGCACGTGATGATGAAGTCTCGAAGGCACCCCTTCTGAGTTTTCTTCGCTCTCTTCTCCCTCCGCTACCACCAGATGAACCTCCTGCTCAGGACGAAGCCACCATCCCCGATCCAACCCCCATTTTTGAGACTTATTAGTGTTATGATGACGGGTCGATACTCCAATCAGCCATGCCGGTGCATCATGAGTCTTCTTCTACCCCTAACACCTCTCGCCCCATCCGGCGTTTCCTACGCACCAAACCTTCTCCTCTTACACCCCCAATTGCCAAACCATCAACCTCCATAGCACTGGGCTCCACCGAACCTTCCACTAAACCTCCATCAACTATACCTTCATTAGCCTCCACTCCACCGGCCTCCGCTGAGTCCACTGCCAAACGTTCTCCAATTAACCTCCCATTACAGCCACCTCGGCCCTCCAATATTCCTATAATCCCAAAACCAACTTTGCCTATCCTTCCATCTATCCCTTCACCTTTACCTATGGCTAATCCTGAGCAGGGTCCACCCCTTTTTGCACTCAAGTCAACCCCATCCGCTTCCGAGTAAGGGGAAAAACTCGACGTGTTTGAACCTCCACTTCCACTTACCCTTTCTCTGACACTTTTCATTACACCTCCACCATCCATTAAGCCTTCCGCCTCCGCTTCACCTCCTCTACTACTCAGAATGGGTGTCCTTCTACAAGTGTTTGTGCCAAGGACAATACGCAAGAGTCGGACAAGAAGGATTTGGCCGTGACAAAGCCATTCAAGATGCAAGAATTTATTTGCCCAATGTCAATCCGTATTTTTATGTCGAGCACAGGTAAAGAGGCCAAGTCCCCCTCACTGCTCACAAGAAGAAAATGTCAAATTTTGATGCCGTGTAAGTCCATGCCCAAGGGCCAGACAGGGCACCCCTTGTTTCGAGCTTCCAGTCTCAAACCCATTCTTCTATACAAGATGCGAATGCCCATTTTGTTCAACACTCTTTGTACGCCACTATCCTTGGGTAACACGATGCTTCCCATTCTAACCAATCAACTCCCTCACATTATTGCTCTTCACCCTTCAAGGGAGTTGTCATTGATTGTTGGAGCTTCATCATGGGTGTTTACTTTATCCATTGGGTCGTTTGGCCATACACTCTTATCGCCATGGAGGGGCGGGCATCCCTCTGCTACCCTATCCATCTCCTATTCAACTTCACCCATGCTTCTGTCCATCACCAATGCCTCCTCATGGGCCACCCGCTGGGTGAGGAAAGGGCTTTCATCTTCTCACCCTTTGTGTTCATTACATTCCATGCATCCATTGCATCCATTACATTGCATGTATTTGCATTTCTTCTTTCCAGGGTTTCCGAACCCGTATCTTCCCCACCTTCTAGAATCTCTGGATCCTCCACATCTCCCATCTCATTCACCTCTATCTTCGGGATCTCCGGGACCCCTTTCACCTGTCGGGAATTGTGCCCCCTCCAGCTTTCTCTCAGGGCATCGTGCCCCCTCCCATCTCTTGTATCCAGACCCTCTGAATTTTCTTCTATCTATCAGGCATCGTGTTGTCATTCTCCACATCCTTCCGGAACCTCCAGACCTTCTAGGGCATCACGCCCTTTTCTATTTTCCTACTCTGGAACCTCCGGACCTTCCAGGGCATCGCGCCCTTTTCTATCTTCATACTCCGGAACCTATGGACCTTCCAAGGCATCGCGCCCTTTTCAATCTTCCTACTCTGGAACCTCCGGACCTTCCAGGACATCACGTCCTTTTCTATCTCCCTACTCTGGAACCTCTGGACCTCCCTCTTTAGGCATCGCGCCCCTCCACACCTCCACTTTCGAATCCTCTAGAATTTTCTCCCCTTCCAGGGCACCACACCTTTTTCTATTTCCTCCCTCCAGAACCCTCGGACTTCCTCTTAGGGTATTGCATCCCTCTTGATTCTATCCCTCTGGAACCTCTAGTTCTTTTCTCTTTCTTTTGATTTATCCTTCTGCTTCTCCAGGACATCGCGCCCTTTGTCCTCTTCTTCCTTTTCAATCATCTCTTCCCATCCCTTCGTGTCCCTCATCACTTTCTCCCTCCAAAGCATCTGGATGATTCCCCTCCTTTGCCTCTGGACCCTCCGAATCTGCCTCTTTCCATCTACCAATTCCTCCTTTTAATTCCTTTGATCCCAGGTCCGACCCGACTTCTTCCGCATCCAGAGCTCTGGGCATCTACCCGTTCTCACGCTGCTTCTGAGCCTTTAGTCTTCACTCCTCCTCTTGATTTTCTGCTTCTTCTATTGACTATTCCTTGTGATCAGGGTCTCCGCACCTTAGTGAGGGAGTTCTAGCCCTCGCCTCTTTTCCTTTTCTCCTTATTCGTCTGAGTCTGGTCTGGGTACCACTCCTTCTTGTTAAGCCACTTCAAACCTTGGCTTCCAATCATTTATCTACCGAAGAGGACAAATCCCATGTTCATCAAGATCACTTTCGGCAACTGCTTCCACAAGGTTACAAGGTAACATAATGGCATAAGTACACATTTTCATAATATCATTGCTCATTACTTAACAGATGATTTTCAAAATAAAGTGCTTCTTAACTTAATTAAGAGTGGTATTTCAAGGACTGTATCCTAGGTCTTTAGGTAAATTTCAGGAAAAGAGTCTTTAGGCTTACTTTTGCAGCACCTCTAGGTATTAAGAACCCCGCGTTAGGAGTTCGACATTTCCTCCCCACTTGTTAAGAGCAACTCTTAGCTGGGCACTCCACACACTTCACGGTGCCCTTACCCTTAGTTGGCCTCCTTTAGTAAGCGTTGTTGCTACTTTGGCCATGTCATGAATATATATGAAAGTCTTTTCTCTTCTTCACTCGGTCGAGTGCAGGGGTGGATGGTTGACAGACAAGATGACCAGCCTAGGTACTCCCCAATACGAGAGAAGTCTCAAATAGGGACAGTCTTGACCCAAAATAATATGAGTTATTTATGAAAATGCCAGGTGAGCACGACCAGCTGCTCATCATCAAGATCTGAGAAGTTTTCATACTCCTCACTGCTTTCACCACTACTACTCCGAGACACCTTAAGAGTAATGTTCTTCCCCTTCTTGTCATTTTCTTCAACATTTCTTTTGAAATTCATTTCATAAGTCATTAGGGATCCTATTAGCTCAATGACTGTCATTTTTGACAAGTCCCTAGACTCCTCTATCTTAGTGGCCGTAGTGTGCCACGCGGGGGTTAAAGATCTAAGAATTTTCCTAACAAGTTCCCCTTCTGGAAGTTGTTTCCCAAGACCCTTAAGAGTGTTAGTGATCAGCAACAGCCTAGCATACATATCTGTAATCGTCTCCTTGGATTTCATTTTAAACAATTCATATTCAGAGGTGAGCATATTTACCTTGGTGTCCTTGACCTGGGATGTACCTTCGTAGATGAGCTCTAGTTCATCCCACATTTTCTTAGCTATCTTACAAGCTGAGATCTTGGCATACTCTTCTAGATGGACTACGCATTGCATTATATTTAGAGCTGTCAAGATGACTGTTGAGAGGCTGATCTGATCCTTTGTCCACGCATCTTCATTTGGTGGGAGCTCAAATGGTCCTGTGGTGATCACTCTCCAGAGTTCATGGCTCTGCGCTCTCAGAAACACTTCCATCCTATTTTTTCAGTAAATGTAATTATTACCATCAAAGAAAGGAGGGCGGCTAATAGAATGTCCCTCAGTAATGAAGCTGCGAGGGATGCTAGATCCTGGTCTACCCTGGTCATTGGACCACATGTTGGGTAACCTGCTTTGACACCACTTGATAGAAATCAAGACTGTGATCTAGAAAGGGGGGGATGAATAGATTACTCCCAACTTTTACCGATGATGGAATTAAATTTATGAAGACTACAAAGCAGTAGATGCATCAGGTAGATGCCAGGGATACGAGGCGGAGGTTGGACCCTAGAGTCTCCTCATGCAAGAAGGCAACTCTCCAGATAGGCGTGACCTATCGTTTGAGTTACGTCTTTTGATATACCTCCTGGACACAACGAATTCACACAAGCAATCTGAGAAGCAAATAAGCAAATCACACGAAATCACACAGGATTTTTTAGGTGGTTCGATTGCTACCCGCAATCTACGTCCACCCCTCGCTCCTAAGAGTGAGGCTTCCTTGCTTTAAGCAAAACAAGCAGACTCAGTCTGCAAACATATGCTGCCTAACAGCTTGAGTCCAGAGGGAGACAAATCCCTCAACACAAATCCTGCAACCCACAGAATCTGAACCTTGGCCTTGCTACCCGCAAGTCCAGAACCGGGGGACTATCCTCCTTTCCTCCAAACCAGTGTAATCGGGCTTTCACGCCCCATATAAATGTGTGCAAGTCATGGGACAATTTCATTGTTTGAAATAGTCCCCGGGTCATTGCATTATTGTGTGGGTATTTTTGCATTTGTACATAGTGTCCATCAAATGACTTGTGACTCAGCAGGACGTCGCTTGAAGGGCGTCAGAATGTATTCCTGATATGAGACAGTGTTGAGATCGGGGAAGTTGTGATGCCATGAGCACCGCCATGTTGGTGCAGTTGGGCGTCACTAAGACCGAGGCGACCGAATAGCGTGGGCACCACTTGTGACTGGAGGGGTTGGGCACTATTGAGACAAGGGTGGTCGAGTGCTGTTGGTACTGGAGTGGTTGGACGGCATGAGTATCACCATGACTGGAGCGACCGAGAGCCGTTGAACTTGGAACTGCCAGGTGCTATGGGCATCGTTGTGACTGGGGCAGTCATGGTCATAGGCGTCAATGTGGTTGGAGTAATTGGGTGTCGTTGGCACGGTTGTGGTTGGAGCAGTCAGGCTCCTAAGCACCGCTGTGATCAGGGTGACCGGGCACCTTTGAAACTGAGAGAGTCGAGTACCATAGACACCGTTGCTGGAACGATCAGGTGCCATGAACACCACCGAGACTGGAGTGGCTGAGTGCTGTTAGGGCTGAAGTAGCCAGTGCCATCCGGACTTGGTAGTCGGGTGCCGGGGGCACCGCTGTGACTTGAAGTAGTTGAGCAGTCAGGTGCCACAGGCCCTGACATGACTGGAGAAGCTGGCCAGTCGGCTGCTATAGGCACCAATGTAACTGGAGTAGCTAGGCACTGTTGGGGCTAGAGTACCCTGGCGTCGTCTAGACTAGGCAGTCGGGTGCCAAGGGCACCATTGTGACTGAAGTAGCAGGATAATCGGGAGTCGTGGGACCTGATGTGACAAGAGTAGTTGGGCTACCAGGTGCCGTAGGCACCAATGTAACTGAAGTAGTTGGGCACCATTGGGGCTAGAGTAGCCCGACGCCGTTTGAGCTAGGTAGTCGGGTGCCGGGGGCACCGTTATGACTGAAGTAGTAGGGTAATCGGGTGTCGCGGGTCCCGATATGACAGGAGTAGCTAGACAGTCGGGTGCCGTAGGCACCAATGTGACTGAAGTAGTCGGCTGGTCGGGTGTCGCGGGCACTGTTGTGACTGAAGTAGTTGGGCACAGTTGGGGCGAGAGTAGCCCAGCGTCGTCTAGGATGGGCAGTCGGGTGCTGGGGACACCGTTGTGACCGAAGTAGCTAGGTAATCAGGTGCCGCGGGCCCCGATGTGATCGGAGTAGCTAAGCGATCTAGTGCTATGGGCCTCGACTTGACTAAAGTTGCTGTGCAGTCGGGCACCACAACATCATTAGGCAAGAGCATGTTACAGTGTTCATAGTGTTAACACCATCAAAAATAATAGGGACATATTGCAACATCTACTACCCAAGATTGGTACACCAGTGGTACAAAAATTTATTTTATAATGAAGATGACAAGAGGTTGTGGACTGAGGTGAATGGGGTGAAGATTCAGATCAAATAAAAACTCCTTCAAAAGGCATTGCATATTCCTTCAGAAGGTTTGATGGAATCAGATTATAACTATGAAGAATTTGTAGCATACACCATCATGACTGGAAAGCCAAGTGACCCTACAAACTCTTCTCAGACACTTGTCACAAGCTTCAACACCAACAAATTCCCACCTCTCCAAAGACTTTAGCATCATATATTTACAACTATTATCACAACACAAGGTGGTGGGAGAAGTCCTCTGGCTGAAACTCAAAGGTTCTTATTTTTCTGCATGTTTAGCTATATGAAAGTGTGTCTGCTATAAATTATGATTCAGATCATGGGTAGTTGTATTGGTTAGGAAAGATATCTACCCTATGCAGCACACTTGATAGCAGTCTTCAAGAGAGTTGGAATCTCATTGGAAAATGAAAAGATGGTTGAAATTCCAAATGCTAATGTTTACAACATGAGATTCATTGAAAAGTTCATGAAGTTTAAAAAGAAGGGAGGTCGAATTGTTCGGAACCTACATGGTTACCAAGAAGAGCCTCGTCCCACAACTGTTGTCGAACCTCAAGCTCCTACTATTCATCTCCCTGAATCTAGAGAATTGATGGTCATTTTTGGACCGTTCCAATAACCTTCTCCAATAAGAGAAGAGGAGGCGCATGAGCCTCAAGTCTGCACTGAAAGTACAGTACCTCCAGAACAACAGGCAGAGACATCCTCTGTAAGAGAAGGGCCATCTACTATTCATGCTAAGAATTTGTCAGAAATAAATCCCACTTTGATCATTTTTTGTCAACATAGTTTTCGAGCATTAATTCTTCACTTATGCATCTCAACATGAACGCTGAGCATTTGAGCAGAAATATGTATTTGAAAATGTCACATTTGGAACAGAAAGTTGACAGTCACTGGGAGCAATACAAGCTTGACAAAGCTAAGTCAGATAAAAAGCTACATTAGTTTATGGAGTCCTTGATGTATGTGAGTGAGAAAATGGGCTCTGTTTTGAAGAGACTTAAAGAAATTCACGAGAAAACCCATGAGAAATTAACAAAAATGTAGCGCTATAACTATGACATCAATGAAGAACAACAGAGGCTGTCCTTGAGAAGTGTCGCAGTAATTGATCAAACTGCCAAGGTTGATGAGAATATGAAAAAAATGTTTGAGAGAACAACTTTGGTTGGAGATGAAGAGAATTCAAAGCTTTCTAAGATTGGCCGGTTATCATAGGAGATTTATTAATGATTTCTCTAAAATTACCGTGCCATTAACTAGATTGACAAGGAAAAAAACTTCTTATGTGTGGATGAAAGAATGTGAAAAGAGTTTTTAAACTCTAAATAAGTGCTTATCCACTGCACCTATTCTTACTTTACACACTGAGAGAGGAGGATTTGAAGTGTATGTTGATGCCTCAAGAATTGTCCTAGGATATATGCTAATGCAAAAAGATAAAGTGATAGCATATACATCGAGGCAATTGAAGAATCATGAAGTCAATTGTCTGATGCATGATCCAGAATTAGTAGCGATTGTATTTGCTCTTAAAATATGGAGACATTATCTATATGGTGAGCAATTCACTATTTACTCTGACCATAAGAGTCTAACATACTTATTTTCTCAGAAGGAGCTCAATATGAGACAAAGAAGATGGTTAGAACATTTAAAGGATTTTGATTTCTCTATTCAATATCATCTTGGAAAAGACACTATTATGGTAGATGCTCTGAGTAGGATGCTAATGGTCTTACTATCAAGCTTGATGATTAGTGAGTGGTGATTACTGAAGTAATTTACAGGATTAAATTTAAATGTGGAGGAAAAGAAAGAGTGAATCTTGATTGCCAATATGAGAGTACAACCTGATCTACTATGAAACATTAAGGTGCAACTAGGCAATGATCCGTTATTGGTTAGAATTACGGAGAACTTGAGCCAAAGACCTGATTTCCAATTGGCCAATGATGGGCGATTATTATTTCAAGGAAGAACTTGTGTGCCTGATTATGTTGAAATCAAGAAGAATATAATGGAAGAACCACACCAATTTAGGTACACCATTCATCTAGGAGCTACCAAGATGTATCAAGATTTGAAAAGAAATTACTAGTGACTAAGTATGAAAAGAGAAGTTGCCGAGTTCGTGAGCTAATATTTGGTTTGTCAACACATTAATACTGAACATTTCAGGCCTGTTGGGAAGTTGAAACCTCTTGAGATATTGGAATAGAAATAGGAAAGCATTGACATGGATTTTATTATGGGCTTGCAAAGGACTTGAAGCGGTTTTGATGCCATTTGGGTAATTGTAGATAGATTGATGAAGTCTTCTCATCTCCTGTCTATCAAGACCAAATGGACGGTGAACATACTAACAACTCTTTACATCAAAGAGGTGATAAGATTACATGGCATTCTGACTTCTATAATTTCTAATTGAGATCCTCATTTTACTTCTCATTTTTGGAAGGGATTACAATCATCATTGGGAATAAGGCTAAATTTTAGCACAACTTTTTGCCCCCTAATAGATAGCCAAATGGAGAGAACCCCATCATCAAAAAGGGGGAGAATGTTAGTGCATGTGTCGTTCATGCACGATGGCATTTTTAATGATGTCTAACTATGATTCATTATATACATTTATGCATTGATGATTTACATGTTACAATGCAATGATTTTCATGAGAGAGCTTTTGATGTGTAAAGATTTGTTCTCATGATGTTTCATGTTTAAAATCTTGATTCATGTCATAGCATTCTGGATGATTTCTATTCCCCTCATCATGGAAGTAAACAAGTTTCTTCTTGAAAGATGGTAGGTGAGTCAATCAATAGACTCTTCACAGAGTCAACGCAAGGAAGCCTTGGCATCGACATGTAGCAGAACTCAACCAGTAAGAAGCTTTAGTGTCATTAGCCATGACAGCATGCTTCGGCAACAGCCAAAAGTCATCAGTAGCCAACAACCTCAAGGTCGGCAACAATAGAAGCCAACATCTCCTTAACAGATATGGGAGTGCAAGTAAGGGCCTTTCTTTGAGCTCAAAGAAAGGAGCAAAAGGGCCCTCAGTTTATTCAAACAATGTTGCAGAGGATTGGGCAGAACACCAATGGCAAAAGAGCTTTGAATTAAGAAAGAAAATTCAGGTTGTTCATAAGCTGCATAGACCATATGGCCTCACTGCATCAACGCGACCGCCGCGGGAAACAAGAAAGTTGACCCTTAGTGTCGACTCCTCCTTGATGATGTTCTATCGCGGCACGATGCGTCGACCCCATCAACTCAAGGCATCGACGCCAGACATTCTCCAGAATCAGAAGTTAGGTGGCTTTCAAAGGTGCGTCGACTTCAGATCTTCACGGCGTCTTCTCCAACAGCACCTCCAGCAACACGACAAGCTGTCTTCATAGCTGCGTCGACCTCGCCATCGTGATGCGTCGACCTCACAAGCTTCAATAACAATTTGACAGGTGATCAACACTGGATGCATCGACCCTGCCCTCTGAGGGCATCGACGCAAGGGGGCCTCTGATGTGACACAACCCCTTGGACCTAAATTAGCAAGCAAGAATGACCCGATGATCTCACTTAAGCAGACTCACTCACATAGCGTGCACCAGGGTCCGTAGGTGGACCGGCGATAGGGATGAGGGTCCGGGGTTGGACCTTGGGGTTCTAGTGGTGTGGCTAGCTAGGGAAGGACCCCTAAGGGCCAGGGATGCCCAAATCACGGGCGACCACCATGCCAAGGGCGTGGGTTAAGTGGTTGCTCTCACCTCACTCTGCGGCAGCCACCCAATTGATGGGAAATTTAGATCGGGCACTCACTCACCGTCCAACGGAGCTAAAGGCAATACTAAATAAGCAATAGTAAACTAGAGAGGGATGTGGCCCGGTGCTCACCTGATCGGCCCAAAAGAAGGTAGCAGTGGTCTATCGACCACCGCGACATCAAGGTCACAGTCCTAATAGGGCCGCGTTATGAACAAAGTTAGGTAGAACTTGGCCACAACCTCGTGCTGCCCATTCACAAAATCGGTCAAGTCCAAGGGTTCAGGATTTCAGGGTACAGCTTGCTCAGAGTCCTAGTGAGAATCTCAGGCTCGCAGAGTCTTACAGAGGCCTTGTGATAGCGGTTCTAGTCCGACGGAAGGAATATCTGGCAGAGAGTTCCAACTATCCCACGAATTGAGAGTGTAAAATTGTGGAAACTAGGAGTGATCGGTAAGTCACTACCACCAGAGTGGCATGACCCTCAACCAATCCTAATAATGTATTAAAGTAACATTGACAAGAAAATGGGGGAAAACATAAATTCAAAGGTTAACCGGTTACCGCACTTAATCTACTATTTTCATGGAATAGCATGGAAGGAAATAATCAAGGGGGTTCAAGAACATGATCATAATTCGAGATTTTAACCATCTTTCATACACCCTATTCATTTACATGCGTTTTGTAACTTATTACTCATTTCAAACTTGCAGAAAATGGAACGCGAGGAAATCAGGGTTTGCTGGAACCCGTGGGCAAAACACAATATTGGAAGGGCCGCTACTGAAGGTAACGGTCGGTCAAAGATCGCTATCTGGTCACTTTGGCTCAATTCAAAAAAAATGTGCCCGCCAGGACATGGCGGTCTATCGCGCGGCCACGGTCTCCAGGTCGCGGTCACTGGTGGTCCGCGATCTGGGACCGATCCCTGCCTTCCGAAGATCTCTGACACACTTCGAGAAAAACACATGTAGCGATCATTATACTAAATAAAAATTGGACAAAATGCAACCAATGGAAAGAGGACTTCAAGACGCATGTGATGGTATGATTTAATTAGAGTTGGGCTAGAGAGAAATCTACCTTAAGATGAGAAAAAGGATATGGACGATGCCGGAACTCTAAACGAAACCCTTGCTTTCCTCGCCATCCCGTGCTCTCGATCTTGCTTGCCGTCAGCCGCCTAGCTAAAATAGGGTTCCTGATAGTGTTGGGCTTCGATTTATAGGGCCGAGGGTAACCCTAGAGTCGTGGCTTCGATCGGGGATCGACATGGAGAGGAACCCGCGCGATATTCGCATTGACCAAGTTGCTGCCACCTATCTTCAAAATTCGAATGCTGCGTTTAGGGTTTTCGAAGGAAAATCAAGGGGAATTGATCCTCCGACGTGGGCCAAAAAATTGGGTTTGGAGTGTGCCCATCAGAGCTCAAATTGGGGTCTAATTTGGTCAATTAAGGGCTGTTCTACCCTAATTCTAAGTTTAAGCAAAACTCTCACATTTTTTATAGAACGTGATAATATATAATATACCTACATTTTATGAATAATAGGTATATTCAATTACATGTGTGTGTATATATATTTTTAACCTACGCTGTTAAACAACGTAGGTATAGGTCGATATCCACCTACGCTTTTGTAGGAGCTATTCCTACGCTTTTAAAAATGTAGGTATATGTCGGTATCTACCTACATTTTTTATTAGACTATTCCTATGCTTTACAAGCGTAGGAATATGTTGAGCAATGGCTACGTTTCATAGAAACATAAGTATAACCTATAGTCACTCGAGCAAGCGCCACACTTTGCAAGCGTGGTAAGCAAACGTGGCTAAAGACTTTACCTACGCTTTTTGGAACTACAACTACGTTTTTTAAACGTAGGTAAAGGCCAGTTTTCTTGTAGTGTATTTTTTCCTTCAATAGGGGTTTAAAACGCAACCCCTAAGTAATCTTCCCCCCATTGCATGTTTATATCATTAGAGAGATAGATTCTACACTTAATCAAAGTTTAATGGGTTTTCCTTTATTTTGTTGCCTATTTTATAGGGTTAGGCAGAAGACTACGTGAGGCCCTTACTCCCTGACCAGCCTTAGAGCGAGGAAGGAGGAATCTACAGTATCCCACACCTTTTACTAAATGCAGCAAGCACAGTGGCCGTGACCTCAAGAACACATCCAAAATAGGCACTGCATTCTGATCGTGGTCACATCAATACCGCGTTCCATCTCATTCCCTCTCTAGCCATCTTCTTCTTATTTCGAGGCAAGCATTATGCCCCTTATAATTCTCGTATTATTTTGCATCTTATAAGCCTTCGGTGGCGATTACGATCTTTTATTTTCCTATCTTTTTATCATCTTATTTAATTCATTTGTGATCACTCCACATCACTTTATCCATATATATTTCCATCATTATTTTGATTCATTAGTGTGTGTCAATTTTTACATATACAATGGGGTCCGTCCAAGGCGGCTCATAGTCAATAGCATTGACTTGAGGTTCTAGATCCCCAACACTCTATCATTGGAGTTCCTCAATCAAGACTAACAGAGAACTCATCAAAATAGTTGACGAGTTAAGGCGCGATAAGGTGTCTGCTCGAGCGTTCTCCACTCTTGTAATGTGTACTATCTCGAAGTGCTTGAGATCTGACGATACCTCCTTAATCTTCTAGAGATAGCTGGAAATGGCTGGTTCTCAAACTTTGTATTCTCCTTTGACTTGATTGGCCACCAGAGGTGAGTCACTGAAGGCACAGAGATGGAGGGCTCCGAGGTGCTTAGCCATGCAGATGTCGGAGAGGAGGGCTTCATAAACTATAGGAAATGACAGTAATAGTGACAGAATTTTTCTTAATCTATGAAATATACGGCTTTCCATGGGAAAGCCTTCTTAAAAGGGATACCTTCTAGGTGATGATTATGAGACAACAGCTAAATGCAAACATAGTAGCACAGGAAGCTTAAGCCTAAAAAGCACTTCCAATTGCTGAAATCTCGTGTGTTTAGATAACTGTCAAAAACTTTCTAAAAGGGAAAAGAACAATGGGATCTTGGGCTTATCTTTTGCATCCCAGAGAATTATCAAACTTTCCAGCTCTCCTTGGAAACTGCCTGCAGCTTAAAGAAAAACTGAAAGACACATTTATTAGCACCCCTTCATGTAATGCTTGCTATCCTTCTTTGTCACTGCTTGGAGCTGACTCTTCCTATCTTAACCAGATTCTTTGAAGGAAACTATGCAACCTGGATCTGGACACATTTTTGAAATGTATACAGCATGGTCCACTCTCCAGTTCAAATATCTCAAAACCTGAAGGATCATTCGACATGATTCTTCAAAGAAATGGTCTCATAGCCCTTCTTAGTTTAACACAGCACTATCCTGGTTGTCTTAAAAATGTTTTAGTGACCAATGTGACTGGATTTGAAAATGCATCTTAAGTTGTGACGCTGTGTATGAAAACTCAATTTCTACATACTAAATGTTTCTACAACTCTTGGTCTTAACGCAACCACTGGTGTTACCATCAACATTGATGAAGCCTGCTACATCAGAAACAAAGCTTGCTAGATCTCTTCAGAAGCTGATTGGAGCTGAAGGAACCTATTGTAGCGAACTTTAACATGTAAAGCTCAGTAGCCTTCTTCAGAAACTGACTTCAGCTGACTGTTTCTATCTTAACCTGATTCCTCAAAGGTTCACTGGATCGACAACAGATCTTGTGTTGGATATCACATTCCATACTCCGGATGAATTATCTCAAAAACCTTGAAGGATTCCAGAACATGATCCCATCAAATATATGATTCATACCGTACTTGCATCATAAAGCATAGCCTAGTTTACTTGGGCATGTTTGAGTGACAAATCAGCCTGAAAACCCAAAATGTGATGCTGAGCACAAAAGGCTAAACATCTACAAAACCAGAGGTTTCATAAATTCATGATTTTAAGCACTCAGCAGTGTTAACATTGATTAAGTTGAGAAGATCAGAAACAAAGCAAACAAAGCATGAATGCTAATACCAAATGTTTAGCACGCAGAACACTTCCGGAATTTAACATATCCGTTTTGTTGGATAAATATGCATGATTTGGCATATTATTAACTCCGCGCGCTTAGTTTATCAGACGATTTGGGGTTCGTGTACTGGACTTTACCCACCAACTGGGGTCGATGTTCATTTGCATCGGAGCAAGTCTAAACACCAGCGCCCGACCGAGCGAGAGAGAGAGAGAGAGAGAGAGAGAGAGAGAGAGAGAGAGAGTAATTGGGGGGTTAACTCTGGAACAACTAAACCCACCTCCCAAGCTGGGTTACAAAACCCAGGATTAATTGGGGGGTTAACTCTGGAACAACTAATCCCACCTCCCAAGCTGGGTTACAAAACCCAGGATTAACCCACTCTTAACTTGGAACAACCCAACCTGGCTATCGAAGTGCTCCCAGGGTTTACTCCGGGTTAATGCCGGGTTAACTGTGGGACAACCTGGTATCAAAGCGGTGCTAAACTATTAGTATTGATACTAATAGAATATCAAAATCAATACTCCAACCAAATGTGAGAGTTGTCACAAGCCTTTTGCCTTATTTCTTTCTTTGGATCTATGTCAAACTCAAACATTCTAATGGTTTTCAAAGTTGTAGTTTTCTTCCTTCATAATTCCATCTTGAACTTTCTTTTGTTAGATACATCGTTGTACAATTCACAAGTCCTTGTACCTTTAACTTCTTCCTGTAATATTTTCCTAAGTGAAGAAATGACGTAAGTTTATTTCCTGCCTAGTGGTCTGTATGCCTTTCAATGTTGCTGGCATGTTTGATGATTATTAGTTATTTTGTTTAATATGTTCAATACTAATTCTTTGAAACAGATAACTGGAGTGTGAAGGCCATCAGGAGGAAGACAACAGGTACTGGAAGGATGAGGTACCTTCGTCATGTGCCTCGAAGATTCAAGACCAATTTCAGAGAAGGTATTTCTTACATCTCATTGCAACATTTACATGAAGAAATGGCCTTACAGTTCCACGTCTTCCCGCCTTCCTTTTTATAGCCATTTAAGCTTTTCCTAGGTCATTCAGCGATTTAGTGCCGCGGCATTAGCTGTTTGCTCTTTTTTTTCTCCCTCTTGTTTGGTGCTTCGTTTCTGCAATATTGTTTTGTCTGTTGCTTTCAGGAACACAAGCACGTCCGAGGAGGGCTGCTGCTGCACCAGCCTAACTTGTCTTTTGACTCGCTTCAGTTTGAAGCAACGATTTGAGTGTCTCAGTTCTTTTTTGTATTAGCTGGATTTTTGTTTAAGATCTGCTTCCGTATCTTTGATCTTTTACGTAAAGGGTTAAGGGATGATCCTTGTTGTGTTAAAGTCTTGTGAACAGTTTCAAAAATTTTGGAAATGGATAACATTGTGGTCCATCTTTTTCGTGGATGTTCTCTCGATACTTTTTTTGTCCATTTTTATTTTTTTTTCTAAAAATGTATTATTAGTACAGAAATTAGCTGAAAATTTTTAGGTAGTGTTTGTGAGTGTTTGGTGACGCGAGTTGAGATGCAGTTTCTTGTGTATTGAATTAACATATTAGGAGCAAAAGTCCTCTGATTTCTCTTAGTTTCATGCACTGTTCGAGGAGAATTTCTTGTTTTATTATCACTGCGCATCTAGGTTACTTCTGCATGCATGATTCCTACCTTTAAATGATAAAGCTGATAATCTTGTTTAATTCATGAAGACCATGCATCTCCATGACCTTATTCTTGGTAGTAACCTATTTATTTTCCTGTCCAGAATGTTGGCATGCATTTATTTTCTTAAGTTAGGCCTTGCATGACCTAATGAACTCTTTACTGTGTCAAGCACAGAAACGGTCTACCTGTGACCACTAAAGCACTAAAATGATCCTCGACAGACCGCTAATAGCAGAAATAGTCCTCCTATGACTGCCTTAAGGTTTCAGTATTTCTACACTTTGTTAACTCCAAATAGATTGTAGATAGACCATACCTTAGGTCGTACTCCTAGTTATGACTCTACATATATAAATTTGGTTGTATTGTGGATTAGACATGCTAGGTTTCATGTTCCTTATGCCTTAAATACTTATTTTAAACTTATGTAATTTCATGCTAAAACCTTATAATTTGTATTACATTAAATTTTTACATAGATTATGAGACTTGTTTTATGCATGATTGATGGTTGTTTTACCACGATCCCTTCTTGTCTACAGTCTTTTCGTAAGTACATGACACGTATTCCGGTACTATGTCATTAGATACACTTGCACATTATAGGAACACTTTCTTGGACTAGTGATCCTCTCCATTGGATATTCCTTCCATCAGACTAGGTGATCTTATTTCAAAGTCTCCGTCAGTCTCCGTGAGCTTGGGATTCCCACTAGGACGTCGAGCAGGTTGTACCCTTAAAGCCCAATTGTCTAGAAAGTACTTACACTATCGACATTTTTCTGAGTCCTGGCTAGAAGCAGCCCTCAGGAGACCGCTACTGTCTAGTAGCAGCCAGCCCATGACCGCATCTGTCCAGATTACTCTGTGTCGACTTGCCTAGAAATGGTCCTAATCTGACCGTCAATTCCTAATAGCGGTCCTATCTTGACCGCGTATGTCCAGAAATGGTCTACTAATGACCGCTTCTTCCCTGTTCTTGTCTAACCCAAGGTTTGACCTTAGGGTTAGTTTTTCCAAGTTCCTAGATGGTCTGGAACCTAACACCATGTTCATGAAGTTATTAATGATTTATGAAAGCTAAGGAATATGTCGTTATGCTGTCGGATTGCTTCCGTAGCACGACCTTGTCATTAAATCACCCTTGACCTCATAATCTCACTTTGATACATTCTTACCTTGATTTTGGTTATCATGAAGCTATCGTTTGAACTTGTACATTATTGGCCTACTTTATTGATACTTCTCCTTTTCCCATTTTCTTAGCTTTTATTTATATTTATTTATTTAGTGAATTTTAAAATAGATCTATAAATTGGCGATCATGGTGGGATCTCCTACTGTTTTTCCTTTTGATTACCCTCATTTGGCACCTTCGTGTGCCCCTCCTCTTTTGCACCCACGGTGCATCTCCTATTAGTGCTCCACGAGCCCTCTTTTCCTCTTATTCTCCTAAGTGGTCAGTAATCTATAGATTTATTTAAAATTTCACTTCTGTTAGCGTGTCAAAAAAAAAGCGTCCATGTTAGTGGACGCCCATTTAATGGGCGCCCACTGCACCCGATGCTCATTTCTATGAGCATGTCATTACCGGTAGTTATGTTTTAAAAAAAAATGACACCCAAAGTTGTGGACGCTCATTTCTCTGTTGCATATATATGACCTGTTGCATTTGCACTTGTTCGTGTGTTTGTTACATTCTCTATTGTTGCATTGGTTGGATAACCGCCAACATTGCATACATATATCACATTTACTCTTTCTGTGGCATATTGTTCTCCCTTCACTGCATATCACATTTTTGCATTTTTTTTCTTCCTTGTTTGTTTGCATTGTCAATTGTATATCGTTGCTCACGGTTTGTTCACATTCTATTTATCTATTTGCATTAGTCTATTCTGTCTGCCATTTTGTTCACTGTGCATTCCTTTGTGATTCCTTCACCTTAGTACTTATTCACTGTGCATTGCATTCTAGTTTGTTTGTTTTAGCCTGGCATCTGTCTCGCATATTTAGCATTCATATTGTTGCGCTATTTTCACAAAAGCTCTGTAACTTTGAAATATCAGCGCGCATCATTCTGTTGCACCACTTATACACCACATTCCCTGTTGCATATAGTTATACCATCACTGCATATCATTGTTCACCTTTGCATCATTCTGTCAGGTATTTCTACATTCTTTTGCATTAGTATTTACATTGGCATTTGCATTGGCTTGGGAGACCTCCTCTCCCTACACTTTATAGGAGTCATATCTCCCCTCTTAGTTAAGGAAGGACCCTCCATTGAGCACTCTGTCTCTTTGGACTGAGAATTCCTAAACCAAGGCCTCCATAAGTCCCTGCACCCGTGGATTCCCTCACGGACGCTTGGGCAGGTTGTACCTTTTGAAGTCCCCGGGTTTTAGTTGGCCCATTCGCGGTGAGACTCAACCTAGTTGGCACTGGTTTGAAACTAGGTCCAAGACCTTGAGTGATCACATCAACTTTGCTAAAAATCATTTAATTCACCAAGGATCAAACAAGAGAAATCAAGGGTAACCATTCCAACTTGTTTGCTATCTTTGTAAATTGTTTTAATTAAACATTAAATTTCTTGCATAAAAATTCTCTAAGATACATTTGCTTAGTTTACAATTCCTGTTGCTGCTTTAAATACCATGCTTAAGGATCCTTTACCTGTGACAATTTTATGTAGAATTTAAAACACAAGTAACATGATCATTGTATGTTTTTCAACTTCCTATTAAGATAATGGCTGATTGAAATTATGCTTTTTGAAAGTGGGTGGTACCACTAATTGAAATTATGTTAGGAAGGATGGGATCTAATCTTTATCTGGTTTTAGGCACTCGAAGGCCTTGGAGAAAGCCAGATCGGAAGGTCTCAGGAAATTTCTTTATCAAGGTCAGAACTCACAGATGCTCTATTTGACAGCAAAGATAAGGATTTAGTTCAAGGCAGCAGTAGTGGTGATTTTGAGGAGTTTGCGGGTGCTGATGGATCTTTTTTACAAGATGACGGATGGATCTCACCTCCTAATAGCATATACAGTAGCAGTCCATCTTCAGGCATTACCTCCAGTGAAGGGAGTCTTTCTGAAAATGCTGGCAGGTCTGGGGAATTGTCCATCCTCAATTCTGAGGCAGCTCCGGGCAGTCCATCCGCCTCTCTTACGGACACCAGGACTCAAGAAAATGTGAACAATAGCAGCCCAGTTTCACCACCTCTACAAGATGGACACAGCAATGCTAGCTCTGCTTTTGCTGCACCTCCAGACCCAAGTGAGCATTTGCAAGCTTTGTGTCTGTCGAATGAAGCTGATCTCTGTCGTGCTAATCAGCTGTATCATTTAGAAAACGAAATTGCTGACAAAGTAAAGCCTGTGGATAGTAAATGTGAAACTATGAATCAGATGAAGGGACAACCTGGGGATCACAGCCATCTTCCTCCCTACACAGATTCTGGAAGTCGAATCAATAGGGGTAAGGGATCAGTCATTCCGTTTACTGGGTTACTAGCAGTGCACGAATGCTGGACATCTCCATATAATGCCTTCGCAGATAATGATGCGCAAAAGTCCCACAGTAACCCAGTTTGCAAAACTGTCAACTTCTCCTAAACTAATCAAGCCATTCGATTGAAAACATGCTTAGATGTCAAAGAACATGTTTCATTAGACACCCCAAAATCCTCGTTTCATTGTGGCCTTTTATTTCTATCATAAACCTGAAACAAGTCTCAGTCCCGATGCTTTTAGATTGTCAAAAGGGCCTAATTTAACTTTCAGTCACAGCCTATGTTATAGCATACAAAGCCAGTATAAACAATGAAAGGTCTGCAACCCTTAGTCAGCAATTACGTTTACGATTAGTTTGCTTGAAATTGGCCGGGTCGGGTCACGGGACGGTAACTCACTCTCTCTCGCAGCGGTGAGATGAGTATAGCAAGCTAGGATGGCTAATAAGCCAGATATCCCATCCTCCATAGGCCAGGGAAGCCTCCACCCATGGCTGTCCCTCGTGTCTCTCATCCCGGTACGGCGTCTAGTGCACATGAAAAGGGCATTTCTAAGTCAGCATTTGTCAACTTATAGAAGCATATAGAAGGGTTTTTAGTCCAGGAGTTTACCGATACATGTAGGACTGAGTTGATATCATCCTGGATCACCCGAGTCAACCTGTTGATCAACCCTATATCTCGAGCTACGTTCCACTATGTCGCGATGGGAATCCTCTCCAGATATAGCTCAGTCCCTCGCCCAATCCCGGGCAGGTAGAGGAAAACCCAAATCTGCATTTTAAGAACATGTGTCAGCATATAGAGGTCATAAGGTATTTAGAAGCATTTAGAAGCTTTTGGGCATTTACCTGTAGGAAAGGCGAGAAGTCGCCTAGCATAGTCACTCGGTCTGTCGCGCTGAGTGAGTCAAATAAGAAGGCCCAGGCTGTCGCTCCCCATGCATACCTCCCCACTCTGTTTAGATCCTCTAGCAAGGGTAGGAGCCTGCAACTGATCAGGTCAGTTCGGGTCGAGAATATCAGCTTTCCGAATAATAAGATGAGAAATTGCCTCAGCACTCTATCTCCATCTGGTCCGGCCTCTACCACCACGCTCGGGCGCACCTGCTCGACCACCCAGTCCATGTGCTGCACCGGTAGCTCCCCAACTATGATCGCTGCTCCTCGAAGCCCTAGGCTTTACTGTAGCATCGACCATGATAAGTGGGATGATGGATGCCCCGGCCTCATTAAATCTAGCCCTAGCAGCTCCTGGGCAAGCTCGCTGTAGTCAGCATAAGACCACCCTGTCATCGTGTTCCCATGCACCCTCAAACAACTGATCCTCGCCATGTCTTCTAATGTCGGGATCATGTGCCCCCATGGGAAGATGAATGCTCGACTGATTGGGTCCCACCTCTCGTGCAGCGCGTACAGGAGAGCTATGTCCACACTGGTAACCTCGATGCTAAGGACCTCCCCGAAGCCCATAGCAGCCAATCTTTCTCTTTGGTACTCCAGTAACGCCAAGTAGACCGCCCGTACTTGAAGCCAAGTGATCCTTGTTCTCCTCTTCCCCTGCACACATTTGAGTCAGTCATTAGTCACATTGCATTACATTTATCATAAATAAAACCAACAAAAATATTCAAATAGCAAAAAAAACCAAAAATACATTTTCTAGTTCTGGTTCCCCTAACGCACTAGATGAGGCACGTCAGGGAACGTAACGGTCACTGGAATGACCGTTACGTTCCCCCGCATTAGGCGTCATCTTCTTTGATCCTCCAGCCCTTGGAAAAGGCCAACATGGCCTACAAACCATCCCAGAACAGATGTCAAGTGAAACCGAGAGGAACAGATGCTGAGTAAAACCAAGAAGAACAGATGCCAAGTAAAGCCAAGAAGAACAGATGCCGAGCAAAACCAAGATGAACAGATGTCGAGCGAAACCATGAGGAACAGATGCCGACCAAAGCCAAGAAGAATAGATGCCGAGCAAAGTCAAGAAGAACAGATGCCGAGAAAAACCAAGAAGAATAGATGCCGAGTGAAATTGAGAGGAACAGATGCTGAGAAAAACTAAGAAGAACAGATGCCGATAGAAGCCAAGAAGAATAAATGCCAAGCAAAACCAAGAAGAATAAATGTCGAGCAAAATCGAGATGAATAGATGCTGAGCAAAACCAAGAAGAATAGATGTCGAGTGAAGCGAAGAAGAACAGATGCTGAGCGAAGCCAAGAAGAGTAGGCTGTATGAAGTTAGCCAATAGTCGAGTCTGACATAGCCATGTTCGGTCATCATGACTAAGCTTGGACGATGCAACTAAGCTCGAATGAAACCAAGCTCAGACAATCTAAGCTCAGACGAAACCAAGCTCAGACAATCTGAGCTCGGACGAAACCAAGCTCAGATGAAACAACTAAGATCAGTCAATACAAAAAGTTTGGGTGACACAACAAGGCTCGGACTATACAACAAGTTCGAATGATACAACAAAGCCCAGACTTCATGATCCCAAGCTTGGACTTCATGAAATCGAAGATCAGACGTTAGGAAAATGAAACTCGGATGTCAAAAGGATCACGGGGATTAGGGTTATGGAGATAACATGCATCTAAGTGCAGCCTGAAAGGAGTTAGAAATCAACTTAATGGACATATGCATATGTACATGGCCTGAAGAGGAACATGTATTAGAATTTATAAGCCAGTTTCAGAGGTCAGTTCAAAACAAATAGAATAGATAACATATGCCAAATAACATATAACAAAGTCAAGAGTCAGCATAATCAGATCACAATTATCGAAAGTCCTGAACTGAACAAAGGACCCAGAAACAGTGCCCAAACCACCACTAGAAGGTCAGAAACAAATACCAAATCACCTAGGCAATGGCAATGAGGTCTTGGCTAACTGCACAAAATCAGAGGATGATTTTTTCCATCTTAACTAGTGGAACTTGTCCACCTCCAGGATTTCAACCCCCGTGCCCTCGCGGTCATAAACATATTGAGCCTCCTCACAGGGACATTTCTACGGTTTGGCTCCAAGCCCTTCTATGGTAGCAGTGTCCCTACGGTCCACAATTTGTCTCATAGCGTAAGGGGTTTACAATGACAAGGAATATCGTGCAATACAAGGACAACATGAAGAATAGCAAATGGACTTCCAGATTATGCAACCGAGCTGGATCTTGTTTTCGGATCCACCCAATAAACACAAACAGAAGGTCAAATTCGGATCTATTTGGGGATTCACATAATAAATACAAACATTACATTGAAATCCAAAAAA
Organism: Amorphophallus titanum; assembly: GCA_024336825.1. Classification (NCBI taxonomy): domain Eukaryota; kingdom Viridiplantae; phylum Streptophyta; class Magnoliopsida; order Alismatales; family Araceae; genus Amorphophallus; species Amorphophallus titanum. The sequence goes on along the minus strand of JANBPO010004741.1, from coordinate 6,618,169 downwards.
AGTTGGGTAATATCATCCTTCTGCTGAGTATCTTATGTTATCAAACATCATGGAAAGAGGAACAAATGGAAGGATCATTCCTTTCCTTTCTTCTTCTGATTAAAGCTCGAACTTGATGACTTACTGCCATTAACCTCTTCACCAATCTCTGCACCCAGAGGAATTTCATTAACAGAGAAACATACAAGTGAAATATTGTAAATCAAAATTGCTTTGAATTTTACCTGCAGGTGTTGCATGTTTACTAGAGTGCCTTCCTCTTGATGATATCTCAACCAAATGCTGCGAAGATCAGACCCAATAATATGAACATAGTTTCTTAAGCAAAGGAGTTACAATTAATTATCATAGGATGGATTGATGTTTCGAAATAATTATCACAGAAGGTGTCCACCTGAATGGATGGAACTTTAGGATCAAATGTGTATATTTCCTGCATATAGATAGAATCAAAAAATCATTTAATGTAACATATAAACAACTCTGTGTTAGTTCTAGGCAACCACTGACCTGTGTACAGTGACAGTCTTCTTGTCCTTGACCAGCAAATCCACTCTTAAGTGAAGCTACTTCAAACCATCTCCCAGAATATCTAATTGGATCAAAATTCTTGGCAGTCATGCCCCTCATCATAAGCATCCCACTTCCAACATCGGATGTGTCATCAAGTTTAAGCATGGAACTATTGTCTGTGGCAGTTGCAAGCTGGCATATGTTAGAATACTGAGGTGATTCTGCAGCAACAACCTGGAACCATTAGAAATCAGGTCTTAAAATCAATTGTTTTTTTTGTTAATATCTTGTAAACTTATTCTCTGATTCTCTTCTGCTATACTCTATAATCAGTTGGAATGATATCTCCTATCTTCTGTCTCCTGCAAGAAAAGATTAGTTTTAGCATTGTTTTTAAATTTTCCTCTCATCTTCACAACATAATGCTACACAAAAGGTATTTTCCTTAGAAGCTACATCCTCCAAGACTTCAGAAGCCAACGACCATGGGAAAGCCATTCCCACTAGAATTCTAATAAGAAAAAACAGTAGTAGTGAATTCACAGAGGGAATCACTAGTTAAGGTTGCAGATCCAATAGAGAAACTGCTATAAATTTACCTTGTTCACTGGAGAGAAGAATATTAAAGAAGCAGAAAGACAAGACAAAACATGTCTCGAAACATCTTCTCTGCTTGGAGTCTTCTCCAGTGAGCATTTAAATACACTTGCTCCAGGTAGTGAAGATACCCTACTGAAATGACCCGTCGGAGATCTCTTCCCCCAGACCCTAGACAGGGGAACATATGTGGTGCCTTGGTAAATCAGGCTTGTGCCTTGGGAGTTTCTCCGATATGGCCATGACCCGATATCACCTAAGTCCCACAGCTTACCAAAACTACTCCATTTCCACTAGAGTCTAGTCATGCACTATCATCAAAATTGCCGTGTACTTGGCAGACATTCGTATAGGTTTATTTCCATTTCCTTCACACTTTCAATACGGACCTTTGTCCGAACATGAAGTGGTCCATGTGTGACCAACATAATTTGAATATTTACACCCCTAACGCGGGCTTTTAGCACAGTTCGAGCTCCTCTCTATTTTGCTTACATTAATATAATTCTTTTGGCCGTAGGGCCCTTATTCCTGGCGATTAATCAAGGGTGTTCCCTCATATGAGGGATGTAAATAATGCTGTGACCTTTATAACACGACGGGTTTTGGTTCCGACACGAACCACACAATCGTCTGACCAAGTCAGATCGAGTGCACCATGGGCTTCCATGTGTAGACATGCCAAATTTGACGCTATTATGCCTAAATCTCATGTTACTTTGTGACAATCAGATTGGACTTCAATATTTACTTAATATTGAGTTTTTTTATATTTTTTATAATTAACGTCTGAAGAAGGGACGTCATTTTATGAAATAATGACACTCTTAAGGTCGTCCTTTATTTGATTCACGCCTTTTAGAAGAGGCGTCATTGCCTGATATTCCTGATTTTTATGAAATTCGGTTGGATAATGCCTTGAATTAACGCCCTTCAGGGAGGCGTTGTTTCATAAATAGCGCCTGTCTGAAAGTCATTGTTTTATATTTAGTATGTGGAAAGTTCCTGGAAAATTAGGATTGACGGCTCTGAGAGAGGCGTCATTTTGAATAGCGACCCTGAGAGTGTCGTCATGTCAGTTCTGTGTCCATTTCGGCCGCGTCCTTTCTCGGAAGAGTCCTGCTTGGTTTTAAACTTTGAGTTTAATTAGGGAAAGGACTATTGTGCTTCTAATCCCTTTAGAACAGGAAACTTTGAGATTTTCCAGTCTATAAATAAGAGGCTTTGTCCTCTGGTCAAGGGCTAATGGTTAATGCATACGGCTAATGGTCGAATCATGCTGTTTGGTCTCCTGCAACCTGTGAAGCGCGCCGTTCCCCTTCCTTCTTCTTCCTTTACTGCTAATAGGAGCAGCAGGAATCTCTTGGTTTAGTCTATTGGGTTTGTTTGCATCATTGCATCATTATCTTCTCTTTTCTTGCGTAGCATAGCATATTCATCTCTCTTCCAAATCTCTTTTAGGGGTTTTAAAAATAAAAGAAGGTGTGTTCATGTTACAATTTTGCATTTCTCGCTGAGTACGCTCCGTGTTTAATGTACGAAAATACTCGTGAGACTGATCTGACGCGAGACGTCTTTTTCTATATAGAAAAATTTTTTTCACATTTTTTTACCAGTGAGAATAAACGTTGTATTTTGACGTAATTTTATTTACCAGATTCGGTGCATAAATCATTTTTCCTTTTGTTGTCTGGCATTACATAGTCGAGACTAAAAGTTACTTTTCTCACAGGAAATAAAGTATTTCAAAAGAGAATCGAGTGACACATGGATCATACCAATGGTAATTAAAATGATTAATGTTGCTTGATTTATGTGACCGTAGACATTTTTCTAGACTCGACGACGAATATGTTTAGGAATACCATCTCAATCAGCAAAAAGATGTAAATAATAATTAAAAAAACACAATGCACATGTTTTAAGATATTTTCCTAGTGCCCCCTCTCCTCTCGTCCGGAGATTTAAACCTTAGTGTATTCAAACATCTCATTTTCATAACCAATTGGCTGTACGGGAGAGCAACAGTTTGCTTTGGAATCTTCGTATGTATCCCTAGCTAGGTGGGAAGGCATTAATTGGTAGTTCCGCGTCACCGCGGCAAACTAGTGAATGTGACTGAGGAGAATCTAGACTCGGATTTGCATTTGGAAACTAACGTCAAAGGGTTGGGTGGATGGTGGTAGATTCAGGAATTCGCCGTGGTGGGTTCCGGAGGACGAACCGAAGGCGAAAATGGCGTTGGGAAGTTGTTTGTAAGTTTCGTGAATAACCGCAGCTGCAAAGGGAAGTTGTTTACGCAGTCGGATTGCGCCCTTTAATTTGCTCCATGGCTAACCCCGTTAACTCCACCGGCAGTACCTGGAGCGGAGGAGCCGAACCCGCCTTCGCATCCACCGATCCCGTAAGATGGGGGTCGTATTTCACGGTGCCTTAACAACGTCCGTCTGTGCTTTACCTGTTGTTCAAGGAATGGACATCTTAAATGAGTCCAAAGTAGTCAACTCATGATCGTGGGCAAATAAAGGTATCTGATCCTTCTTTTATAATTGCTTTTTTTTTCAATTACAACGGATAGAGGCTGACCTAATTTTTTTTTGAAACAAAAAATTGGCTCCACCACTCGGTCAGACGACTCAGACCTGTTTAATATTTATTTATTCATAACTATCGTAATGCACACCAAAAACTTAACCAAGAAAAATCATGGAAATATAGTCACTTGTATGGACGCCTCTATATCAAGTCACGTTACGGGTCTTTTTCTCATGCATCAAGTATGCCCCCATTTTGGATGTGGTTTCAGATAAGACTATGCCGCTCTAATGTATGGAGGAACTAGAAGAACAAGAAGGAGAGGAGGGAATATATTATTCTGCTTAAAATCATAAATAGATTAAATCACATCACAAATAAAAAAATCATAAAATTAAAGAAAAGTCAGATGTTTATCTTCGTTGTATCAGACAACGTCAAGTGTTAGGATTGAATATTGAGTAACTAAAAACAGCAGATGCAAGGAGGAAGTACAAAGTGAATGGGAGAATAATAACTCCGGATAACAAACTCAGTCCACAAAGTGGCAACACTCTTTTACAAAGATGCATGATGGCCTACAGTTGGTTAATAATCAAATTTAATGAAAGTAAAAGAGTGGATGTAGGTCATGTCATACAAAGTTTAATATCATACACTGTCACCGGCATGATAGCACAACGGTCATCATACAAGACAACACCATGAACACAAAACTAGAAGTGTAGAAAGAGCTTCTTCAGAAAGATTAGCTAACAATGAGTTACAGATATTCAATGTAAAATATCGAGTTGATTCTTGACAATGTTATACTTCAAAGATGCCAAGTAATAACAAAAAGTGCTGACAAATTATTCACATCAGAAAAATCAAAGACACCTGTTCAATCCAGTTATTTATGTCAATCTTACCGAAGCCCTTCTTTTTGGTGCATGAGATCTGGATGATTTCTTCCCAAATAGCAATGTTTTGATCCACTTGGCTGGTGACTTCCCCATCGTCCCAAAGCAAAGATGCTACAGATACAGCTATCTGAACTTCCTGCACAAATCAACGTCAATAAGCACAGGTAGCATACAATCACCTCTAGGTCTTTTTTAGCTCATGTGCAGAGGAAAATGAAATTGAGTTCAGCTTTTGGACAATACCAAAAAATATCTTCCCGTCATAGGTTTACAAAAAAGAAACTAGAAATCAAAGAATCCATGAAAACCGTCCGCAATTTAGTGAAGGATCAAAATGCCTTTCAGCATTCTCATCGGTAAAACTGCATCATACCAGAATACTTATACAGTATACTGTCGTTACTATTTGCAAGGGAAGGGACAATCTACGCACAGGGGCCAAAACCCAAGAACCACCAATTTTCACCACATTGCCTACTGCACCAACGAATTGACAACGCGGATTGGACTTTCCCCACAGATCTCTCAAAAGAAAGCCAAATATCATACATCACAAAGAGATTCTCTGGTAAATGCAATACGGGAAGTAGATCGAGAACAAATCCATCGTAAAAAAAAAAACTATCAATGATTATGCGGGGATGCCATCCACATCACAGTAACTCTACACGCCGGAGATGGAATTCGTGGACACAGGTATATCCTGGCTATAATAGACTACTTCTCCAGATGGGCGGAGGCAGTAGCATTAAAAGAGGTGACTGGTGAGCTGGTTGCCAGATTTATTAAACGGTTTATTGATTATATCATGGAGAAGCAACTTGTATACTTTGATATGGTTTCAGCAAAAAAGGTTTCAACATGCCAAATCACCCTTTTAAGTATGCATGTGATGGCTTGTTGGCTTGTTTTCTGCACTTTATGCAATTTTCATTTTGAATGCCAATGTGAACAAATTTTCATTTCAGACACAGATACTCATTAGCTACATTGTGGATGCATCTACTTTATGGTGGAGAATATGGTGCATTTGTTGATATAAAATTCATATTCCTATTACTCAACCTTCTAATGAGTATGATCCTGTGATTGAGGAGGATAATTTATTTATTTTTCTGATTTCTTTTCTCACATTTTGCCTGGTAATGGTGTTAATTTTTTTTTGAACATGGGTAGAACCACTTTATATAAAAAAAGAAAAAACAAAAATGTACATGAAGGGGGGGAGTGCCCCCACACGACTCCCAAATACAAAAGGCAGCAGACAACACTCTACCTCAGGAGCAAAAGAAAAAAATAAGACAAACACTTGCCCACTCACCCTATCCCAACATTACCACACCCAAGAGGCCCAACACAAGAACACCAACCACCCATACAGCTGCCGAACACCAGCTAGATAGACATGGATGCGTCCCTACAAAGGTAACAAAACCATCCTAGTCTGTGTAGACCAGTGAGCCAAAAACCTCCATCCACCTACTTCTCAGCCTGCTTCACCTCTTCTTTCTTCTGGGCAGCTTCCGTCTTCGCCTTTCCTAGCAACATCCGCCAGCCATTTGCGCTTGATCAGGCAAAGATCTCAAGCCTTTATTCACATCCACATTAGAAACCCCAATCAGCCTAGCAGTGTCTCGCTCGCCCAAGTCTCCGTGAAATTCTCCACTTTTGCTAAGATGTCTTGACCTCCTCCTTGTGGAGACTTCCGTTATCCTCCCCTTGGTAGGCTTCATCAACTATCTCCAACGTTGCCCGCAGATCTTTTGACTCTGCGGACGAGGGAGGCAGGGCGAATACCTCCTCTTGGCCCAAGATCTTCTAGATGTGCGACTGCTGCCTCCGCCACTAGATCTCCATCGACAGGACCGGCAGATGGAGGGAGGGTCTGGCACCACGGTAGGTGGTTCCTGCGTCGGAAGACACCGTGAGGCCCCTCCTTCCATCTGTGGTGCCTGCCCAAACTGCTCTTTGAACAGGAAAGAGAGAGAGGGCAGAGCGTCAAGACATTCCCCCTCCCCCCTTCGCATCCAAAGCCGACAAATTCACATTGCCATCGTCCTTACTCTACTGTCTGAGTCCATCTACAGTAGCCTTTGTGTTTCGCCGTCTCTGTCTCATCCTCGCATGTGTCATTCTGTGACGAGCCACACATTTTCTGCAACTGTACCACTGCTGAGATGGGCCCTGGCAGCCCTGCAATGTCGAAGGAGGAGGTCCCAGGGTGAGCTCCCCACATGGGCTTCCCTGCCCCACAACTCTGCAGATTGGATAGGGCGTGCTTCAGAGGGCCTGACTAGTGCACCCCCACCCTCCCTCAGCGTCGAGACATTTCCCCCATCCTCCAGGAATTTGTGGAAGGAAGTCTTCCAACGGGAGAACCACCAAGGGATCCGTCCCCAGCGACGGCTTCACCTGGTTCCCTACCTCGATCACCCCTTCGCATTGCACTGGGCGAGACCGCCTCACCCCTGACGGAGACGACCACCGGCGGTGATGAAGAGTGGATACTGGAGCTCGATTGCGTGGGCACTGCGACGGTCTGCTCCGGCACCACCAGTAGAAGTCGAATGGGGCTCCCAATCGGGCGGGGAAGACAATTTGCCCCGGGTCCACGAGACCCAATAACACCACAGCTCTCAGTTCTACCGGATAAGTCACGGGCATGGGTTGACGGGCAGGGTACCGGTCCTTTCGAGCACCCGCCTACCTCAAAACGGCCCACAAGCCTAGTTTGCTTGTCAAGCCGGCCCAATGCTCAAATCCGATCTATCGCCTTACCTCTGTCAACCCACTCTCCACAACCGGTACATTGGGCTGAACTAAAGTTGCTAGTCCAAGAAAAGTAGGGGGGGGGGGAGTCGGTGGACAAGCAATTCGAATTTGAACTCTCGTCTCTCGACCTCCCTTCTTCTCTGGTGCCGGTAGCCTCTGCAATGCCGCTCAACCTCGACTGCCGAACCTCGATTCTTATCGGGAAGCGGTTGTCGGCGACGTAGTGGTGATGACGGCTGGAACTTCCCTCAGGCTTCCCACCCGGACAACAACCTCCATGCACAACCTATCCCCGTCGGCGGCGATGCTGGCCGGGCCTTCCACGGCTGCCCCGAAGCAGCTCACGATGAAGCCGCCCCCCTTCTCATAACAAAAGATGATCGGGACATTGGACAAACGAAGCCGAACGATGACCTGCCGAGGATCAGGGAACGTGCCTTGGGATAGCTCCCACTTGGCCGTTCGGAGGGCCACTCCATTGGCCATGAGACATCCAGCCTTCACCTCTGCCTCCTCCACACTACCACTGACTGCCAAGAACTCGTTCCTGGTAACCCTTGAAACTGACCAAACGCCCCCATCCTTGCCTCCTTTAGCCAAGAGCATCCTCACCAAGTCAACATCTGCAGCTTGCTTCACCACCGTCACCCTGACACACCGAAGCAACTAGCACAGCCTCTCTTGGAGGAGAGGCGACTTTGGGGTGCAGGCATCCACACAGTCCATCCACTGATGAAGTTTCTTTGACCCACCCTGCTTGGCCCTGGCATCCACCCCGCTGCCTGGATCACAAAGAACCTCCGACGTCCCTGTTCTTCCCTTGACATCTGGCAACATTCAGCTCTGCTGGAGGTGGCCCCTAAGTCCGCAACGAAAGCAGAGCGCTCCCCTTGGAAGTCCACTAGAGCGGCGAAAGCTATCTGGCCTCCTAGGTCTGAAAACCGGCCTTGCGAGCTTCGCGCCAACCTTGAAGGAGACCCTTCTATGCCCTCTAGCAAACTTCTCCACCACCATGCCACTCCCTAGCTCCCTGCAGGCACGATGTAGATGCCCCTTGCGCCTACATCGGAAGCAGGTTGGGCCCAAAGAGCTCCGCGACCTACCGGGAGCATCCATGAGCCCCAGGGCACGAGACCTCCGAGGGGGTGTTCTCCTCCGAGCTTTTCTCTCTAGAATTGGCTAGAGAGAGAAAGGCGAGAATAGTTTGGCCATAATGGTGTAAATTTTAGTTAGCTTTGATCCATCAAGGATTATTGAATTGCTTCGAAGGGGATCAGTTAATGGTTCGAGGTTTAATACTGCTGTTTACTCTCTAACCCTAGGTAACTACTCCATGGGCAACAAGGTTAGCCAACCCATTGGGTTGGCCCATACCGGGCTTGGCCTGGTACGGTATGAGTTGGGTCCAACTCGGACTGAGTCACGCCGATCTGACCGGGCCTCCCCTCCTCGTTTCCCCTCCTCCCTCTGCTATGGCTGCCCCCTCCTCTGCCTGCCTCCTCCCTCTCTGCCGCAGCCTCCCCCCTTCTCCTCTTCTCTGGTCTTCCCCTCCACCGCCATCCTCCTCTCCTCCGTCTTCCTCCACTAGCCTCTTCCCTCACCGCCCCAGCCCCCCCGCCGCTGCGAGCCGCCTCCCTCTCCGCCAGGGCCGAACCCGCCGCCCGCGCGGCCGCTGCCACCGCGGGCAGGGGCCCCCCGCCGGGAGGTGTATGAGGCGCATGTCGTCAACTACGGCAATCGCCTGATGCTTGAATTCATGTTGCGCAATCCGGCTGCCAATTTCATCCTCAAGCAACAGGAATTGCTGGGCGAAAATTTTACCCGACCGGTCAATTTGCAGGCACAGGGCATCACGTCGTTTCAATCGGTCGACGCCGGCAACTATGCCATGTTGGCGGCGACTTACGAAGTCACCGACATCGAGCCGCCGCCCACGCCGCTGGTCTACGTCACGGCAACCCTGCGTAGCGGCCAGGACCGGCTGGTGGCCATTGCACCGGGGTATTGCGCCTATGCCGCTTTCGTCAATACCGTCGAAGCGCCCGGCGGCATTGCCACGCCGGTGGTCCTGGTCGGGCGGGAAATCTTCCAGGCCGGCGACGATCCCAACAAGCCGCGCCAATTCGGTGAAGACACCACCATGCCGGTTGCCGTCGCCGGCTTCGCCAATTCCTTTTCACCGCCTTCGGACACCGACGCCCTGGTCAACGTCATCATTGCCTGCCGGCCGAGCGCTACAACGATGAATGCGTGGCGCATCAAGACCTACAATGCGATCCTGGGCGGTTACCAGAAGCAAATGACGCGCTACGATAGTCTGGGCGGCGTGCGAGCAGGCCGTAACGGTCCGGTACGTTCGCCGCAAGCTTCCCGGCAGATAGAACGGGAAGAGCTCAAGCAGGGGTGCATGACGCTGCTGCTGGAACGCTACGCCGCCCTGACCGGCGGCCAGGATTTCGTCGCCGAACCCGGCCAGCCGTCGGTCTTCAGCGTCAACGAGCCGCGTTACATCCAATTCTTCGACGATGTATTCGAATGGGATGAAATGAGCTACCGCTTCCAGATATGCACAAGCGGGTCGGGCAAATCGCCGCGCGACGGTGGCCGTATCGTCAGCGGCGAAGACGGGCCGTTCACCGCGTTTCTCGATGCGAATATCGCCAAAGTGATGGTGCCGGCACGACCGGCGCGCGTCATGGCGGTGTTGTATTTCCTGTCGAGCGGTGCACTATGGGACGGCGACAACCGGTTGGCGCCCGTAAGCCAGGACGACATCGCCCTGGTCAACGACCTGAAAGCTTCCGGCATGCAAGCGGCGCCAAACGGTCATCTGGTGGGCCAGCCATGGGAAATCGTCATACCGACCGCCATGCAAGTCATCGATGGCGCATGGGGGCAGCCGATTCGCGTGGAGGAGCAAACATCATGATTCCTCCGTCCCGCCCCTCGCAGCTGCCAATCGTCCGGCCCGGATTTGGCGATATGCCGGTCGGCGCCGTTGGTGCAATCGCGGGCCACCCCGGCGCACCCAAGCCGGCCACAGCCCGTCCCCCCGCTTCTCCCGCTTAATTAGCTTAAAATTTTTTTACAACTTTTTAAAATTTTTCTTCATAAATGTAATGTTAGGTATGTATATAGATTATCCACCCCCAAATAAATATAAGCAATAAACATACAAGTGTAAGCATGCAATGTAAGAAAGGAAGAGGGGTGACAAAGAGTAGAAAAACGTACCCTGATCTCCACCAATGGTTGACAGTAGGAAAAGACTATAAAAAATGAAAGAGACTTCCTTCGTACCTTGGAAAAGAGTGAGATAATGCGGTCAAGGGATGGATGTAACAATGTGATTGTGCTTAAGAAACAGGTGCAGGAAACTCTATGGATTACACCTCCTCACCTTCTAGCCGGCCAGAGAGCGAGGGCCTCACGTTCAAGCTCTTGCCTTCCTACAAAACAAAGTCAAAACAAGAAGAAAATCTATTAGAACTACAAGTGTAGCATCCATCCTGCATGTAGAAATAGGCATAAAGAAAAGAGGGAGAATGCATCAGGGGAGGATTTTTAACCCCTATAGAAGGGACAGTAGAAGGGACAAAATAATCGGTGTGTGTGTGTTGTGTAATGATTATGGGTGAATAGATGATTTAAAATGTAGAGGAACAGTGATAAAACGATGATGCAAAGTGCATGAAACGTGCAGGAATATGCAGAAAATAGAGTAGGAAACTATGTAGAAATAGTGCAGAAGGAGTGCAGAGAATAAGAGAAAGGATGGGAAAGGGAGCCTTAGGAGGAGGAAGGATGAAGTTAACATTTCCTTGGACGACCCGAGGCCGAAGAGATGGGTTGGCAACGCAACATGGCTTCGTCCCGGATCAGACAAACGCCTTCCTTTCGCGCCCATGGAGGAAGGAGGCTATTTATAGAGCTCAGAAATCCTAAGTCAAATTTAGGAGGACAATCACCCAAAAAATAGATTTTGATTGATAAATCTTCGAGATAACAGTGGGATAATACCCCAAGGATGGATAGAAATCGAGGTGGCATGGTATCCTTGGTGAAAACGGCGCGAACGGGGACTCCAAGGCGCTCTCGGCCGGAGAAAAATGGAGCCCAGGACAGTCAGGACTCTGCAACTAAAATGCGGTCAGTCGCACGACCGCTACCTTCAGAAAGTGGTCAAGGGGCAACCATGACCTGGCAACGAAGGATAGGGCCCAAGAGGCTCACACACTTGTACTCATTTTGACAGATATATATATAGATATGACATTTTGTTACCTGATTCATATTTGGGCACTTGTGGTTTGTGTACCTGCTTTCTTCTTTTCCTCTCTTTCTTTTTCTCCTCCTTTGTTCCTGCAGCTTCCACTTGAACTAACAGATTAATTCATCCGTTCGGCTTGGCCCATTGCCCAATAAGTCATAGAAATAACCTATTCTACCTTTAAATTAAACATGTTATTTGAATAGACAAAAAAAGATATCGTAATATGTTAAAGTGAACATATACATAATGATGACATCATTCAACTCCACTCATAAAGTACAAAATGGTAAAACTCACTCATCAGACTCATCTGTAAATTCATTGTCCCAATCAGAATCAGATACATGAGAACCATGACCCGTATAATCTAACTCTATCGTAGTGGGTGGACGTGTATGTGGGTGAGTCTGAAAATATGTAACCATCTGCACAAATAATGGGTCATGTGCAACGGTGGAGGGTACATAAAATCTTCTAAAAAAAGTTCTAACTACATCTATACATGCATGTATATCATCTGCTACTAGTGGAACTAGTGCTGGTGATGCTCGAACTCTAGACGTGGAGAAAGATCCTGATCTGCCCGGTACTGGTGATGGGGGTACCATAGACGTGGAAGATGATGCTCTGGCTTTGCTGTGAGAAACATATCCCTCCTGTAACTGTGTCCGAAAGTGATCTCGGACATCCTCTAGAACTAAGGAGCATGCACGACAATCCTGTCCCACTCTTGCAAAGTGCTTTGCAAATCTGTGTATAGCGGTGACACGATGTCCGTAATATCTATAACGCACATGTCGATCACCCTCAATAGTGTACTCGTGCTCCTACGTAGGGTGTCGTCATCCGTCCATGATGACCTGCAAATGTTGAAAAAAAATGCATGAGTAATTTAAAGGACAAGTGCAAGACTTATGACATAAAGAAATAAACGATTAATGTATAGTTGCATACAAATATAAACAAATGATACATACTCCTAATCATATGGGTCCAAACTTAGCCACATCCCATCTCCAAACAATCTGACATTATGCGTTCTTTACAAATAGGATAAATAGTCTTCACAATGCATGGAACCTGCATAGTGCTTCTAGTACATGTGTACGTAGTATTCATACTATTGGGAACCCTGTGAGTACATGACTAGCGGTGGCGCAGTTGAGAGCTGACTGTATCATTCGATATATTGTGGCATTGAATCATGGGCACGAGGATATGGGTACGATGGGAAGAATGAACTGCTGCTCTCAAAATCATCATGATATCTGGGCTGCTACTGTCATAATCGTCCATACTCACTTCTAGATTCTTGAGAGTCATGTGTGCTCATCCTCTCAAAACTAGACAGCATGTCTTGATAGCTGGTATTGTCTGCAACAGAACTTCTATTGTAGGGATCTCAATAATCAGCTATCCGTCTCGCCCCTGGCAGTAGAGCACCGTGGTCTTCATCTTCTGTGGTATGTGTGAAGTGCTGCTTCTCTGTAGAAATCTGATAATTAAAAATGTGAAAGCTCATGGTGGAGCAAATAATTGAAGCAAGACTGGCAGAGAAGGGCGGCAATGGTTACACCCCCTCCGATGCATATGAGCTACTATATCCAGCTCACCACGCTGCCAAGAGATTGCCACCCGGTGTCAATAAGCCACCGAAGTTTGACAAATTTATGGGCAAGGGTCACCAGAGGAACACATAGCCCATTACATCAGCATGATGGATGAATTGGCAACAGACGAGTCCTATCTCTTGAAGTTCTTCGGGTCCTCACTAACAGGGCTCGCCTTCAAATGGTATTCCAACCTGCCGGCCAGGTCGATCTATGATTGGCGAGACATGCTGCAAAAATTCAAGGAAAGATTTTACGTCACCAGAACAGAGGTGACTGTGACTGAACTATGCCCCACCACACAGAGAGATGACGAAATGACGCAAGAATATATTAAGAGATGGAGGGATCTTAGCAAGAAGTGCAAGCATCCTCTGCACCAAGAAGATGTAGTACAAATCCGCAAATAGAACCTAAAGAGAGATATTTTAGAAAAGATAATTGGAGTCGAAGTCAAGTCTTTCGACCGACTAAATAGCATGGTGGCAGAAGTTGAGGCCTTCCTTGCGAAGTACCCCTCCACATCTGCTGCCCCACGCCATGAAGACAAGTGAATCAACAAGTAGTCGACAATCAGAGCAACTCACACTATGGGCTTCAAAGTGAAAAGAGGCAAAGGGGTGTTTAACCCTCCTCCTGTTGAACTCACGGTCCGTCAAGCGGGCCCTTCCATGCAAAACAAGATGAAGAAACTTTATGCCTTCCCCAGGGATAGGACCCGAACTCTATTCGAGTGGGCTATTAAGAATGATAAAATCACTCTCCCAAGGCCGAAGAGACCGGATGATGTCAACAAAAGGGACAATCCCCGCTTTTGCTACTACCATCGAATGCTCGGGCATCCCACCAAGGATTGCCATATATTCAAAGATACAATCCAGGGCCTCATAAAAATGGGTGAATTACAAATGGGGGAATACATGGTTGATACCCCGCAACCTCATGAAATGCCCATGCCACAGGCAGGAGTCACTACCATATCTATATATCAACAGCCGCCTAAAGAAGAGTTAGAGGCCCATAGTAAGCACACTTCTAAAACACGCATCCCGACATCTAAAAGGGAGCAAGTAAAATGGCAAACATCACCAACAAAAGCAAGAAGAACATCGGCACCCCGACTGGCTCCGGGGGTCCAAACTCATGGTGCCATGGCCCAGCCCACTCCACCCCCAACATCCCTTAGCGAGCATAAGATAGTCCTCCGAACAGTCCTTAGAAGGCCAACTAACAACCAAGAGCTGGCACAAGGAGCTGAAGGAAAGGCATTTGAATTTCCTTTTGTTTTGATTTTGATATCCCTTATTGGCTAGATATTGCAATGAAGTTCACCTTTTGAGGGTCAAGACTACCCCTATTTAAGACCTCCCCCATATTGGGGGAATGCCTAGGTTGGTCATCTCATCCATCAATCTATTGCCCCTACACTCGGCCGAGCAAAGAAGAGAAAAGGCCGTTGTGCATGCCCAGAGTATGGCCAAAGCAGCAATGGTGTTGCTCTAGACAGATCGGCTATGGATGGCCGTGTAGTGTGTAAATGACCCATACTCAAAGGTTACCCTCAATGATCGGGGAAAGAACTGGACTCCTAGCGCGGAGCTATCACCAGCCTAAGGTGCTACAGAAGCGAACTCATTTGACTAAGTAAACTAACTAATGCCTAAAGCCACTCAACCATGTTTTAAGGAACCAACATTATAACTATGTGTAGAAATAAATAAGAGTGATAATAATGATAGTAGCAAATTCTTTGCACAAAATAAAGATACCTTACATATCTATAATGTGAAAGTATCATCCTAAAGCGAGAGCTTGGTCATCGAGCTTTGAGGAGCGTGAGTAGCTTTGTATTCCTTGCTTGATAGGACAAAGATGAAAGGAGAGCAAAAGATTGGATTCCTCGACACAGAGGAGCGGCAGACACCAAACTAGACGAAGAAGGAAAAGAAGGAAGAGAGACGAGGGCTAGAGCTCTCTCGTTAAGGCACAAAGGCCCTGATGACAAGGAACCAAATACAGAATAAACATGGATTAATTGAGATCAAGGCGGGCAAAAGCCTCAAAAATAGTAAGAAAAAGGGCAAGAACCCCGAAAGGGTGAGGAGGAGAGAGTAGAAAGAGGAGAAGAAGAATCATCCGACATGGTTGGAGAAGAGGAATTGCAGACATCCGACAAGATCAGAGAAGAAGAATGGTAATCACTCGACAAGGTCGGGGAAAGAGAATGGTAACCACCCGACAGGGTCGGGGATGAATTAGAAGCAGAATCCAAATATATCAGAGGGGGAGAATCGGGAGATGTCCCAAGATCAGGATGAAAGGACATAGGCCGAGGCCTAGAATTGTAAGAAGAGGGAAACTTTGGAGGATCCAGATGAGAAGAAGATCGGGGGCTTGCGGACTGGGGAAGAGAGGAGAAGATGATAGAAATATGATCAGATGGAGGAAGGTACACCACCCAAGGGTGGGAGCTGAGTAGAAGAAATAATGAACAGAAAGGAGAGGAAGAATAATTGGACCCCTAGTTGCACAACCGACGGCCCTTGAACTTGCGTCGCCACCTCTTCTTAGTTGAGACCGGCTTGTAGTGGACCCGCCTGGTACGAACTCGGATCTCCAGACCTCTTGACCTACTTTATGGGAGTTATGTTGCCAAAAATTAACGGTCTGGGATTAGACCGTTCAATATATGAACGGTCCATCGATGGACCGTGCACGTTCTGTCGATTTTAAAAAAAATAAAACCGACCCCTCCACCTCCCTCACCTTAACCGACGACGAGGGAGAAGAACACCACCCCTTCCATGTTCTCCACTCTCCCCACCGAGCTCACCATCTCTCCCCCTCTTCTCTTCTCATTCCCCATTCTCCACAATCTCCCCCCACTCTCTCCCATTCTCGCATGCGCTTCAAATGGCAAGCGTAGGATGGCTCGTGAGGATGGCGTTGTGCTGCCGCCATCGAACCCGCCGGAGGGCACTGAAGCACTGCCACCAGAGGAGGTGATGGCACCTCTTTCGGCCGAGAAGGGAGCACCCCCTCCACTGCCCATGGCCGAGGGAGAGTCCACGGCGATCGTCGTCGAGGAGGAGGACGCAGAGGCACCGTCGGAGGCGGCTACGGCGGCGGTGGAGAAGCCACCGCGAACCTCCGAGGTAGGCCCCCTAAAAATCCCCTTTTGATCAATGCATTCTAGCCTAGGTGGTAGAAATGGGGCGTGCAGTCCCCATAGGACTGACTGGGAGGCCCCATGGGCCATCGCTGCCGGTGGGGAAGAGGGTTGATCACTATTCGCAACGGCGGCCAAAACACAGTCTAACAGTAACCGTGTAACAAAATAGACGGTTTGCTTAGAACCGTTTATAATGCACACGGCCAGAACAGAATCACCCAAAAGTGAGAATGGTCCATGGGGACTGTTCATAAGGAGTTGAACCGACGTGCAACCGGGGGTGGACACGGTTCTGGGAGAACCATGGGTAGCTTTGGACAGTCCACGATGGTCCGCTCGGAGTCTGAAATGTTGAGAACAAAGCGGTCCCCAAAGGGCCGTGTAGATACATGAACGGTGAGATTAAAGACCGTGTAGGCTCTGATTAATAGTGGCTTGAGGGGAAATCATATGGCTAGATGGGGACTGTGGGGTGATGGGACGGTTGGAGGGCTGCCGTTACCAAGGTAGATGCATAAGAGTTATACGATCCTCATAGGGCCGTCCATTATACAAGCGGTCTATGGTTGACCGTGGCATTTAGCTCAGTGAGGGGGGCCCTTCTTAGAAATGGAGACGGCTTGGAACCCACCGTCTGGGAACGTAAACGGCCCAATGGGGGCCGTGACCTTCAAAAAGTGTATTTTTTTAAAATGCAATGCATGGTTTATTATGAAATATATGACTAATGCGAATTTGTTTAAATGCATGTAGGGGAAGCACAGGACCCGGATCTCATGGCTCCAGGTCCGAGCAGTGTACCTTGCACTGTTGGACTTCCAGCGAGAGCGGCTGGCAGCCATGGGGTTCGATGAGTTCCTGGGTACGGAGGTGACCAGACTCGACACGGCTCCCCTCTACGCCCTACACGACCGCTGGGATCCGGTGAGCCAAACGTTCCTCTTCCCGTGGGGCCACATGGTCCCGACATTGGAGGACGTCACGTGCATCACCGAATTATGCGTGCACGGAGCAACGGTTAGTGGGAGGCCTTTCCCCGACTACCGCGAGCTGGCCTAAGAGTTACTTGGACTGGAGCTGCTGCGACCAGAGCTACAGCCAACCACCTTGGCGAGGGTGAGGCTGCAGGAGAGCCTGGGTCTTCGAGGAGCGGGGATCGCGACCGGGGAGCTGTCGGAGCAACATCTTCAGAGGCTCGTGGACCGGGTGTGTCCCAGAGTGGCAGTCACAGCTAGACCTGAGGCGGACGTGGTCTTGAGGTGCTTCCTGATGCTGTTCTTCGGGAGGCTGCTCTTTGCCACCAGGGCAGACGTCGTCAGCTGTCAGCTACTACCACTGCTCGAGGACTTGGACCATGTCGGGGACTATGCCTGGGGAGCAACAATCCTGGCTTTTCTTTTCGACACCCTCAGCTCCACTAGCCAGCGGACGATGCTTGGTGGGTTCTCTCCCCTACTCTAGGTACGACTCACTTCCTAAAATGATTATGCAACTGCTATTATGAATCCTACAAATGTTGTATGCTGACACTTGATGAAATGCAATGCAGGTTTGGGCCTACGTGCACCTCCCCGGGCTGGGGAGAGGAGAAGAGACATACCCAGACCAACTGCTTGTCGTGAGATGGTGGACAGCACCGAGGGAGGTCGGATCCTTGTGACGCCAAGTCCGGGCGATCCAGGATGACCTCGACACCCTACCTTACGCCTCGGTAAGATCAAAACTCAGACTTTGTGTTAAATGCAGCTAAAAGTTCTGTATGCTAATGCAATTGTTTTATATGACAGGTCCGGTGGATGCCCTATTAGAGTGAGGGGCACGAGGGTCAGCCATGGGTGGTGGCAGCCCTAGCCTACGCCAGGAGGGACATCTGGCTCCACTGCATGAACGTGGTGGAGCCACTCTACTACAGACTGGTGATGAGGACAATCAGCGTCCACCAGCCAGCAGTTGAGTTCCCGGCGCCTGAGAAGCCGGAGGAGCGGGTTGGATGACACCTGCGAGGACTCACGACAGAGATGGACTGGACTGCTCGAGTAGCCGAGTAGATCTGGGACTGGACAGCACTCGGGCGAGTGGTATCCGCCAGAGCAGAGAGCGAGGAGGCCTACCTGAAAGCCTACGCCCAGTGCTACGAGGACCAGGTCTTTCGTGGTCCTCGACGACTGGTACGACTTCTATCCTGCATGCTTTTCTATTATGCTTTATATATGATTATGCACTGACACTTGGACTTCCTACATGCAGCTTGACCCCCATGAGAGGATCGCGGAGTTACAGGGTCTCCTCCACTCCACCATCTAGGAGAGAGACGAGCTCCGATAGGCACTGGCCCTCCTAGTGAGTTTCATTAAGCCTTAGACTTAATATGCATTTGCTTATGATGTTGACTAACCATGACTTCTAAATGCAACGAGTTGAGGGGACCCAGCGTCAGGGGGCTGACGCTCCCGCCTCCTCTTCCCAGACACCCGCAGACCATGCTGAGCGGGATGCGGAGTTTACGAGGATGGTGGCACGGGCCGAGGCGATTGAGGCTGCTCTAGCTGAGAGGGTAAGTAGACACCGCACTTTCCCAGTTGATTTATGATTATGAAATGTGATTGACTAACCATGATGCGTGAACATGCAGACGACTGAGCTGACCCAACTGCGGGAGGGGCTCGAGTGGAGACACGTAGCAGCACGGGAGGAGGCCGCCCGTCTCAGGGAGGAGATGGAGCAGAGTCATCTGGCTAATGCGGTCGAGATGGCACTCCTCCGTGTAGAGCTGGAGCATCTTCGGGCCGGGGCTACGGAAACAGAGCGCTACCGAGTCGAGGTGGAGCGAGCCCGGCTCCAAGTGGTGAGGCTTGAGGGTGCGGTGGAGGCCTATGAGCGGATGAGCCGGAGGCTAGAGCATAGCGGTGTTCCGAGAGGCAGCACACACGGTACACACGGCACCCACAGCTCCTACTGTGGTTACTTTGTGAGTTCCTCCGGCCATCGGAGGAACGAGGATGAGGAGCGACGTCGATGCCCCCGCGAGGAGGCTAGCTCTGCGATGGCCCCGCCATCGAAGAGGCACGAGGGGACGGGAGACAGCACAGGCCCTGAGGGACAGGCCTGATGTACTTTATAAGACCTATGTACATGGATGCTTGTCGGCACCATCCGAGTTGTCCATTCAAAAAAAAAAAGAGAAAAAAAAAAGAAGAAGAATGAATGCAAAAGACAAGAAGGAATTTATGAGGTTAGCAAGGCCTCCCCATCTTCCCACGTAGGCAGAGGGCTCCCTAGTAGCATTGCATGGTGAGTGCCCAAGGGATAATAAAATGACTACATCATCTGTGGAGGTAGGAGGACCCTACAACTGTAGCTTCTAAGAATAAGCGTCAAGAGGAAGACACTTGGCGTAAGCACTAGAAGCCCGAGCCAAAGTTGTTCGGAGTGTCTCTTAAAGAAATCAATGATGAAAGAAGATAGCTGTTGATCTGATGTATAGCTGTCACTGAATACTCCCAGGGGGATCATGTTAATCAACAGTCCCACCGACACTAAGGAACCCTCATTGGCCACTAGGCCTCCCGCTTCAAATATGGGTTTAAACCCCGCTGGGGAATGAAAAGAACAAGTCCTGCTGTGTTGTCTACACTCTCGACTTCTTTCTCCTCATCAAGCCAACAAATAAATGCCTTTTGGCTTCTAATGGCCTACCTCACCACCCCTTGGTCCCACCAAAATTCATGGTGCCTTGCCATCTTCCCATCCTACAGGGGTACTCCCCACTTGTCCCACTGGGACTAACCCTCTGCCTCTGATCTGGGACCTATTCTCCCCGCCAATGCACTCTCATGGCCTTTCGGCATTCAGCCACAACAATACCATATTTGTCCCACGGGACTCTCCTATCATGACCGATTCGGATTCCTTGCCCAATGTCGGCCTAATAAAATCTCCATTTCCTTGACATATGGCGCTCTGCCCTTATCGAGCTCAATAATTCGACCATCAGTCTCACCGGGCTGTGTCTATAAAGGTTTCCTTTGGCTGGAGGCGCTCCACCCTAGTCGAAGTTGAAAACTACCTTCTGTCCCATCGGGCTGGGTCCACAAAATCTTTTCCTTGGCTTGAGGAGCTCTGCCCTTGCTGAGCTCGAAAATAGCCTTTGTCCCACTGGGCAGGGTTCATAAAACCCTTTTCCTTCAACCCAAGGCGCTCCACCCTTGCCGAGCCCTAAAACTACCCTTTGCCCCACTAGGCTAGGTTCATAAAGCCTTTTTCTTGGCTTGAAGCACTCCGCCCTCGCCAAGCTCGAAAACTGTCCCTAGCCTCACGAAACTGGGCCTATCAACCGCCTTCTTTCCAGCTTGAGGCACCCCATTTTGGCTAGAACTTTGGGATGCTATCCCCTGGCCCTACCAGCATAATAAACAGTTGAATTCATCAATAGTCCCACTGGACAAATATCCCACACCGTAGGCGAGTCTACATCAGGGAGCCTAACAAAAAATTAATAAAAAATTTCTCATCCTGTTTGGTGGAATCTTTTCGAGGTAAGCCTTAGAAGTGCTGTCTTGGTGAGGCCTTTGTCCTATGTCTGCTTAAGTGTGGACTGTGTTAGTTCTCAACCTGATCTACTCTTTGTTCGATGGTTGCTTGGCTTTGGACCCAGTTTTGTGTTAAGAGTCATTGTGCACCATGTTCGTCGTGCCGTGTCTGGCGACTGATGTGCTATGAAGGTTCAGTAATTGTTTCAGGACGTAAGGATGAGCTGAGATTAGCGTTCCTTTGTGCTTTGTGCTGAAGCTGGTACTCTTCCTGGTGTGCACTTAGGTGACTTGTGATCGGTTATTAGCAGGGTCAATACTCGTGGCATGTTGTATTACAGTTTTGTGAATTGCGGCAACGCTGTGTGTGTACTGAGATGCGGATACCGAGGTATTTCTGATGCATGTGTGCGTTGTATGAGTACGCAGTGAAAGCGTGTGGGCCGGTAACCCACGGGTCGAGGATCATTGGTTGGAAGATTCTGGCCAATCGAGAGGTTTGTTTCCCTCGATGTGACTTCGTCTTGGCCATGCGTGCCTTGATGTTGTTGATTGCGGTGCTGTTGCTGGAGGCATTATGGTGTTGGCATTGGCATTTCTGAGAGTTGAGAAATATGTCGGCATATATGCTGGTTGAGTACTCTCTGCTCCTCTATAACTTTTTCATGGATATTGTATTCTTGGGACGTGATCGTGGTCCTTGACATGCGTTTTCCAAAGATTGTTATTATGGTTGTTGTGGATCCTTATTGGTGAGCTGCTCACTGTATTGCTAGTATATTGTAGTCGTGTGTTCAGCTATTATTGTGCCTTGACGTGACCCAGCTTGTAGTTGTATTTCGTAGTTCTGTGTTGAGTACGGAGCCGGGATTCTACAAGTGCTATTGTTGTTCATGTTGTCGTTGTTTATTGGCAGTTGTGTTCAGTTTGAGAAGAATTCCATGTGAATCTGATTTGGCACTGTGTAAATCGAGGTCTTGTCGATTAGTTTTACTGTACTCTTCTATTATGGTAGAGTTGGCATGCGACTCGAATCAGATGTAATGTCTGAGCGAGGACTGACGTGATTGTGGTTGTGGTCCAGTGCTGTCGTTGGCGTTCTTTGTGCCAGGTTTCGTTGTTGTTTCTGGCGCTGAAGCCGATGATGTGGAACTGTCAGCTGAGAGGACTATGCTTTCTTGTTTAAGCAGATGCTTGTTGCATCTGTCGTTTGTTTTATCGGTAACTATTTTCGTGGCATGGGTCGTGTCTCCTTTCCTGTGAGACGTAAACGACGTTACCTTGTTTCGGAGGTGTCAGACTTGTGTTTACTTATGTACCATGCTCGTTCTGTGGGTTAGCCCTAGGCTGGGTGGCTGGACTCGTAGTCCAAGGCCTCACACATGGCCCACTCAGAAACCATCTTTCAAAGAAACTCACAATGTACGAGGGAAACCCTATCGCACTCACACCAATGCACGGTGACTCGATCAAGCGTAACACGAAGACCCGAAACCTGTGCAGTCACCCGAACTGTCAAACTCATGGGCACGCTAATCGAGGTAACATAGTGTCTCCAGACACCCCAAAACACGAACATAGAAATCCACGGGGTGCCTGGGACACTTATGAAACTGAAGGTCGACCACTGGGTCACAACCGGGTCGATTGGGGTCTAATCCGATGCTCAAACGGGTGCAAAAATCTTGAAAGCTAGGAGGCGGTCCTCCCTGGACCGTCCAAGCTAAAGGCGGTCCACCTTGGGCCGCAAGCCAACTAAAACGGTCACAGAATGACCGCTACTATCTGAAAAGCACGGACGAGAGATGGTCACCTCCTAGACCGTCCCAAAGCTTGGCAATCTGGCTAGGACCACATAGCCAAGCATGGCGGTCTAGCCAAGACCGCATAGCCCCAGGCACAACCAGAAAATAGGCAGTCCCTCCCAGACCGCCTAGAAGAATGGTGGTTCAATGCCTGACCGCTGGGCGTCACCTAGCAGTCAATCGCATGGCCGTTATGCTTCCCGACCTCACGTGACTCAAACGGGGAAGACGGTCACACCCTGACTGCAACCCATACCCTGGCGATCTCCTATAGACCGCTTAGCCAAGCATGGCGGTTTATCACGCAACCGCTAGGATCACACTGACACAGGGGAGACACAAGCAGTCATCCCCAGGCCGCTTGTCCCTGCTTGGCGGCCTCCCTGAGACCGCTAAGCCACCAGGCGGTCTATCGCAAAATCGCAGGTCAGAACACGATAAGACGAGTGCAAGGTGGCCTCCCTGAAGGCTGCCTCGCCCAGTGGCGGTTCCTGTTAGGACCGCCACTGTTCCAGAAACCCTAAAATGGCGAGTTCGAAGGAAAACTCCGTTCCACTCCTCGTTCACGCCCACGCGAAGGGAAAAACAAGGGGGATCTCATCCCCATCCTCTCTAGCACCGAGAGGACCCATTCAAACCTAGAAACTGCAGTTAAATTGCTAGATCCGGCTCACTCCCCAAAAATATGAATTTTTTCCAAATTACTCAAATAAGCCCTTTCGGCTCACCACGGCCTACCAAAATCGCGGGAAAGGAAGTGCACAAGCTGGGGTCCATCTCCCTACCTTCACCAAAGATTTGACGCACCGTGGATGCCGATCCGCGAAGAAAATGCCGTTGGAGCCTCGTCGGTTCATGACCTCGCGAACCGCCACCATCCTCTTGATCCTTGCGGAAAGACTTGCTAGTTCACTCAATTATCTCTTGCTATACACTCTCTCTAGTGTCGTTTCATGCGAACATGCATAACTATACTTGCATTCATGTAACATGTAATTTACATAAAGTAAGTTAGCACTTGAGATATAATTCCTACTGAGCGTTCACTCACCAAGTATTTTTCCCTATATTTTAGGTAATTTTGATGACGAGACTCATTTGGATGGGGATGGACATGACTGAAGAGCTTAGAGTCATTCCAACCGTCAAAGTGTCATCTAGTCTTGTCTTTTCTACTCTCTTGAGTCATCCATTGTAATTTTATCTTTTTTGAGCCCTAGTGCTATCATCAAGAGTTGTAATAAAAGTACTTTGAAAGTCTATGATTTATAAAGGAGTTGGTTATCATTACTTATACGCGCTCTATTTATGTGTGTCGAATACACTTACGCTCTGATTGACATGATTAATTATGACTAGTCACGCACTCCGGGTTCCTTCCGCACTGGGGGTATGATAGGTGGTGTAGGAATTGACTTCCACCATGTACAGGCATCTTTATTGAGCTTGAAAGTTGCAAGATGAACTTTCTCTTGGTCGGCACATTGCATGACCTCGAATATGTTGTTCATCTCGTTAATCCAGTTCTTAGCTTCATCTGGATTAGAAGAATCAGAAAATCTTGGAGGATTTAAACTCTGGAAGTTGCGGTATAGGTCTCTAGCACTCGCTCTTGCACTGGCTTGTGCCATGTTTTGTAAGGCCTGGCTTAAGACCTGTAACAGTTTGTTGCATTCCATCGCAATCAACATGATGAGCCATTGCAAGACTGAGGTACCTGGGAAGAACTCATAAATTTGTCAAGTCTAATGGAATTAATGGGGTGAATTATAGAAATAATTCCAATTACTATCTCACCCCGGGTTTCTACCCAATTCTCACATGGGTTGGAAGTTTCTTCCCTAGTTTTCATAGGTATGGGCCCTTAACCTTGGACTTATCCCTACGACTTTCTTAGGCCTAGGCTCTGATACCAGTCTAACTGT
Organism: Amorphophallus titanum; assembly: GCA_024336825.1. NCBI lineage: Eukaryota > Viridiplantae > Streptophyta > Magnoliopsida > Alismatales > Araceae > Amorphophallus > Amorphophallus titanum. The sequence continues at coordinate 6,593,533 of JANBPO010004741.1, read as the reverse complement.
CACACCCTGAGACTATGCAATGAAAACAATCGGGAATGTGAACAGTTGACTAGTACGCCTCAAGCGAGCAATACAATCAGAGTGCAATCATATTCATACACAAGAATGGAACGCACAATAGTTGGACAAAATCTAACTTTTATTGATAAATGACAACTTCCTTTACACTGGTCATTGACTCAATTTCACTAGACTTTAATGAAACATAAAATTACAATCCGACTCGATTTGAATTAAGACTCTACTAAACTATTGACATCTAGGCTTCTCTCGATCTTGTTGTTCTTTAATCGCTCTCAGACTCGCTACATGTATAATCTGAATCCGATTCGGCTCACGTGGTGCTCCGCGTACGGTACCGGTGGCTCGCCGGCCCGGACCGGTCAAGTGCTCGGGTGTCCGCACCACAACCCAGAGCACCTCCTACGCCTATGGCGTGGCAAGAGCAAGGATGTGGCCAACTACATGATCGCTCATAAGGCGGCCCAAGAGGGTAAACCGGTGCCATAGGCCAAGCTGCCTCCGGTGGCGAAGGATGATTTCAAGAAGACCTTGCGGGACCTCTGCCACATCGGATCGGACCGCCTGGAGCTGATCAATTATCCATTGCCGATAGAAGAGGAAGGCACCCCCACAACCAACTGGCGGGCCGAGAAGGACCTGATTTGCCCCTACCACACATTCGTAAGGAGGGACGAGTGGAAGCCGCAGAACTATGCAGACGGGAGGATGAGCCCATTTCGTGACCATCGCCTCCTCATATTAGAGAGACAAAGGGGGAAGATTGTCCTCGGCGAAAGAAAATGGCAGCCTACCGACTTCTTCCGTGATTAATTTTTGCCAACAATTGGGGGATTTAGAACCTTTAAATTCCTTTCTGGTCTTTGATTTTCGTGAGGTTTTGCAATATAAGACCATATTAATGCAAAAACTATGCCTCGGCATTCTCGAAGAGAGGCGGTAGGGTGTCCAGTTTGGCATAACATGTCACACTCCATCCCATTGTCTGATTTTTAAAGAAGAGTTAAGGTTGCGTTTGGTTAGACTTTTGGTAAGATATTTTGAGATTTTAATGACTAAAATTTCTGACAAAATATACGCCCCAACCAAACGTAATCGAGGCTCTCGACTTCTGCACCACCATAAAGTTTTGTAGGAGAGAGAAATGTGACACATCCAAGGAGTGATGTTAATCTACGAAAATTCGCACAAGATAAAACTTTTTCATAGGGCGGGTAGAGATTTTAGACATAAAAGATTGGTTTTGTCCTTCCGCTCGTTCATCTTTTTGTCATCGGTAAATTTGGCCTGCAAAGAGAGAGCATGGACGAGAATAACGAGCAATTCAAATGATGGCACGAGTGACGATGTAAAACAGAGAGAACGCGTGGACGGTGAATTCTCTCGACATCAAATGAGATTTTATAATGCCTACCAAATTCTAACACCCCATTTGTCCCTACCAAATTCCACCAAGGAGCACTGATGTCCTTTAACGTGGAGAGGACTAAACTCAAATTCGAATGAGTTAACATGTGTTTGCTGTTCTCAAGTCCGCGGTTTAAGCATAGTGTTGTGTTCACGTGAGTGTGACATGATAGCATTTCTTTCTACTGATTACTCTTTCCCAAAGTTTCATAGTATGACTCATAAGCTTAATTCCACGATAATTATTGCAACTTTGAATATCTCCGGGGATACCTTAAGATTTTTAAACCCCTATAGGGTGTGAAAACAATAGGAGGAGTAAAGAAAATGCAATGAGAATGGAAAAACGTAAAGAAGGAGAAGAGAGATGACAATGCTATGATAACAAAAGAAATGTCTCAAGACGAGGGGGAATACGATGCAAAAACACAATGGAACTGGCTACTCCCTGAACCAAAGGCTTGAAGGACGTGGAACACCAGTTCTCCCTGGCTGAGACTTGCTCTGAAAATCGGCAGCATTTCGACGCGAGCTCAAAATCTCTCCTCTTGCGAGCTTGAGCTAAGGGTACTATGTATAGACCCTCGAAACCCTAGCTCAGATTAAGGGGTTGACAGAAAAAATTAGCTCTCATTTTCTAAATAAAAATCATAGACAATATTCCAAGGAGTCCCCAGGATCAAATGGCACCTGATTTGGCTCAAAATCCACAGAGAAAATGGTGGAACAAGGACCCCATTCGGCCACGGGTAGAGAGAGAAAATAGCCGAAGCAAGGATCTCGGTCGTGGAAGGCAGTCGTTTGATAGACCGCCACCTTCACCAAACAATCCATCGTGTGACCGCCACTAAAGCTATCGGTGGAGAATAATAATTAGATAAATGTGCCCATTTATCCAAAGACTAAGTCAAACCGGTCGACGTAGGACTCTCGCTCAGAAAATAGTCCTTTGGTGCACCGCCACCTTCATCAAAACGGTCCATTGTGCGACTGCCTCTTAGGGTGTCGGTGGAAAATAAATAAGAGATAAATGTGCCCATTTATCCCCAAAGACCAAGCCAAGGTAGGACTCTCGCGCAAGAATGGCGGTCATCTGATAGACCGCTAACCTCACTGAACGGCCTGTCATAAGATCGTTATTAAACAACAGGTCGACACAGAAAAGGGTCAGGTGAACATAGGTTCTTTGGTCACGATAAAAATGGTCTTCCAATAGACCGCCACCATTATGGAATGGCCTATCGTTGGACCGTTATTAAGGTGGTCAGTGAAAAATAAATAAATATGGGATAAATATGCCTATTTACCCAGAGACCAAGTTAAACCAAGGTGCATTAAGCCCAAATTCGAGAAAATTCAGGAGCAAGTCCAACTAGGGAAAAAATACCCATAAAATAGGCCCAAAAAAATATCTAAAAATGGCCCAATGAGTGATGAAAAACTTGAGACATTTTAAAAATAAGGTTGAGAAAGGACTCAACTCAAAGGCAAAACATGAGTGTCAACAATACATTTACATGATTAAATCTTAATGACATTCATTCAAAACAGCAGTGTTATCCCTCAAAGGGTCCAGCGCCCCTGGTCCAGATGGTTTCTCCGGAGATTTTTTCTGCAATGTTTGGGAAGATATTTAATGAGGAGCTTTGACTCTTCCTTTAAAAAGAGGGATGCCTAAGTATTTAATGCTTCTTGTTTTGTGTTGATAACCAGATAATTGACAAATGCGCTCAATTGAGCAGTGAGGCATCTGTTTTGCCACCATGAAGCAGCTTTTATTAGCATTGATCTGCTGGCCTGATGACAATTCATATCTTTCCAAGAATAGAAGAAGATGTTTAATTGATGATACCCCACCATTCATAAAGATGATGGAGTCGTCTACATAGAGAATATGTGAAATGGGTTGAACACCCCAAGGAAGGTGAAAGTATTTACACTGTCCAGAGGAAAACAACTGACTGAGACCCCTGCTCAATACTTCCTCAGCAAGGATGAACAAGGCAGGGGCTAAAGGGTCCCCCTGTCTAACCCCTCTTGAGGATTTAAAGAAGCCATGAATATGACCATTTAGAGATATAGAGAACTAGCAATTTACCAGCACTTGAGCAATTAAAGAAACAAGCCAATTTGAGAATCCGAATCTTTTCAGAACCATAAAGAGGAAGTCCCACTCTATGCTGTCATAAGCTTTAGCCATAACAAGCTTGAGGAGCATATTGTGTCCTCTGACAGGTCTGCCAATCTCCATAAACATTTCCTTGGCCAGCAAAAAATTATCAGCGATTTATCTTCCATTGATGAAGCCACTTTGCTCATTGGAGATAGTGAGAGGCAGAATGGGACGCAGCTGATCGCAAATGACTTTGGAAACAATCTTATATGTAAAATTGCATAAACTAATAGGTCTGAAGTCAGCATAAGTGATAAGGTTGTTTACCTTCGAAATTAGACAGAGAATTGTGGATGTAACACCCCGAGGTAAACCCCATCCTTGAAAGAAACTCTGAATAGCACTGATGACATCCTCTTTGATGATATCCCAGTAATGGGTAAAGAAATCCCCAGTGAAACCATCCAGCCCTGGGGAGCTATTACTAGATAATGAAAAAACTGAAGTTTTGATTTCGTCTACCGTGGGATGGAACACAATATTCTATTCTGATCTTCATTTATCAACCAAGGGATAACTGAAAAAAGGCTTTCATCAATGCTATGATCTTCAGAAGTTAAAAAAGCTTTGAAAAAGTCAACTACATCATCTGATAGTATATCTTGATCTTCCACCCAGTGGTCATTAATTTTTAGTTTCTGGATATAATTTCTCTGCCTTTTAACCTTGGTGTAATAGTGGAAAAACTAAGTATTCCTGTCACCATATGAAATCCATTGTACTCGGGATTTTTGATACCAAAAAATCTATTCACGGGATAGAATGAGGTGCATCTCAGCATTGACTTTTTGGAGATTAATACAATTTTCCACTGTTGGTTCAGATTCTGGTTCACAAAAGGTGAATCTGTTGAGTCCAACTCTGGTGAATCAGTGCTACTGTCAGCTGGGATTGGATTCCTCTGAATACAGTTTGGTTGGCAAGGCCTGGACAGCTAAACCTGCCGGTTCTCAAACCATTTTTGTATACCTCAAGGTTTTCTGCAGTAATCAACACGTCTTTTCTGGGAAAACAGCAGGAATTTTAAACCATCTTGGCTAGTCAAATGCAACACCTCCCATATCCGAAGGTGTTCTCCTTAAAAGTAAGGAAGAAGTAGAGACTAAGTGCTAGCTCTATAAAAGGAATGCTACATTAAACTAGACATTGTCGAGTGAAGGGGGTGGGAAGAGAAATTGCAAGAAGAAACATTAATTAACAAAAGGACACTAATTTTTAGTATGAGGATGATCAGTGCCTTAGAGCCCTCACAGCTGTAAGCCAACTCCCTTCACTAGATGGAAGGAGACCAAGACAAACACGATCAGCTACACCCTGTGATGACCACAGAAGGAAATAAGTAAAATTGTCTATGCATACGTCATATGTCAATGTACAGAAGAAAAGAAAAGGATGTGTATTGGTACCAGGTCCAAACACAAATAACAACAATTCATTTAAGAAACAACGATCAGCTAACCATAATCCAGAGTTAAGCATACATTAATGCAGTTATACCACACAATAGCAAAGACTTACACTTAAACAACACAATAGCAAAGACCAAACTAACACCGCATCATTATCCCATCAATCTGGGATTGAATCAGGAAGGGATACGAACCTTTAGAACACGTGATGGCTGACTGACAGCCTGAAACCCAGCCAATCTAAAATAATATAAAACCTTGGAAAGACGACCTAATGGTAGGAGGGTCTAACTTGGATTTGCCAGGATCCTAGCTATATCTAGCTAGTTAAGGACTTCTAAAAGGTACCAGTAAAGAAATACAGTGAAATGTGTAAAGCACTCTAATGAACACAATAGAGAAAGTATCTATGTTGGATGAAGCCTAGAAGAAGAATAAAAGGTAAATAATAGCTGCAAGAAAAGAACAAAACTAACAAGCAGATGGTGTACGCAAACAGAACAAAATTATGGAGCCTTGTAACCAAAACGGGAGGCCAAGGCATAGTTTTATGTTAAACATGCAGGGTTTCTGATCCCATCTTCTTCCACTGACAGATTCTATCGAGAGTAGATTAGCCTTCACCATAAATTCATCTAGATCAGTGTTGGACGCGGAATTTGTTTTCGTATTTTATTATTATTTCACATAGAAAAAATAATTGAAAACACATCCAATGTTCTTTTAGAAAAGAAACATTAAATGTCCCTCTGATACAAAGGGTAATTCCAAGTACAGTCAACAGAAAGAAAAGCACAAGTACACGAGACATACCCTGGCTCTGGTAACTGATAACTAACCCTGACTGAACGAAACACGAGGAACCTCAGACGTGCCTCTCAATGAACCCGCCTCACCTGAAAACACAAGGGTGAGTCTCATTTCATAGGCTTAGTAGGGATCTCGCAGACTCCCACCTCGCAACGAGAGAAATAAGGCCGCAAAGTACATACATTCGTAGAAAGTAATGCTACTAAGTGAAAGTACAGTAGAAACAGCCAGCAACAAGAAATAAATGGAAAAACACACTACAACTAATCATACCGGACAAATCGACCGCGATCCGATAGAAAAATAAGTCCGTACCTGCCAGAAGATAGGAGCATTATCCATTAGAAGCAAGACTGGATGTGTCCCTTGGAGTCTTACACCGCGCCCAAGTGTCTCCCTACACGCCCCAGGCGGAGACTGAGACACACAGCAAGTACCAAAAATAAGGACTAGTTCGGGTCACGCTCGTCAGCGCTGGTCTGACGCCCCCAACCATGTGTGCACACACAGACCATACGTCCTAGGTCAAGCCCTCTAGCTAGTTCTTCCCTAAAGCCTAGACTCAGGATGCGCGAAGGGGCCCTATGATAACCAGCCTAACAACCGTCTCTCCGGGTCACGCTCTCCACCACTCCCAAGTAGGTCCGCACCCACGTGCGCAGGAAAGCTACTACTAGTGGACAGGTCACTGGAGGTAAGACTCAACTCACAGAAATCACCGCTCGATAGGAAACGGAGTGGCGGTCCTCCCAAGATTACCATTCCCCTGGCGGTCACCCTAGGACCGCAAAATAGGCCTAGCGGTCTTATGGAGATCGCCAGGCTCAACCAGGCGACCGTGCCATGGTCGCAAGCGGGCAAGCCATGGGGTTGACTTAGTGGTCTATCGCCAGATTGCTTACCCTACCATGCGATCACCTATTGACCGCAAAACAACAAAAAATGGTCGTGCCCCGATCGCAACCCAGTACACGACTTTCAACGGTCAAAAATACGCACCCCGAGGGTGCACGGACCAAACGAGGGAAATGGTCCCTAGTCGGCCATTACCCCAAGGGTACCGGTCTATCGCCATACCGTAATCCAGGCTTGGCGGTCCCAGGCGGACCGCTAAGCCCAACCGACATTTCAAAATCGCCTAGCGGCCCCCTGAGGGCCACCAGGAAGGGGGTAGCGGTTCCTGGAAGGACCGCAACCCAAACCCGAGCACGGGAACGACGGGAACAACCCAAAAATCTGATCCACGCCTCGATCATCCTCCGATGATGGGGAAATAAAGGGGAATTCATCCCCAACCCTCCTAGCATGATTCTAAGCCCATGTAACACCCAAGAAGTCGAATAACGGGGTTATTTCCGACAAGTCAAGAAATGAAGACGAGGAATACCCAAGAAGTCGAATGACGGGGTTATTTCCAAAGAGTCAAAAAAATTAAGAGGAGGAATACCCAAAAAGTCAAATGACAGGGTTATTTCTGACAAGTCAAGAAATTAAGACAAGTAATACCCAAGAAGTCATATGACGAGGTTATTTCAGAGAAGTCAAGAAATGAAGTCAGGAGCCCCCAAGAAATCAAACGACGGGACGATCTCCGAGAAGTCGAGAAATGACAAATACATCCAAAAAGGTAGAAATGCCCAGGGTCTTTCTGAAATTGCAAGAACACCCTAATGTTTGAGAGAACCGCAGAAATATCGTGATGAAGGAACATTACAAATATATCCCGCATCAGGCGGAAATGTCCTTTATGGACACCAAGCCAACTTAAGGGTCTAATAACAATCGAAAGAGGGATCAGGACCATGAAGCAACTTTGCCAGACCGACAGTGATCATCTTGGTGATCCAACGATCCGATCATGACGGAATTCAAGTTCAATCATTTGATCAGGGGATAAAAGTAAATTCAATAACCCGATCAGGACAAAAGCAAATTCAAAGATCTAAATGTTGATCGAAGCAAATTCAAAGGCTTTGGTTGTGACCGGATGTAATCCCGAAGACCCGATTACACAATCGAGACTACATGTAAAGGTCTTGAAAGACCAATTGTAATTCAAATCACATATGTTCAAGGAAATAAAGCCTTCAAATTTCTTTGCAAGAGTATGTACCAGAAATGGGAGATCATCAAGAGCATTCATGTCACAACGTATAGAGACAAAAGACGTTCTTCGACAGTTAATCAAAGGTGTTCGGACTTGGTCGATGTAAATTAACACCGACTCTGATCGGTGGGGAAAAGTCCAGTACACGAACCCTAAATCGTCTGATTAACTCAAAAGTGCGGAATTAACAAATATGTCAAAATATCCACATATTCATCCAACAAAATGGACATTTGAAAATTTCGCGTGTAAACAAACTGGCACGTCCGGTGGGACTTTTCTTGCCTTTCGTTTCTCTGCCTCAGAATAGTCTTGCCTCGATAAAGGTTGTGACTCCTTCACACTCTTGCAAGAAGTTCAAAGGATTCCTACTGTTGAAGCTGCAGCCGGCGACATCAAAGTTAGAGCTACTGGGGCATCAAGGTTAAGGCTCCCGGGGGCGTCAGGGTTAAGCGGTCCCTTTCAAAGGCCAAATGTCAACATGTGTCTAAAGCTGCTCCTAAGTGGCAATGCCATGCCGGCCGTCATTGCTGCCGCCGGGGACATCAAGATTCAACACTTCCTTTCGAAGCCCAAATGGCTAACATAACACATGTCCAAAGCTACTATTTCCAACAGGGGGCAGCATCATCCTGTCCATGACTGACATCAAAGTGAAGATTCCTCTTGAAGAGTAAGTGTCAACAAAATCCATATGCCAGGAGCAATGTTGCCACCATGGTAGAAGGCTTGTTGTGGCTTATCTAAATCCTGCAAGATTGGCCCTTACCGACGAAGAGGAATACGATCGGCAAGACGGAGGTGAGCCCATCTCATAATAATGCCAGGTCGAATATGCCAAGCCGAGGAAGAGATGAAAGAAGCCAACAGCTAAGCTTCGCATCCGAAGCCAGCACACCGGTGGGAAGTCAAAGCCTCAAAGTCTAGGCGGTGGGGTAATCCTATTGCCGTCTACATCAAATGAAAGGTGAAAATGAAAGAAGTTGACATCTAAGCCTTACGCAAAAAGGTTAAAGCCCTTAAGCCCAGGCAAGGGGGCGATTCCATGAAACGACCTTTTAGCAAATAAATATGGGTCGCCAAGGAGGAGGCCCGAGCAAGCAGAAAGAACCCTCATTCAAAGTTGTTCCAAGGAAAGACCCATCCTACTACTATAAAGGCCAAGGACATTGCTCAGACATCCACAAGGAAGGCTGCCCCGTCTCAAGGAGAGCTGGCGCGAGCCCAAAAGCAAGAAAAGAATAGAAAGAAGAATTCGAAGAGAAGATTGAAGAAACAGGCCGAGCAAGCAGCGGCCATGGAAGCACCCAAGGAGTTAACCCCTCTTCAGAAGCTCCAAAGGCTAATCGAAGAGTTGGAAGACTATGCACCCCCTGCTCCAACCGGGCCTGTCTCACTTGACAAATATATTCCGTGGGAAGAGTTGGAGCGTAAAACTCGGCTCAAAAGCTGGCTCAGACAAATGCTCAAGCGAGCTCAGGAAGGCGAAAAACTCTATTCTGAAGGAACTCTCCATCTTTTACAAAGATGAAGAGCTCACCATGGAGAAGTTAGAGGAAATGCTAAAGAACTTTTCATGTAATATAGTGTCGATCCCTCCACCAGAATGTTTACGGGGGCTAGGCAAAGACAATGTCGCTTCCTCCGCAACTGGGGATAGGATCACTATGGCTACTTATCGCCGTCGTAACGCGGAAATCCGAAACCGCGGTCGCTGTAGAGGCCGCGGACGCAGACGGGGAAGACATTCAACATCCTCCAATGGGCATAATTCCCAGCCAACTAGCTCCCAAAGAATGATTATCTTTCGAGGAGAAGAGCCCAATGAGCCCCCCGAGGTTCAAGTACGGGCTGAAACTTTCATCTTCGACCCTTCAGACGAGGAGGAGGAGCCTGTTGACCCGAGCTCTCAAAAGAACTCTGGTGCCATCGTATTTGATCCAATAGATGAAGATAATGAGCCCATGGGATCCCTCTCCGAAGAATAGCCTGCTGACCCAGCCCAGGCAGGTCCCTCAGGCAAGGACAATGAAGAGTCTCAACCCCCTGAAGAGGAATCTTTAGCCCCACTTTTCCAAGAAGAAGCAAAGGATCAGGGAAAGCCGGAGCCGGCCCAAAAGCCCCATTATCAACCTAATCCTTTGGAGGAGATAATCCCTCCGTTAGATCGAGCTCGGGCTCGGGCCGATCGCAAGATCATTCAGCACATGAAGCGGATGCCAACCTATGTTACCATATGGGAGGCCATTGCTTGGAGCAAAGAGCTGAGGGAGACTCTCATCATAGTCCTTTAGGAACCAGAAGTCTATGAGGCTGATGTAGCCGAACTTCAAGCACAGACATACAAGGCGTTGGCCACGACAGCCACATTCTCTGATAAAGACATGTTGTTGTCTTCTCCATGTCATAATCGCTCATTGTACATGCAAGGAAAGATTAATGGGCATGTGCTGAACCGGATCATGGTGGACCCCGGTGGCTCAGTGAACATAATGCCTCTCAAGACTTTTAGGTCTTTATTTTTTATGCCCTATCTTCAAAGGATATACGATGTGAAAATCTTGAGATTCAATCAAGATTCTGAGGATGCATTGGGAAAAGTGGAAGTGGAAGTGACAATGGACACTTTCGTCACTAAGGCTACATTTTACATCATTAATGTCAGCACCTCATATAAGGCCTTGCTGGGCAGGCCATGGCTTCATGAGAACTGGGTCGTCCCCTCAACTCCCCATCAGTGTATTAAGTATGTGAAGGGCGGCGAGCAACATACCGTCTTTGCTGACAGGTCCCCCTTTCGACCAAGTGAATGCAATTTGACTGACGCTCAGTTATACTTTGGGGAACCTACCGTTGAACCCCCAGTTGAGGTTCAAGATAAAAGGAAAATAAAAGGTGCTCCGGGTGCCCATCACGACACCTCCGGCCAGATACGACGCGCGGTGACGATGATCCGTGCACGCCGCCCGATCCACGGAATCGACGGGTCATGGACAGGCATGAACATCACCGTCTCGGACTCGCCGGGAGCGCGGTTCGTGAGGACGGCGGCGACGTTGTAGTCACCGTGGGTGCTCGTGGTCAGCAGCCACAGCTGGCCGGGTTGTGCGTCTTCCCACGGCTTCCGCACCGGATGAGCAGCGAAATACGCACGCGCCGCCTCCACGCCGGTCATCACTCCGAAGTCCGTACGCGCCGCCGACAGGCGGTCATGGACCCACGACCGACCGGAAGGCTCGAAAAGCACGAGCACTTCAGCCTCGCTGAACCTCTGGACCGTGTACTCAGGATTCTCGGGCCACCGCCACCGTCCCAGCTCGGCATCACGCTCCGCTCGGAAGAACTCGGCCAGCGCAGCGACCTCCTGCTCGTTGTAGCCGAGCCCGCCAGTCAGGTCGGCCAGCGGCTTGATCGTGACCCCGTTGGATGCTGTGAACTTGTCCATCACTTCACCGCCCGCGCGTAGACATCCCACTTGCCGCTACCGACCGAGCGCTGAGTCACCTCGAAAGTCCCATGCGGCGCAAGACACTTTCTTGCGGCGGAGCCCGCCGACTGCGACACAGCTTCCGCAACCTTCGCCCAATGATCGGGACGCTCAAGCAGGGCCGCCGCGATGACGGCCCACTTCGTTGGGCCGCGACCCCTATTCGATGCGGGGGGCTCTTCCCACTTGAGTTCCATCACTTCACCGCCCAACGACGCTGCGAAGTTTCACGGCCACCAGCACGCGACGCACGACGAACCGTGTCCACCACATGCACATGCCCGATCTTCGCGAGTTCGTGGAGTGCCGTCCGCAGCCGCGAATCCGACAGATGCGACGACGCCGTGTGGGTTTCGAACCGGTACTCGTGCCAGTCCACGATCTCCGCAGCCGTCACCGGCCCATAGATATGCAGGATGCCGATGACTTCCGCCTGCGACTCCGCAAGCGCCTGCTCCGACACACCATCACGTGCCTCATGGGATGTGGTGGGGTCGGTTCGGCGGGTGTCAGCCCTGAACGGCAACACCATTGGGGCGCTCATCGGGACGCCCGCTTAAGCGCCCGCGCCTGACGCGCACGGCGCCCGCGCTTCGACAGGTAAGCCTCACGGGCCGCATCATGTTCGTCCCTGGACACGTGACGGCGACTAAACCAGCCGGCCTCGCGCGCTTCCTTCCGCGACGAAAAAGCGACAGGTACAGTTGTCTCAGGCATTGAAGGTTCTCTCTTCCTTGTCATGGGAGCCCCCGCCCGACCGCGAGGGCTCCCCCAAATGCCCCCCACGGGGGGTCCGTCGGAGCCAAGGGTGACGGTGGCCGCCCCGTGCATCCTTGATGTCACTAGCTCCTGGGTTTGTTTGATGCATAATGCCATTGATATTAATTTAAGACTGATCATCCGTCCTTTCTTTTTGTTGTTGTTGTTGTTTTGTAACAACCATCATGTCTCGTGCTAGGGAGAGCAGCGGTCGCTGGTCAAAGGGAATGTACCAGGAGACAGTCCCCATCACTTCAAAGAAGCTGATGCCTTCTTGGGGTCTTTCAAGAATAACTGCGGAGAATATCTTTTTACTTGATCGTGGGCTTTCTATGATTGCTACCGGCCCTCTCCCAGAGGATGAACCTGAAGGCGGAGCAGTAGACTTGAGCTTGCTTATTCCTCAGAGAGGCTTTTACATATATCAGCGACCGCGAGGATATCCAAGACATTTTCCCTTGGACAGGCATCTATTTCCTTTCATCCAGAATGTCATTCCTCCAACCATGGAAGAGGATGATAGTTGCTTGTCTACGGCACGGTGTCAAATTGAGCGGGCGATTCTGGTGGGTCGTGATAGCATGTTGGGGACTTGCAAGACTTCATTCCCCAGTCTTCCATTGGTCACTGGCCGTCATATTCAGTTTTCGGCCTCCTCCCAGCTGGGCTTTTTCAGTGCTGAGACAGAATGTCCGTCTAAGGTGAAATCCTTTGCACCTACTATTTGGGATTTAGAGGGTCAACATAAGACTTCGTCAGATGCTACTTCTGGCTGCTTTTTATCTCCTTCAGGCACAGAATTTGCTAGTGAATGGTATGACAAGCTATGTTTGCTTGATAAGATTGTCAGTGGGTCCTCACCCAGTTGGTATGGAAAATGGTCCGTGATTCTTTCCCATAAGTTTCATTTAGGAGCCACAGACTGGTTGGCAGGCGTGCTTCATCATTATAGCCGGCTTCTGGACCTTACTGGCATTCGGCATGCAGTTACAACAACGTTATACAGATATCCATGTCATGCTGAGTTACTTCAGGCTTTGGCAGAACGCTTCAACCGCCGTTACAATACTTTTGCTACTGCTGAGGGTGAAACATCCCTGGATTTGTGGAGTTTATACAGGATCTCAGGTTTACCCATCTCGGGGCGTCCTTATGAGGAAGTTACTCTCGATGATTTGCACAGGAACTTCTCCACGGGACTGGGAGAGTATGGTTTGTCTTTTAGATTTTGATACCTGATGAAGGTATGGCGGGATTTGGCCCGGGCTGGAAAGAGCAAGGCCCCTTCTGCTTCTTCTCCCGATGATTCATTGACGTTGGATGCAGGAAAGATGGACGCACAGCGGCATTGCGAGCGAAGAAATGCGCGAGCCGTCACACTTCATACTTCTGCTCCCCACTGAAGAAATGCTGAAGCGAAGTGCCCATACACACACGCCTCTTCTCTCCAGGCTTGTGTGTCTCCCTCGTATCGTATGATGAGCAGCAAAGTGTACGATATGCCTTCATCAGGTAGCGGTAAGCAAAGCCTATCAAATACTGGCCTTCGTCGTCAGTCTGATCCTTCAGCCAATCTGGCTAGCAAGCTTCTTCGTACGGCTCTCTGTCGATCAGCAAGCCGCTGAGTTGTGAAAGACTCCAAAGATCCAAAGAAGTTTCTCCCTTCGAAGCATAGAAAATATTGTACTTGGGACAAAATACTTCAATCATACCGCAACATACACCCCTGGAAATAGGGTAGCGCTACCTTGAAGTGTACACGCTATGATACACGCCAGCTTTGACCAAGATAGGTGCGTAATGCTGAAGCATATAGTCTATAAACTCCACAGCTCCGGGTCTAAATGCGTGGGCGTCGGTGGCCTTCAGCTCGGCAAACCATCTCATGAAAATCTGATGCTTGAAACGGACTGCCAGGCAGTCCAACAGGAAGGATTCTTCTCTGTATCCCCATTTCAACGGGGCAAGAAACAAATCGAAGACTAACTTTTCCCGATCAACACGGCCTGCGGACTCGTTCCATCGGGCAGGTGTGAATTCAGGGGCTTTGGTCAGCAGCCTGTCCTCTAGAGCTAGGTCTTGCAATCCAAGCACAAAGCTCCATTTCTTGATTTCCCCAGGGAGATAGATAGGGCCTCCCCTGCACAACGAAATCAGCCAGGCTATCTCTTGCGACGAGTAATGCCTGCTCAGCCTTGCAGACGTGGAACAAGTCCCGCTTCCCTTGAATATTGAACTACCTAAGGAAGGCCATCAGGTGCTTGTCCTTAGGATGATCCCTCCTGACGGCATCTCCATGGTCATACTCGAAGGAATCACCCCCAATGATCAGGAGGCAGTTGGTATCCACTGTATTAGTCTCCGAGTCTGAGGATTCCATGACCACAGCAAGCTACTCGTGCCCCCGGTCCAAGGAATGAACATTTTCCAATGTCACCATGGCATGGGACGCAGAAGAAGAAGAGCTAGATGCCATTTTGTCTGCAAAAGCATATCAAGAAAGAATAAACAAGGTCAGAAAATGGTTGATCAAGATAGCATTTTTGACAAAATTTCGACAGTCTCCCCAGCTCGGGAGATTGTCAAAAAGAAGCGGGAACGCATCCACCAAGGGAACGGTCCCTAAAACAAGCCATGGGTATTACACCGAGGCCAAAATGGAACACCCAGGGGACTAGCTCCAAGGGCAAGCCCAGCTAGGAGCCTCCTGAGGCCCGGAAAGAGGAATTCAAATCCCGAGATTCCATGCACATTCCTTATGTTTGAGATATTATTATTATTATTTATTATTATGATCATTATTTCAAGGTTTGGTGAAAATATTTGCATATTAACTATTTGTGGGTACGGGATTAATGTCGTAGCTAGGCAAGAAGGGTTTTTAAGCATTGACTCAAGTGGAAGGTCTGAGTCAAAGGGATGGGGTGAATCCCGATGGGAATGGAGGTTGGCGTGAACCAGGGGGAGTCATATTGTTCATTGACCTAGACGGGAGGTCTAGGCTAAAGGTAGAATGATACAGAAAAGAGATGAGATCTAGAAGGGGGGATGAATAGATCTCCTACCAAAAACTTCAGGACTTAAAACTCTCACTCCTAGCACTTGATCTGACACTCAGGAAAACATCATTCAACATGACAATGAGTTCGAGCACTCAGTCAATCAGCATATACGCAGAAGCAACAAGGAATGCGAAAGGATGACAAAAGAGCTAAATTCAGCCTGATAATTAATCAGAGTATCGAATGCCACTCACATTCAAGTCAGGAACAGTACTAGGCGGAGGTGGGATCAATAGATCTACTCACGTAAGGGGCGATGATCAAGATAAGCGTAACTTATATTTCACACCACATCTTTCAATATAACTCCTGGTTGAATACGATAACAAGAGACAAAAGGAACGCACACCACGAAAGAGACAAGTGATTTTTTAGGTGGTTCGATTGCTACCCGCAATCTACATCCACCCCTCACTCCCTTGGAGTGAGGCATCCTTGCACGAAGTAAAAACAACCAGCAGACTTAGTCTATGACAATGGTTGATACATAGCTTAACCCATGAGGAACACACTCCTTGCAACTTTTGGATTTCCAGAAGAGCCCCTGAGATACAATCTCCCTTCCTTTGCAAGACGCAGAGGGAACTTTGCGACTGTCCCTAACAACTCGTACGACCAGAGGATAATATCCTCTCTTCCTCCACTTGCAGAGGGAAACCTGGAGAGTATCCCTTCCTCTGAGAGAAGTCAGAGGAAACTAGGAATCACGTTCAAAACAAGGAACAAAAGAAGAAGAACTGAAATGAAAGAGTTCGAACGGAAAGTAACAACAATAATGTAGCTTCGAATTGAAGCGATCTCCTAAGAAGTTGGGCTGGCTGTGCTCAAATCTCTCTTCCTCTTAAGGTGAAACTCTCCTTCTTTTTCTTCTGCAGTGGCTCTCTTCTGAATATGCAATGGTAATGACGGCAACAGCTTCAGCCTCTCTTTGAAGGACGAGGCAGCCTTTAAATAGAATAGGGTCTCCGTAAGGTTTGGATGAGGTAGAAACCTTGTGAAATCTCATTGGTCCACCTGGCATTATGAATATTATTCCTCCATAAATGTCAATATGCTACTGTTCATGCTAAATTAAAAGAAATAAACAGTGTTTTGAGTCTAGCTACATACTTGCCTGATGTGTTATAAACTGTATACATGGAAGAATTAGCGATTGTTTGAACAACCGCCTATTCTTCAAACAATGCCTCTACATAGAGAAGTTGATTCTTGTTAATTTGTTAAAAAATAAAATATTTCAGAATGTCAAGAATTGACGCCCATCCTTTGGACGCTATTTCAAGATATGGCGCCTTTTTGAAAGGTTTCCAATTTATTGTAATATTGTAAAAATCTAGTTAATTATTGATGTGGCGACATTTCAAATAGACGCTAATTTATGATATAGCGCCTGTCTGAATGGATGCGATTACCCTGTCTCACAGTTTTTATCAGGTTTTGACCCATACCGCGGGTCTGATGCCACTCTTATCTCAAGTCTGAAGATAGAGTCCTATTTCACATTGTTTCACACTTACACCTCAATTCTTGAAGATTGAACGGCCCTCCATCGAATATTCCTTCTGTCGGACTGGAATTTCTTTCACTAAGGTGTCCATAAGCTAGGCTTGGATTCCCTCAAGACAGCCGAGCAGGTTATACCCTCAAAATCTTGGAACCTTATTTGTCATGCCACTCTGAAGAAACATGACGTCCTAACCATCATGGTGTGTTGTTTACAATGTTCTGTGAGAGTCTGTCTCTATCGAGAATTGGGAACTAGGATAGTGGATGCCAATTGAATTCGCGACCGTCTAAATGGACGTTGCTGTGCCTGTGTGGTAACACATGATTCCTTGGTTTTGATGATGTCTGAGTATGACACATTATAAGTATATTGAATTGATTCAACTATGATCAAGTGTGCATGACAATACTTTTGATGCCTCCATGCTATGTGGAGAAGGTCTTAGACAGAAGAAGCCATGCAGTAGCAACAGCAGAGCAACAATGCAGTTCTTCAAAGGCTGCGTAGGCTGCGTCGAGGCCATCTGTTCACTACGTCGATGCCATCCATTCACCAAAGATCTCAATCCAGTATCATGCCACCCAAGTTTACTTTAGTAGCTACAACATGTTCCAAGCAGTCATAATGTAGCAAGCAAGGCAAGGTTGAGCATGGCTAAGTGGAGCTCAAGGTAAAAAAGCATGGCTATGCACAGAAACCAAGGAAGGCCTAGCAAAAGAAAGAAAAACCAAAAATCAGCAAAACTTAGCTGAGAACCGCAAGTTCAAGATGGCTGTGTCGATGCCATGTTCTCAATGTGTCGACTCAACAGTAGCGTCGCAAGGTAGAAAAGCAAGAGAGTTGATCAAAGGCAATGGCTAACGAGCAATAAGTGTGACAAATAACTTGTTTTGGAAAAATAGATTACTGATATATTTACTAAACCTCTTGAGAATGAAAGGTTTAAATTCTTAAGAAGAGAACTAAGTTTGTGTAAATTTCAGCATGATGACTGTATGATTGGGTTCAGTTCTGCTTGAAATAAAAGCCTTCTTCATGATTGTTGATGTACACATGATTTAGATTGTTAGTAGAATATGGTTGTCATAGCATTGCATCTTGTTCATCTTGATCTCAGAGGTATATCAAATGGTATGCTGGGAGAAGGGCAGATCTCTTCTGTCTGGAAACCCACGCTATGCATAGAGGCTAGTCCTCCGCCAGGTACCTTGGGTTAAGAGTGTGTCTTGGTCTTGCATCCCATTGTTTGTGATCATGTCAGTCAAAATTTTCATGTGCTTTAAATTTTGTGTCTAGTAAAAGTGCACATGGACAGGGGGAGTCAGTGTCAAAAACATCCTATGTTCATCTCATCTTCATGCATATGAATAGGGGGAGGTTGTGTTCAATCTCTTGGTATTAGATTCTATCATGATTTAGTCAACTAAAATCCTCAATATCCATGAAGTGAATAAACTCAGTTGGACTAATATCCTCTCTTTTCACTCTCATCATATGTCATCAGATTCTTGTTCACTGAAAAGTCTTGCAAGATCTTGCACTTCTAATGAAATAATGGCAATCTCATCTTCAGTTCATTACTCTAAGCTACTGAAAATCAAAAATCTTCTCTTATAGAATCTGTGATGCACCATGAATGAACTTATGATTTAAGTCTACTAAATCATAGAGTCTAAAGACTAAACTCAATGAAAAAGGTTGTTGATCACACTTACTAGCTTTCAACCATAACTTACATGTTATGTCTGGTGAAGTCTCACAGAATCTGAAAAGCTTTAAATTAAGGTTATCTTGGTTGATAAACTTGGAGTTTGTATTACTTTTAACCATAAATTTTTCTGTAAAATCAAAGGGAAGCCATGTCAAAAATAATGAGCCCACAACTTTGTAGGTAGAGCAATAGCTAAATGCACCGAGAAACTGGGTCTTTCATCAAAGAAATAAAGAGAATCTATGTCATGAAGTGATTTAGTTATCTTTGTTAAAAAATTAAAATAGAATGGTTGGTTTCACTGAGTAACTAGGGGTACTAGAGTCTAATCAACGTGTACCTTTACGTAAAAAGGTGTAAACTATACCTAAATGTCTTGATAAAAGAAACAGAATGGTAAATTCTACTGAGTAACTAGGGGTACTAGCGTCTAATCAATGTGTACCCTTACGTCAAAAGATATGGATTGTACCTGACTGTTCTGAAATCTATAAATAAAAAGAAAAAGAGAATCATGCTATAACCCTACGGTGAACTATCAGAACTCACCAGCCGCTCACAGCAACCAACAAGGACCTCATAATCTTGCCAGAGATCACTTCTCCAAAAACACGATCTCACCCGAGGACACAACTTCCAATACAAGAACAAGGTACTCATGCGGCACGCTTACCAATATATTTCCCCGATTCTCCACCCTGCCAGTGCCACAACCACAATGTCTCGAGCAACGGCACGACAGCAACACGCCTCACACTGAGGAACCAATCCTCTGACGCTCAACACATTCTCGAAATCCACCTGTAGCATCCAACGCTACGATCCTTGCACTCTGATCCACATACAAGGCCATCACAACCACTCGGAATCCGCCATCCTGATAATTCTCTGCAACTCAGCAGGCTCCGATCCTCAAACACATCAAAAATCACAACACTTGTCGCAAATTCTCACAAACACCACCCAATCGGCACTCGTCCTTCCGGAACAATGCCGACACCCTTACACATCAGGGAAAGGGGCAGCGCTTCTCACTGGCAACCGCCTTGCCAACACACAGGACGTGTCTCGCACGGACTCCATGGCACACCAAGGCCAACCAATCCGGAGACATGATGCAAGATGATGAACCTTAACCCAACACGATCTCCTCCAATCAATGGAAAAACTCAATACTCCTCCGACCAACGGAAGGTCCCCATGCTCAACCTGACATCGAACCCTGTACACACTGAGAATAGCACCTTCTAGCATCGAAAAAATCATTACTTCTGTCAGGTAAGTGCCTCTGACACACTCACCAAGTGTCTTGTCAGACCACGATCACAACATCTCTCGATGCACCACCGCTTCAATTCCTCGAACCGCAACACGTCATGCCAAGAGCCACGACACGAGCCATAATTGGCAACCGCCAATGCTCATCCTCGAGTCCCGACCTCACCGTGAAACCTTCACACCTCGAGCCAATTCCAGGGCGAACACAACCCATTCGCACGTAAGAGCGCAGGAGCAAGAACTTACTGGGATGCCTCTACCCAATCTTGCCTCGAAATCTGCAAAAATAATCGAGACTGACACGTCACTCCTGACGTCACAGAGCATGACAAGGACATCGGGCTAGACCATCAGTAGCTCAATAGAAGATCCTCCGCTTGCCCGAGCATAATTCTCGATCAGAGCGCCCACTCTACCACCTCGAACCATGATCTCAACACCTCAAAAACTGGATGAACCTCAAGTTGGGGTGGCCAACCTGATAACAAGTCCTTTAGAGCACACTTACGGCCACTTATCCACGGCCAATCCTCACCAGCCACCTGATCTCGCTGTAATTCTTCAAACGCAGCACTACAGTAATGCACCTGCCAACAACCTCTGCCCAACGCAGATAACCGGGGCCACCGGCGTCTTCAATGCGTGAAATCTTCGGTGGAGGTAGGGGGACAGATCCTTAACCTCTATAGTTCATTTTTCGCGAGTTTTGTAGGCCGTGGTGAGCCAAGCGGGTTTATTTTCACGTTTTGGAGAAAAGAGCATGTTTTGAGGTGTGAGCCAAATCGAGCGTTTCGATCGAATTGTTGGGGTTTAAATGGGTCCTCTCTGTGCTAGAGAGGTTAGGAACTAGTTTCCCCTTATTTTCCTCATCACATGAGTGTGAACGGGACGTGGAAGGGGGTTTTCCACCGTTTTTGCCATTTTCGGGCTCGGGATGACGTCACGGTCGTTCCAGGGACCGCTAGGGGGTTAAGCGGTCAGGTGAAGACCGCTAGGGTCCCCCTATGTCGGTTCGTGCCTTGTGGTCACACGATAGATTGCCACCGAGCTTAGCAGTCTGTAGGGGACCGCCAGGCAGTGCCTTGTGGTGTAGGTGTGATCGTTTGTGGTTCGAGTGTCTTGGGGGCTTGCGGTCTTGTCTGGACCGCTAGGCTGGGCCTTGCGGTCCGGAGGAGACTACCAAGCTCTCTGACGGTCCAGAGAGTACCACCACGTGATTTTCATGTTCGCCGTGTCCGTTTGCACTATGATGGCGTCTGATCGACCCAGTTGTGACCCAGTGGTTGACCTTTGATCTTGTGAGAGTCACGGACACTCGGGGGTTCTATGTTCGTATTTTTAGGGGTGTCCGAAAGTGCCGTGTTACGTCAGTTTACATGGCCGTGGTCTTAAGGGATCGGGGAGGCCCTTGTGTTCTGGGCTTTCGAGCTTTGCTAAGATCGAGTCGTCGTTAGTCGATTGGAGTGCGGTGGGCTTTCCTCGCACGACATGGGTTTCTCTGAGAAGTGATTTTCGAGTGGGCCATGTGCGTGGCCTTGGACTGTGAGTCCAGTTAACTAGCCTGGGACTAGAGCTTTTCCGTGTGTCCCGTGGATGAGAGATCCACTCGGTGGCTTGTGAGCTGCCTTGAGAATCGTATCACCGTTGTTTCAGACCTAGAGATTAGGCTAGATTGACGGTGCTGTACCATCACGTGCAGCGGTCTTGACCCGAGTCTCGTGACTCAAGGACCATCGGGTTTAGTAGGTCTAGTGGGCTGTCCAGAGTCTTGTTGCCGTGAGCCACCTGTTACTCCACGTTACTTGAGATGGGTGCGTGTGTGATTTTCAGTGTTCACGTTTAGTGAGCCCCCACTAGTTGTAGCTTTCCTACGTACGCGTGTGCGGACCCACTTGGGAGTGGTGGAGAGCATGACCCGAGTGAGATGATTTTTAGGTTGGTTACCGTAGGGCCCCTTGCCTTTGTAGCCTGAGTCCGGTCGGGGGAAAAATCAGCTCGAGGACCTGACCTAGAGTAGATGGTCTGTGTATGCATGCGTAGTTGGGGGCAGTGGACACGTGCTGACGAGCGCGACCCCAATTAGTCCTTGTTCTGTGGTTACTATACGGTGTCTCAGTCTCCGCCTGAGGCATCATAGGCAGACACCTGAGGCTACATACTAAGTCTTCAGTGGATGCATCTGGCCTTGCTTCTAGTGAGCAGGTACCCCCGTCAAGTGACGTGAGATTTCATGACTCGAGTTTTCGTTTCTTATCTGTGAGACATGATTTCGCGTGTTGTTTTCAGATGTTTTCCTGAATTCGAGTCTAGGGTTTTCGGTTAGCATCATCGAGGGTTTCCCTAGCTGACGTAGAGTCCACGACAGCAAGGTCGTGACCGTGTTTCTGGATCGTGTGATTTTGGTGTGGGCCTTTGTGTGTAAGCACAGGCCTCCACGACAGAGGTGTCGTGACGTTTTCTCATAGTGTGGCAAGGATGATTCGTAGTCTGTTGGTCCCCCGACTGTGGGATCGAGGCGTTGGTCTCCGTTCCAGTAGGAGTAGATGTAGAGTTGTGGTTTCATCGGCTACCGTGTTTCGGGGATTCGTGTACAGTCGTGCTTTCTACCGTTGTTATTGTAGTTACTCCTATTGTTGTTGTTGTTGTTCTACCTATAGTTGCTACTTTCCGTACTGCCATTATTTTCGGTTGGGGTTCCGCGGGACTAATTATCTTGTCATAATTTTCACTAGAAACCCTAATTTCGAGGCTAAGTTTATGGGTTCTATAAATAGGACCCTTAGTCCAGGCTTTGAAAGGGGGGAGATTCAAGGTTGATGGCAAAACCCTGCCGAGTTTGAGTGACCTACAGTCAGGGAGGGAGGCCTTCTATGCCAACTCAGGCCTCTGGTTCAGGGAGTAGTCTGTTGTTTTAGTCTTGGTTTTAAGTAGTCCCACCATCCTTTTCTTTCCATTGCATGCTTCATTCTTCTTCATTCTTCCCACATTTTTCTTCGTTAAACTATCATTCACACACCCTACCATCATTTTTGATGCCCCTAGGGGTTTAAAAACTCCCAGGTACCCCCCATTCCGCTTTGTTATGGCTATTTCACTCCCTTTTGGCAGTTACTGCATCATTCAGTTCTGATTTGGGTCGTTTCTTTTGTGTCTTCCACTGTGTTTTGCAGGTCAACATCGTACTAGCATGAAGCCCATCGCCTCTGGCCGACCGGAAGGGGTGGAGGTTCAGACCCTATAACTTAAGCCCAGGTGACGTTGCACGGTCTTCTTCTTGTCCGTTTTGGGCATAGGGCGGTCTTCCCAGTACCATTCTTCTTCCTCTTGCGGCCATCTCTAGACCATTCTTCCGTCAAGCTAGGCTTCATCCCGCATCCTTCTCAGCACCGACGGGTGGTCTATCGGGTGACCGTCCATTCATAGAGTGGGTATTCCATAACCGTTTACCACTGCAGTGCTATATTCAGGCGAGTGTCTCCCTTTTCCAAGGTATGAGTGTATTTCTTTTACATTCTGGAACCTTGGTGGCGATGACGATCATACTTACGTCCTCCCACCCTTCTATCTCCAACCCTTTTATTTCTTGCATTGACATAGTAGAAGGATTAGGAAGGATACAAAAGGGAGGGAAAATATGTCTACACCCTCTTTTCTGACAATCATAGTGGGACACCTAGTTAGTGTCGTGCTGACCGGTTTCTATTCTTGTTAAGGTTTGTGTTTGAGTGGTTTCAGGTTGTTATCTCATCATCTTTTGTTTCTGTCCTCTGGAGCTTCCACGGTTCATTCAGAGCCGTTCACGTGATTGCGCGGTCGTGAGGTGCCCATTCTGTTCTGACTGCCAGTGCCGATTATTCTGCAAGCCTGCAGCCTTCAACGATTTCCTTCCGACCATTCACTGATCACGCGGTCTGCTACAGGCCGTCCACTCTGCTGGCTCAGGTATGTCTCTGTCTCTATACTGGTGATTTTTGTTGATCTCCTGCGGCCATTTCAGGGCCATTCTAGAGTTCACACGGTCTTTCGAAAGACCGTTCTGTCAAGTACGTCTCTATTCCCATTCATTCTAGTTTTCGTCTTGCTGTCAGTTCTATTTTTATTACTCCCTGCCATTACACGGCCCTCACAGGACCGTTTACCTCCTTGCATGGTCTCCCACAGACCATTTATTTCTGCTACAGTGCACCCGAGACCTTTATCTTGGCTATCATTTCATATCGTTTCATGTTATTTTAGTGCACTTGATCTCCCTTGCTTGTTACTTGCTTTTTGCATGATATTTGCTATACTTGTCATCCTTATTTGATCCTTGCAGAGAGTGTAAGGAGGAAGGAGAGTAAGCATACATAAGACTTGCTTAACAGGTTCCTCACCATGACATTTGCATCGTAGTGGGCGGCGCATCTAAATGAACCAGGCATTTAAATTATTATCATTGGCAATAGCACTGATCTTAACATATGAACAACAAAGACCAGAAATATATATACATATCATTGTCAGAAGTAAAATGGCCAACTGTGTATGTATACTAAACGTTACTAAGTACAAACCTACAGATCATACATCACAGTGTATGTATACTAAACATTTGCCAACGGTGTATGTAAAATTGTCAACTGTGTATGAATACTAGACAATGAATATATTTGTGTTGAAACACATTGTTTACAGATTTCATTCAAACCTGCAGGTCATATATCCCAGAAGTAGAGGTGGAATGAAGGCAAAGCATGCCTACCAGAAAAGCAAGCTACACATATAGTAAACCAGATAAACACTAGCATTGAAACTAGATAAACACTACCATATAGTAAACCAGATAAGCTTCCCACTTACATTGAAATGATTCATACTAATAACCTTGCGGTAGATAAACACTAGCCATATAGTAAACCAGGTGAACTTAATCATATCATGCAGTAATCAGTGATATTGCCATATAGAAAATCAGATTTCCACCCAAAATCATTCACTTATTATTGAGCTGTAATAACACTTGATATTTTACCTTTAACCAAGATAATGTGATACAATTGTCACTGCATGGTATCTGCCTCAATAACATGTTACAACTCAAGAATCACTCAATGCTCACTCAATGCATTGTATGGAGTCTGCATTTGAAAAGAACCCATGGTTGATGCAAAGAGAAGATTGAGACGGTGCAAGGATTAAACAATTCAAAGTGGGAGCATCTGGTATTGATATAACCGGGTAGAATTAACATACATATATATATCTGTCTGCATGGTGTTATATTTGTCAAGTAGAAAAGTATGATTACTGTGTCAAGCAGAGAAGCAAAAAATCAACATTAACTACTAGTGGACACATTCTTCGGTATAAAATCACATGTAATGCCAAATGTTGATATACAAAGGAAGATGAACTTACTTGGATGAATGTGCAAGTCCATGATTGAGTTCATATGAAACTGTGATACCTTGCAACTGAGAGTAAGGGAGAAAGGCCAAAATTGAGTTGATAGGGAACTGTGACACCTCTTAACACCCTCATGTTATATCAAAAGATGAGGAATAAAGGGGACAATGTGATGTACCTGCAGTTTGCAAAAAACCACGAAGCAACATAGTGCAAGAGGAAGGTCAGGAAATGGTTTGGGCTCAGGGATTGAAGAAATTATTATCATCCATTCATATGGGGTTGCCTCGAACGGCCATCCAACCATTGAACGTCGTAGTCTCCCAAATCATCATTGCCCATACTCTAGTGGGATCATTGCGTGATGTCGCCATCATCCATAAAACCCATGTGAAGACAGCATGCATAAATGAGGTGGGGTTGCTCGACTGTGCCCTCCACCACCATCAATTGCCCCCGCTGTTCACATAGGTAAATGGGGGCAACAAACAGCCTGAAACCCACTAGAGTTGATGCCCAGAAACCTGCAAATATATATGGGCCATGCATATTTACATTAAACAGTAAACCCTATGCAGTGCAAACTTACCAGACCAAAAGGTTAACATTACGTGAATACAACAAGCATTTAATAAAGTAGCATTAGCACTAAAGCTCTTGACGGCAGGTTCAATACAAACATATTCTACTTCATGATAGTCCCATGTAGTCAGCTTTTGTCTAAAACTTGGCAACAAATGGTTAGTTATGGAGCCATAAGTGAGTAGCAATATTGTCCCTTAGCACCCCTCCCTCGTGGATGTCACGAGATTGGACGGGTGCAGTCGGATCAACATCTACATCTCCTGCATCATTTTGGTCATTCGGAGCATGCAAAAAGTAAAAGTCTTCACCATGTTCTCGGCGTATGAAGTTGTGGACCACACAGCATGCAATTGTCATCAGTAGTTGAGTTCGGAAAGGATACATGTTCCCTTTCTTTATAGTTGCAAACCGCATTTTCAACACCCCAAATGCTCGTTCAACTGCATTCCTTAACTGGGCATGTCGATGGTTAAATTTGTCTCGTAAACTACGATATGACGTATTACCACGGCCTTGGTATTGACCTATATGATATCGCTCATTCCGGTACGGTGCTATGAAACTTCCAGTATTTGCGTAGCCCAGATCGACCAGATAGTACTTGCCTGCACAAAAGGCCATCAATTAGGGGTTGTGCAATGAAAAGATAATGTCAGATATTGTAATTGTATTCTAAGGACTGAACTCACTTGGGGGAACCCTAAATCCACCATGCTCTATTGCGTGCCTCAATATCTTTTGGTCACCAGCCGATCCTTCCCACCCCACAGAGAGGTATTGGAATTGTAAATCAAATGAGACAGCTGCCATGACATTTTGTGTGACCTGTTGTTTGCGATTCCGATAGCGTGGCTGCTTTGATCGGAGTACATTGGCAGGTATGTGGGTCCCATCAATTGCCCCCAGTGCATCCTAAACATCCATTATAAGATCTGCATTTGTAAATCCAGAAATTTGTTTCGTGAATAATCATTGATCCCAACTGTAGTAAACTACCTTGAAATACGGGTAGAATTTGTTCTGGTGTCGTATGAATGGGTGGACCTCGTCACATGCTGTAGGGAGTTGAATGTAGGTGTGCCTAAGTTCGACAAGCGCCCTCGCCACAGTATTTACATAAAAACTTATGGTTTGCGATGAATGTTGGAAGTGTTCGCACAATGCTCCTGTTGCCACACCATGACCCATGGCATACAAGAACATACCTAGTTGCTCATTGGCAGTAACAGATCGACTATCCTTCATCAACCCCCTTTCTAATAGTACATCACGTAACCGTGTAAACATTCCAGGGTTAAGTCTGAACATATTGTAGCAACGTCTTTCGTGACCAACAAGAATATCGTGAATCCAAACATGGCCACCGTACCGCGATGTATGCATGGGCCTCCTTACCCTTTCTGGAACCTCTTGTTGTTCATCATTTTCCTCAAATAATTCATTGCATATTATCTCACCAACTATGCGAAACACATCATTCTCCTCAGACAGTATGTCCTCCTGTTGAGTTGATTGGTTTGTATAGTGTTGTCCTACATTGACACAAACGCCAACGTTATTGGATGCTAAAAATTCAGTTACATAAGCCTGAATTACATACATACAATGATAGTTCATAAAACAACAGTAGTAAAATTTTGACCATGGTACAGATTGGATTGATTGACGCCCACAAGTGAAGATACATAAGCCTGAGTCACATAGTCAATTACACGTCGATATGACCGACAAACTTAACGGCCTCGTAATATTATGACAATCATCCCCAGTAGTACAAACACAACACAGATGAGGATAATCAACAAAAGCAGTATAATGGCCAAGTTTTGAAAGGAAATAAGAGTAGGCGCTTGTAACACTGTGGGAGGCCCATTAACATCTTCATGTCCTCCCTGCATCAATGGCCTCGCATGCAATAATTGCCTCCCATGAGACGCCACCTGCATAGGTAATTGCCCTCTCAATGCCTCCTCGCCCTCTTCAATGGACATGAATCCCTTATATTTCGCCCCTGGGTATCCGTTCACTTGCGCATAACACTCTCCCCAACTATAATACAATCCTGGAGAGCGTCCAACCCACACGACGTAACACTTAAACCTTCCCATTATCAAACTTCTGGCTTCCCTGTATTAGGACAGATGCAAACAATACACACACGTATGGAATGAGTTAACAATGAGTAGAAAACATTCATTGGAATACGACAACGTACATAGAGTAGCATAGTACATAATTGTCAAAGTACAATACACACATGCAACAAATACAACACAAATTAAGAACAATACAATTTCAGGCCGAAAGTAGCAGCTAAAATGAGTGGACAACTAACACAACACCACCCATAGACATACTGGAGTAAAAGCAAACATAACACCATGGGAGACAACTTCTAACAAGCACCACCTCAGGGTTCTTCATAAAAGATCCACCCCAACTTGTCTTCGTCATCGAGGGCCATAAATATTGCTCTGAAATCTGCATCTTTGAAGTGAATGGCTGCCTTGTACAGCATGTCATGTGTGTACCCAGGAAGGCTCTTCAACTTCTGTAGGCACATCTTGATTGAGCATGGATCTTCAGTCGTGGCTACCGAAGAAGCTGACGCAACGCTTGCGCTCTTGTGCAATTGTAACCTTTCATCATTCAACGAGCATAGCCTTTCCAAAGCATTAACTGTTCCCTCCATGTTTTTGTTGCGTTTCTGCCGCGTTCTTCTATAGGAAGGGGTCGCAGAATCCCTTGCTTTATTTGGGGAGGATGCCTCATCCTCCGTGGGACGTTTAGCGGGTGGAGACGGGGTATACTCTCCAGTCCCACTCGAGAATTGTTGAGAAGGTAAACGAGTTTGGGTTGTATGCTGGCCTCCAAACTGTGATCGAGATGTTTCCAGATATGGTGTACGCTCCCCTGGGGTTGGCATAACGAAAGGGTCGAAGTCTTGCTCAACCTCCAGTGGAGTTCCGTGACCATCAGGGCCCATTGAAGTATGCTGGGCCCAATTCGGAACCCCCGGCCTTTGTTGTGGCAGTGGTGACTCATCATCACCAAATGACCTCCGATCATCCAAATCAACGGTAGGAGCATTACTGTTGAATACAAGACTTCCTCTAGCCATTGTCTTCCCACACAATATGTCCATTTGATCTTTACACTCGAACGGCTTCCCTAATAACGTCTTGTACTCAGTGTTAGACTGCTCCACAATGAGAGAAGAGCATAAATAATGTCGATGAGAATAGAATTTTATATTTTACGATACTGGCAAATGAAATGTAACATACCGCTATTGCCTCCGCCCAAGCACCCTCATCAGGAGGCACCGGGAGTTTTTTGTTATCGTCCCAACCCCAGCCAGTACGACCAAGCAACTGTTGAAGTAAGTGATACCTCTTCTTCAAGTTCTTCCACCTATTCATTAAATTACACTTGTCCAGATTTTGATTTGTCGCCGCATTGAACGGACGGACGATTTCATTCCACACATGTGCTTTGAAATGGTCTTGTTGACACATGTTCTTGTGACCACCAAAAGATTGCACAAAATTATGTCTGAACGTCCACTCCAATTGCACACACGGCTCTTGCCCTTCCTATCCATATCATATTTATCCGCAAGATGTAGATAACATAAAATAAAAAGAGAATGAGAACAAAGGCCAAAAGGATTACGCAAGGCGTACAACAGCAGAGGTATCCAAATGAAACCACATTCACAATTGGCTGCCATGGTCATTGGCCAGTAAAGTAAGGAGACATGCCAAATACTTCATGGTCCAAGATAGTCCCACGTACGCAATGAACGCACAATAAGTTCATACGAAGGCAATGTCCTCCCCTTAAACCACATAACGAGCGAATTAAACTGTAAAAAAGTCACACCATGTGAAAGTATGCTCTTACCCAATAATTACGTTTACATTCATACTTTTACCAACCTCATTATAGGCATCCCATGCTGGATCGCTACCAAGTAGTTGCTTAGAGTCCTCGTTTCATTTGAAATACCCACTCACTATTAAATCTTGTGTTATAACATGGAATGCTTTGTAGAAGCCAAGCCTATGCTTAAATTGGGAGATTGAAAAGTTCGTTTCACATTGTTCGTTGAACGATTTTCACACAATGCCCCATGCATGTGGGGGACTAAAGTCCCCCCGAACCAACTCTTGTGAAATAAGTTCAAGGAACACCGTATCTATTTCTAGCGTCCACATGCCACCTACTCCCAAACACACAACATAATGGGGTGAGCCTCTTTAGCATTTATATGTAAAACATATTTTATTTTGAATACAATATGTATCTCCTATTTCTTGAGTATGTGGTACATACATTTTTTTGTGGTTTCAGATTAAATACAAGTACGTATCCTAAAGTAATTATGGAGTTTCCCTCTGATTGTTGAGGAATACTTATTCATATTATGGAATCCTCATACGTAATGAGTAGCATATGTAATTATGGTACATTGAGATCATGATGATAATTATTTTATAAAGTTTCTCCCACCTACAAATCATAAACATTGAAAAGACTACGTAGGCCTATGTGTTCCTTGCACGCAAGCATGTTTAATTTACAAAATCTATGAAACTGTCCCATAAGAGTAGAGAAGCATGACCTAAATGATGTTGACTAAATATTTTACAAGAGAAATCATAAGATGTATGCAAGAATAAAGAAGAATTAGATCACCTATGATAGCTGGAATATAGCCTCCTAAACAAACATATAAATTTTAGAGTCAAAATAAATGTTACACAAGCAAATGACAATATAGAGTAACCCAACTTATCATATATGGCATGGTGATGAAATAATAACAGATTAATAATCAAGAATGGTCAAAAGTAGCGACTTTTTTGACATCCAACAGTAAGTGCTAAATGTGCTAAGTCTCAGAAGAGGAACAATGTCCGGTGACTCCGTTAAACTACCAAAAGGCATGTACATTTTTGTAGTAAAAATAAGTAAAACACCCAAATTGGTTCAAACCTGGAGGCTCTGTGGTTATTTGTCTGTGGTGAATGAGCTTGGCCCTTTACAAGAAGCTCATGAAGGGTCTCAAATATGAATATAGAACCTGGCTGTCAGAACTAATTAAATCTTTAACATGAGTAATGGCATTAAAATGGCCATCATAAGTCACAACCCATCAATGAGATTTAATTACGTTCAGGTGAGAAGGTAGGAGAATGAGTAATATTAACACTACAATGACATGACCCAAAGTCAGGGGACAACAAATTACAGGGGTTTATCAATGGCTCACTGCAAGTATTTACCAACCAATGGCTTAACATAAGTATTAGCGGGCACAAATTAATAAGTAAATACTCACCCATATTAGCACCAATACACATTACAACTACCTCAGATTAATGGGTATGTTCTAAATATGAATGTCATTAACGTAAAGTATTTTATATGTGGCATCTTATCATACTTCACATTATAGAAACAAATGTTGTAACAATGAATATTTAAGCAGATATTAGTTATGAAAAAACACACATTTCCCCCTATCCTCACATAGAGAAGCAGCTCGTAATGGACGTTTTTTTTTTTTCGTCTACAACATTGGACATTGACATGTACATTGATCATGATGGCTGTTTGGAAAGAAATACACATACCATGAAATGCTATGTTAGGTTTTATTTTCCATGGAGGATAGAATTGAAATGAAATACATTTACAATACCAACAACGAGAGTAACAAGCATATGAAAAAATAAATGATATATGAAAAATTGTGCGGAAGATAAATTATACCAACTTGTGACATCCTCTCGTGCACCCCACAAGGAAGACAAAGTCCTAAAAATCATCAAATACATGACGATAGACAAGTTACTAGTAAGGATTAGAAAGTCTTACTATAAAGATGTATGAAGTAAATATTAAAGCCACCAAAAAAGGGAGATCAAAGACAAATGGAAAATGGAAATAAGACATAATCGGTATCTCACCCAGATCAATCAGCCCAAAAAAAAATCACATGAAATGGGAACAATGAGTTGAAGGGAATCAGGAGAACCGTCAGCGAGAATCACGGAAGGGAAGGGAGTGATCCCACACCGAAGATCGGAGACTATCTGCTTGAAGGACCAGCATATGGGAGATCGAAGAAAGTAAATTAAAGCACCAGTTAAAGAATAACAAAAGAAAATAAAAGTAGAATGCAAGAGAGGGAGCCATACCTTAAACGCAAGAGTCAAAGGCCTTTGTCCTCGCGCAGGCTTCAAATCCTAGCAACTACTCGTGACAGTTCGTCGAGAACCCTGACGCAGTGCAGAGTCTCGTCCCATCTCAACGGTCATTGCAGGGAAGCCGTGGTAGGTGTAGCCCCTTCCCTTTTCTGTTGTTTTAGGTGCCGTATGTCTGGCCTATGGACGTCGCAACAACTTCTTTCCCTCGTGCCTGCACAGTTGAAAGATCGCTCTATAAGTTTGGCTGTTATGAGATTCTTCCCTCCCCTGCCATGGCTCTCCAGACGGTTCTTGCGTTTAAGGTATGGCTCCCTCTCAAACGAATTTAATATTATTTTTCATTAAACACATTAATCAAATATTTATCATTATGATTAACAAAAAGAAAAAAAATTGAAGTAGGTGGCGCGTGGCGAGCCGATTCGTGAGCGTGGGACACCGGTGGGATTTCTACCGGCATTTTCAAGGTGGATCAGAGTCCATGACGCGTGAAATCTTTGGTGGAGGTAGGAGGATGGATCCTTAACCCTTATACTTCCATTCCCGTGATTTTGGTAGGTAGTGGTGAGTTGAGTGAGCTTATTTGAGCATTTAGGGGAAAAGAGCATTTTTTGGGGTGTATGCCCAATCTAGCATTTTGATCACATTTTTGGGGTTTAAATGGGTCCTCTCGGTGCTAGAGAGGTTGGGGACTAGTTTCTCATTAATTTTCCCTTCACACGGGTGTGAACAAGATATAGAATGGACTTTCCCACCGTTTTCCCCATTTTCGGGTTTGGGACGCCTTAGCGGTCCTTCCAACGACCACTAGGGTGTGAAGCGGTCATGTGGAGACCTCTAGGGCGTGAAGCGGTCTTGTGGAGACCGCTAGGCTCCCTCGTAAGTTAGTTCAGGCCTTGCGGTCACGCGATCGACAGCCAAGGTGCTTTAGCGGTCTGGTGAAGACCGCTAGGCTCTGCTTTGCAGTCAGGGCGTGACCGTTTGACCGTGTTTTGGTCTGTTGAGGTCAGTGGGGTAGCAGCCTTGTGACTGACCACTAGGCTCCGCTTAGCGATCAGTCGGAGGACCGCCACTCTGCTTGGAAGTCTGGGAGTGACCGCTAGGGGTTTGGTTCATCTTCGACCCTTGCAGTCCTGGCTGGATCGCTAGGTAGGGCCTTGCGGTCCAGAGGAGACCCCTAGGCTCCCTAACGGTCCAGAGAGGACCACTAGGCAATATTTTGTACTCGCCGTATCCATTTTGCATTGTGTTTGTCTCCAGTCGGTTCGGTTGAGAACCAATGACCGACCTATGACCCCGTGAGTGTCCCGGACACCCCGTGGGGACCATGACCATGTTATTGGGTGTCTAGAGGTACTATATTACCTCAATAAGTATGCCTGTGAGTTTTTGCAGAAAGTGGTTTTAGAGTGGGCCATGTGTGTGTGGCCTTGAACTATGAGTTCAGTTAACCAGCCTGGGGCTGGAAGTTTTTTATGTATCCCGTGGATGAGAGATCCACTCAGTGGCTTATGAGCTACCTTGAGAATCATGTCATCGTGGTTTTAGACCTAGAGAGTAGGCTAGATTGACGGTGTTGTGCCGTCACATGCAGCGGTCTCGACCCGAGTCTCGTTACTCAAGGACCGTTGGGTTTAGTAGGTCTAGTGGACTGTCCAGAGTCGGGTGGCTCCAAGCCACCTGTTACTCTGAGTTACTCACAATGGGTGCGTGTGTGATTTTCAGTGTTCACGTTTAGTGAGCCCCCACTAGTCGTAACTTTCACGTGGGTGAATCTATTTGGCACGGGATCCGAGATAACTTCCCAGTATATTGGAGATTCCTAATGAAATAACTCTCCACGTGGTTGCATCTTAGAGACCCTTTTGACACGTGGCTGAGTATCTTTCAGAAGCTATTTTGGCGGGAGTGTTCCCTCCACACGCCCTCGATGGAATCTTGTGGGGACCACAAGAATCGTGCCAAAGAATAGGAAATGGAATCGAATCACTGGAACCCCTATTTTTTGTTAAATAGGGAGCATCCTCCTCCAAGAAGAGAGCTGCTACAAGAAGAGAGCTGCTACAGAAGAGGGCTGCCAAGAAGAGAAAGGAGATAAGAACCGACAAGCGAAGAAGAGCGGAGCAGATCCTTCTGATAAGAGAAGGTAGAGTAAATCAAAAGAGAAGAGAGGGAGATCAGAAGAAGAGAAAAGAAGAGAAGAAGAAATACGAGAGCCTGAGAGTTTGTGAGAAGAGTTAGAGTTAGAGGGTTAAGAGAAAGAGAGTTCACTAAAGGAAGAAGAAAAACAGAGTATCAGAAGATTAGAAGAAGTTTGAGAGAAAAGAGAGAGTGAGCAGCGAAAGAGAAAGAGAGTAAGAAAGAGAGAATAGAGAGGAAGAGTGAGATCTAGGATCTGCGTCTTCATCAATTCTTGGATTAGATCTAGAACTGCTTTTGCTCCTGCGTGAGATATATCTTTTTATTTTCATTCTCATTCTTTGGTTCTTCATTTTTGGTTTTATCAAGCTGTGTATCAGTGTTGCAGAGGATTGGTTCCTATGGATAGCATGCTGTGACGCTCAGCTGTAGCAAGCTATAATACTCAGTGGAAGCAAGCTGTGTTGCTCAGTGGAAGCAAGTTGTGTGGCTCAGCGGTGTAAGCAAGCCGTGATACTCAGCTGTTCAAGCTATAAGTCATTAGAAGTCTCACTCAAGTTTGAGTGGGGGATGGACGTAGGTCTGTGATAGCAGACTGAACCATCTAAAAAATCCATGTGCACCGTGGTTTGCTAGCTTGTGCAATTCCATATCTTCTATCTCCTTCACAGGGTAATTGATTTTGTTTTATGCTCCTACTGCAAAGGTGTTTCTGAATTGAGTACTTAAAATAAAGTCAGTGTGCTTCATAGCAGCAGATCTTAGTATTAGTCTTCATTTTACTGCACCTAGTTTTCACATAGAGTTTGATGCTGGCTTAGTGTTCGATGGTAAGCTGTAATAGAACATACAGCTTATTTTGAGTCCGAATTAGAGGATATTTTAGGTTCATAATTCTACTTCCACAATAGTTTTTAAATGGAATCCATTCACCCCCCTCTGGATTCATGCCTTGCAACCTGTCAGGCATTGCTTTCTAAACCTGCGTCTTACGGGTGGTCCTGAGTCAATGACTCCACCCTACAAGGGCAAGGGCATTATACTAATGCCTCAGTTATATCTCCCGTGTCATCGTGTGACACCCAGTCCCATCAGGGCGCTATGACTATCATTCTGACATTGTTATACCCTGTCCCACCGGGATCACCAGCATTTGAACCCTTGGATTTGATTTGTATGCCCCATCTGGGCTGTCAACTCCATCTCTTTTTCCTGCGGGGTTGACTTATATGTCTCTTGGCTAGTCAACCTCACTTACATTTTCAAGTCAACCTCACTTACTGTTTCAATTCCGGATTTGATTCTCATGTCCCTTCAGACTGGCAAGTCCATCCATTCTTTTCGAGAGCTGACTCATACGTCCCTCGGCATATCAGCTCCACCCATATTGTAGACTTCCCAGGTTGGATCCCATGTCTCTCTGGGCTATCCAATCCGTCCTTCTAGTCCCATTAGGCTCGGTCTCTAGATGCCTCTTTCAAGCTGTCGACCCAGCTCGTCTATCGGCTTTCGGATTTAACTCATACGTCTCCTTCGGGCTGTTAAATCCAGTTACCTTTTGCCCCACCGAGTCTGGCTTATGCATGTCCCTTTCGGATTGCCAACCCACCTTGCCTATCGGTTTTCGGGTTTGACTCTCACGTCCCACTAGGGCTATCAAATCCATCCTTTTCTTCTTTCGGGTCTGACCTATGCATGTCCCTCTCAGGTTGCCAACCAATGTTGTCTATCGATTTTTGGATTTGGCTAAGCGTGTCCCACTAGGACTATCAAATCCATCCTTTCCTTCTTTTGGGTCTGGCCTATGCATGTCTCTTTCGGGCTGTCAACCCATCTTGCCTATCAGTTTTTGGGTTTGACTCTCGCGTCCCATTAGGGTTGTCAAATTCATCCTTTCCTTCTTCTGGGTTCGGCTTGTGCATGCCCATTTCAGACTGCCAACCCATCTTGCCTATCGACTTTCGGGTTTGACTTTCATGTCCCACTAGGGCTGTCAAATCCATCCTTGCCTTTTTCTGGGTTTGGCCTGTGCATGCCCCTTTCGGGTCGTCAACCCATCTTGCCTCTTGACTTCCGGCTTGGCTCACACACCCCACTAGGATTGCCAAGTCCATTCTTTTGTCTCCATGGGATTGGCCTATGCATGTCCTTCTCATGCTGCCAACCCTATTTGCCTATCGGCTTGCAGATTTGATTCATATGTCTCACCCGAACTGACAAATCCCTTTTTTCATTCTACTGGGCTTGGTGTATGTATGTCCTTTTCGGGCTGCCAACCTATCTCGTCTATCGGCTTCCAGGTTTAGTCCGCATATCCCTTTCAGACTGTGTGGGCCACGGAATTTTTTCAATTTTGTTTTGATGTCAAGCATCGGTGCGATCTTGTAAATCTTCAAGGGGTTGTCAACCCATATATGTGGTTCGTGGCTTTCATGCTAGATATATGTATGCAATCAACTGAACGAAATAAGAGTAGCAGATTTTGAGATTCCCTCTCCCCCTGCTTCTCTGTCTGAGATGTGAGTACATGAATTCTCTATAGCTAGTGTAGTTATGCCGAACTTGTACAAATTAGATCGGGTGTTTCTCTCGCCGTTTGTTCAAAAACTTCACATCCACGGTGAGGGCCCGAGTCATCCCATCTCGTGGTCTCTCATCCGTGAGGCTGAAGAAGGATGTGATCAAAGTCTGGCTAATGTGATTCAGTGAATAGCGACTCCTTGCCCCCGTGCAAAGCTAATTACTTCCTCGAGATGACCCCTTGGGCACCATCTCTCAATAGTTCTGCCCAGAACTTTTAAGGCCTCTGTGGAACTCATAGCTATAGCTTCTAAACCCCCTGAAGACCCCCAGAAGCAAAGCCCTCTGAATTTTGAACCCCAGTGAAACCTCCTTGGCATCGGTCCCTCTCGACGCCTATGGCCTTCACTCCTGCACCGAGCTACTCCCGCACCGAGTGCTGGCTACACCGAGAGACCCCGCGCCGGTCGCCCTTGGTGCCGAAACCCTTCATGTTGACCACCCTTTCGCGCTGATTCCCCACGCGCCGAAGCTAAGACCATGCCGGGTCCCGAGCGCGCCGAGTGGCCTTCGTGCCAGGTTCTGCCTGCGCTGACGGCCTTGCAATATTAGATCCTTCAATTTCCTTAAACCTCTCTGAGGCCCATAACCACCCAGCAACTTTAACAGAACCCTGAGCCTAGTTTAAACCTAATATCCCAATTCAATTAGCCTTCATGTGAACCTTCACATCATGAGGGAACCAAAGTTCTTCACTCATGTCTATAGGAGCTAAATTGATGGGGTTTCAACCCTACATTATGTTGGTCTATATGTGATGTTCCTTCAACCCTACCGGCCCACGGAGTGCTACCACTGCATGCTCTCTGGTGGTCCCTTAAGGGAATATTAACAAGTGCCACGATTGAGTGGATGTTGCCTCGTCACATCTTGACCCCTTTGTATGGACCTCAGGTTATATACCCGCCTTTCTTTGGCTTTCATCCTGGCACACCTTGGATGGATGTCTTATATCCCCTTGACATGGTCCAAAATATGGGGAGATGCAGCCAAAATGAATCCTGATCTTTTATGGATTCTATCCCGCCTCTGTGTGGACAGTCTCCTAGTCCCTCTTGGCATGATCCAAGATAAGGGGATATGCTACTGGATTCATTCCGTACGAACCATTATGTAACGCCATAGCACACAATAAATTACATGTTTAATTAATTAATTAACTACAGACTCCAGTCCACAAAGTACAGTCTATAGGAAGGAAAATGTACTCAATCGCCAAGTATGCCCTCAGCGCTAGCAAGTTGGCAACTACGAGCATCCGCGCCGCACCTCCGAACCTCAAGGAGAAATCACAACACCTGAAAAGAAAGGGATGAGCCTCATCTCATTGACTCAGTAGGGGTCTCGTAGATTCTCGCCACAAAACGACGGTGATAAACAGCAGCGATAACAACAATAACAGGAGTAGCAACAACAACAATAATGACGGAAGTAACAGCCATGGCAAGAACAGCAACGACGATAGTTGGCGGAACCATGACTCTCTAAGTTACTCCTAACGGCAACAAAAAGTAAACCCTGATCTCACAGTTGGGATCGCTGAACGAATGGAAAAAACTCGATGATAGTACAGGAAAAAGGGACCACGACACCTTTATCATGAGTGCTCGTCCTCACTGATGAAGGCCCAACCAAGACCACGTAGTCCAAGGGTATAGTCACAACCTCACTATCGTGAACTCTACACTGTCTACGAGTGAAACCTCGATAACTCTATCGGGAACCCTAGACCTCAATGTCGAGAAAAGTACACGAAAGCCACTAGAAGAACCACATCCTCACTGACGGGAAATCAAATCTCGGGTCAAGAGAGTCACGTGTCACGTGACAGGAGAACCTGCCCACTAGAAGCAAGCCCGAATACGTCCATTGATGACTTAGTCCACGCCTCACCTGTCTCCCTACTCGGCCTTGGTGAAAACTGAGACACCCTATACATAACCAAAGATAAGGGTCTATTCGGGGTCATGCTCCTCTACACGCATCCGTAGTCCCTGACCATGTGTACACACACTAACTGATTGTCCTACGTCAGGCCCTCTAGCTGATTTTCCTCCTGGCCTGGACTCGAGCTGCCACAGTAGGGGGCCCTATGACAACCAGTCTAAAATCGTCTCTCTTGGGTCTAGCTCTCCAGCGCTCCCAAGCAGGTTGACACACGCGTGCCCAAACAAGCTACGACTAGTGGGAAAGTCACTCGACGTGGGAACTCTCCGTAGAGAGGAAACACTAAAGTACCAGGGGCCTACGCATGCACCCATCGCAAGTATCACAGAACACAGGGTGGCATGGTGTCACCAGACTCAGGATAACTGGTTAGACTCGCTAATCCAAGGGCCATAAAGTCACGCGACTCATCCCAAGGCCACCGTACCATACGGTGCCATGTCGTCAAATTATCCTAGTTTGAGAGTTAGAAATCACGGTCAAAGGACTCATGAGGCAGCTCACAACTGCCCGATTCATTCCCTCTCAAAGAGAGACTAGAAAGCAGAAGAAAGTGGGAACATGTCCACGCATAATGGTGAGATGGCCCCTAAATTAGGTCGTGGGTATCACATCGAGGCCTAATAGGACACCCGAGGGTTGAGCTCCGAGGACTAGCCTACTAGGAGCCTCCCGGGGCCTGAAAGAAGGGGATTGAACCCTGCTGAAGTAAGTGTAAATGGGGCTTTCGCCTTCACCAAGCTCACCGCTGCCACCTTCATCATCCCTGGAGGAAAAGGAGGTGAGAGAAGGGTAAGTCGCTGCCGCCTTTGTCGACCCTTGAGGAGAAGAAGGCGAGGGAGAAGAAAAGGTCACTGTTGCCACCTTATCATCCCCGGAAGAAAAGAAAGCAAAGGGAAGGACTCTGTCACTACCGTCATCATCCACAGAGTTTGCAGGGAACGGCACGGTCATTGCCACTTGCCAGAGAAGAAGGCCAGGGAGGTTTGGGATCGAAGCAGGAAATGAAGGGAAAAAAAGAGAAAATAGGGGCTTTTAAAGTACATGGAGAGGGGGTAAAATGGCACCACAGATGGCGCGTCATTTTACCCCACACCGTTTTACGGCTTCCCCACCCCCCACACTGTTTTACGGCCTCACAGCAAGCTCGCACTATTTTAATACGGCTTACCATTTCTTTACACCATTTTATGGCCACTTTACCAACTCCACAACGTTTTAAGGCTCTACTCTCCCCATGCTATTTTAACATGGCTTCTCATTTTCCCATGCCGTTTTACGACTTGTTGCTCTTTGTTGAGTCTCTCCGGGTGATTTTGATGATAACAAAACCCCAGAATGGCAAACAGTTTGATAGCATTCATTATTGCAGAAGTAAGAACTCATGAAGGCTCACAAAGCCATTTTCATATCAAGCTAAATGTTCAAATTTATCTTGCAGCAATCTTGCTTCAAGATGCCAAAAATAAAGCCAAAACAAACACAAATTGAATCAAACTA
The DNA here is from genome assembly GCA_024336825.1 of Amorphophallus titanum. Classification (NCBI taxonomy): domain Eukaryota; kingdom Viridiplantae; phylum Streptophyta; class Magnoliopsida; order Alismatales; family Araceae; genus Amorphophallus; species Amorphophallus titanum. Next base: position 6,553,448 of record JANBPO010004741.1, on the reverse strand, counting down.
AATGTGGACAAAGTCTTTTATACAAGGATATGATTTGTGGGCTAACAACTCTGTTTTGTAGGAATTCTAGAGTTTGGTCGACCAATGGACTTGGTTTGGTCGACTAAAATTTTCAGCATGCAGAACTCTATAAATTTATAGAGTTTGTTCGACCTAAATAGGGAGGGGTCGACCTAAATTTCTAGCGCTGAAAGTTTCAGAGAGTTTTAGAGTTCGGTTGACCGATCGAAGATTTCGATCGACCGAACCCTTCGAAGCCACCAAGTTTGACTTTGTTTTCACCAACGTGTTCAAGCTTTTGTTGTGGACTTTTCAGTCCTCTAGCCTCCAAATTTGCCAGGAAACATGGATCTATGTTTAGGGATGTTTCTTGACCAACCCAAGGCTTATAAAAACACCTCTTAGGGAGATATTTTCATTATTCATGCTTTAGTGGTTTACAACTTTACAGTTTACACAGGAAAACTACAAATGAACACGTCGTCTTAATTTTTAAAGAGTAAATCAGTGTGTACTGCATTAGATACATTGGACTACAAAGCATTCACTTTGTGTCAGGGCTTAGGACCCCCAACATTATGCACCTCTAACACCAAAGCATTTGTGTATGGAGGTAGGCTTCGCTTCATTACAGTTGGTGATACCTCCATGCTATGAGTTTGAAACTTTGAATCCACAGCGGAGGGGTAGCCGGGGTAAAGAGGGGAATATCCTAAATATCCCAAAGACGAGACCACCCAGAATCGCCCGAGCGAGGGTGTTGACCCCCAGTCATGTGGTTTTGTCATATGCCAAGCGCTTGAGACCATGACCTTATCAACAGATAATTCCAATAAAATCTGGTTCTGTTGCCACCATGTTCTTTAAGAACCTTCGAGTCAGGGTTCAACTCTGGAGACTCAGTTTGGAGGCAGACTTTACTCCAATATTCATCTGATAATTATCCAGACAGAGCAATACTGGAGACATAGTCATTACTCCCGTGTGCCGCAATTCTTTTCGCTTCTTTTTTCCCCCAGTAGCACGGAAGGAAAACTTTCCGGTCTTCCAAACAATTCAATTGAATCAGGAAGAGCTAACCTGATGAGCATCCTGGGAAGGGATGATGTAGGCGTCGATCCCGACGTTGGGGCTCGAGAAGAGCTCCCGGAGGGCACGAAGCTTCTCGTCATCGGGGTTCCCACCGGAAGACGAGTTCCTCCGGAGCTCCGACGAGGGCCGCGCCGTGATAGGACCGCCCGAGCACCGGACGGCGATGGTGGGGCGGCCGAGGCGCCGGGACGACGGCGCAGCGGCGGCAAGCGACCGTGTCCGGAGCTTCCCGATGAAGGAGGCGGACAGGTTCAGGAAGCGGAGGCCGCGGCTGCTGGGACGCGGTGTGGAACGGGAGAAGAGGAAGGTGAGCGGGGAGGAAGCGGAGGAGGTAGCCGTTGCTGCCACGGCCATTTCCCCTTCCTTGTTTCGAGCCACCGCAAAGTGGACGAGAGTGGACGGGAGGGGGACGGATGTTGCGGAGAGATTTTAAGCGCCAATCGCCACTAGGGACAGTTGGACCGTGCACGCAATCGACACTCGAGACTCGACCGTGTCCCAGCAGATTGCACGCATCAAACGCTCGGGAACGGTGAGTCCGGCTTAGCGGGTCTCGGATCGGTCAGGTTAAAACTGAATTTCTTGTCTACGGTAATCGATAACTCGATAATCATTCGTTAACTTAACGAATGGTAAATAGATAGTAATTTTTTTTCTGATAAATTAATCGATATAAAAAATCAGATTTGATTAATGAAAATGGTTAGTAACATTAATGGTTTTCTAATTGAGCATAGTACTTTATTTGGATTATTTCAATTCCATTGACCTTGCTTCAAGGAATAATAAGCTAGCGGTTTATATTCCTCTATATAATCCCCATACGCACAAAATCATATAAGGATAAAAGAAAGGCATTTTTATTTAAAGTTAAGGGCATTCTGGGTATCGACCTTTTTGAAAAGGGAAAAATCAGCGATAGTTCGAAACTTAACCCTATTTACAGAGCCCGTCTTTCCCACCTTTCTCGAGTAGAAAAACCCTTCCTTGTCCACTACTTCTTCTGCTCGAGCTATTCAGACTAGAGCTCCGGTCTCTCCGCTCTTCGCCTTCTGCAGTTCTTTCTATTCTCTACTCTACATTCATCTTATTCCTTCCGTCCTCCACTCCACCACCGTCATCTCATCATGTCGTATCGGGTCACCGAGAGCAAGGGGAAGAGGAAGGCAATAATGGAATCGCAGACAGAGGAAGCCATATTAGAAAGAAGTGAGGAGGTTCAATAAGAGGAGAAAAGAAAAGGAAAGGAAAAGGTCTTCGAGACGCCCTCTAAGTGCCAACAGCTACATGCGGCAGAAACAACCGTTGATGTTTTTGAAGAAAAAGGTATTCATGTTCAGTCTTCCCTTCAATCTGCATTTGTACTGGAAGCTGGGAAAATAATACCCCCACGATATGTGGATTTTCATGATATTGAAATTATTACAAGATTTCCTGAACTGACAGAAATGTTTAGATTTCTAAAATGGAAGAAATTTTGGGGTAAACACAGAGTTTACAACCCTAGACTTGTGGCAGCGTTCTACAGCAATTTAGTATATGATTCAGATAAGTCAATATTACTGTCAAGTGTTAAAGGGACTAGGATTGAACTCTCTAGGCATTTTCTTCATAGAATTTTTAGAATACCTGAAGAGGGGAAAATTGAACAAGGCCTTATGTACAATCTTCATGAAGTGTATTCCCTCATTACTGATATGCCTAGTAATCCTCATGACATGAATCAAACAAAACTTAGTCAGTTTAATGCCATCAAGTTCTCCCCTCTCAAAAGATTGTTGCACCACATTCTTACCACCATGATAACTCCACAAGTTGGAGGGAGAGGGAGATTGACAGACTCACAGAGATTCGTTCTGTACTATTTGATAAAAAGTGTCAAAATTTGTTTGCCAGAAGTGATCGTTCAAATCATGAGAACCTGCAAGGAATCCAGAAGAAACCTACCTTATGCTGCTCACTTGACTACAATATTTAAGAAGGTAGGCATTTCTCTAGATAATGAGAATTCAAAGGATATACCAAAAGTGAATGTCTACGCATACACTATCTCGGGGCATACGCCGTCGCTGGCGAGCTGGCTGCTAAAACGACCTCCCACCAACATGCACCACCTTGAGGAGAATCACTGCACTTGAAAAGCAGGGAGTGAGTCTCATCTCATTGACTTAGTAGGGGTCCCTCAGATCCCCAACACAACAAAAGCGGTAATAAGATAGTAGCGGAAATAACAACAGTAAAGGAAAGTGTGAAGAGGCGTGATCTCACATTGATCCTGAGCCGTGGGATCCTAGAGGGATCCTTGATCACGATCGCCACGTGTGTATGACCTGCAAGGTAGGAAACGGATCAGGGGTACCCAGGGATGGATCCCTAGGGAAGACCCTCCGATGCTTAAGTCAGCAAATATAGTAGAGCACAGGTGCGAGGGGAGGTGGTAGGAGAAGAAAGGGCGCGAGATTACTCTCCACTAAAGGATGTGGTGGTTCTCACTCAGGATCATTACTTACCTCTCCGGAGAGTCTTCCAGGGTTTATATAGCAATCCATTTAACGTAAGAATCCAGGGAGTCCAGGGAGTTGAGGGGATTTAGGGGGGGTTACGTCCTCATTATAGGCTCTTTATGGCACAAGGACTCTTGTTCTCTCCTATCCCTTAGAGTTCCCTGCTCTTTAAGGGTGCGTAACGGACGCTCGAATAAGCTTCCAACAGTCGGTCCGAGCTCGGGGCGCTTGCTGGGAGTCCTCCTGAGTGATGGGCACATAGCTCGGGTGAGTTACACTAGGTGTTCATAGGGGCCTTCCCGACCGACCTGTCGCTTAGACTTTCGGACCTGAGGGTCACCTAGGAAGTGCTGATCCGAGTGAGTTTTGGGCTTGGAGTAAGTGGGCCCAAAATAGGGCTATCACTTTGGGGAGTCGGGCCAGGTTTGGTCAAATTGGACCTAGTTGGGACGCACTCTTGGGCGGTGGATTTTCCCCCTCTCCACTTGTCCCCCCCACTCCCGAGCCAAAATTGGGCTCAGAAGAGTAACGTTCGTGGGGGTGGCGTTAGTGGCTTGAATTGGGTGGGGATTTTTCTCCGGTAGGGGCCATTTAATGCTACTATCCTGGGAATTAGCCTGTGATGATGACTCCTTCGAGTTAATGTGAGGAGTCCCTTTTCGGAGTGTGGAACGTCGCGTCGCGTCGCCTCCCGCAAAATCGTTGAGAGTATAAACATCACGCGGGTTTACGTTCTATGCCTCGTTTGTTTATGGTTTTGTCTCTCCATCGCCCTTCTATTCTAAAAAGTTCATGCACTACGAGGGGGGCAGGAGGAGCAAAGAATTGCGAAGGGCTTTGCGGAGGTAGTAGAGATCGTGGCGGTGACGATTCGTTAGCTTCTACCTCCTCCCGAGTCGCCTGAGTTGGCACTCTCCTCCTCTTCCCCTTGTTCTTCTCGTTCGTCCATGGCAGAGCAATCCCCCGCTGCTGAGGAGCAAGAAGTCAGTCTGGTCACAGGGAGCTTGGTGCCGCAGCCTAAGCACCCCATGCGTAGCAAGTTGGGCGAGGCTGAAGTGAAGAAAATGGAGAAACGATATGGGCTGCCGTGGCAGTATTATTTCTCTCTGCCCAAACCTCACAAGTCCAGTCTAGATACTCATTCGGGCCTCTTCTGCACTTTCCTCTTGGCTTGGAAGTGCGGGTTTTGCCTGCCTCTCCACCACTTCTTCATCCAGTTGCTTCAGTCTTACTGACTGGCTCCTGTCCTGTTGGTCTCTAACTCTTATATTTTTATCTTCTCCTTCATCTTTCTCTGTCGTTCGTGCAGGCTTCGCACTTCGTTGGACCTCTTTCATTCCTTTTTTGAGTTGAAGGAGCACGCCCATGCGGGCAAGGGCTTCTTCTATCTTTAGGTGAAGAGAGGAAGGAGTTTTGTGATGCTTTCTGCCAGAGATTCTTCTCACAAGGGTTGGAAGACCCAATTTTTATGGGTGGGCTTGTCCAAAGGTGGCGTCTCTTAGGGCTTCCTGACGGAGCCCAACTTTCATCCATCTCTCCCTCTGAAGCAAGCGGCGACTACTTCGGAGCTGGAAGAGGAGATCAGGATTCTCCAGGAGAATCGCCAATCGATCGACGAACTGATGACGGTGGCTAACATCGAGCAGTATCCTTCCCGGGCATTGTCATCGCAAGGTAAGAACCTTAGTGTCCCACATTATGCTTTTGGGTCAGGTAGGCAGGCCTCCTTCTAATGATTTGACTTCTGTTGCTCAGATTCAAGGCGGACGGATGATGAGGGGGAGCAGCCATTGGAGCAGGGAATTGCTGATTTGGAGGAGACGCCTGCTCTGAGTGAGCCCTGAGCCTCTGAGGTTCCCTCCCGCACCCGAGATAAGGGCAAGCAGAGTGCTCGGGATGATGCCCCTAACAGCCGTGGGACCAAACACAAGGAACCTGGGGAGCCACTACTGTTGTCTTTAATGAAGGCCCTGCTTGTGGAGAAGAAGCGATCGAAGAAGGCGGGTACCGCCCGTTCGGTCAAGGAGCGGGCCCACCTGGTTGAGGGGCCTCAGTCGAGGAGATCCGCCATCCAGATCTCCCACCCATTGGGCCAGAGGTGACTGCTGCTAGCAGGGAGGCTACTGCCGAGCCTACCAGACAGCAGGCAGAGGCGGTCAGTTCTGAAGTCCCAGCTGGGGCCGAGGGAGCACGGGGTGAGGCATTGACCGAGCCTGAGCCTAGTGAAGCCATCCCGAGAATGGGGACGCTCGGTGGAGATGCCCCGGTCTCAGCTCTTCTGGAGAGAACTCTTCCTCCTTTAGCCGGTGCCCTGACCGTTAGGGCTTCTCGGTATTAGAGGTGCCAATCCTTGGAGTCTTCATTGGTTCGGGAGGAGTTCAGGCATAGTCCCCCTTCCCTGCTCTTCGAGAAGGTGATGGAGGGTGGCCTGATCGTGGCCCAGCTGGGGGCCGAGATAGGCGATTACTTCGTGCAGCTGGAAAATGAGGAGAGGTCCCTCTCTCGGGTCCGTGCCGAATCTGATCGGAGGATCGAGCAATTGACTTCCAAGCTCGAAGTCCTTCGGCGGGAGGTAGCCTCACTTCGGGCACAGACTCGGTTGAGCCAGGAGGAGGCTTGGACACTAGCCGAGAAGGTGGCCCTAGCTTGTTATATGGCCGACCTGAAGAGCAAGCTCTTGGAAGAGGAGCGTCAGGCTCAGGTCGAGCGTTACGAGCGATGGAAGGCCGAGCGAGAGAAGCTCAACAGCCATGCTTGTGAGGCCGAGTGAGTGTGAGGGGAAGCTGTGGTTGCGCGGGTTGAGGCTGAGGTGAAGCTATCCGAGGTTGAGATGAAGTTGCTCGGGGCCAAGCAGAGGGTGGCCGAGCTCGAGAAGAAAGTAGAGCAAGCTGGGATGGAGGCAGTCGACTGATATAAAAGCTCGGGGGACTATCACGTAGCTCTCCAGGAGACCGCCTTCTTGTACTATGAGCCAGGCTACCAACAGGGGCTGCAGAAGGGGTTCACCAAAGGTTTCCATCGAGCGGTCACCGAGGCCCAGCAGTAGGTGCTCGACGAGCTCATTTTTACTTCTGGGCAGTGTTATGACTCGGACGAAGATACCATAGATTCCCCGATGTCGAGTGATGGCGGGAGCAGGGATGTTACCACTTCAGCAGAGGAGTTGCCGACTCCGGTTGCCTCGGGGGGGGGGGGGGCAAGCGATCGAGGCAGTTCCAAATTTGAAATAAAATTTTATTATTGCTCGAAATTATTTGGTCTTAAGCGATTGCTCTTGATTATTCACCACTGTTTAACTGTCACATTCTGAGCAAACGACACGTTCCGCTGCTATCGATTCGTGGCGTGACAACTCCTCAGATGTGGAGTCGACTTTGTAGAAGGTAGGGTGATAGAAGGGTTAACAGAAATGTGAGTGTAGGCTAAACCGGCGTGGGGTACGTATGAAGCTTAATCTGGCCCAGGGAATGGGGAGGAGGAGGGTAATCCGGCGTGGTAGAAGGCACACTGGATTAACCCCCACGCCATTTCAAAGAGGCTAAGAAGAAATGAAATTTGAGAGGGGGACTAATCCGGCGCGTCGATTTGGGCGCCAGATTTGCTCACGCTGGATTAGGAGAAGGGTTCTTTTAAAGTCATTATTAGTTTTGTTCAAGGCTCAACTCAAGTTATGAACCTCTTTTATTAAAACTTTGTGATGTATTTAAACTCTTGATCATCAGGGTCATTGATTCAATCCTGTGCAAGGTTCATACTCAAGAACAATTTGTCCCAGTTCTAGGAGGGTGCACAAGCATTGTGCCAAGCAATTATTGACTTGATTGTCTTACATATTAACCATTCGTGATAGCTTAATTGCTTATTAAGACAATCATGCAAGTCGATGGAATCGAGGGTAAAATTTGGTAGCATTTCCCTATATCCTGAAGGGTGACTAGGGAAAAGTGGAGGCTCACCCACGGGGTTCCCTGGGTAAGCTCCTAATTGTCGGGAGGCCAGCACGGTGATCGTCGAACCCGAACAGATGGAAACCTTGGGGGCTAGCCTATGAAGGGCACCGATGATTCGTGAGTCATCAATACGAATCCAATCAGACAGCCCAGTCGGGATGGAGACCCCGAGGGCTAGCCTACGAGGGGTTCCATAAACCCATGGGCTACCACAATCCTCGGGGGGGATATGGGTTTATTTTTATTGTTGGATCAAGGGATCCGTTTATGTTCGCTCTTAACGGCCCATTGGGTTCCACGTCATGGGAGGATGGGTCCCTGTGGCCTTTTGGCAGTTTAAAAGAAACGATAGTGGACACATTCAATGGGTAATATTCCCCCTCCCTGGCTGGTGAATCAATATTCATGCACGTAAGAGATATATCAATTACATGAACATTTTATATTACCCTGGTAAAAGGGCAGGGAGTCATATTGATAGACTCCAGCCTTATCCCTCTCAGGGTGAATAAAACATGAGGAATGACTATTCCATCATCAGGAAATCGATGACAAGCTAGGCGCATAAAGATTAAATTGTCATTATGTGGGGGTTAACCATAAAGACACATAGGCTACGGATCTCACAGAGGGCGAGAGCGTCGACCCTGTGGCTATCTTGATCAACTTGTACTGCTGCGTCGACGCAGTTGCTCCGCAGCGTTGACGTAGTAGAGGCTTGTAAACATATGCATTTGTAAGCACGTATGTTAACTCACTTCCTTTGCCTGATTCACTCAAAACGTTGCTTTTCTAATGTCTATGGTCTTTGCTCACATAGAATGTGACTTGGAAAGGAATGTGATTTAAATTTTGCCAATACTTTATTTTCAGTCCAGAATTTACCTTCCAAATGAACATGTAGAAGGATGTTATTGAAGTTTTGCTCTTCAGATCAAGAGATCTAGCACGGGTCCACAGAATTGAGGCAAGAATTATGTGGCCCAAAACCTGAAAGAAGAAAAACAGGTTGTCCTGCATGTGAATTGAAAATTTTGAAACACCTAAAAACGTATATAGAAACTCATGATCACTTCTGAGAGACAGAGCAGTTTATTAAACATTCGAGCATTAAATTCTCCAACACAACCCATATGAAGTTGCTTCTAGTGAACTGAGTTGTCCATCATGTATGTAATTCCGGTTGAATGTTAATTGGCAAACTGAACCATATGAAACAGGGAAATCACATATGCCCAGTCAACAGCACAACTGTTCCTTGTTGCATCAGATTGCCCCAATTTAGTATCATGCATTATTGCACTGGCAATGAAAGGTCATCTTTTCTAGTAAGTTACAATTAGAAAAATTAAGTAGCAGTAAGGAGAAACTAGACCAAGGAACAGGAGCTCAAGATGATACTCTGAACATTTATAAGATATATCTAAGATACAAACTAGGTTTGAAATTAGCAGAGTGTTCGGGAAGCATTTTGACTATCATCTGAAAAGGCAAGTGTGTGCAAATCTGTTGGGTATAATTTATTCATGCCCAATTTAAGTTTTCCTTCGTCAAGCTCTAACTTGGTGTCTTGACGCTTATACATCTTTCACATGGGCACAACAGATTAAGGTAGCTAAATTTTGGTGAATTTTTCCCTTTTTATGTCGATCTTTAACTAATTACTTGATCCAACAAGATAGCAACATACAGTAATGCATTTGCTCCAAACAGACGGTGAAAGAGCCCCAACAACAACAGCTACACTGTAAGCCAACTCAAGGAGATACACACATATCCAGAATACCTGTTTCCACAAAAAGTTGACCATTAAAGGAAGGACACTAGCATTATAAATTGGTAGCATGTCCACATGGAGAAAACAGTAGTAAAAAACTGACCAACCTTCTGCTGACCTAGGCGCACGCTGAAGGACCTAATGCCAAATATCCTATCTCCATCAATATCAGGTATATCCTGCAAAACCATCAACATCTTTCTCCATCATGAGTAACACATTTGCCCCTTGAACCAGAAGATCCGTTTGCCCCTCCTCCCACTGCCTCCTTTAGACAGATTGTAGTCTGCCTGCACAGGTCTGTAGATTGGTCACTCCACTTAACTGTCTCCCCACACCCAAAACTTCTTCTACGAATGACTCCGGGAGCCCTCGCCCTTCTACCTACATCCCCTCATCACCTCTCCACAAAATCCCAGCCTCAGATTCACTCCAGACACCCTGCTCCCATGGCCAACTCTTGCTATCTATCCAGCTGTTTACAGACAGACCAATCCAGACAGAGGTCGGCTACTCAGGCTGCCTCAACTTCTATGCTTGGTTCTAGCGCTCCGCCTTCAGTGGGCACTCAGAGGACATCCCCGCCAACGTCCACGCCAAATTTCATAACCAAAGGACATCCAAAAGCCACCCTCCCATGCATCCTTTCTTGCTGGTCACCTGCCCCTGTGCAGGCCGGCCTGCTTCAGCCAGCCAGATCGTCAAGGCGTCAGAACCACCAGTCGGCCCTTCCGGCCACCCCCTTCGCATGGGACCTTCATCATCCATTGCAGATCTTCATCAGAGGATCCCTACATCTACCCCATCTTTTGACGCAGCTATTCCTTCACTGCCGATCGTTGGCTATCCAGAGACACTATCCAGCCCGTGATGACCAGCAGTGCACCGTTGCCACCATTGCGCCTTCGACTTGCGGCCCGTCAACCCAAGCACACTCCTCCCAGATCTGTGGTGTAGCCTTTTACCTCCCTACGAGGAGTGGGCATTTGCGTTTGGTTCAGTACTTGTCTAATTTCATTTTATCGAGTAGTCATGTGTCTTGGCTGGGAGTCTTCCCCATGCCCCGAGCATGGAGGTACGCATCCACTTCTCCTCTTGTTGCACTTGCTTGTTTCGTATATGTTCTGGATACCGCTGCTTGTGTGTGATCAGTAGGATCCTAGCCCATTTCATTTCTATTCACTGCTGTGAGCGAGAGAGCATGATCATCCCGTGTCTCGATCCGAGCACGAGAGTGAGTAGACCGCCCTAGTCTCTGTCGGTTTCTCAACTGTGCGGATCCGTGCGTTTCCCTTCTCTTGGGGTTGACTGCGAGCTTGCTGTTCTTGTTGTGGGCGTAGACCCTTCTTGGAGGCTCTTGGTGTTGAGCCGATTTAGCTCGGTTGGCCATGTCATTGCTGGTCGTATTGCTCCCTTAGTCTGGTCACCACCTAGAGGCCCAAGTTCACACCCCGTCCCGCATCACAAGGGGTACATTCATCCTAGTTTTTTCCCGTGGGGTGCACTGGTGCTATTCGTGAAGAAGAAGGATGATAGTTTGAGGTTGTGCATCGACTACTGATAGTTGAACCAGGTGACGGCTTCCGACTGAGGGCATCATCCACAGGATTACCCTTTTCAGGATGATATTGTATTGTGAAGTCAAAGTCCTTGAGATATTCTAGCCAACGTCTTTGTCTCATATTTAATTCCTTTTGTGAGAAAAGATACTTGAGACTCTTATGATCGGAATATACGGTGACCTATACGCTGTATAGATAATGTCTCCAGATCTTCAACGCAAATACTACCACAGCCAACTCTAGGTCATGGACATGATAGTTCTCTTCATGCTTCTTCAATTGTCTGGAGGAGTAAGGTATAACTTTTCCTTGTTGCATCAAGACACATCCGAGGCCAATGCCAGACGCATCGATATATACCTTAAACTTTTCTCCTTCAACTGGTAGGGCTAAGACCCGGGCAGTAGTTAGGTGATCCTTGAGAGCTTGAAAGCTTCCTTCACAATCTTCACTCCATTCATAATAGATCTCCTTGCGAGTTAGCCTAGTAAGTGGTACGATGATCTTGGAAAAATCCTTGATGAATCGCCTGTAGTAGACTGCAAGACCCAAAAAACTACGGATATCACTAGCATTGTTTGGTCTTTCCAAATTCTTGACAGCTTCTACTTTCGCTGGATCTACTGAAATCCCATCCTTCGAGATCACATGTCCCAAGAAAGGTACCTCTTCAAGTCAAAACTCGCATTTGCTGAGCTTTGCATATAATTGATTAGTCCTCAATATCTATAATGCAATTCTCAAATGCTCCTCATCTTTAATCCTTAGTTGGTGATATCCCGACATAAGATCAATCTTCGAGAAATATTGGGATCCAGATATTTGATCAAATAACTCATCGATTCTTTGCAGTGGATACTTGTTCTTGATAGTAAGGTGATTTAACTGTCGATAGTCGATACATAGCCTTATGGATCCATCCTTCTTCTTTACAAATAATACGGGCACTCTCCACGAGGAAGTATTCGGTCTGATAAATCTTTTCTTTAGAAGTTTCATCAGTTGCTCTTTTAACTCCTTGAGCTCGACAGGGGACATCCTATAAGGTGCCTTAGAAACTGGACCAGCACCAGGGATCAGGTCGATGGTGAAGGCCACTTCTCTTGGTGGGGGTAGTCCAGACATGTCCTCTGGAAATACGTCAGGAAACTCCCAAACTACTAGGATGTCTTCTATCTTGGACTCCTTAGTTTCTTTTATGGTGACGAAAGTAAGGAAAGATACACATCATTTTCTTATTAGTTTACTTGCTCGGAGAACCAAAATAAGAGGTGACTTGCTCCGACTCTTAGGGCTAATGTAGATAAGTTTTAGGAATTTCTTAAAGTTTACCTTGCCTTCACAGTAATCAACAATTGCCTTGTGTGTAGATAGCCAACGATGATGTAGTGAATAAAAACCTATTAAATTGACCTGTGAATGGAGATAGAAGAGATGGACAATCACACGGGCAATCACAATGAACACGAGGATTTTTAGGTGGCTCGGGACCACGACGGGCTCCCTACGTCCACCCCTCACCGAACCCGGTGAGGCTTCACTACACACTAGGAACCATAGCAGAACAGGGATGAACCCCAACACCACACACGCTGCTTCCGCAGCAATGCAAACACACGGGGCCTTGCCCCAAGCCGCTACCACCGCAACACACACACACGCACAACGTCAAGGAACAGACCCCGGACTTGAAAACCACATGGAGATGCAGCTCCGTCTTCACACAACCAAACTCGGGGAAACTTTTCCCACAATAAATCCACACACTCGGAGACGCAGCTCCGCTCACACACGATAATATCCCAAGTTCAATAAAATGAAAGGATATACAAGAAATACCCAAATAACCATCTATGCTCAAAGCAGGATGTAGATCAAGAAAACAAACACAAGTAAAAGGGTAAAAGATATGGAATGTTTTCCCATTTGAGCTTCACAAGCCGGTTTAAGAAGTTTCTTGAAGCCTAGGTCGGAGGGAAGTCGGATGGCGTCAGTTTGAGCATCTCCACGATCCTCTCTTCAAGTCACTCCACTTTCTCTTCTACCACGAGCTTCAAAGATGGACGGATGTAGATCAAAACCCTTGCTCTTTCCTCAACTCCTCTCCTCTTACCCTTTCTTCTCCTATAAGATAGAACAAGGTAAGCACATTAGGGTTCTTTTTGTCAAATTCGGATCTCACCATAATATATATAGAGGACAGACTTAAAGACCCAAATACCCCTCCCAAACTTTGTTAGAAACATTCATTTAAGTCTAGGAACCAATGGGGGATATTTTGGTAAAGTTTCATGGGGTTTAGAATGGGTTTCGGGTGAGTTTAGAAACCCTGATCGGAAAGGGTCGACCCTTGTGCAACAAGAGGGCAACCGGGTCGAAAAAAGAAATGCACCACCCAGGGGTCGACCCTTGCGGTCGACCCTTGTAGGGGGGTCGACCCCTGCATGAGACTGGGCTGTCCGCTATGCAGACAGCTCACAACCCAGGGGGGGTCGACCCTATGGGTCCACCCCTTCCCTGAAGGGTCCGAAAACATGAAATTTAGCCCCATTTAAGCGCCGAGAAAATTCCCAAAAATAAAGAATTAATTACCATGAATTCACTAAAGTATTAAGACCATTTAAACCACATTTCAACAAAATTTATGAGAAAAGATTAAGTACATTGTAAAAACTCCAAAACCTCATTTTAAGGATGCATAAAACATTTTCAATGTAATGCAACTTCATGAAAGATGTTCGTTCAGATTCAAGGCTAAGTCGAGTTACACTCCAGCTCAACTCGACTTAAACCGGAAGCATGTCAAATGAGCCCTAATTGGAGTCTATCTTTGGCACGTGATCCCAAGTAATAAGTGGTGGGATCCGTGCTACGAGGAAGAAGCCACATGGAGAAACTTTTTGGAGGAAAAATATGCTAATCCTAACAACTTCTGATGCAAGGGCCCTACAAGATTCTTCCAAAAGAAGGTATATCGTGGATTCAGTTTTGGTTTTCCCATTGAGCGTGAAAAAGGGGGATTATTGAGATGAGAGAGCATGGGAAGAACTGGGGAGCGAGGGTGTGCAAGAGAAGAAGAGAAGGGGAACAAGGAGTAGCCAACGAACCAGCCAAGGAGAGGAACTAAGGAAAAGAACCAGGAGCAGCCAAGGAAGACCAGTACAGTTTGTCCTAGGAGAAGGAAGATTGAAGATCAAACAAGAAGAAGAATCAAAGAAGATAGAAGGAGAGAAAAGTTGAGATCAAGCATCTAGTTCGTGCTGATGAAAAGGAGGATTGAGAAGAAGTTCAGAAAATTGGTTTTTCTAGTGAAGCATCTCCAAGCAGAAGCAACCTTGATTCTCATCCATCTTGTGGTTCTGTTGTTATTAGTTTGCTTCTGGTTTGATGTTTTTTTACTTTTCTTGGTTACTACATTTATACCAACTTTGGTTTTGTGCCTACCCGTACGTGGTGTGTGGTGAGGTGGTTTGCACAGAACTCCACTGTGCAGTTTTGGTTCTGGGTGTCCAGAACAATAGAGGATTTGTTTCTCTGGGCTGATTGTGTGGTTGCACGATCTGGGTGTGCACAGCAGTGGCTGCATACGTTGCACACTGTGTGATCAGTGTGGGTGTGAGGATTTGTTCCTCAGTCAAGCTGTTAGGCAGTGGTTTGTAGTGGAGTTACTCCACGGTCTTGGCTTGTGAAAGGGAAGCCTCACTCGGTTGAGTGAGAGGTGGACGTAGGTCTGCAGGTTGTAGACCGAACCACCTTAAAATTCTGTCAGTAGTGGGTTGTCCTTTGTGTGAATGTTCCTTATGTTCTCTCACCCATTCACAGGATGGTTTGCTCTTAAACATGTCTACTTGGTAAGTTCAATATCGGATAGCATATGGGCTTGTGGTGTGGATAATTCAATTTCTGTCTAAGGTTTAGTCTCCTTTTGTTTGTGTACACATTAGGCTATCTCTGTCCAGAATTGGTCATACAACATTCATATTATTGGCAGCATTGAGTTTGATTGGTATCTAGTTAATTAGTTTCAATTCAGTTTTTAATTGGGAGAGAGTTTTGCCATAGGATCTATTCACCCCCCTCTAGATCCAATTGTGTACCCAACAGTTGACAAAGTCACTGCTTCACAAAACCTTAAGAATTCCAGAAGTTGGAGTAGGGGCATCAAATTTCACATATTATGAGCATGAAGCCTATACCATCTTAAATGAGAATCCCAGCAATCCAAATGATGTGAAGCAAACTTACTTGACATGCTTCAATACCAACATGTTCCCGCCGCTGAAGCAACTGGTGCATCACATTTTCACTACCATCATCACTCCTTAGGGTGGAGGCAGGAACAGATTAATGGAGACAAAAAGATTCCTTTTTTATTGTATATTCAAGAACATAAAAGTGTGTCTTCCCGATGTCATGATTCAGATCATAGGGCATTGTAGAGACACAAAAAGAAATTTGCCATACGCAACTCAATTGACTGCAATTTTCCAGAAGAAAAAAGTGCCATTGGAAAATGAAAAGACCAAAGATATACCAGTTGCTAATGTTTACAGTATGGATTTTATCAAAAAATTCATGAAATTTAATGTCATTGATGACAGAATTCAGAGAGAGTTGCATGGTATTCAATTACAGTAGTCAGTGGAACCACAGGTGCAGCAAGAACAAGTACATGATGAAGAAGAACCACATGCTGAGGAACAGCAACAAGAAGTGTTCATAGACATGGTTACAGTTAAAGGATGTGAGGGACCTCCATCCCCATTCCCTCATCAGGTAAATGATGAACAAATGTCACATACACATCCTCAGCCTCATCCTCACGCATCACAAGCCTCCACTTCTTCTGCTACAACATCTCCAGTTTTATATTAATACCTGTCAACTCAGTTTAGCTTATTGAACTCAGTGATGAAAGAAATGTCTAGTAACCTTGAGCAGAAAATTACTCAGCTAGAATTGAAGGTAGACAGTCGATATGCTAAAATTCAGAGGGGCAAAAACCTATCTAATGATAAATTTCATACTCTGGGGACTTCAATTCAAGCAATGCTTGGATCAATAGGTACAATGTTTGGTAGGTTGCAGAGCCAATTTGATGAATCTAATGAAAAAATTTCTGTAGCAAATTAGCATCTACGAGAAGTTCAATTTGCACATGATAGGTTGAGTATACGATATGCCCACTTAACAAATAAGCTAAACTTGATGAGTGATGACATATCCTATATGGTGAATGTTCTGCGCAATCACTACCCTCAGCCTATGCCTGAAGATGTCGCAGAAGCCTATCCCTCCCCTCCACCCTCATCCTCTTATGTGCCAATTTGTGCTTCTCAAGAGGATGCTCAGCTTACATAAATTACAGACCTGATACAAGATCTCACAACTGCTTTGCAAGCTAAGATAGATCTGTTTCAAGAGTTTATTCTTGAGCGTAGTTGGGTAAGAAATGACAAGATTGCCTTCTAGGAGCCGTCACACTAGTAACGCCCCTCATTGGGTGCGTTACAATACTGTGGCGGACCAATAGAGGTGCATCACAGACTGTTACAGCCCTTTGACCCTGATTGACTTAGATAGGGCGGTTGGCCCGACGGTCTATCATGCGACCGCCAGAGCCGTGTAGTGCCCCACTCCTGGTGCGTTACAGTTTGTAGTGGGAAAACTGTGGGTTTTAATCGTTCGGGTGGCTTTAGCGGCCCATGGGAGGTGCGTCACAATCAGTGTAATGCCCCTACCCTAGACCGTCACACATTGTGATGCGGTAAGGTTAGTCCATTACATTCCTTAGCCCTTTAAATGTTGCATGTTCAATCTTTAATGCATTCCATGTTTCATATGCGCCAAGTTTAACTTATTTTATAAAACTATGGCACTATTTTAGATCTCGATAGAGCAACTTTCTCTATCCTTGTGATGGAGCCATTAGTTATAGCCTGACGACCTTTAGTGTCAGTCCACCGAGGAGAGGTGGCGGGGTAATCCCAGTTTACGGTTCTTAAGCTAGTTTCTGTGGGCCTCCTTGCTTTACAGTAGCATCCTACTAGGGGGGAAACTAGCAAGAGGTCTGGCTCAGGGCAATGAGTCAGTGTGTGCACACATGGTCAGAGACTTGGACTAATACTGACGAGTGTTACTCTGACTAATTCGTGTTTCTAGTATTGTTACGTCTCTCACTTGGAGACTTTAGCGACCTGAGTTGCTTGAGACATAGTATAAGCCGTCGATGACGCATCTGGTCTCTACCTTCCAGTGGTCTTCTTTTCCAATCACCTGGTTAGCTGAGGTTTATTCTATAGGTAGATTTAGCTCTTAACGCTATTATTTAATTAAATTGGCATATTTAACTGTTCAGATAGGTTTTCCAGCTGTACTATAATTATGTTTTAATTATGCTATTGCCTGTTTATCATTTAAATGCATGCTCTAATTACATTTATATTCGCATGCTTGCCTGTTTAGTGTGAGGTAGGGATCTGCGTGACCCCTACTGAGTCTGGCTGTGACTCACCCTTTCTTCTTTCAGGTGAGCCATCCCAGTCATCCGTCGGTGCTTCTTGTACTTTTGGCGACCTGGTCTAGCTAGCCAGTAGTAGTCGATTCATCCTTTTGTGTACTTTTGACCGGGGGATGGCCCGCGTAGTTGTACATCTGGACTTTCTTTTGTTGTGGGACTTGTTTATTTGTAAATCTGGACTATTGTATATATTTTACCACTCTGATATTTTAAATTACTTTCGCATTAATGTTAATTTTGTTGCTATGATTAATATTGCGCGTCTGTAATTCCAATTCATTATGCATCCTCTCGACAAACTCCCCTAAATTTTTCTATAATTAATGGGACTTAAGATATTTGCATAATTAAATTTTAATAAAATTATTTTGTAAGAAATTTGGCTATCTTCTAAAATTTGCTATTGTGTGAATACAATAGCTATATATGGACTTAAAACTATTTTGAGGGGTCTATGATGCGGGACGAGTCAGCGAACCTGGGACTCTAGCTCGCGGGCGTCCATAAGCGAGGGAAACGTGGGACCATGCGCGGTTGAGAAATCGGCTATGAGTCTCGGGTATTGGCTTTTCCGCGTGTACTCAGATTGAGTCACGGGATGGGTTTCGCTCTCTCGTTCATAGTGGTGATTTGAAAGAATATAGTGAGGTAAATTATCCTAGCATTCTCTCTAGTAGCGGCATATAAAATATATACAAGTAAAGCAAGATGCTGAGTAAGGAGTGAACACGATACCGCGACGCTCCGGGCGTGGGGATGACGACCCCGGCCAAGTACAGTAACTCTCGATAAATAAAATTAATCAATAATTATAAAACTACAAATCACTACCCACTCCACGTAGGGAGGTAAAGGGCTACAAGTGGGGCCCGAGAGGACCGTTCATGGGTTGACGGGCAGCAATTTGAGCTGCTCCGATGGTAACGTTTGTTTGCAACTATGGGGCCCGCGTCCTGGCTGGTGGGCCAAATGGGCCGGGAGAGGCACTGCTACGGCGGTGACTCCTGGAGGGATGGTCCCCTAGATGGAAGCGTGCTGGTTGTCCCGTGGAAGGCGAGGCGGCCGGCCGGGCGATTGACGTGGCTTGCTATCCACGGACTGGATCTTATGTTTCTGCAATGCGCGACCCAGTGAGAACACCTGCTGCGATCAGTCCCGATATCGAATCAATGCGAGACCAGCTCCGTTGGAAAGCCTTTTCAAAGAGATATGACCCCAGGCTAGAGAAAGAATTTTGAATGTCTCTGTAACCCCTTTGGTCGATTTTACAACTTGCTGGTTCACAGAACCAGATCTGGCAGGATAGATTTAGATCTGCCTGAGAACATGAGTTGACCGGAGAGAATACAGTGGATCTGGAGGCTGGACTTTTTATGAGAGATAGAGGGAGAAGCAAGGAAAACGTGAGTATTTTTTATGATTTTTGAAAAGGTGGTTTGATATTTTTTGTGGGTTTTATGGTGGCTGGGGGTCGGATCTAGAAAACAGTAGACATATAGAAAAATTGAGATTGTAGGTGTCCAACACCCGGTGGGTTCCTATGGATGGGGAAACAATTGATGTGCTGAAGGATAATTGGTTTGGAACAGTACTGGCTCCTCAAGGTAACACCCCAAGGGTTACATTAAGGGAAGCAATTTTAAATCCCAATCACTCAGTGTGGTCTTATTGGCCTTTCGGCCATTAATGGATCAACCATAATGGGAGGCGAACGGGGGACAGAATCCAGCCATTGAAAAATAAAAATCAGGTAGGAAGGAGACAAAGTGACAGAGACAAGAGAGCTCCCCTCTTCCCGCAGACGCTGGGCTGGCTTCCCTTGTGAATGCTTCACAACCCGCACCTCGGGTTTTCTTGAACTTTCCTCTTCATGAAAAGTCTTGGCAAAGGTTTCAGAACAATCAACAGCATCATCAATTGGCCCCTTTGGCAGCAAAGGCGGTCTGGACACTGTACATGCAGCAGATTACTTCTGGTCCTGGCAAGGTGGCGTCTTCAGAACCGAGTTGTAGTGGCCCCTTCACAAAATGCTGACGATAATTCCACGTCAATGGCCCCGAGTCTCCCAAAATTGATAAGGATGACTCTCGGTATCCGAGGCCTCTTCTATTCATTTTTTTGCCCCTTGGGACGAGCTTTGTGCGCCCCTGCAGCTGAGCGCCCAGACCCAGGCCTGGCTGGTAACCTAGCTTCAGTATCATGTTCCAGCCTTTGGAATCTCTTATCTTGGGCTTCGCCTTGACGCCAACTGGTGCTGTAGTGGGCTTGCATGGCGCATATGCGCATGGAAAATTTAGATCCATCACAGACAAGACCGACTTGTTGCTCGGCCAGAGAGTTGGCAAAATCTTATTGGAAATAACTTCAACAGAGTGTACCGTGAAAATGCTTTTAACCTTAACCACCCACCCCTGGAATGGAAACTTGAGGCACTGGTGGGCGATAGAAGGTACAGCATGAAGGCTATCGATCTACGGACGGTCCAGAATGACTTTGAACATTGGATCAATATCTAAGACATAAAACTCTACGGGTATCGTCAATGGCCCGAGCTCAGCTTGGACAGTAATCACCCCATGGCATGCCCTCCTAGAGTTGTCATAAGCTATGATAGTGGTTGGGGTAGGCCTCAGTAATTCTTCAGAAATATTACAAGCACGGAGAGTGCTAAGTGGACAGACATTTATAGAGGCCCCGGTGTCAACCATAGCCGCATCTATAGATACTTTATTCAAAGCAATGGAGATGTAGAGCGACATTTGGCGGGACTCCAGGGGTGCCAATTTAGTCTCAGAAAATGTGATGGCCGGCCCTTTTGTCAGTGTTACTAAGGCCGATGGAAGGCTGTCCACTGCCATATCCTTGCTAACCATGACTTTTTGGAGAAAAGCCTTTAGGGCATCTTGGTGCAGTGTGGATCGCTTAATCAACTCCAATACTGAAATCTTGGCCGGCATCCGGTCCAAGCACTACAATAAATCATATCGTGTGCCAGGTAAGGGGTCTACTTCTTCTTGCTCAACTATTGCTGACAGAACTTGAGGGTTGGGTGCAGGTGCACTGGTAGAGGGATAACTTCTCTGGAATAAACTCCCGCTCCGGAGGGCAAGATTTTGTGCCGGCACGGCATTAGACGGACTCACAATGGATGACTTGATGGGCCCAGTAGGGTGAGCGGAGGGGGTAAAGATGGGGGTGATGACGGTGGAGGTGGTTCTGATAGGCCCTGGCGAGAGGATGATAGATGAAGGGTTAGGTGAGGGGGTGACAATGGAGAGTGTGATGGGTGATGGTGTGAGGATTGGGGAAGCGGTGGGCGTGGCGGTAGGTAGGATGAGGGGTTTAGGAGGAATGGTGGGTGCGGTGGAGGTCACCGTGGCGGGCCGAATGATAGTGGGGATAGAAGGCAGAGGGGGGTTGTTGTAGGTGTGGTGGAGGGCCAAAAGGTGGGCTGGAGTCTTGTCATCATAAAACCACCTAGCGTTGGGAGCTGGGCGGTGGACAATGTTCACTTGGGCCGGTGCCGGCGACTACAGTTGTAGAGCGGGCGGGTGGTTCGGTAGCGGATTCTGATGAATCTCAAGTTCTTGTGCGGGCGACTGCTACTGCTAAGGTTGGGGTTGCTGTGGCTGCTGCTACTACGGCGCTGGTTGTTGCGGCCTCGGCGCCTGTCTTCTTCCCTCTTTAATCTCTACAATAAACTTGTGCATTTCTACCCAGTTGATGCACTATCCCTCGTGCAAATCATAAACCCGATCACAGAACTAGTAACACCTCTCAATTGTGTGCTCGGGCTATCGATGGAATATGCAATATCTGGACGGGTCAGCGGCTGGATTCTAGTTCGGGCATTTTGGGGGAAGTTGGAGATCACCAGAGTGCATAAGAGCGGAGAAAATATCTGGGAGAGTTTCAAGTAGGGGAGGGTAATGGGCTCTCTTGGGACCCGGGCGAGCAAGTGCGTAGGCATTTGGTGGAGGGACATTGTGATATTGTGGCGGCTGTTGCGGCTATTGAGGAGCAGGGAATGATGGTTGGGTAGTTGGCGGAGCGGTGAACTGGGGGTTGCAGGGAGGTTGCTGGAAGCGAGGTGGAGCGGATTGGATGGGGAAGTGGACAGCCTACACCTGCTCCTTTGTTTGGACTCCTTCGGTAACTGGGCCTTGGGATTTTCTAGTGGGCTTGGGCTTCTGGGCCTCGAACAGGGAGTGAATGGGGGAGTCCTTGAACTGGGTCTGGATAAATCGGGCCCTACTGTACAACTGGTGCATATTGGAAATGTCGTTCATAGCCAAAATATTCCGGAAGGTGGGGGTGGCATTGGAAATCAGTAGCTTAACTTTTTCTTCCTCCGAGATTCGCCTGGGCACACGCGAGGCCATCTACCTCTATCTATCAGCATAGGTGGCGAAGTCTTCGTCGGCCTTCTCTTTTTGGCTACCAGGTCAGTAAAAGAATACTCCGGGCCCACCTGGTCTTGGAATCTTTGTATGAACTTGTCTTTAACAACTTTAAAACTGTCTGCCTCCTCCAGTGGTAGGGTATAGAACCACTCCAAAGCTACCCCGTCCAATGAGCGACGGAAAAGATATGCCATGAGGCGATCGTCATATTGGAACTACGCCGACTCATATAAGAACTCCCTTATATGAATGAAGGGGTTGCCATTCCCATCGTACTTTCGGTACGTGGGGAGCTCCGACTGGGGAGGGAAACGAATGTCACAAAAATTAGGAACCGGGATATTAGCTAGGGATTGTGGGCTGACCCATTTGTGAAGAAGGTCGAGCTGCTACTACATAGCGGCCCACTTATCGAAAAGGTCCCGTTCCCGGGATGGAGGAGGCAAGACTAGGAGGGCAGACCCAGTATGAGGGGCCGAAGGATAAGTAGACGGATCTGGATTAGAGGGATAATGGGCCAAGGATGGGCCCATATCTGCGTGAGCTAATTGGGCACCCCCTGCTTGAGGGCATAGGAAGTCGGTCGGGCCTACAAGAGCCTGCGGCGCTGGAGAGGTGGTCCCATAAGGATTTGGATAAGAACACAAAAGGAGCGGGGTCTTCCCCTTGTCAAGCGTCTGATGGGCCGAGCTAGAAGCCTGGCTTGCCTCTAGATTGGGGAAATGGAGGACCTTTGTAACGTCTTGGATCTTTGGTGGATCTTTATTGGGTCCTGCTGGATCTTTATTAAGTTTTCGGATCATTTTAGAAGAGTTTCAGACTGCTTTTGTAGCTCCCGAGTTGAGAACACTTCGTCCTAATTATTCTTCAGTTCCTCGACTCGTGGATGCTGCAGTTGTGTTGTACTCTTCGCCAGGATCATTTCGGCTATTTTTACAGATTTGTTGACAGCGAATGGAACAGTGATCAAGTAGCTAACGTGCTTGGGCTGAAAGTGAAAATACAGAAGAGCAAACCACTCAATGAAGACAAAGAGCTTTTTAAGGTGGTTTGATTACGATCTGCAATCTACGTCCACCCCTTACTCCCCTAGAGTAAGGCTTCCTTGCACTAAACAAAAATAACCCACAGACTCAGTCTGCAAACATATGCTGCTTAACAACTTGACACAAGGGAAACAAATCCCTCAATTCAGATCCTACAACCCACAAGAACTGAACCCTGATCTTGCTCCAGCAAGATCAATACCAGAGGATCAACCTCCCTTCCTTTGCAACCCCCAAAGGGAACCCCGTAAGCTGCACCCAGCAACCTATGAACACAGAGGATCGTTCCTCTCTTCCTCCGGACACACTAGAGGGACACCGGAGAACCTCTCCCTTCCTCTAAGTAATCCTAGAGGGTAACAAAGACGGTATAATCTAAACTCGAAGAAGAAGATGAACAAAGATGTAAATAGACGATTAGAAATGACGAGCGACAATGTAGCTTCCTTTGAAGCAGAAGTACAGGCTCAGACACTCTACTCGATCAATAAGGCTCTCTTTCTTTCTAGACTTCTTTCTCTTTCTTTCTGGACTTCTCTCTCTTTCTTTGATGGGGAATTGGCACTAGTGGAGGACTCAGATCTTCTTTCTTTTCATTCTTTTTCCATCAGCTCAGTTCTTCTCACTTGTCCCTCTCTCTAAACAAAAGAATCCTCCTCAGAGACCAGCATCTCTTTATATAGTAGCTCTCGAAAAGATGGGCAAGTGGGGTCCATGCTTCCCGCCTAAGGAATCGTCCAGACCTATTCTGCACTTTCCATGTGTCAGCATCCTCAGTTTCCTTTCTACCTCGGATCACGTGTCCTTCCTCAAGATTCATGAACATAGCTCCTGATTCTCTGGAGTCCATCCCTGACAATACAACAAACACTTAGTCATCATTAGTTATGCACGAGACATTCAGAAAAATACCAGATGTGCACAGACTTGATAAGGCACCAGTCAAATGTGCACGGACTTGATAAGGCGTCAGTCAAATGTGCACAGACTTTGTGATGAGCAAATGGAACCGTGTTATGCACAGAATAGGCATGCATAGAGTTTGAATATCATGAAATGACTATGCAAGACTTTATGATGAAGTATGCACAGACATTATTTTTCTTGGCAAGTCTCAGAGTGTGCAAACACAGGACTTTGCACGGACTAATGTTTTCAACAGAATGAAAACATGCACGGACTTATGTTCTTAACATGACCAACACATGCACTGAGTTGCGTTTTTCAACAAAGCTAAAACATGCATGGACTTATGTTCTTAACACGAATGGACCACCCGAAGGACAAACATCTTATGGCTTTTACTCGTGCTTTCAACCTTTTGGGCAAGAGAGACGTCCACGTGGTCTGAGTAGCTGAGCAGAGCGTCCTCTTAGGTCGTGACAGCATGATCGACCTGGTGGTGAGGAGCGAGCTGATATATTTTCCTAGAGTACCCTAGAAGTAGGATGCCATCACCGACCTATAAGTTCTAACTCCTGAGCAGGGCATGTTGACAAGGGCCCCTGAGTTCACCCCTGCCAGGTGGGACTTATCAGCCGGCAGTGTGCACCGGGAGAAGCCATCCTTTTGGCTATTTCTGGCCCCATTAAAGTGGGGGTTCCATGAGGAACCATTCTTGCTAGATTGCCTGGCGATACGATTTAAGCATCAGATTGCCGTTGGATGGCTTGCTGACTTGAAGGCCACAGACTTCTCATGGATTTCGGGCTGGAGGCGTTGAATTCACAAACTATGTGCTTCAGAATTACGGCCCGATCTTGATGACTGTTGGGGTATACCATAGCATGTATGCCTCCCGGTTCCACTGCCCCATTTCTAAAGGTCTCTGCTGTGGGATGATAGAGGCATTCTGCCCCGAGTTTAAAACTTTTTATACAGCCGAGGGTGAGACTTCATTAGACTTGTGGAGTCTATCACAACTGAGTGGACTCCCGATTGATGGAGAGTCCTACGAGGAGGTTTGCTGGATGGATCGTCTAAAGGATCAGATGAATGGGGAAGGACTTTATCTGAGCAGATTTGTTTATCGGTACTTAATAAAGGTGTACTGGACCCTAGGTCTGTCTCAAGGTGACACCTCCGAGACTTCTTCTACTCACGCTCGCCCCAAGAAAGAGAGGAA
Source organism: Amorphophallus titanum (assembly GCA_024336825.1). Classification (NCBI taxonomy): domain Eukaryota; kingdom Viridiplantae; phylum Streptophyta; class Magnoliopsida; order Alismatales; family Araceae; genus Amorphophallus; species Amorphophallus titanum. Next base: position 6,528,469 of record JANBPO010004741.1, on the reverse strand, counting down.
GCGAGTGAGGATGGGCATGTGGTTGTAGTACTTCTTCAGGAGCGACCAAAAATACAAGGATTTTCCTTATGTTGCCACAGCTCTGGGCAAGTCGATAAAGCGTGCTCATCGGAAGACCCATTTAGCAGCTTCTTTGCAACAGGGATGACTGGGTGCTCCCACTGCCACTGGGGTAGACGCCGTCACACACTGTGTGGTGTATCTGACTAATTGGTTATGTGAATTCGCCCTTCCCCAGGGCGACAAGATTGTGATCCATGTCGAGGCTATATACCCGGCATGCCTCATGGCGTGGGGAGTGAAGTTATCCCTCTACCTGACCACACTATGTCTGATCTACAAAATGCTGGGAGATCTCCACCATTCATGTCTCCTGAGAAATCTGTGGATCGTCGGCCCTCTTCACTTTTTCAATGCTTGGGTGTACACTTTGTTCCCTGAGTTTGCTCCCCGGTGATGGGAATCAATACCGGACACTAACATTTTATTTTTACATTTGTGTAAGCATGGATCATAGAGATATAATTCCTACTGAGTTTTTTGGTCATCTAGATTCTCTTAACATTTTTTAGGTAATAAAGATGAAGATAACCAATCAGATGGGAAAGGGAAAGAGTGATGAGTGCTCTAGCAGATTGGCGTTAGTGTCTTTTTCTTTTCTTGAGTCTAGCCTTGTACCTTGGAGTCTTTCCTTTATTATCACAAGATGAGTCAAGATATGTATTTTTGCCCTTTTGATATTAATAAGAATTATATTTTTGACAATATCATCTGGCCTTGTATTTATGTTTTATGGTTTGCTCTGATTATTCATGACTGTTCGTTGCCACGTTCTGAGCAATGCGTTCTACTGCTATCAATTCGGGATGTGACAGTTTACCTATACCGTGAAGTCAATTGGGGCTCCAGTGAGAGAGTACTCGTGATGTGGTTGAACACCGTACAAAACATAGCCATTGTAACTATTCCTTGAGGAGATAGTAAAAATCCTAGTGGTTGCTGGGTACTGGACGTAGGACTGATTGAGGATTAGAGTCGAACTAGTCTAAAATATCTATGATCATCTGTGTGATTGCTATCTGTGCCTAATTTTTATTCCGTATCTACTTACGCACTGTCATACCTTGCTCTAAAATATTGCTTTACTACAATTAAAATTTATTTACCCATTCACCCCTCTCTGGGTTGAGCCATCTATTGGGCAACACCGTCGATTAGAAGATGAATATTACAAAAAGATTCGAATATTCCCATTACGGCGATAGGAAATGACCAAAAGAGAGTGAGACTTTCTAACCAACTACAGCGGCATGATGATTTGACTCTGACTACTGGGTGGGAGGCTGAAACAAACACAGACACACATATACACACATACATACACACACACATACATACATACACACACACACACATAGAGAGAGAGAGAGAGAGAGGAGAGAGAAAGAAAGGTGATGTAGTACCTTTAGGAAGGTGGCACGGGAGGTTGCACTGTAGGACAAGATGGCCGCACACTAGAGCAAGGGTGGCCCAATGGCATCGTGGTGACAGTAACAGCGGAGTTGGCGGAAGGCGCAACCATCAGGGTGGGCAAATGGTGCCATAAGTGGCAAGGTGGGCCGGATGGCGATGAAGTCTCTAGTCGAGGTGGCTGGCTTCCCCTTTGATCGCCTACTCTATGCGACACATCAATCATCCCCAGTGCCCCAATCCCCCTATCTCCTCTCCCAATGCACCACCCCCTCGACTTTGAAGCCCCCCAACCTCCTACAACACCTCACCCAGCACCTCGTCCCTCCACTCTCTTCCCTCGGCACACTGCCCCCCCCCGACCTCTACCCCCAGTCTCTTCCTCCCCTAGTGCATTACCAAAATACCCCCAGAGTCCAGAAAATCTCTCGTGACTTCAGAGAGGCCTACGGCTTCCACTAAATCATTTTCCTACTCCTAGGGTTTTGCCTAAATACGAGGGGCCTCAGTTGAAACCCTAACTCAGTCATTCTGTTGGTCGGTGGTAAGTGAGTGGGCACTGTGAGCCTCCCCGAATGAGTTTGCCCTCAATATCAGAACCCCCATGGAAGACTTTGGGATTTCTTTGACAGTCAAATAAAGGTGTTCGGACGTTAGGCCGATGTAAATCAACACTGACTTAGGTCAGTGGGGAGAGGTCTAACACCCGAACCTAAATCGTCTGATATTATGCGCACCCACGGAATAACCCTTTATATACAGAGGAATGTTTCGTTTCAAAAAGAACATAACTTGTTTATTTTTCCTATGTGAAAAATTCCGTGGTCCTACGGGGAGTTAAAGAAGCGACACCAATGTCATGATGAATATGCCACAACCACACAGTCTTAGAAGTATCAACCACAGCCTGGTACTTGACATCAGTACTTGAAGGAGAAACACCGCCTATTTCTTACCATGTCTGGAGATAAGAAAACTACCTAAAAAACATAGAAATTGGTAGTAAAGCGGTGGGTGGTCAGGTCACCGGCCTAGTCAGTAACAGGGAATGCATGCAGCTTGAGGGGGAAGGTGGCAAATAGGAATAAAGCCCATCAAATAGTCCCACATATGCAGGAGAGCTGCATGGTGAATAGAGGTGGTGGAAGCACCGACAATTGATTAACAACATGAACTGCATGAGCAATATAAGTGCAAGAGTGGTAAAGTGGACAAGCGCCCCAACAATTTGCTGATAATGGGTTGGATCTGTTAGAGGCTCACCATCTAATTATTCGTCCCCTAATTGACATAACATCACCCTTACTTCGACATATCTCCAATTCTAGAACCAACAAAACCTATGACCAGTTTGGCAACAACTACTCAACCAGATAGATCTTTAATGATCTCAATGAAACAGTAATGTCCCAAATCTTAAGCCTAATGGGAAGAGACTAAGTTTCTAGTCTAATTTTGCCTGGGGATTCTCATTGTTTTCAAGGTGTCGCCTAGGCGACGTCTAGGTGACAAGATGCTCTAAGGCGCCCAAGGCGAGTAGGCGCCTAGGCGAGCAGCCCACTATGGCACTCACTTGGCTGCCTTGGTGCACATAGGCCACCTTCGGTCTGCCTAGCCTGTCTTGGCAGGACATCCACTCCTTTTTTTGAGGTAAGTTTTAGTATTTGGGTAAAGTTTCAGAGATAATTTTGAAAAATTGACAAATGTTATGTCAAGATTGAAAAGAGAAGATAAGACTTCCATTTCTCTTTCCCCTATTTTTATTTCATTTTTTATTCCCGATCTTGTAATTGATCAAAATGTCCCAGTAAAAATTTGAGAGCATCTCTCCTAGATCGGGAGTGTCTGGGAAAAAGTGGAGGTCCACCCTCAATGACAGACTGCTAAATACCGGGAGGCCAAACACAGTGACCGACAGACCCAAATGGATAGAGACCCCGAGGGCGAGTCTAACCGAGGTACCGATGTTCCACGGACCTTTAATCAAAAACCCAGCAAACACCAAAATAGATGTGGGCCCTGAGGGCTAGTCTATGAGGGGTTTCCATGTGTCCATGGGTTATCCAGATCGAGACATTGTTCGCCATTAAGACGGTTAATATCCACTCTGAGAGTGATCGCCTGAATGGCGTGGAACGATGTCTTAAAACGGCGTGGCCTCATTGGGGTTGAAATGGCGTGGGTTAAACCAGTGGGGGGGGGGGTTGCCGCGCTGGTTTACACCACGTCGGATTAGCATTTCGTCATTCCCGCGCCAGATAAGGGGGCAACATGCACATGAATGGGACATGTGGGTTTAAAGAAATGCAAGATGATGATGCAACCGTATGCTCACATATGTGTGAGTTGGCAGCTGGGTAATGCAAATGGATTTTGTCTATTCATATATGTATGTACATGAAGAAATGGGTTGATGGCATATTTATTCACGTGTGTGGCTTTGGTATGTGGGTTGGTACGTAGGTTTCATGGCAAATTTCACTGGACGGAACCTAGATCAGCACCATTAAAGATCCGCTAAACTACGGGTGTTACAGAGGTAATACGTGGGACCTGAGAATATCGAGCTCGGGTTGACGGGTGACATTTTGGGCAGCTCTGGCAGTGCAGACACGTTGCTATTTGGTGTTGGCCGGACAGCACGTACTGACGATCATGGGGACCACGCTCGGATCGGGTGGTCGATTAGGTTGGTATTGGTCCCATTGCGAAGGGGACTTCTGGAGGAACAATCCCTTGGAGGGGATCACGCTGGATCATCTGGTGGAAGGCGAGGCGGTCCAACTATTGGACATTGTTACTTGCTGTCCCGAACCTATTCTGCAGATTCAGAACTGCGCTACTCGGTGAAAATAGTTGATGCGATCAGATCCGATGTTGGATCAACACGAAATCAGCACCGTTGCGAAGATCTTTCTTAAATCTATGAACTTCTAGTGTTACAGGAATTTTTTTGTTTGTGTATTTTCTGTGGTGGAATTTAGAACTGACAGACTCACTAACTCAGGATAGACTGGGCAGATTGGGATCTGTCTGATAATGAGGTTTGACTGAGGGGCAAACGGTGGATCTAGGACTTGAGAATTTTATGGGTGAGAGAGGGGGAAGTGAGGGTCACATAAAAATTTTACAAAAATCTCACGCCAGTCCCTCTCTCTCCTCACTATCTCGACTTCTCTCTCTTCCTCTCTCTCTCCCTCACACGTTCTCTCTCCTCTCTCCCCCATTCACTCAGTTCGCGATCTAAATGGACCCCGGTCGACGCGTGGGAGGTACCGACGGGACGGGCTCAATGCAAGGATCGCGTCGATACCCTTCATCCCTCGGATCATGGAGCGTGGAGACGCATGCGAGCGAAAGGATGGCGTGGACCCCGTCACCCAATCTGCACCAATTCGTGGTCTTCGCCACGCAAGAGGTAGGGGAACAGACTCCTCATCTCGCTAGGAATCCGTTGACACCTCATGCATCGCCATCTATCACCATCTTCATCATTTTTCGTGCAATTCCTATTTTGGGTGATTTTAGGCTAAATTCTCGATTTGCATTCCTCTCTCGATTTCTGGTCTAGACGGCCACTGATCGAAGCAAGGGAGGTACCGTTAGATTGGTCGCGTCGCGAGGATCGCGTTGACGCCCACCTTTTCTCGATCCGCGGAGCGTGGAGTCGAGCCGGGCCGGGAGGCACCACGTCGCCCTCTCGCCAAATCGGCATCGAATCGTCATTTTCGTCGTAATCCAGGTAGGGGGATGGATTCCTTACCTCATTAGGACACCGCCGGTACCACTTGCACTGTGGTCCGACGCCTTTTACCTCATTTTTCGTACATGTCCCTGTTTAGTTCATTTTTTTATCTTTTAATGCTTGAAATTATCTCTAATGCTTGAAATTATCTCCATGGGCATCGTCGTTTAATTCTAGTGGCATGCGTAGGCTTGGAGTGATGGTATGGCTTGGCAGGATGGTTTGGTTTAGTGTTTCCCCGCGTCCCCCGTCGATTTCGATCGATCAGGAGGGGATTTCGGTTCCGACCTCCGGGGTATCGAAACCCAGGTGACATAACGTGCCTGCCCTGGTGCGTTATAGTCATTTGGCGCGCCTGTAGAGGTGCGTTATATCATGCATGAACTGTGAGTTTTCTGTGGATTTTAGAGTTCGGGTGCCTTTAGCGCACCTCGTCTGGTGCGTTATAGCCCCTGTTTGTTGAGTTGAAGGCCTGTTGCCTTTAACTCCCCTGTCCCTGCGCGTTACATTCATATGATGCCCCTGATTAGGTGCGTTATATCCCGTGTTTAACAGTGGATTCTGATCGTTCTAGTGGGCATAACGGCCCATGGGAGGTACGTTATGTTCCTATAATGCTCCACTCTTGGTGCGTTATAGCCCTTGTTCATTGTGTTGTGTGCTTGTTGACTTTAACGCCCCTTCTCCTATGCATTATAGTCCTATAGCGCACCTACCCTGGTGCATTATGGTCCCCCAGTGCCTCCGAGGTGTCTGTCATTGCCAAAGTTGTATCGTGGACCCGAAGCACATAACCTATGTTGCCGCCCTAATCAGCAGCTTGTTGTGAGAATTGAGGATTGGGTGCGGTTGCACCAATGGTGGGATAGTTCTGATGGAACAAACGCCCACTCTATAGGGCAAGGTTCTGGGCTAACACGGCATCAGATGAGCTCATAGTAGGAGGCTTAACAGGCCCAATGGGGTGGATAAGTGGTGTGGGGGTAGGTGTAGTGGAAATAATAGGGGTAATGGGGGTAGTGGTGGCGGTGGTGGACCGTGCTGGGAGAATAATTGGTGAAGGGTTGGATGGTGGCGTGGTGACGATAGGTGGTGTGGGCAACTATGGGGGAACAAGGACAGGCAGAACAATGGGGGAAGAAGGTGGTAGGATGAGGGGTTTAAAAGAGAGAGCAAGTGCGGATGATGGAGTGGTTTGATGGTGCGGCGGGAGGATGACAGGTGTAGAAGGTGGGCGAGGGTTGCAGTAAGTATGGTGGAGGGCCATGAGCCGTTGAACTGAAGCTTCATCATCATAAGACCACCCAACATCGGGGACCAGACGTTGAACAAGGTTAATCTAAGTTGGTGCCGGTGGTTAAGGCTGCAGAGCGGGTGGATGATTCGGCATGGGATTTTGATGGATCTCCAAATCCTGCGCAGGCTACTACTGTTGTGGCTGTGGCTGGGACTGCGGTGCTTACTGCTACACTTGCTGCCTCGACGCTTGCCTTCTCTTCTCTTTGATTTCAATAATGGCCTTGTGTATCTCGGCCTAGTCAATACGTTGGCCTTCATGCAGATCATACATAAGATCTCTAAACTAGAAACAACCCTCAATGTTGTGCCCGAGCTATCAGTGGAACATGCAATATTTGGACTGATCAATGGCCAGGTTCCAATTCGGCCGCTCCGGAGGGAGTTGAATTGCACCAATGTACATGAGAGCTGAAAAGATATCTGGGAGAGACTCGGGCAATGGAGGATATTGCACTCTCTTTGGAGCCGAGCATTTGGTTGCATAGCCGTTAGGTGGAGGGACATTGTGGTATTGTGGGGGTTGTTGTGGCTGCTGGGGAGCGGGGAAGGCATTTTGTGGAGCGGGGAAGGCATTTTGTGTAGTGGGGAAAGCAGGAAGGGCATTTTGTAGAGTGGAGAACTAAGGGTTGCATGGGGGTTGTGGAAAGCGGGGTGGAGCGGACTGGTTAGGAAAGAAGAAAGCAACGACTTGCACCTGCTCATTAGTCTGGACTCTTTCGGTGACGGGCCCTTGAGGTTTTCTAGTATATTTGGACATTTGAGCTTCAAAAAGAGAGTGGATGGGGGAGTCCTTGAATTTCCAGCCTATTGCTTCTTGAAGGGATTTTCATTCTTGGAGTTTAATTCATGCTTGGGCGCGAGTATTAGGCTTTCACTTTTGCCATCTCCACTCCATTCCTTGTCCATTCATTGACTTATCTATCATGAACAAAACATCACGTATGTCAGTCATATGAGAGTGGAAAACAATAATGATTTATAGTGTTTAGCCATTATCAAAACCATAAGATTCAAATGACCATAGGGGCACAACAATTTTAATGTACATATATCTAGAATCAGGCAGCATTATTTAGTAAGGAAGCATGGTCCTTGAAAGTCGAAGGGAGTGCATTAAGATATGGTGTAAGCAAGCATGCAAGCAAGGTGAACAAGCACTCAGAGTCAAAAGGCATGCAAAGCATCTTTTTTTTCTTTTTTTCTCCTTCTTTTTTTTACATGTACATATGTATATATCATTATTATACATGCATATCCTATATACATACGTCATCATTCTACCCGATGCGAGCACCTGCAAGTAAGTAGAGAAAAGGATTAATGTCATCACTAAAGGGGAAAAGGTTTTTTTCTTTTATGCATTGTGGAGAGTCCTGACAGGACAAAGGGGCTGACGTTAGCCAACAGGGGTCATTTCATTCAGACGATGGGTCTGGTCCAAAGGTAGGATGGTAAGCCTTGACAGGATATCTAAGCCAAAAATAGAACAACGAGCTTTGACGGAAAGTCTCGGCCACTGAGGTGTGTTAATACCATGGTGGGATGTGATAATGAATGTTGAAATAGGCCTATGCCAAAAGGGAGTTATATGTGCTTGGAGAGCTGTCGACTCAAACGCCGATGGTAGCAAAGTTGATGGTACAGCTGTCGACTCAAACGCCGATGATGAACAAGTTGTCGGAAGAGCTGCTGGCTCAGATACCAATTGTGGAAGAATTGGTAGCTTACAAGTTGATAATTGAAGAGCTGTCAGCTCAGATGTCGATGGTAAGAAAGCTATTGGCTCGGATGCGAATGATTAGAAAGTTGTTGGCTCAGACGCTGATGGTGGAAAGCTGATGGAAAAGCTATCGGCTGAGACGCCGATGGTAGCAAGGCTATCAGTTCAGACGCCAATGATACGAAAGCTATTGGCTTAGTGACCGATAATCAAGGAGCTATCGGCTCGGATGCCGATGATAGAAAAGCTGATGGCTTAGAGACCGATAATCAAGGAGCTATCGGCTCAGAAGCCGATGATAGAAAAGTTGTCAGCCTGACCGCCAATGGTTTAAAAGTGGATGGAGAAGCTGTTGGTTCAGATACCGATGGTAGGAAAGCTATCGGCTTTAAAGGTCGATAATTAAGGAGCTATTGGCTCGGATGCCAATGATGGAGAAGCTGACTCGAACTAGACTCTACCCTATTATGTATAAGGGGAGTTTCAGAAAGAGAGTTTAGGGTGGAAAGCATTGGCCCTTGGCTGAGGGATCTGAGTTCCAAAGAGGAGGTTTCTTCAACAGTGAGCTCGCAAGCCCACATTTGAGAATTGGCATATTTTTTTGGTGGTCGTGGGCGAATGTACAGACAATAAGGGTCAGTTGTCCCATGACCAGATAAGTGAGGAGTGGAGAAAATGGTGGATGAAACTAAAAGGGAATGAAATAGATAGGAGCAGGCCTGTCTAGAGCAAGAAATGCACCTATAAGAGGGGCATCATCGGGAGGTTTATCGAGGTGAAACAAGGAAAGAAGACCGAAGTCTTCTTCGAGCAGGAGATTAAGAGAAACTACTTCTTGGGGACTTTCAGGACTTTCCCTCAGCTCCTGTCGAGTTTCAAGTTGCAATGGACCCTGAACAAAGTGACCATAAACTAGACCCCTAGCTTGAGTGGTCTTAGCTGCTTTTTCAGCGAAGTAACCTAAACCTGTGCACCCTTTGGAGACCTTGAGTCTCGTTCTGCGAGTGAGATCTTGCTCATGCTGGCCCAAACCTCTACCCATAGTGAAGTCCATCCTGGCCATCATCTCCCTTCCTTTGTCGAACGGGATATTGGTGTGAGTGATTGGCCGAGGAAGAGTAAGGGGATTTAATGGACATAGGGTGGAGGGCCCTACAGCGCCTGCTATGGAAAGAACTGGATTCTTGCCCTTATATGGAATGGTCATGAAGGGGATCTGTTCGAAAGTGATGGCGTTGAGAGTTTCCACCAATGTGATACTCTTGATTATGATCAACCTACTATTGTAAGGAAATTTAAAGCAGTGATGAGCTGTTGACGGGATCCCTAGGGTTTGCTCTATCCATGGCCGTCTTAAGATAGCCTTGTATGCAGGGTCAACCTTGAGGACGAAGAAGTACGAGGACATGACCACAGGACCTAAACCAAGTTGCAAGATCACTTTACCCTTCGCGCATTGCTTTGAATTGTCATATGCCAAGATTGTGGTACATACTTCTTCCAAGTTCTCTTCTTGCAGTCCAATCTTTTGAATAGTTTTCATGGGACACACATTGATCGATGCTCCCATGTCAATGAGGGTGGAGTCAACTTTGACTCTATTGAGGGTGACAGTGAGGCACAACGGGAGTGATCTACTTTCAGGTGGAGTGAGATCCTTATCAGAAATTGAAATAGACAGCCCATGAGTGAGGGCCATGATGGCATCAGTTACACCACTTGCTGGAAGGTCCTCGTTGACCATGATCTTTTGGAGAAATTGGAGCAAGGTAGACTAGTGTAGAGGGGACTTCTTGATGAGTCCCATGGGCCTAGCCCACTAGTTGGGCCCAATTGACTAACAAACTGACCCATTAACCTATTAACTGACTCAAATAAATAAAGATTACACATACATGACTCAAATAAAATAAAAACTACATGACTAGATTCATAAACACATGAGGAACACAATGGAACCATGCTGATGAGCAATCAGAGCTGTGGAAAAATGTGAAGGGTGAGAGATGTCCCCATCAACTACGGCCCTGGGTCACATGGCTGGAACTGATTATTTCGACTGAAAGAGGTCTGCCGACTCGCCACGCGAAGGGTGTAACAAGCAGGAGCGACGAGACTGAGATCGTCGCGACCGCCCAGAGAAGGAAAGGGGCAATTATCATAACTACACATCCTAGACGGCTCCTCCTGACCAAATCTTAATGGAGATTCACGAGGAACCATTCCTCAAGTGGCCTCCCCAGATGAAGTCAGATCCGAGCACGAGGAGCAAATAGAAGTACTGCCGCTCCATCGTGACCACAGCCATGATACAGCCAAATGTATCAACTTGAAGGACGCTATTGAGGACCTCATCCACGAGGACTCCTTGATAAGTTCATCACCAAGGTTGCGGAGAAGTGACAACAGACCCCTTCGCCCCTCGACGACCGACCTAATGGGAAGGAGATCATGATGATCTCTGGAGGGCCGACCTAGGCCGGAGGTAGTGCCAGTAGGCGATGATGGTGCGCATCGACTATCAACACCATGGAGCGAGGCGATAGCACCCAATGGGAGGCTACCGCCTAGGAACACATGAAAGACCCCATCGTCTTCTCTGACAACGATTTAAATGGTGTAACCACTCCCCATTTCGATGCATTGGTGGTATCAGCCACCATCAATCAATGTACCGTACGCCACATTTTGGTTGATAATGGAAGCGATCCCGATGTTATTTCGTATGACTATCTTGTGCTCATGGGTGTGGACTTGTCCCGAATGATGTCGTTGCACACACCGTTGTATGGTTTCTCTGGCGTGATGGTCTGCCTAGAGGGGCGCATCTCACTGCCAATCACATTTGAGACCGCACCAAGGGATGTGACATTCTTGGTAGACTTCACGATCGTCCGCGTGATGACCGGGTACAATGCCATCATAGGGCGAGGAATCTTCGGCACCCTTCTAGGCGTCCCCTCCTCATATCACCAAAAACTCAAGTTCCATACGCCTCATGGAGTGGGAGAAGTCTGAGGAGATCAAAGGGAGTCCAGAAGGTGCTACCTCATTCGACGCGCGATCGACAGCCCAAGGAGACACTGCCCGAGAAGAAGGCAAGAACAGAAGACCTAGGTCTGAGTATGAGCACCCCAGCGGAAGACCTGTACCTCATCTAGGTGGGAGAAGACTCAAGCAAAACACTAAGGATCGAAACCACCCTGTCCGAGCAAGATAAGGAAGCCTACATAAACTTCCTCACGGCCAACCAGGACATGTTCACTTGGTCCGAGGATGAACTCCTCGGGATCCCACCAGAGATCATCATGCACCAACTTAAGTTGGATCTGAGTTGTCACCCGGTCTAGCAGCGCCGAAGACGTTGCAACCCCGAGCGACAGGCCATCATCAGAGAATAGGTGAGCAAGAAATTATGCTCAGGGCTACTCTGACCCACCCAGTATCTAGACTGGGTAGCAAATGTAGTCATTGTCCTTAAGAGTAACAAGAAGTGGCGGATGTGCATAGACTACACCGACCTCAAAAAATCTACTCCAAAAGATAGCTTCCCCATGCCGCAGATTGACCAACTAGTCGATGCTACGACTGGGCACAAAATGCTGAGTTTCCTAGATGCCTACTCTGGGTATCATCAGATCAGCAAGCACGAACCTGACCAAGATAAGACAACGTTCGTCACCGACCACGGCCTGTATTGCTACACGCTCATGTCGTTCATATTAAAGAATGCAGGAGCAACCTATCAACGTCTCATCAACCACATGTTCGACGCGTAGATCAGCTACAATATGGAGGTCTACATCGACGACATGCTTGTCAAGAGCCTCCGAGCATCCGAGCACCTTGAAGACTTGGCGGAGACCATTCACGACACTCAAAAGATACAATGAAGCTCAAGCCAAGTATATGTATGTTCGGGGTAAAGTGTGGGAACCTCCTTGGATTCCTTGTCACCCATAGAGGAATTGAGGCAAACCCTGATCAAATTCGAGTGGTAGTAGAGATGAAGCGACCAGCACGAGTAAGGACATACAGTGCCTCACTGGCCGCGTCGCTACCTTGACTCAGTTCCTGTCCCGAGTAGCTGAGAGATGCCTTCCCTTCTTCCAGCTCATCAAGCAAGCGAACAAAGCGCTAGAGAGGAAAGGGCAGATCGAATGGGTCCAGGAATACGAGTAGGCATTTGAAGAATTGAAGCGATACCTGGCGACCTCTCCCGTACTTTCCAAGCCATAATGGGAGAGCAACTGCTCCTATATCTGTCAGTGACTCTGAGCATGATGAGCGCCGTGCTTGCCTTGGAGGAAGCCATCATTATGAAGCCTGTCTACTACATATGCTGGGTGTTACAGGGGCCTAAATTTTGATACTCACAGACTGAGAAGTTCGCTCTTGCCCTAATCACAGTCGCCCACAAGTTGTGACTATACTTCTTGGCTCGCCCAATCGCTGCCTCACAGATCAACCCATACGGCAAATCCTCCACAACCCTAACACATCAGGAAGGTTGTCGAAGTGGGCCATCAAGGTGGGTGAGTTCGACATCATGTTCTGCCTGAGGACTGCGATCAAGGCTCAGTATCTCACCGATTTTGTGGCCGAATGCATGATACCTACGGAGGACTTACCCGAGCAGTCTTCGAGACCAACATGGGAGCTGTACGTCAACAGATCATCCTGCATAGCCGATAGTGGAGTAGGACTAGTCCTACTCTCATCAGAGGGGATAGAGCTTCAATATGCCCTTCACTTTGACTTCCCGACCACGAACAATGTGGTTGAGTATGAAATGCTCCTCTCAGGGCTACGAATAGCATACCACCTGGGGGCGACCAGTGTGAGAGCATACAGTAACTCCATGCTTGTCTCTATCCAAGGTAAGGGAGAATTCGAAGAACGTGAATCATCCATGATCAAGTATTTGGAGAAGGCCAAGTCCGCGACAAAGGAATTTTTCCACTTTGAGATGGTCCACATTCCTAGGGAGGAGAACATCCGAGTAGATGCTCTATCTTGCTTGGCGTCAGCAACCATAGTCTCCAACTCTAGATCCATCTTGATTGAGGAGTTGTCAGCATCGAGGATAGAAGAACCAACACCCCGGGTAAATGCCATCGACTATGAATCCTCATGGATGGAGCCCCTCTTGGATTTTCTATTGCGACAACAACTCCCGAGCGACCGTGCTGAGGCTCGCCGCATGTGAACATGAGCAGAACATTTCACAATGGTCGATGGTTGCCTATATTGTCGGTCTCTCTTAGCTCTGTTGCCGAAGTGCTTGTTCCCTACGGAAGCCAAACAAGCCGTGCAAGAGATACACGAAGGACTTTACAAAAGTCATGTAGGTGGGTGAGTACTCGTGCAGATGCTTATCCGACAAGGATACTGGTGGCCTACTCTATAGCAGGATAGCCTCGAGTATGCTCAGAGATTCCCTCAATGTCAGAAGTTCTCCAACCTGCACCACCAACCGGCTACGCCTCACAATGATAAGTACACGGTGCAAGAAATAACAATTCAGAATAATAACTATAACAGAAAGAATATCAATAAACAATTAAAGAAAATAGCCTAATCACGCGTGTACCATGACTATTCAAAGGAACCCACAAGTCAAATGTCATATAATAGAATAACCTCGGTCGTCTGAACACCAAACCACAATGGTAAGATTCTAGGGTCACTACACTTAGGTGACAGGAGTACTACTCACTAGAAACAAGACTGGATGCATCCACTGACAACTTAGTCCACAGTCTCAGGTGCCTCCTTATTTGCCCCAAACGGAAACTTAGACACCGTACATGGAACACAAGTCAAGGGTCTAGTCAGGATCGTGCTCGTCAGTACGCATCCAAAATCTCCAACCATATGTGCACACATTGACAGATTGCACTACGTCAGACCCTCTAGCTGGCTTTCCTCCCAACCCGGACTCAAGCTGCTATAGTGGGAGGCCCTATGGAAACCAGCCCCAAACCGTCTTTCTCAGGTCTAACTCTCCACTCCTCCCAAGTGAGTAGACAAACGTATGCCCAGGTTAGATACAACTAGTGAGAAAAGGTCACTAAAAGTTAAGACCCACTGTGAAACCATTGACTTATCACCAATCGTGGACACACGTTCGTCGCACGGAACATGAGTTCAAACCAGCAAGGCACAAGGCCACTAAGGTTGGTATCTCAGAAAATCATAAACTATTCACATTTACCCGCCATGGGTGTACCCACATGTTTTATACCAAATCATCAGGCGTCCCGCCAAGAGACGGCCCTCACGGGTGTTGACACTCGTTTTAGCCACAAGTTGCGTCATTTCTCTTATTTATCATTTTTGATGTCCCAAATTATCCATTATTTTGGAGCCTTCTTTGGATGAATTTCGAGCCCATTTCATCATTACCTAACATTTGGACTTTGGAGATCATGATTTCTTAGAGCCCCGGGACTTATTTTATCAACTTCTAGCTTCCAAGTCGACTTGCGGCCCATTTAGGTCAACTTCCTTCCAGCATTTGGCACCTTTCACTGTGCAGTCCTAAATACGGCCCTTTTTTATTCCCTTCTGTTTCTCTATTCATTAAGTGCCATTCACCAAAGTTATTCATTATTTAAAGATCTACATTTTCTTCTTCTACGCCATTAGCCAGTTCTGTGTCGATTTCAAGTTATTCACGTTTTTCTGGCAGTCTGCGCTGTTAACCAGCGAATCCAATATTTTTCTCTGATTTCTGCCCCATTTTCTCCCTCTTATGACCATCTTTTCATCTTGCTCTCCTCATGAAAGTTGTTCATCTTTCAGTTATCTACAATTTCTTCTTCTACCACTTTCACTAGTTCTGTGCTTATATGAAAAAGATAGCAATTCAAGATGAGCTTTAAATGAAAAACGGTTGACCGACTTGTAAATTTTGGTCAACCGAAGTCACCTGGTAGAGCCCCGGTTCAAGGGTGAAAAAGATATACTTAGTGGTTACAAATAGGTAGTAAAGGTGATATATGGTCAGCAGCAATGAAGAATAGCTCGTGCAGAGACAAAAGGGCTATAGTGGTGACAAATGAAGAACAAGTGTGACAAATAGTCTGACAGATGTGACAAATGGCTTGACATGGGAGACAAATAGAAGCCTAGCGGTAACAAATAGCTTAACGCAACGGCTCAGGGCAAGAGTAAAAACACATGAGGCGACGTCTCTCAGCGTTAAGGGTGACAAATGCCCGGTAAGGCAGACAAATGAGAAATAAGTGTGACAAATGGCTTCTCAAGGATGACAAATGGGCAGTAAGGCTGAACAATGGGTCGCAAGGCTGACTAATGTAGTGATAAGTCTGACAAATGGCCATCAAGGGTGAATAATAGGTTCTCAAGGCTAAATAATAGGCAACAAGGCTGAAAAGTCTCAAAGAAGAAGAAGAAGGCAGACTCTGTTGAAGAGGGCGCTGACTGTAGTCAAAGTAATTCAGTCAAAGTTGACTTAGTTAAAGTCAACACTAGTCAAAGTGACTCCAACAAGTTTAAACTTCAAGCTGACCAAGTCAAGGTTGACCCAATCAAAGTCAATAAATCTAAAGTCAACTTAGGTCAAGCCTTTGCCAGCTTCAGAGGTCCAGTCAAAGCTCCAATCAAGTTCCTGCCATCAATAGTGAATAAGAGAAACAGACAAATGAATAGGCCATATAGGTGAAAGATATGCTGTGAAGACAAAAGAAACGTAAGGGTGAATAAAAGGACAAAGGCGACAGCTCATGCCGCCTAAGGGTGACAAATGAGTATATAACGGTGACAAATAGACCGTTAGGGTGAAAAATAGGTTCCTAAGGCTAAAATATAGTATGTCAGGGTGAAAGCCTACAAATGCTCTGAACATGAGTCGACTCAATGTGACTTTGGAGTCGACTCCACGCACAAGGAAATTCATAAAGAAGAAAGAGAAGCGGTGGCGATGGCGATGGCTTATGGATGATAAGGGTGAAAAATAGGTCCCTAAGGCAGACATATAGACAGTAAGGGTGACAAATGGGTAAGCAACGTTGACAAATAGCCAAGCTCGTGGAAAAGCTTAAGCCAATTGTGTCTCGCATCTACCACATGCCCAAGGGCTAAGGCCAATCATTTGGCACGTGATCTGAGGTTATCCTTGGCAAAAGAATATTATCTCTCTAGGATATGTGGACAAATGGGAAAAAAGAAAAATAATCTTTTGTGCGTCGTGCACCCGGGTATCTTCCGCGCTCGGGGCGTGACAAACTGGGTTACTGAATTATTTCTGGATTCTCTTCATCTCGATATTCCTGTCAAAACAAGTATGGAAGTTCATCATCAATATTATTATTATGTAGCTAATGAGATATCATATCAAGTGCTAAGGGAATGCAGACTTAAGCATTTTTATGAAGAATAGCTAAACACATGACTGAAATCATTAATTGATGCGGAAGCGTTTATACATAAACTAGATGCATCGACCTATCTATCTAACATGATGAATGAATGCAACAAGATAGCAACAAAGCATCGACCTGTGTATCACACAGGTTGACCTCATGCAATCTGAAAACCAATAGCTCCATCAACCTGTTAAACAAGTGTTAGAACTGCCGCATCGACCTGTCAAAACAAAAACTAGTAGTGTTAGTACTTCTGCATCGATGCACCAACATAGTGCATCGACCAGACTTAGCAAATTGAATGAACTATAGCACTGACGCATGCCAGAGTGCATCGATCTGCCAATGCAGTGATTAGATTTGATGCATCGACTCACCATCGTAGTGCATCGACCTGATCAGCAATAAACCACGAAGGCAAAAAGAGGCGTCGAGGCAAGACATTACTGCTTCGACCTCGCTTTAAGCAAATGCATGAGATGCATCAACCTGATGAAGATGATGACCTATGATGCATTGACTTGATATTCTTAATGCATGCAAATGAATCGACCTATTGTGCATGATGACCTTCATTGCATCAACCTAACAACAAGGACTCATTCTGACCTATAGAAATGACACACAAGAATGACACATGACTCATAACCAGATCAACACAGTTTTGCCAACATCAAAACATAGAGGAGGCACAACATTCTCCCCCTTGTTGATGATGGCAACACTGAGAACTCACACTAAATACTATGAGTCAAAATACGTAGATGGCACCGAGAACTATATGCAATATGTTTCAAGTGCAGACTCAGAACAGGCTCATCAAATTCTAGACCCTTGAATATCTCCCCCAATGTCTCTTCCCTAGATGACTCTAGACATGACTCAAATTCTAACTCAAATTCTCTCCCCTTTTGATAACTGACTTAAGAAATTGACTCATGAAATTCTCTCCCCCTTTGCCATCAACAAAACAAACAAACTAATTGAATGAACACGACAAAAGGAGATAACAAGGAATTTGAGGATAGTAGAGGAAAGTATGTGCACAAAGGGTCCAATGGAAGAGGAGCACACAGATGAACATGTTTACAATCTGAAGCAACCTTCATTAAACAAGCTTTCAAATTTCAGATTCTTCTGCCATAAGACTTCATATATCACAACCTGGATAAAGGTTTGCTCCTTGAAAATATCTTTTGCTGGATCTTTATCTCCGTTCTCTTTATTTTTCTGTAAATTCACCTTGGTTGCAGCACATCCACATTGGCTGGTAATCGCTCTCCAATGGTGTTCCCCTTTCGTGCCCACGTGCACATTTTTGTTAGCTTAGTCTTCATCTAGACGATCGTTGCTTTCGTGCAATCATCCGAGGTTGTTTGATTCAGAACCATGGAAAGATTTTCAATGCCTAGTGTCGAAGGCGTGTCACATCACACCTTGGTATCTACTTTTCAGTTCGTTGTCACTTCACTCCTCTTTGTTTCATTCTGTCCCACTCCCTTGCAAAGCAGACGTCAACGTGGGGTAGCTGTAGACACGCCAAATTTGATGCTATGTTGAGTAATTTCATGTCATAATATAAATGCCCTAAAGTGAACTTCATTACTGTCTTAATAAGTATGGTTTTTCTATTTTTTTGAATATCACGACCTACATATGGGCGCTATTTAACAAAGTTGAGCCTCTGTACACGGTCACTATTTCCCTAAGGTATTTGCTACGTAATTATTTGCATCGACCTTAGTTCCAAGGGCAGTTAGCGTCAACCTGAATGGGCTCGTGTCGACCTTAGCGACCCTGGCGTCAACCTACTTAAGTGATTGCACCGACCTACTTTGAACTAACCTCGACCTCAGTTATTGTGTTGAAAGGTTTAACCTGGCACGAGACGTAACGCCTCCAAGAACAAGCGTTCTTTTATGAGAAGCACCTCTCCACACAATCATTACTTAGTTTTCTTAAATCTGGAAGATTCAATATTCCTGGGAAATAGCAGCCGTGTCTTGGGCGCTGTTTAGAACAACGACTGTCTTTAGGTCGCGACTTCAAATCTGTCTCCCATTCACCTGCAACCTTCCCAGTCGATGTCCTTCCTTGTTTTAACTCCGTGATCGATTATGGAAGGAATATCTGCAATCTTCCTTGTTTTAATCCTATTGAAACAATGATTTTTACGCTTATAAATACTCCTTGTTTCATCCACCCGAGGGTTATGAACTTTGGCTTAGGCAAGATTCAGAGCGTCGGAGTTCTTCTTCCTGTTCTGCTACTATTGCTCTGCTTCTTTCTACCGCAACCGTAGCCTAGCTTGTTTCTTCTCCCTCTGTCCTGCTTATAGGAGCAAAAGGAGGCCCTCCTTTCTCATCTTCTCTTCTTCTGTTATTTTGTTTTGGCATATTATCATCACTCTGTTCACCACGATTTCATCTAGCATCATATTTCTTTTATATTTCTAAGCACATCTTTCCCATCCTTTACTAATCTTAAGGGTTTTAAACTAAAAACACAAGGTGTGTGTTCATGCTTAATTTACATAAGATTCCCCCCCCCCCCCCCCCCCCCCCCCCCCGGGCGGCCCCCCCCCCCCCTTCTGCGTAGAGCACTGTATTTATAGGCAGAAGGGAGGCCCCCTCTCTTCTTCTCCAAGGCAAGGTGGCCTGGAGTGTTCTGCAAGTCTTTGGAGATCATTTCAGCCCACACGTCCTGTATGGCCTAGACGGGCTTCTAGAGGCTGCTGCGATCGATTGGATTATGAGCTTATGGTTGTATCGTCTGAGCCTTAGGCTTCAAGGAGTCTGAGCATCGTTCGAGCCTTAGGCTGTATGGAGTCTGAGCATCTGGTCACATCATCCGACTCTTAGGCTTCATGGAGGCCGAGCATTTGGTCGCATCATCTGATCTTAGGCTTCTTGGAGGCCGAGCACATGGTCGCCCGGCTGAGCTTTCGGCCTCATGGAGACCGAGCTTAGTTGCGCTCAGCTGAGCCTTAGGCTTCATTGAGTCTGAGCTTGCAATTGCTCAGCTGAGCTTCAAGCTTCTTCGGAGTCCAAGCTTATGGTCGCTCGACCGAGCTTTAGGCTTCATTAATTCCAAGCGGCCAAGCTTCATTGATTCTGAGCTTATGGTTGCTTGGCTCGGGCATTATGTTTCATTGATTTTGAGCTTACGGTCGCTCAGCTTGAGCCTTAGGCTTCATTGAGTCTGAGCTTATGGTTGCTCAGCTCGAGAAGGCTGCGTCAGGCTTGACTCCCAGTGGTCGACTCTTGGGCCTAGCTGCATGTCAATGCGCTTCTTGGCTGGCTTCGCTTGGGTGTCTGTGCCATCATATTTTAGGTGTCCACATTTGCTCATGATTGACCTTAACTTGTCATATAGACCCACATCATGGGTATTAGATATTAGATGTACATCTCACATCTACAATGATTTGCAGGTTCTGACAAGCAATAGGCGATTGAACAACGGAGAGGTTGAGGTGCGAATGGGAAATAGAGTAAGAGTTGTTGCACTTACTCTCGGGAGTGTGAACCTCAAGCTTTCATCAGGAGCCATATTAGAGTTGACAAATTGTTATTATGTCCCTTCAATAATTAAGAACATTATTTTTATTTCATGCTTAAATAAATGTGCTTGCTGTTGATAACATTTTTAGCCCACAAGTTGCGTCATTTCTCTTTTTCATCATTTTTGGATGTCCCGAAGTATCTATTATTTTGGAGTCATCCTTGGATGGATTTTGAGCCTATTTCATTGTTCCCTAGCCATTGGACTTCGAAGATCATGATTTCTTAGAGCCCTGTGAATTATTTTATCAGCTTCCGGCTTTCCAAGTTGACTTACGGCCCATTTAGGTCAACTTCCATCAAGCATTCGGCCCTTTTTATTGCGTAGTCCTGAACACGGTAGCTCTTGCCGGTTTCTCAACCGTGCACGTCCGATGCTTCCCTCGTTAAGGGACGATCGCGAGCTTGCCGTGTCCGCGGGTCCGTCCCGCATCAGCCTCAAAATCATCAGAAAAAGTGGGTCTCAACTCCTTCACTAGCACACTCACCCTCTCTTCCCTTTTCCTTGAAGTAATTCCTGCACGCACCACGTTTTTCATGAAAACTGCACGAGGTTGCTCCCCTCTTTGAAAACCTGCACGGGGTTTATCCCTTTCTCTAAGAATCTACACGAACCCCTCCCCCTCAATCCTTTCTACCTTCTTTTCATATCTCGTGCAGCCTTCACCGGCATGCTTCCTAGTTCCTTCGCCGGCACATACCCTTTGAACGCTTCACCGGCACGGCCCCCAGCCCTTCACCGGTACCCTCTTCCCCGGCACACACCAATCCCCCTTTTCTTCTCTCTTTCTCCCTTCTCTTTTCAAAAATTACGCGAGCTACACATTTTTTTTAAAAAAAAACCTGCACGGGGTACCTTCTTAAACAGCCAGCTCGCGTGCACGCCTGCACGAACTCTTTCTCTCTTTTTCCCCCTTTTCTTCTTGAAAGCCACTCGAACCACCCCCGTGCCCCGTGCAGACGTGCACGTGGTATACTCCTCCACCTCGTGCACTTTGTGCACAAGGTATTCCCCCCACCCCATGCACAATGTGCACGGGGCATGCCCCTTACCCCGTGCAAGCCTGCACGGGGTATGCATTTCAACCTCGTGCACTTTGTGCACGAGGCGCTCCACACCCCGTGCAGGATATGCACGAGGTGTACTTTCAACCTCATGCACATCCTGCACGAGGTCTCCCTCTCTCTTCTTCTCACCGTCTCACCTCTCTCTCTCTCTGCGTCCCATACCTCGTGTATACCCTGCACGAGGTCCCTCTCCCTCTCGCCCTCTCCACCGCCTCTCCCCGTACCCCGTGCAGGTGTGCACGGGGTGTCCTTCCATACCTCGTGCACATCCTGCACGAGGTCTCTCTCTCTCTCTCTCTCTCCCCCTCTCACCCTCTCACCTCCTTCCCTCTCCCTCTTCATTTTCTGCTCGAGCCATGCCCCTTCGCCGGTGCACTCTCCCGCCCCTTCACCGGTGCACCCCCTGCCTTCGCCGGTACGCCCTTTTTACCCAACGGCCCACTCTTTAATAAAGAAACATAAGCGCATAAAAGAAGAGAAAATTCAAGGAAATTTTGAGAGATGTGTAAAAAAAAGGGGGGAATATATAAAAAAAAGAGATTTTATGGAATAAATAAATTGTGATATAAGGGTAAAATTCATACATGCTAATAAATAAAAAATAAAGATAAAAAGGGGACATATAACTTAAGATGTGAGGCCAATCTCGAGGGGGACTAGCGACTTGTGTTGGGTTAAAGAGTGTTGTTTGTTCATCGACTCGGATGGGGGGTCTAAGTTGAAGACTTTATAATGAGCCGAATGAGAAAGGAGAGGGTTCAGGCAGAAGGTCCGAGCCAAGGGTTTATTCATTAGTGCCGACGGGGAGTCAGAGACCAACGTGGTTTGTTCTTTGACACGAGGTTAGTATCAATGCAGGGGGTCTTTTAATTCATCAACTCTAGACAAAAAGTCTGGGCCGAAGGAAAGAGGTCTTTTTGTTCTCTGGCCGGGATAGGATGCCTGAATCAGAGTGATAGAGGTCTTTTTGTTCTTTAATGCGTCAGGGATGCTAACTATATGAGTGGTCTTTTTGTTCTCTAGTCGGACGAAAGGTCCGATCCAGAGTGGAAGGGTCTTTTGGTTCTCTAGCTGAACGGAAAGTCCAACTCAGAGTGGAAGGGTCTTTTTGTTATCTAACCGAACGGAAGGTCCGACTCTGAGTGGAAGGGTATTTTTGTTCTCTAACTGAACAGAACGTCCGACTAAGAGTGGAAGGGTCTTTTTGTTCGTGGCTTTGGACGGAAGGTCCGAGCCGCAGATTTATTCGTCGGTCAGATAGAATGGAGTAGTGTTTTCTCTTCTCTCTTTTTTTCCTTCCTTTCTTTCTTATTTTCTTCTTCTTTTTCTTCTTCTTCTTTTTCTCTTTTTTTTGAGTGAATATTGCATAGCCTCATGGGAGATCTAAGAAGCATGCTTGCTCCACATGAGGTGCGGGGTTTGATTGTTCATCGAATCGGGGAAGCGATGCATGATTTAGTTTCAAGTGCTTTCCATTAAGGGGTGGGAATTGAGTCTCCCATCTATGGTTGACAACTACATATGCACCTCCTTCGTAAACTTTTTGGACAATATAGAGCCCAAGCTAGTTTTCATTTAGCTTGCCCTTAGATTTGACAGCCATGACCTCCCTTCTTTTAACCATCATGAGATCGCCTTTATTGAATTCATCCCATTTCACAAGCTTGTCGAAGGTGCAGGATCTGCGGGCCTGATAGACCTGTATGTTTTTTTGAGCCTGGAGTTACTTCCCTTCTAAGTCAGAGAGCTCTTCCAATCTTCATTCTACATTCGTTTGGTCATCTTTGACCAATTCATGTTGGATTGTGACCCGAAGTGAGGGTACCTCTAGTTCAATTAGGACGACTACTTTTGAGCTGTACACAAAAGAGAAGGACAAACATCGTGTTGGAGTTTTATAGATGGTATGGTATGCCCACAGTGTTGTCCTCCTGGTTTTGATGATGTCTACCATGATGTGATTTATTATTTTGTTATCTGACACTTGATGCCTTGGCCACCCTGAAGAAGTTAGGGAAGCCCACCACGGGAGGGAAGCTCCCAAATTGCACCAAGACCGTTAGGTATCCCTCCCTGGTGTGGCTTGTAATGACTAATGGTTTGTTGGCACACAAAATATGTTCAATGGCAATCACGCCAGAACAACAAAAGAATTCGGCCCGTCAAAGTGCAAAAGTCGAAGAAGATCAATACACAAGGGACTTCTCAAACTACTGGAGCCTCAAGTCATCTGACACGAGCTTAAGGGACTTCACCTCAGGAGGATCAGAAGAATTCCACAACAAACCGGCAGTGCCGCTCGGCCTGCCCAATTGAACCGGCATCGACTCGACTGCGCTGAACAAACACCATCCTTCGTTCGATCAGGGACGGGAATGCACCAGGTGGTCTGCGACCAGATAAGAAACCCTCCAGGGTTGATAAAACATCTCTGGCCCCTCAGAACAAGGTGCCAAAGGCCCTATCAGTGGAAGAGCTGAGTAACTCGACACGGGTATGTCTTCTCACCAATTAGGTCCGTTAGGGACCAAATGGCTGCCCAGCCAGGGCGAAAGTATCCTGGGTAGTGGCCCACTCACCGAGAAAGCTACAAATACAAGTGAAGCCAGGTCAGTAGCACAAACTACAGTGTCGAAGGCCATGTCAGCGAAAAACCCAAGTGTCCGAACAAAAGGCACAAATGGTTCTAGAATTGGCCATTCAATGGCCTGAAGGCTTTACCAATACTTCTCGTAGCGATTTCACAAAGCTGCCATGAGATGAAGTATCAAGTCAACTCTCGGAGCTAGTCCGAGGCCCACAGCCCAACTCATGTCCGAACAAACGAGACGAAATAGGCTAATCTGATGCGCCCCCTTTCCCGGCGCGCTCCATTTCCCGATGCCATATCGCCCAACGTGCAAAAAGATATGCCCGAAGGCCCTTGGTGGTGCGCTCACCCCGCGCTGGGTAAGGTCACAACCGGGGCATGCTATAAGAAGCCCATCCGTGGCAGATGAAAGGAGGGCGATCGCCGCTAGAGGAGGAAAAAGAAGTGAAGAGAGTAGAGGCTTGGGGAGTAAGAAAGGGTTAGGTAGGTCATCCTGAGCTGCCGTCTACCGTCCGTCAATAGGGAAGAGAGGTCCGAAGCGAAGGGAGAGAAGGAGCTTTTCGATACTCTATTTCACTGCAAAAAACATAGGTGGGTTCCAATGTCTAGATCCGATTGTCTTCCCCTCCTTTCTCTTCTGGCTAGAGTCTGCTTTGTCCTGTAAGGAGATGGACGATGATATGAGCCCACAATCTCTCCTTTAATTCCCTTGATTTCTTGCTCTTCTTGTATCCCTATTTATTTCTAATGTAAGGGTTTAATCGGCCGTAATAATACAATCCAACCATAAAATAAAAATACATACTCAATACACACAAATACAAAAAAGTATGTATTTAGGAATACATACTTAGGACGCCGAGGTTTCAAGAAGCTGAGTCTCAGAGCCACAAGCTCGGTGGTGTCGGGGTGGCGCGGCGTCGACTCCGTGTGACTGGTCTGGTGGTGTTCCCACTAACCCTCCCGGGACGGCTGGAACTCGACTATATCTAGTAAGGTGGGACAATGCTCTGGTAGTGCTCCAACAGGTCTGGATCGAGACGCTGGAGATCTTCCCAGTTGATCTAGGAATCATCAGAAGGAGGATGGTCTCGCCAGCGGACAAGGTAGTGCAGGTAAACCCTGCTCCGTGTAGTTGTCACCCGCTCATCCAGTATCCTCTTAATTTACTCGAGTGGTGCTCTCAAGGCTGATGGATGCACAGGGGTGGGCTCACTCTCAATGGGAGGAGAAGGCTCGAAACGGTCACTAGGAATCACTATGGGTTCCTTATAGGCCACCAGATCTGCCACATTAAAGGTAGAGCTAATCTCATATTTGGGAGGTAAGTCCACAATATATACATTGGAGCTAATCTTCCATAGTATTTGGAAGGGACCATCACTACGGACTTGTAAATTTTTTAACGGCTCTCGAGGGGAGTCATTCGGGTCAAACCTGTACCATAACTAAGTCACCTTCTTGAAACTCGTGGTGACGCCTATGCGAATCAGCCAATCGTTTGTAAGTCTTATTACTAAGACTTATTTGCTTGCTTAATTGACTCGTGCAAACTCTTGACATGTTATGCAAACTCCTCGGCTGACTTGGAAGTCCTAGACTCGAGGGGAAGGGAAATGGGATCCACTGGTTTTCTAGGTTTGTATCCACGCACGACCTCAAATGGTCTCATACCTATGGACCTATTGATATAGCTATTATATGCAAATTCGGCTCTGGGCAAGAGAAGATCCCAATTGCTAGAATGATCCCCTACAAGACACCTCAATAGATTCCCTAAACTCCTATTGACGATCTTTGTTTGCCCATCAGTTTGTGGGTGATAGGCAGTGGAGAATTTAAGCTTAGTGCCAACTAGGTGTCAAAGTGTCTTCCAAAAATAACTAGTGAATTGGACATCCCGATCAGACACTATAGTTTGGGGGAGACCATGCAGACACACGACTTCATCAAAGAAGAGGTGGGCTACTCTAGATGCATCAGATGTTTTGGAACATGAAATGAAATGGGCTATCTTAGAGAACCGATCAACTATAGTAAGGATGGAGTGATGTTTGTAAGCAGTACGAGGTAAACCAATGATGAAATCCATGCTCACATCAACCCATGGTCTATCAGGAATGGGGAGAGTCCAAGGCTTAATAAAAAGAGGGGAGTTACAAATAGGGGAGTACAAAGTTGATCCCCCACGCCCGCATGAAATGCCTGTGCCAAGGGTCTCAGTCAATATGATATCTATATGTCAACAGCTGCTTGAAGAAGTGCCAGAGGCTTGTAGCCGACACACCTATAAAGACAATAGCTTGAAACATGAAAAAGAGCAAAGAAACTGGCAAGCAATGCCAACAAAGAAGAAAACAAGACTGGTACCGCGCTTGCCTACAGAGGTCCGGGTTTATGGAGTCATGGCCTATCCCACTCCACCAGCAATCATCAATCGTGGGCATATGAAGAAGCCAACTCAGCCATAGAACAACTACAAGCCATTACAAAAGGGCTTGATAACCATGAGCAGCCAAAGAACCAGTCTATGTAGCTCAAGAAGCATGTCCCTCAATGATGCAATGAGTCCCACCAGTTAAGAAAAAGAACTGAAGAAAAAGTAGAAAAGCTGAATGCATCAAATAGCCCACTATGGGGGCAGGTGCCGACCATGAAGGGAAAGAAAAAGAAGAGTGCAAAGGCTAAAAGGAGGAATCTTATTTTCTCCTGCAACACACTGTCAGCATCTTCCAGCGGGGCGCAAACAGCTAATGAAGATGACGAAGAAATCTGCTTTATACCTAAGGAAGTAATTCCAACCAAAACTCTTGCCTCTCACCTTGCTACCAGGTCTGGGAGAATGTCAAAGCAGTGCTCACCGCCTAATAAGGAGGCCCAACACCACATTCCTCCTCCACCCAGAGGCATAGAACTAAGGGAGTCTGTCTCGAAGGAGCTAGCTATAGCCGACAATGATGGCGGGAGGCCATTCATCTTGCACAAATCAGAGACGGAAGGTAGTAGCACTCTTGTCCCTTTCTTACAATACCCTTCTATGATGGCACTACTACACCAGAAGCAATAGGAGATTGAAATGTTAAGAAGGTAGCTAAGTGAAATGAACATAAATCCATCTATGCCACAATTGATGAGACATCTATATATGATAGCCCAAGACAGTGCTAGCTCATATGAAGCTTCAACACGGTCAGCAATGCTCCGAACAGTACATGATCATTCAGGGGGCATCCTCCCTCAGCCATTCCAACCCATGGTCCCCTCGGTAACTCAGGGGGTAAATAATACATCTCCGGCAATAACGTCAATGAGGCCGCATATGCAACCAACTGCCCTACATCCGAGCTCAGCAGGTCTAGCCACAATGGACATGCCAAAGGCGGGACAAGCAATGAATACAAAGACGGCTGAAGACGAAGTCACCGAGGCCAAATTACAAGCAACTAAACAGAAAAATAACGAGTCCGTCAAGGACTACATAAGCAGATGGAGGATCAGGAACATGGTCATGTAGAGAAAAATCACAGGATTCTAGAATTATGCTTATGCAAGAATTATATTGTCATAGTTTAAAGTTATTAAATTTTAAACATGTGTGAATTTTCTGTTGATCTGATAAATAACGACTGCAGGGAAGTCGCTAATCAACTAACGCCTTGGAGAAGGGCGTGTTTAAAGAAAATAGCGCCTCAGGTCAGGTCGCTACTTCTCTGTAAACCAGAACTCTATAAAACGTGATGGAAATTACGGTAACTATACTCATATGCATGCATGATCCTATTAGTTTTAGTTTAATCCAGAACTTGAGAAATAGATCCTACCTTTTTGTGATGTCGGGCGATGAACTGGGTACTTTGGGGAAGAAGAAAAGACACTCTGTTATAAACAGAGTTATAGCACACCACTAAGAGAAGATGACTACGGGTTCCCTCTTGCCGCAGCAGCACGCAGGAGGAAAGCAGCAAGAAGAAGACAGCAAGGGGTCAATTAGCTTCCTTCTACTAAAGTTCCTGTATCACACAGGGAACAAGAATTAAGAGGAAGCAGAAATAATTAATAAAGAAGACCAACTTCCTTACCGTAGCTTGGCAGCGATTGATGAACAGGAGGTTTAAGGGTTGATGGCAGGGGTATTTATAGGGTAAAGAAACATGTAGTTCATTGGAGTCCGATTGGGGTTGGGTTTTGATTGGAAAAGAATCCCATTAGAATATTAGTTTTCCCCCATCTTAATCCTTTCCCAATATAATTCTTACCCGTTTAGTTCCCGTGTTCCATCTCAGTTCCATGTTCGAACCAAACACGACAACAGGTTTCCGTTTTACGATTCTCAGTGAAATAGCGCCTTGTCTGAGGGCGCTATTTAATTGACGACAGGGCCAGGGGCGTGAGTTTGTAATTTAGCGCCTTGGCACAATGTCCTCATTTTAATAGTTGGCGCCTTGAGTCTGGGCGTTAATTACTTCCCTACTCCAAGTAGGATTCTTACTGTCGTTTGAAATGATTTGATGTCTTTTTACAGAGCCGTTAATTAATAAAATGGTGACTTGATGGAAGTCGCTATTCATAATTTTATCTAAAATTTTATTTTAAAAATTTAGGGTTGCTGCAATAGTCCTTCCTACGAGACAAAAACATGCCAAATGATTAATATTCTTGGGGAGGGCCCCAGGGCCCTTTACCTTGGTGAAAAGATGAAGGGAGGCTAAGTCCCACCGGACGTGCCAACTCTATTGGGATGGATTTTTATTTTTATTTTTATTTTATTTTATTATTTTTTAAAGATTATTTAGTGCGTAGGCGTACCCATCACACTTGTGACAACTTTATTATGTGCATTGTCTAACTAATCAGACGAAGGTAGAGAATCATGTCGGGACCAAAAGTCCGCCATACCATAAAGGTTATGACGTTAATTATGTCCTTCCGAAAGTAGGACAACCCTTAATTAATCACCAAGATAAAGAAGCCCCCAGACAAGGAATGATGATATGTTGTACCCTTATTGAGGTCACCAGAAGACATGCCGAATAGTTGGTGAGCCCCCGCAACCGGTGGGTGATTGAAAAATCGAAAGATACTAAAACGAATGAGATGACAGAAAATGCATGCACGACAAAAGGTATGAAATATAATGTTCATCTTTGATTCACAGTCGGATCAAGAATGAGAACAGACAGAATACAATTAGTTCACTTATACCCCTCCTGTTGATTGGGAGTCATGCTGTGAGGACTCAACAAACCCCTGTCAGTACTGGGATTGGTCAAACAAAAGTTGAAATCTAATGGAATACAGGAATAGACAGGTGATACGATGGCCTTCACAGTAGGGAAGCCCCTTATCTGGCGGCCCTTCATAACTAGAAAATCTCTGATCAGGCTGGCATAAGCATTTTCTATTCTTTCTTTTTTTTATATGGAAAATGTAATGATCCGACAGGCACACGAAAGAAGTGATCTAGCGGGCATACAAAGAGGTGATCTGGTGGGCGAGTAGCACGCCAGATCAGTTAAAGCTGATCCGATGATGCTCACTACCACCGGGTCACTCCCTTTGATCCCTTTGGATGGCTTTAAACAAGAAGAATAAGAAGGTGGCATGGGGAAGGACCAGCCATGGCCATCTTGGGTACTCCACAGAGCCCAGAAACATCACATGACTCGAAAGTTAGTGTATGACAATGATGGATAATGGATTGACATAGAGTCTTGTAAAACGGTGGCACACACCACACTCTATCTCATACAGAGTTTCCTGTGCGCTATATCCCTCACGCATGGGGGTAGCAGAGATCATGCCTGAGAAAATGCAAACCCCTAGCTCCTGTTAAGGAGGTAGGTCATTCCTGCAACTTGCCGCAGAAAATGCAGACGTGACCTATTAGTACAATCAAACCAAACCACTGCACGTAGGGAGGGGGAGCTTACGGATGGGGCATGTTGTACAACACTTACCCTTGCACAGGAGGGGGGAACACGGGGAAGGGAAAGATGAACTAGCTCCCGACACACAATTCTGCTTGATAGAACCAACTTGTGTCTCTTATTACACTGTGCACAAAGGTCCGAAGAGGATGCCATCAGTGTTCAGACGGATCTGGTGAAGTGTAGAGGTGCTCCAGGAAATTTGGTGTCATTCCAAGGTCACAAGAGGGTGGGGCAGGTCAGAGAAGATGACCTACGCGAATCTATCCCGCAGGATAGGTCTGTGCAGTTGGCGTGCAGAGGTTGGTGCCCTCTTCACAGAACTCAGAACGAGGCGAGACCTACAGAGTTGGAAGTAGAACTAAAACCTCTACGTACCATTAAAATTTGAGTGCCATATGAACACCAAGCAAGGGGTGGTCATCTCTGTAGTGAGGCTCTATTTTCTGGGCATGTAGATAGGCATGGCTAGGGTGTGCGGGGCGGTGCGACTAGCACGGATCTCCAAACATGCTCAGACCACTTGGAGTTTTTCCAAATGTAGAAAGGAACGTCTCAGAGAAAGGGAATGGCCAGAATATCAACAGGGAGGGCGTGGCATGGTCTGCGTCCTTGGTCCGTGTCCTGGGTGAACAGACACACGTAGGCCTTGCGCAGTCGCACGAAAACTGATGTCGCGAGCAATGCCGAGGTCAAAATGACATGAGACCACTTCTGGATTGAATCTGACTCAAAGTAGAACAAACCCACAGAAGGGCTCACTCAGATTCACGTTGTGGACACCAGGGGATCTTTAGCAACCGGTGCTCTAGGTGCTGGCTCGGATCTACAGGTAGCAGATTAGGGAAAAACTCCAACGTAGTGAGAGGGGTCGATGCTGTGGGTTCCCTGAGTCACCGTGGGTAAGCCTGGGAGAGGGGGATTTGTGGGTAGTAGTGGGGAAGGGTTGAGGAGGGTAGGAGGACATGGGGTTGTAGGAGATGGGTGACTAGGGTTAGGGTTTGGGTGTGCGGCTGGCTAAGGATGAGGGATGGGGGGCACGGCTGGGATCTCTTGGGAGGGGAAGAAAATATTTAGTTTTGGTAATTTTTGTGAAGGATTGGAGAAATTCTAGGGGAATTAGAATTACTTTGAGGGAAAATAGGAAGGATTGGAGGGCTGAGATTTGATTTGGGAAGGAAATTAGGCAAGGATAAGGTGATAGGGGGGTTGGTTTCTAGACGAGGAAAGAGATGAGATATTCTAGGAGGGAGATATTTAAGATCTGCCAAAGGGAGAGATTAATACAGCTTCCTAAACCGGACAATGATTTGGTGACCGGTATGATGCATCGGCATGGTTACTACCTATATCACCGTGCCATGGGACATGTAATATATGATTGTCCCACCTTCAAAGATATAGCTGAGGATTTGATTATCTGGCGAATTATAAAAGTAAGTGATGGCTCCCAAGGTCCCTCCATGCGTTCCCCATGGGGACAATCGCCATTTTCAGTAAATGTTATACATGCGTCCACTTCCCATGGGAAGTCAACGGCACAGACTCCGGAGGTTGGGCCCACCTCAGATGAATCCCCGAAGAGGTGCCTTGAATGGCGACCCTGGCAGGACCTAGAGTCCTTATCTTTTCCAAAAAAAGAAACTCAAAACTGCTGGATATTTTGTTGGGCAGAAAGGAAATTTTGGTGTGCGATCTTCCACACCCTGCCCAAACCAACTCTCCCCACTTGGAGCAAGATTCCCTTGCCTCGTGGAAGAATGGAAAGGACCAAGATGCTCACTTTAAAATTCAAACCATCCCTCGGCAAGGGGCTGTAGGCTCGTCTCAGAGTAGCACTCAGAGGAATGCCACGAGCCGGACTGATCCTCAAAGTGGCAATCCGTGTATTTCCACTAAAGGGTCTATTACCTCTCCCAGAAGAGGTGAAGCATTTGTTTTCAAGCACACTCCTAGGTCAAGCATGCTAGATGAAGAGCATAAAACAGCGGTACCGGGAATGGAGGAGGTCGGGCCTCCCCACAGGAGTTCCAATTCAAGCCCTAAAGGCCTGGTCCGAGCTCCAATCGTTGCAGCCACGAGTGAGTCGCGTCAGCACCGACTCCAGTCAAATCTCCAGGAGACTCAGAAAGGCAAGGCACCGAAGGCCGTTGGCAAGTCTGAGCCTAAGCAGGTGCATCAAAATAACCCCCAATTGCTGAACAGTGCCACAGGTTCCGGGAGGACACAAAATAATAAGGCTGAGATGGGGCCATGCAAGTTGGGCCCTGGGCTTGATAGTCAGTAGGTCGGTAAAGGGCCCGACGTTCTTCACAGCTTTGACTCTCTTGTGGCCGAATTTCAAGAATTGCCTCCTGAAATTGTGGAGAGGGCAATCAACGCAACCTTCTAGACTCTTGAGACAGGGGGTGAGTGGGCTAATGTCACCTCCAGAAAGAACCCCCATTTAAAGTTGTTCAAAGGAAAGACCCATCCTATTACTATAAAGGCCAAGGACACTGCTCAGACATCCACAAGAAAGGCCGCCCCGTCTGAAGAAGAGCTGGCGCGAGCCAAGAAGCAGGAAAAGAACAGGAGAAAGAATTTGAAGAGGAGACTAAAGAAGCAGGCCGAGAAATATTTGTTGTTGAAGTGCTCAACAAACTCGGCCCATGTAACAGGGTCTTGTCCCAATGTGGCTTCTATGGACTCCCACCAGAATCGGGCGTCCCTTTCCAATTGGAAAGTAGCTAGTAGCACCTTCTCTTCGTTCGTGCATTGCATAACACGGAATATGCTTTCAACCTGTCTCAGCTAGTGTTCGGCATCATCGGGGTAGGATGAGCCAATAAACTTCGGCGGGTTCATATTACAGAAACTCCGATGGAGTTCGCCTGCTCCTTGATTTGCTCCGCCTTGCGCTACTTGCTATAGCGCTTGTGTAAGGCCTTGTACCACGCGTTGCATGTTACGCCACTGAGCACGTTCGGCGGCCATGGTCCTACAATTATTTAAAATAATTATATTAGTATATAATTTAACCAAGAGTTTAACTTCCTAAGTTATCTTAAACCATGGTTCTACCCAATCTCACTGGGTAGAGGTTTAAACCTATCCTTGGACTTGGGTTCCCAAGATCGAAACCAGGCTCTGATACCACAAAAACTGTCACGCCCCGAGCGCGGAAGGAACCCGGAGACGCGATGAGTTTATATATCAATCATGTCAATCAGAGCATAAGTGTATTCGACACATAGACAGAGCGCGCATAAGTAGAGATAACCAAGTCCTTTATTCATTATAACCTTAAAATATTTCTATTACAACTTTCATAATGAACTAAGAACACTCTTGACTTAAAAAAATAAAATTACAATGATTGACTCAAGAAAATAGGAAACTCAGGACTAGATAACGACACTGATGGTTGGAATGGCTCTACGCTCTTCACTCTTGTCCATCCCCATCCAATTGAGCTTCGTCATCAGGATTGCCTAAAAAATAGGGTAAAACACTAGGTGAGCGAACGCTCAGTAAGAATTATATCTCAAGAACTCACTTGCTTAAAGTAATTACATGTTGCATGAATGCGGGTATAGCTATGCATGGATGAATACACACAAAAACGACAAGAGAAAGAGTATTGCAGGAGATAATAGAATGATCTTAGCAAGATTTCAAGATTTCATGTAAGTATATCAAGATGGTCAAGCATGTAAATATATCAAGTCATATCATATGAATTGACTATCATGTTATCAAGCAAGTAAATATCTGTTCCGGGCCACGCAAGTCATGTCATGTCAAGTCAAGTCAAGTATGATTCGTAAAATGTCAATCAAGCAAGTCATGCACTTCGGTGCAATGCCACACCGTGATCAATAGTAGCTCCCATGGGCACAAGTACTTTCGGGTGCTCCTCCCAGGACCAGATCGGGCTCTATATGCGCAAGCATTGAGTCATGTATATTTTCGACATCCACTATAGTTATAGGGTTTAGGCGGACCAGCCTCAGGGGGAAGGCTGGTCTGCCTAAACCTTACACCAGGGGGGGTTTAGGCGGATTGGCGGGGCTTTTTTTTTAATAAAAAAGTTTTTTTTATTTAATGGGGGGTTTAGGTAGACCAGCCCAGGGTGCTGGAGGGAGAGAGAGGGGCGGCCCCACCTCTATAAAATCCCTATTTTTGATTTTTTTTTCTTCCTAATTTGGCCAAGAAGAAAAGGACAAGAGGATACGTGGAGTTTGCTTGTGTGCGTTGACTTGAGGGCTGACCCTCCTGTGCCGTCATGTGCATTGTTTGCGGTCGCTTCCATGTACTTGTACGGTGAACAAATCTCTGCGTGAACTTTTCACCTTGGGATCAAGGGATAGCATGAACTGGGACTAGACGGGGTCGTGGGGCCACTGGGCTGGGAGGAGGAGGCGACCCCAAGGGAGTTCACCCTCTCGGGGGGCGGGGGGCGCCCTGGGGCGAGCTAGCCCCGGGTGCATTGCAACCCCGAGGGATGGCCCCTGGGGGTCGTCTTTCATCGTCTGGGGGTGTCCTTCGAGGGACACGGGGCTTCGGGGTGCTAGGATTGGCCCGTGGGGGCAGTTGTTTGTCAGGTCATGAGGGCCGCTCGCAAGGTGTTTGGGTAAATGCCTGACACCCCCCGGGTTGTCGAACGACTTGGCTAACGAGCTGAGGGGCCTCGAGATGGGCCTTAGGCTGAGGATGAGAGCCCGTGGGAGCTAAGGAGGGGCACCTTGGGTACATGGGTCAGGCCTCGTGTTGCGTGTCACATTACACGGCGGGTTGGTAGGGTGGCCTCGGGTTGGCCCGAGAGCTGAACATAAGTGGCCCGTGGCCACGTGTCTGAGGGTCTGGGGTGGCCCTAGCTTGCTGGAGGGTCGTTGTAAAACCCCATTAGTATGCTGGAAACCGTGGGTCGGCCCGTCGTTTGCTGTAGAAAGGCTGGAATATACGTGCCCACAAGGTGTTCGGGAAAATGTCGAGCACACGTGTGTGAGCCGTATATGCGTACTGTAGGCCTCCAAAGCCTATGGTTGACTTAATTAGGCCTCCCTTTGGCCTTGGAGAGTTGAAAGAAGGCGTCTCAGGGTGGCCCCCTGACCTTTTCACTGGGTGCCACGTGGCGTGGCCTAGAGTTGGAGCGCCCCCGGGTGGGCCCCGGGCGGCCATGTAGAGTGCGGGCAAAGTCCGTAGTTGAGTGGTCGGGAATAGTCCCAGTTAGTTGTTGGCGTAGTCGCATGTCACGGTAAGCCAGTTAGGACCCTTGGCCAGACCCAAGAAGTCGTAGAAAGGGCTAGGTATCCCACGCCTTAAAGGTGTTTGGGGAAATTCTCAAACCCTTAAAGAGAAGACCAAAGTTCTATTTGACTGGGTTACCCAGTACAACCAGGTCACTCTGCTTGAGCTGAAAAGGCCAGAAGACCTCAAGAGAAGACACAGTCCAAGATTCTGCCCCTACCACCAGATGCTGGGGCAT
Source organism: Amorphophallus titanum (assembly GCA_024336825.1). Lineage (NCBI taxonomy): Eukaryota > Viridiplantae > Streptophyta > Magnoliopsida > Alismatales > Araceae > Amorphophallus > Amorphophallus titanum. The sequence continues at coordinate 6,493,224 of JANBPO010004741.1, read as the reverse complement.
CAAATTGAAGACTGCTATGTGTTTAAAGATGTAATTGAAGGCATGATAAAGAAGGGTGAAATTGAAATGGGAGAGTACAAAGTTGATCCCCCATAACCCCATGAAGCGCCCCTAAGAAGGGCTGCCGCCAATATGATTTCTTTGTATCAGGCATTGCCTGAAGAAATTGCGGAAGCCAGCACTCAACACCCTTACGAGGCATGCTTTCTGGCACCTGTAAAGGAACGACAGGGATGGCAACAGGTCCCTGCAAAGACCAAGAAGAAAATTACACCTCACCTGAAGGTAGGGGCACATATCCGTGGTATGACGCCACGATCTATTCCTCCTACCCCGGCACCAGTGTGGGTTGATCAGCCTACAGTAATCAGAATATCCACCCGTAACCGGAGAAGACAGACTCCATTGCTGGTGAATAAAGAAATCAGCCTGGAACTCCGATGGCTTCAAGCCTACATAGATGGACTGGACGAATATGAACAGTCTAAATTGTAGCCCTTGTTGATAAAAGACCATGTCCCGTGGAAGGAATTGGAGTAGCTCTCGTTGGAATGAAAGGAAGAGGCCGACAAAGCAACAGAAGAAGATGACAACCTGTTCTGGGGGCAGGCGCCGATCAAGGAAAAGCAAAAGAAGAAGAGGAAGGCTCGTAAGGCTAAAATGGAGATAGTACTCTCCTGCAACACTCTTTCCTCCCTCTTCAAGCTGCCCGAAGAAGATGACGATGAAGAAATATGTTTCACGCCTGCAGTTGAGGCAAGCTAGGTCGAGGGCACAACTGGTGCCCATGCAAATCGGTCAGGTCAAAAATGGGGGCTCCCACCGCACGCTAACCACAATATTATTTTCAGAGGGGAGCAACCCTATAAAATACCCCCTCCAGAGGTCAAGGGAGTTTAGATCCCTCCTCCACCAGGGCTGTACAATCAAAGTGGGGGCAAGGGTGGTATCCTTTCCTTCCTTGAATTTCTGAAGATGTCTAAGGGCAAGCAACCGTGCCAAGAAGCCAACTCTGCAATCGGGGGCACCCTCCCGCAACCTCAGCAATTCTCTGACCCGCCAGATGAGGAAAAGACCAAGCCAACGGTAGACACTGGAAAGTAGCAAGATGACATTACCGTACCACAAGAAGACTCAGACCCAGAGTCCAATGAAGCAGGTCCATCATGGACCATAACACAAGGTTCCTCTAAGCCAAGATGGGCAGAGGAGATGAAGCTATCAAATCGGGCACGAGTGTGCGCTTAGCGGGTGAGTCCGCTCGAGTGAAGCTACCGGTCCGTGAGTTACTTACTTGCTAGGTCTGAGGGTCATTGGGTTGGTCCCTAGGTTGTTTCACATCACACACTCTGTCACAGCGGTTGAGCTAGCCACTGCCACTTGCTCCTCACCAATGCTTGCCTCTGATCCCAAAACCATTAACACGCCAAAATGTTTATCGAGAAGTGAAGAAAATCACCAAAAGATGCTAGGCTCGAAGGTTGCTACACCACTAGCCACTGGACATCATTCCCTCGAATATGTTCAAGCTAACACCAATCTGTTCTTTATTCCCGAATCCTCAAAAATATCCATCTCCTGAGCTACTGCCGTGTGGACCACCAAGCCAAGAGCTACAACATGAACAATGATCGACACTTGTCAATGCTCATCCTCCAATCCTGAATTTATCGCGAAACCTTCACATCTCATATGCCGCCTTGAGCGGTGCATCCAAGGTGGTGCACAATGACCCCAAATTCTACAATCTGGGCCACAGATCAAGCCACCGCTATACAATCTTGAACCAAATTTGGGACCAACACATCCCATTCACACGCAGACGCAAAGGACTTAGAGCTCATAGGGACAACTCTGCCCAATCCTGCCTTGAAATATGTAAAAATAATCAAGACTGGCATGTCATCTCTGACGCCATAGAGCATGACGAGAAAATGAGGCTCAATAACCAGCAACTCATCAAGAAAATCCTTTGCTTGCCCGAGCACAACCCTCGATCGCAACGTCCATTCCACCATCTCGAGTCACGTTCTCGACACCTCAGGGGCTGGATAAATCTCAAACTGGGGTGGCCAAACATAATATTAACACCTTAGAACACACTCACGGCCACTTAACCATGAACGATCCTCACCAGTCGCCTAACTTCGCTGTAGATTCCTCGAACACTGTGCCACAGCATCGCACTTGCGGGCAAACTCTACCCAACGCAGCATGATCGAGACCACCATCAATGGGGAAGGAAGCTCTCTATTCATTCCTCGAGCCCCGCACTGGCCATCCATGAAAATTGCAACCGCCTTCACCGTGCCAACTCAGCGCATTCGAGCTCTCACGCGAGAAACAAAAGTGGAAATGAAACACGAAACCCTATGCCAGTTTTCGAATGTACTGGACCTTATGGACTCTGATCACTGCAATATCTCGAATTCTCATGTACATCCATAACACTCGCTCTGATACCATCTGTAATGAACCAAGATCCAGATATCGGGAATCACCCAATACCATTCGAATCCTGGCCTGCTACCCACGAGCCGGAGGGTGCGGAAGGGCTAAAAGGAGTGTGGAGGTACATAGAAATAGGAAGATCCTCGGAAAACACACAACGCGCCTACAACATCCCAGAGCCTGAAAACACATCGGTTCACCCTACACAGGGGTCCGAAGGCTCGACAACCAAAAATATGATTAAATCACAAAATGTGATACGGGACTCACAACAGTGCTCTGAAACCCACAAATTCTAATCAGAAAAATCCAGGGTGTCACAGTCCTCCCCTCCTTACAGAAATTTCATCCTCAAAATTTAAGGCAACCACCATGACACAAGGGAAGAACAACTTATCATATTCACAATGCTCCTAGAGCTCCAGCCAAACCTTGATTCTCGTGAAACCATCTCTCTCGAGGGACACAACCAGACCACCACCAAAAATAGAAACATCTCGCTCCATAACACCACACACATCGATTCTTAGAGCAAGCATAGCACATGCAAGGATACAAGTCTTGCCTTACCTTAGCCAGAACAAAATTCTAGTCATGGCATCGCTACCACCATCTCGCTCACCGAGGAGACGTAATCCTCATTATGAGAAATTGCCACCGATCAAATCGCATGCTCGACGGACCAATCCAAACACCAGCTTCTCAACTGGCAGATCAACCTCATGCACGGTGCAAGGGACAACCATTACTGAGCCTCAACCAGCTCACACAGTCATCTTAACTCACTGCCACAAATCTGTTGGTTCCACATTATGAACCAGCTCATACCTGGCAAGCCTAATGCCAACAATAGCACTGGACCAACTCCGGTCCAAACACAACCTTCAAAAAATTTGAGACCCAATCCAGGAGAAGTTATATCTTATAATCGGCCACCAAAGGCCTCGCTTGCACATGGCTCTTGCCATTCTTTACTCACAACGACTGACATATTTTATTTGTGAAAATCCATTCGCCAGTCACCTATTACTCGTCAACAGGAAACCTTACTTACTCAACTTCCTCTTTCCTGCTCCTTCACCAAGCCTGATAAACACATTCCAAATCTCGAAAGGCCATCCGTTGACTCTTACACTGGCCATCACTGCTGTGAATGTGTCACTTAGAGTGAAAGTGAAAAATAGTTAAGTTAAGCATAAGCATGTGTGTTGCCAGAGAAAAGAAAGGGGAGCACGTGGTGCTCGATTGGGACGTGATCGCCAAAGGAAAATCATCAATATTAATGAAAGGAGTGATCACGAAAAATACCTAATGAGCGGGTGTATGGGTTCTGCTTCCTCCTTCAACTGGCTGGCCGGCTAAGGGGGTGTTTTGAACTGATTACCCTAAAACAAGTATAGAAAAGACAAGAAAAGGCACCGAATTAGATCAGGTCGTGCAATATCAGCTCTTAATTAGAACAAACATATGCATATGAAAAATGGACACACCTTGTGTGTTGAAAATGATGGCGAACAAAATGGCAAGCAACATGACCCTCGGAGAAATGTGAAGGGGTAAGTGATGCCCCCATCATAAGGTCGATGCTAGTCCCCTGACCCATGCATAAGGTCGATGCGACCTTGCGCTATCTTAAGCATAAAGTCGATGCTAGTAGCATTCTTCTTGTGTTAATGTTAGTGCATAGGTCAGTGTGTCACACTTAGGTCGATGCTAGCAGACATTGTCTTATATGTTGAAATCTGTGCTAGCACATTGATTTGCTACACATAACGAATCCTGAGACATGTAGTTAGAGCATATCATCAAATAGCTAACACTCCTGTCTGTTGTATTGCTAGATCAGTCACATGATTGAACATATGCTGGGTGTACTGACAACTTGTGAACTTCTCTCACGTAGAACTTAAAGTACCAGGTTAATGGAATGTGATCTAAGGCAAGGAATGGGACAGATGATCCTGCCATGTGGACAGCTACAGTGCTGAGATTCTGACGCGTGGAACCTCGAAGGTTCAGATCTGAGTGAAACTTCTTGCGAGAACATGGTGACCACACACAGATTATCTCCTACCTGTAAAAGGAGGATAATCGCCCAAAATTTGATCAGTGAGACACAGAGAGAGCGAAGCAGCAGAGAGAGGCACAAAGTAGTAGAGGATTGGAGGGCAGAAAGGAGGAGAAAGCAGAGTAACATGTGTGGTTTGTGAGTTTGAGAGATTTGGTATCCGTCCTGGCTTCGGGTTCAAAACCAAAGTCAGATTGCTCGATCTAAGCTACATTTTTTTTATTCTTGTCTTCGCTTTCTTTGTTCCCGTATTCTCATTCTTGTTGATTTAAGCTGTGTATCGGCGATTGCTGGCAAGCTGTAAGGCCCTGCGACAGAGGTGGATTCCTCTAGGTAGCAAAGTTGTAAGACTCAGCAGGGTGTAGGGAACTTGTTCCCCAAAGCTGTGAATCAGCAGACTTAAGCTGTGTATCACCAATGAATCCTTACTCAGTTGAGTAAGGGGTGGATGTAGATCTCTGCAGGAGATCGAACCACCTAAAAATCTCATGTCTATGCTTGATGGTTTGTGATTTTTGTGTATATACAACTATCTGTTATCTTTCTTCTATTGCTGGATATATTGAGCATTCGTGAGAGTGAAGAAGGTATATCAAAAGACACTACTTGAAGGATAGGTTAGGCCTATCTGAAAAGCAACCTTTCTTGCGTGAGTAGACTCATTGAGTCTTACCTTTGCAAAGTACCTCTTCACATCTCATCTGTCTGCAATTTATTTTTGCCTGTGTTAGGATTTATCTGACAATTTGAATTCAATCATCCTTTCTATTAATAGCGCTTACATAACACTTGACCAATTTGAGAAAACCTAAAACAACTTCCAATGTAATTAGCTAAATGTAAAAATATTGACTAAGTGTTCAAGTGTTCATTTCATATTCAAGTCAAGTCGATGCATTTTGAAGGAGGTTGACTCAACTTGTAACCAAAGTAGCTGGCCGGTCGACCGACAGGAAGAGTTTGGTCAACTGAATTTCCTAGCAATGAAATACTAAATGTGTTATAGAGTTCAGTCGACTAATATTGGATTTTAGTCAACCGATTATTCAGAAGGGTTGGTATAATAGGATTCAAGCTAATAGAGCGTGTCAATACACCTAAGGAGTGTGTCGACCTACCTTGGCTCACAAGAAAAATTAATAAGGCCAGTAGCATCAGGTTGAGTTGACGCAGTGGAGCTAGTGCGTCGACGCAACAACAGCATCCAGCAGCAGCAGTAGTAACAGCCAACAGTAGCATCTAGCAGTAAGGCCACATGAATGTTGAGTCAATGCAGTGGAGCAATAGCGTCGACGTAATAGCAGCAGCTTCAACAGCCAGCAGTAGCTTCTACAGCAACAAGGCCACATAAAGGCTACGTCGACTCAATGAAGCCACAGAGTTGATGCAACTGAAGAATAAAATCTTGACTTTAGTGGGACGGTGAACTTTGCAAGATAAAGGATGAGTCAACATAGCATTACAGGGCATTGACGCAATAGCAGAAGAAGAAAAGATCCAGAGGATTGGTCTTTCAGGCCATGAGAAGGGTGCGTCGACGCAATGAGCTTATGGTGTCAACACATCATGCCACCCATCTAACTCTCGTCAGTCAACAGACAAAGTGGGTCGATGCAATAAAGCTATGTGTCGATACATCAAAGCTAGCCAGCTAGTTTTTCATCCAGCTACAAGAAGGATGTGTCGACGTAAAAAGGTAGTGCATCGGCACATCCCTTACGGTGAAACTTGCGAACTTTAAGTGTAGGGGCTCTTGGGCTCATGGTCCAAGGTCTAATCATTGGCGCATGCTCCAAGGTCAAGTGCCTAGGGTTCTGGAAAGGTCCTCGGATAGAAGGTTCCACTCTTATCATCAGACCAATTAGAGAACACCTTGGAAGTGGAGTTTTATCCATGTTGCTCGGCTATAAATAGCACCCATTCGTCTTGGAAAAGAAGCAACATGCTCAAGAAGGAGAGTGCCGCCCTTGTGTGATTCAGAGAGAACATCCCTGAGGAAAGTTAAGAGCATCCTCAGAGAGCACCTGAAGAGGAAGAAGAGTGTGGAGATAAGAAGAGAGTAGCCACCAGAGATAGTGAGATAGCTCTTCGTGATTGAATGTGAGGGGTTTCCAGACTCGATTGAGAGTCTTGCGAGTGTCCATAAGGAAAGCTCCTGTATCAAAGAAGCATTAATAAGAAGAATGGGAAAGTTTTTTGCTCTATGTTGCTTACATGTACATTTTTGAGAGAGACTCAAAAATAAAATTTGCGTAGTGTTGCCGCGTTCCATGTCCGAGGGATGGGCGTTCCTTCCATGGTAGCCAGTCAGTATGTCCCTTTCCCGAGTGTCTCGACCACTCGGTAGGGGCCTTCCCAGTTAGGGGCTAGCTTGCCCACTGCCTCCAGTGGTCGAGAGGCTTCAGCTTTTTAGAGGACGAAGTCACTTGGTTGGAAATGCCTATCTCAGACTCTAGCATTGTAGTATCGAGTGAGGCACAGTTGATATTCCGTTGCTCGGATGCTGGCTATCTCTCAGACTTTGTCTAGTAAATCGAGGTTCTCTAGTAATTTCTGCTTGTTTACCTCGAGCGAGAAGCAGATGACTCAGAGAGAGACATTGCCAATTTCCAATGGAATCACGGCTTCTGTGCCGTACACCAGCTAAAAAGGACTCACCGGTGACCGTTCTTGGAGTTGTTCGATGTGACTACAGTACGCTCAGTAATTCCTCAAGCCAACTTCCCTTGGCTTTACCGAGTCTAGTCTTGATGCCTTTTAACATAGTTTTATTGGCATTTTTGACCATACTGTTAGCCTGAGGGTGGGCGACCGAAGTGAAGTGATTGCGAATATCGAGGTCACACATTTTTCTCTGAAATAGTAAGAATCAAATTATCGACCATTATCACTCACAATCACTCGGGGGATGCCATAGCGACAGATAATCGACTTCTAAACAAAGCTCCATACGACTGACTCAGTGATCCTAGCGGTGACTTCGGCTTCGATCCACTTTGTGAAGTAGTCGATGGCGACCATGATGAACTTCTTTTGGGCCTAAGCCATAGGGAATGGCCCGAGAATATCGATCCCCCACCGAGCGAAGGGGTATGGCTCGGTAAGAGTAACGAGCTCCGAGACAGACTGATGGACTAGGTGGTCAAAGCACTGACATCGATCGCACTTCTGTGTATAGGCTAAGCAATCGAGCTGGAGAGTGGGCCACTAGTACCCTTGCCGAAGCAAGATCCTGGCGAGCGATCTTCCTCCCTGGTGCGCACTGCACATTCCTTCATGTACTACTTGAACTGCTCGAGTGGCCAGAGAAAGATCTACAGTATAAGGTGTCGTCTAGAAGTACAAAGTGCCGAGCTTGATACTTCAGCCTCCGAGCCTCCCGAGGGTCGGGGGGCTCTTAAGAGTCCTAGATCGAGGATAGGTACGGGGTCCGCCAATCGCTCGGTGCAGCCGGGTCAATGATCATGAGCTCGGACTTGATGCTCAATTGTTCTAGCTCTTCGAGGAAGACCGATCGAGTGCCTTCCGGTCCGAGGGAGGAGGCCAGGCGAGAGAGGGCATCTGCGCGGGAGTTTTCTTCCCGAGCTATCCGGACTACCTCAAAGCTCTCGAATAGGTGGGCTAACCCTCGAACCATCTGAAGGTATTTGATCATCGATGCCTCCCAGGCTTCATAATCACTGTTGACCTGGCTAGTGACCAGTTGGGAGTTAGTGTGGATTCTGACTCGCTCGGCCCCTAGTCAGTGTGCCATCCTGGCCCCCGAAATGAGGGCTTCATACTCGAAAGTGTTATCGGACGCCGAGAAGTTGAACTTCAAGGCATACTGCAGCTCAGCTCCTTCGGGCAACTTGAGGAGCACGCCAGCACCATTGCCAGCCGAGTTGGACGATCCGTCTACGAACAAGTCCCAGACAGGTCCTTGTGCCAACGAAGGTTCTTCCTTGAGTGGGACTGTGCTCTCTGCGATGAAGTCCGCTAGGGCCTGTCCCTTGATGGCCACGGGGGGGTGGTAAGAGATGTCGTAGGCCCCGAGCATGATGGCCCACTTGACGAGGCACCCTGACGCCTCAGGGTGAGAATGAATCTTCTTCAGTGGTTCACCGGTCAGCACGACGATGGAATGACCCTGGAAGTAAGGTCAGAGGTGCTTGGCTGAGGTAACCAATGCTAGCACGAGCTTCTCAGTTGCAGGGTACCTCCTTTCGGCTTCATTGAGCACCTTGTTGGTGTAATAGACCGGCCTCTCGATTCCCGCATCATTTCAGACTAAAATCGAGCTTACAGTGAAAGGGGTCGCCGAGAGATATATGCGTAATGCTTCACCTAGAACTGGCTTTGATAGTACCGGGGGGTGAGATTAGGAACTCCTTGAGCTCCTCAAAAGCCTTCTGACATTCCTCGTTCCAGGCGAACATAGCAGATGTCATTTTAGGTCCCCTCAACAGCTTGAAGAAGGGTAGGCATCGTTCGGCCGCCCGAGAAAGGAAACGGTTGAGCGCGGCAATGCACCTAGTAAGACGCTGGATGTCTTTGACGCAAGTATGTGGCCACTTGTCCAGGATGGCCTGGACCTTGTCGGGGTTCACCTCAATCTCGTGCTGAGTCACCAGGAAGCCAAGGAACTTCCCTGATCTGACTCCGAAGGTGCACTTGGTAGGGTTGAGCTTCATGCTGTACTTGAGGAGGGTGCCGAAGGTCTAGGCTAGGTCGGTAAGATGATCCTCGACCTTTGGCATCTTGACGAGCATGTCATCGATGTAGGCTTCGATATTTTGACCGAGTTGTCACTTGAAGATTTGGTTGACTAGCCTCTGGTATGTCGCCCCGACATTCTTCAACCCGAAAGGCATCCGGGTGTAGCAGTGCACATCGGAGTCGGTGATGAAGGCGGTCTTCTCAATATCCTATGGGTCCATCCAGATCTGATGCTAGCTAGAGTAGGCATCCAGGAAGCTGAGCAGCTCATTTCCAGAGGTTGAATCGACGAGCTGGTCGATGCTCGACAGCGGGTAGCAGTCCTTCGGTGTGGCCTTGTTGAGATCGGTGAAGTCCATGCACATTCGCCATTTTCCTGAAGCTTTGGGTACCAGAACGACATTGGCGAGCCACGTCAGGTAGAGGACCGTGCAGAAGAGGCCAGTCTCCTTCCCCTTGGTGAGTTGCTCCTTGATGATCGCCTGTTTCTCTGGGGCATGCTTTCTTCTACGCTGTTGGACAGGTTTCTCCGTGGGGTCGAGGTTGAGCTTGTGCATCACAATATCTCCGGGAATTCCAAGAAGTTACTCATCAGACCATGTGAAGACATGAATGTACTCAGAAAGGATGTTTTTGTATTGCTCTTGAACATCAGATGGGAGATCGGCTCCGATCTTGACTCCTAGGGTGGGGTTGTCTTTTAGGAAGATCGTTAGCAACTTGCCACTAGGCTCGGATGTTACTGGTCCTTCCTCGGTTCCCCTGGTCCCCTTGTTCTTCCCTTCTGGCCTTATGACTTTGACCAAGATATTATAGCACCTTCTAGCTAGTGCCTGGTTACCTCGGACTTCCTCGACGCCACTTTTGGTAGGAAACTTCATTTTTTGGTGATAGGTGGAGGGCACCGCCTTCATCCAGCTGAGGATGCCTCTACCGAAGATAGCGTTGTATGCTGTCATTCCCTTGATCACGATGAAGTCTACCATAACCGTAACGATTTTGGGCGGGGTGCCAATGGTAACTGATAGGCTCAGGGCTCCCTCGGGATAGGTTGCCAGGCCGTTGAACCCGCAAAGCGGAGTTCAGATTGGGGGAAGTTTAGATGGATTCTCACCCATCTTGAGGAAACAATCATAAGAAAGGATTCGGATCATGAAAGATCCGACCCGGATCCGATCCATTGACACTCCTATTGATAATGTAGAATGTCACTTTGGTGACAAAGTCGCCCAAGGCTAACTTGACTTCAACCCGACCTAGCGCCTCCTCGGAATCCTGATTGAATCCCGAAATTTTAACGGCGTTGACCTTTTGTAAGTAAGGTGCCAAGTATAAAGACTTGAAGGTATTCAAAGGCATGATGTTGATAGCTGCCCCAGCATCAACCAAGATGCGGTTCACATCATACTGATTGATCGTCCCCCGCATGTATAAGGGGCGATTGTGGCACAGAGAGGACAGTAACATGTCTTTGTCGGTGAAGTATATATTGACTGCGAATGCCTCATATGCTTGGGCCTGCAACTCTACGATGTGGGCTTCATTGGCCTCCGGGTCTTGGAGTATCTTAATGAGAGCCTCCCTAAGATCCTTACTCCAGGCGATGGCCTCCCAGATGGTGACATTCGTTGGGAACTGCTTCATATGATGAATGATTTTGCGGTCCGCCCGAGCACGGGTCTTGTCAAATGGCGGGATGATCTCCGCCAAGGTCTTCGGTGTCTGGCGAGGCCCGCTTTTTAGAAAGGCGCTCCTCCTCGTTCTGACCTTCCGCATTTTTTTGGAATAGCGGTGCCAGAGACTCCTCCGGAGGTGGCAAAAGTTTATCATGCTGACCCTCATTAGAAGGACCTGCCTAGCTTGCTGACTCAACTCTGTTAGAGGGGCCAGCCTTGTCTGACGCAGCCTCGTGCATCGGCCGCTTAGCTGGCTCTTCTTCATCATCAGAAGAGGCGATTATAAAAGGGACGCCACCCGCTTTAGCTTCTGGGACAGGGCCTGAACCCTCTGAGGAGTTGAGGATGAAAGGGATTTCCCGAACTTGAGTTTCCGGGACAGGACCCTGCTTCTCCCTTTTGAATATTATGACCCGCTCAAGAGTTAGGGGACCTTCGCGCCTGCGTCCTCGTCCCCGGCCGGCGGCCACGTCCCCGATTATTTCTCCCCAAGTGACGTTGATATGTCGCCATGGGAGCCTTGCCTCCGGTGTTATCAACCACAGGGGAGTTGATGTTGTCGGGCGGTGGGATCGCCACCATATTGGAGGAGAGTTCTTGCAGCATTTTCTCGATCATTTCCACAGTGAGCTCCTTATCTTTATAGAAGGAAAGCTCCTCCAGGATTGGGAACTCTTCTCCTTCTTCAAGGCTGTGAGCCATCTCCCGAAGCCACTGAAGAAGGTCTCTTTCTGTGCATGATCACCCTCATGCATTGGGCGTGAGTCCTTTGCACGCGTCCAACACGTGCCACAGATGGTCCCAGAAGATTCCTCAACAAGCCAATCATACCAAATCTCTGAACCTGAAGTAAAAGGCGAGAGAGTCCCACCTCCACTGAACCTCTACCTCGAAGATACAGCCGGCGAAGTGGTCCCCTCATTCGCCAAATTTCTATTCGCAAGGGAGAAAAAACAACCATGCCAACAAGTCGGGTCCAAGGCCAAGAGCACTCCCACTTCGGCCTCAGATGCATCGCCCCCGGCAAACGAAGATAGTGAGGGCATTCCCTTTGCGGCTAAGCCCGTCCAGACAAAGGAAACAGTCGATCAAGTATGTCAGAATCAGGCAACCCCCGAAGATGAAGATAAACTATCTTCTTCGCTGACTCCTCCGGTGACGAAGCATGGCAAGCACAGTAAAACTGAAGAAGCCAGGTGTAGGTAGCAGAAAGGTTATGGGTGTTGCGACAATGTGAGGGTGCATGTGCGGCTTCCCTCCGAACTATGCTACAGCTACCTATAGTGCAAAGGTTAGAAAAATGGAAATAATGTGATCACCAAAGACCTATACTTGGGCCTCACAGGAGTAGGATGATCGTGAATGCCTTAGGAACAGGAGATGGTGGGTTCTTCTATCCTCACTCTCGGCCAGCCAAGAATGGGGAGCTCTGTGAGTCGATGATGAAATTCCTGCAAGTTAACTAGCAAACAAAGAAAGCAAACCCATTAGACTGTGATAGTGTAGTATATACTCAAACTAAAGGAAGAAACATGCAATTGGGGGTGATCGTACCGGGAATGGGGGCGGAAAGGGGGATGGCCGAGACTTTCGACCATCCACCTTTCCTATGTTTTGGATTAGGAAAACCTCTTTTAATAGGGATTTAAGGAAGTCTATTATGCATGCAATGCAGCAAAATGAACTAGAAATCAGCAAAATGGAGGACAAGGGAGAGGAAAGATGGGGTTGCCTGTCAACCAATAGGAGGCGGCCAGCATTGTGGCCGCTCAAGGGTGGTGGCCGGCCATGTCAATGGCCGCCCCCTGCAGCTAGGACTCGTCCACAGCTGAGCTCTTTGACGGTGGGTTCTGTCGGTAGGGGAAGGTCAGGGAAGGTGCTCTTGTGCTCACAGACCTCTCTCCCTCTATAATGCCCCAAATTTTTCAGGTATTATTCGGATCCTTTTTGTGGGTCCCGGAGTGTGTTTTGTAATTTACGTGTATTTTTCTCTGATGATCCTTCGGAACACTGTGCAGGGTGAACCATTACGTTCTCCGACTCCGGGATGGTACCGCTGCGTTGTGCGTCTTCTGAGGATCGCGGAGGTAATTTTTTCATATTTTTTTAAATTTCTTAAATTTTTAGATTTTCTATATATTAACCCCTCCCTCTCTCTCTTCCCTCATTTCTCACTCTCACCCTCTCTCTCACGTCGGTCGACCCAAGCATGGAGGATGCTAGCTCCTATCGGGACGATAGGCATAGCTCGGGGGTAATTCGGTCGGAGTGGACGCGGGGTGCCAGCCCTTATCCCGACATGGGGCGTAGCTCGGGCATGAATCTTCCATCGATCAAACCGACGCTCAGACCTCTAAGCCTAGTGGCCGCCTAAGAGGTGCTTGATTCCGAGTGAACTTATTGGGCTTTTATGATAAGTGGGCCCTGTGGGCTGTCACTTAGGCGAGCTGTGCCTCGTTTGGTCTCGCTAGATCTAGTTCGGCTTCTCTTAGGTGGGCTGCAGAAATTTTCCTCTCCACTTGTCCCCCTCCTACTCTCGAGCCTTGTCAGGCTCGGACGAGTAGCCGTTGGGCTTGGACTAGCGTGGCTCGGGTGGGTGGAAATCTGACAGTGGTAGGAAGCCACGTGGCGTGGTTACCTGTGCCCGTAATAATGATAATCCTGACGAATTTTGAAACGAAGAGGCCCCTTTTCCTCGGAGGTCGGAACAACGCGCCGCCTTCCACGAGGGATTATAAGCATTGCGCGCTGTTGGCATTCCGGACTCCCACTGCTTTAGGGTTTTACTCTCCTTCATTTTTACTTTCATGCGCCGTGGAGATAAGGCGGAAGAGCAGGGACTTGTGGCGGCGTTCACAGAGTTGGCGGAGATAACCGCGGCGGCGATCCACCAACTTCCTCTCCCCCTAGAATCTTCAGAGTCTTTGGAGCCTTCTTCCCCAAACTCTTCTTCGGATTCCATGGCAGACCAGTGTCCAGGCGAGCCTGAGGCGAGAGTGGTGATGATAACGTCAGCTCCGAACTGCAGCGAGCTGGGGAAGGCGGAGGTGAAGCGGTTGGAGCACCAGTTCCGCCTGCCTTGGAAGTATTACTTTGCCACTGCTACCCCTTACGAGACGAGCCTGGATTCTCATACTGGTCATTTTTGCTCTTTCCTTCTGTCGTGGAAGGGTGGATTCTGTCTCCCCTTCGACCCTTTTATTCTTGACCTCCTCGATTTCTTCTTGTTGGCTCCCATCCAGTTGGTAGCCAACTCTTATCTCCTCATCTCTACTTTCCACATCCTCTACCTCGAGTGTAGGGTTCCTCCATCCTTGGACCTCTTCCATTATTTCTTTGAGCTAGAAGGAGCATTCCAGCTGGCAAGGGCTTCTATTATGTCCAGGCGAGGTGAAATAGGAGCTGTGTCCTTAGCCGTGAAGGACTCTTCCCACGAGGGGTGGAAGACTCAGTTCTTCTAGGTGGAAATTTTTTCAGTGGAGGAGTCTTGGAGATGCCCCGTGATGCCCAATTTTCACCCGAACATCCCTCCGAGACAGGATGAGTTCACCCGACCAGAAACCATAATGACCCTCGAAATAACACAAAATACTATTCGGTATAATGGCACTTTCGAACACCCTATAACATGGTCACGGCCCTCATAGGGCGTCCACAACATCCACGTACAATGGGCTAACCAAGGGGTCAAAACCAAGCCAACCGGAAGCCAAACCAACATAAAAGAAACACCACACACTGCTCGGGATAAAACCACTCTTCCGGGATCCCTTAATGCACGTATATGACTCTCATGGAACACCTAAGGCATCCCTCGAGCCAAAGGCCAACAAGGCACTGAATCCTGGGTTCACCGGAGCTTGAGACCAACCGAATAATACTCTAAAAATAGAAGACATTAACGTGCCTATAGCCTGCATCGCAATGATTAACGTGGCCCTACAGAGGGTTGCGATGTCACCAGAACACATCCAACAGCAATAATGCATCAATGTATTGATGCGGCGCATGCCCTGGTCGCAATAATAAACGTGGCCGAGACCTCGAGCGTGATAATACAAGATCACGATCATAGCCTAGGGCGCATTAACACAAGATTGCGGTCATCACCTGAGCCACATTCTATAGGATCGCGTCCAACACAAGGGCCACATTCCGAACTTCCCTACTGTTCATCTTCTTAGATGAACGCAACTATATGACATAGCGCATCTCTGAGAACGCACCCCTTGAGAGTACCGCGTTAAAACACCAAACCTGAAAAACACTAAAATCTGTGGAAATCACCGTTCCACACCCCAATCGTCTCCAAAATGATGGGGAAACATCCACTACCACATTGCCGACCTTCCATAAGCTGGAAGGGGCCAACAAACCATAAAATGATGATCAAACGGGCGATTTCTACAAATCAACCCAAAATGACTCACAAGGGTAACTAAACTCCTACTTGCCCCAAATCACAACCAAACGTAATAAAACTAGCGGGAATGGCATCCTAACATGCCAGGGCTTCGAATGAGACCATTTAAACTACAAATCGTCGCCTGGAGTGGTGAACACGGCTCACACCGCCTGAACATGCATTTCACCCAAATAAGGCAAAACCTACTCAAATGTACACCGATCGGCTCCAAATCGTGAGGAAACGCAGGAAAAGAGTAGGGTATCTATCCCCCTACCTCCACCGACGATCTCGAAAGCCGAAGCGGCTAATCCTCATCGAAAACCATCACATGAACAACCCATGCCGACTTTGAATCCATGAATGGGATCGCGCCAACGCCACGCTCCAGTTATCGCTCCATCGCGCCCCAGGTAAGCTCCACACCGTTGTTACCTCACCCAGCTCCACACCGGTCGTGCGCCTGGGGGAAAGGAGAAGAGAGGAGAGAGAACAGAGGGAGAGAAAATATGATTTTTTTAGATTTTTGTAATATATGATTTTTTTTGGGTTTTTACAATATATGATTTCTTTTGGGTTTTGGAAACCAGTGCCTCCCTAGCAACGCAGGTTCTCCCTATTACATTAAGAGCTCCCCGAGGTCGGCATGCTTTGGAAGTGACACCCCTAACCAGGGCCAACCTGCGGGACGATACTTCTACCAAGGCCGTACCCAGGGCATTGTCTAGTCCTGAAAAAGAAAATAGAATACAGAGGTAAGCTTAAGCCAGTTATGGAAGTTTTTAGGGCTTGAGTTCCTCTCCAGACAACCCATTCAGAGATTCGGTCTGTTGCGCCGGGGCTTTATGTCCGTCATCGAACCTTTGTCCACTCTAGGCACGCATACGACCGAGCTCATAACGTCTCGCAGGAAAACTGTACTGCCACTCTTGCCATGCCTAGTTCTTTGTATTTTTCATGAAGCTTTTGGAATTGTGAACTATTAACTTTTGGGATGGACTTTTGTTGCGGAGTTTTGCCTTGTCATGATGGTCGCTCCTTTTCATTCTTGCTTTATTTTTTTCTTGTGGCATCAGGTCATAACAGACTGCCCCTATTGGAGACCTCCTCTCATCAGGGTGTCTAGATCGGTCATCGCCCCCTCATTCACCTCTTGCCCCTGGATTCGGCCAAGGAGAGAAACGGAAAGGGACCTTGACTTTCCCCCAAGCATGGCCAAGGAGAAACGGTGTCTATAAATTGGAAACCCGACTAGGGATGGCGTGTAGTGTGTGATTGCCATGCTCGGGGTCCTCCTTCATGGCGAAAGGGGAAGACACCTTACTATCGGGGTGGCACTGGTTTGACTCTAAGGAAAGAAACGCTTAAGATACAACCCATTCCAAGCGTGAGTGAGCTCCTCACCTTCTATGTTGACTAAACGGTACGCGTTCCCTGGATAAGCATCTTTAACGACAAATGGCCCTTCCTAGTTGGGTTGTAATTTAGAACTAGGACCTGCAGACCGAATGAACTTGTGTTTCAAAACCATATCACCCGTTTGAAATTTACGCTCAATTACCTTCTTTTTAAAATAATGCGAAACTCTCTTTTGATAGACGGACACGTGATCGGCCGCGTTCATCCTCTTCTCATCTAAGAGCTCCAACTGGACGAGCAACGCCTCTCGACGTTCATCAAGATTAAGTTCCTTATCAAGCTGCACGCTTAGGGAATGGATCAGGATCTCGTATGGGAGCACCGCCTCCATCCCGTATGTGAGAGCATAGGGGGTTTGCCCCGTAGGAGTACAGATGAAAGCCCACATGTTGAGATCGGGGATCAAACCAGATAATCTGGCTTATTCTGTTATGTTAGATGTATTACTGAAACTCAAAAAAAAAAAAAAAGATGTTTGATTGGAAGTATAGACGACAGTTGCATGTTCAATACAAAGCTTATGGTTGAAGAAATACACAGTCTGAATGTCTCTCACTTGCAACGTGAAGTTAATCAGTTAAAAGACACGGTCGAACGAGACAATCAATTACATGGATTTTTTGATTGGACTAGAGATTAGTTGATTACATCAAATGCTTATTCAGTCCCGAACGAAGATTGCATCAACTATGTTCAATAATGAGTGCAAGGATTGTTTCATCTGGGTGTGTTCAGCCGACGAGCATGCATGTATCGATTTGAGTTCAGTCGCAAGAATTGACATGTGGACCAAGAAGATGATTCTGGCTGAGGTCATTTTTCAATAATAATAATAATAATAAGCATCTAAATATTTGCTAGTGACTCGATGCTCCAACTAAATGTACAACGAAGAGGGAGGTCAGTCAGTCAGTCAGTCAGTCCAAGAATTCAAATTCAAACTGGAGTCTAGGGTACGATTGGGAACCCAACTCATTTTACCAGTGTCAGTATAATCTTCTCATGGGCACCCATCTGCACACATAGAAGATTCGTAATCATTAAAATTCTCATGAAGCACCTTCACACTTGCTTCTTGGGATTCACGGGCGCACCTGGGTTTTGTGCCTATAACCTCTCTCATCCGGATTTTTTGATGGCTCAAAAACTTAAACAAACCTAACACCATTTGTTATCACTTAAAGCATGTCAGAGATTTCCCACCTTAGAGATAACTGACTAAGAACCTCATTAGGACGTACACACTGAGTGTTACGTCTGCCCGCCTGCTGATCATTCAACTGCATTCATAATCTTGAATAACAATGTTTTGCTCAAATTTGTCATCATTCAAAACATGTATAACCAGGAGATTTAATGTGAACATTAAGGAGTTCGGGTTTAACAATGTGAGAATATGTATATAATAGCAGTAGGTAAGCTTGTGCACATGGTTGGCCAACTCGTATTGACACCGATGCCGAGTCCGCCGGCTTGTATCGTATCTCGGAGATGCTCGATTAATCTAAATCGACCGAGCCAACCTGAGTCAGCTCTACTGATTCAAAGCTCAACTGGGTGACTCAGTCTGAGTCGGCCCAAGTCCAATGTGTCGACTCATATTGTATACCAGGCTGAGCCCGAGATAGCCTGAATTCACACCCTACTTCTACTAGCAAAGTACATACCTAGGAGTCAAAACTTACCAATGCATGCGTAATACGTGACGACTTAAATAGAGCCTCCATGATTAACTTCCAAGAGCCCTAAACTTAATATCATCTCTCGGTGAAAATGACAATTAAGGGGATCTCAATAATTCTTAATCACACGTCTAAGAATTCTTGTTTTCTTTTCTTGCTTCAGTTCCATCTTCTTTCATTCATTTCTTTGGATAGTTCTTGGGTCATTATCATTACATCACTTTCTTTGTGTTATCAACTTTATTGCTCTGCCGCACATCTGCCATCATCATTTGTTTGATTCATCATTTTCTTTATTGTTGATCTTGTAATTAGTTCAAGTGTTCTGGTGAAAATTTGGCAGCACCTCCACTAGACCCGAAATATTTGGGGGGTGTAAAAAGGAAACTCATCCACGGAGAGTCTGAGACGGTCCCATAATAATAAGGATGCACACGAAAGTGGCAACATCCACAGTGGCCTCCTCATAAGCTTTAAGGAAATGGACCGTACAAATCAGAGCACTTATTTCCCTCTTGTCGATCAGGGATCATGTTGTGAGGACTCAGCAAACCCCTTTTTGGATTGGGATTAGTCCAACCGAAGTTGAAATCTAGAGGGACACGGGAATTGAAAGGTGATAAGGTAGCCTTCACATGGGAGAAACCCCTATCCGGCAGCCCTCACAATGGAGACAACCCACTTAAACCGGTGGGCTTCGCAATGAGGAATCACCTTGTTGATTTGGCTGCCAAAGAAAGGGTGGTGATCTGGTGGCATGCATCGTGTCGAATCAAATTGGGGTTGGCGACGAGTTGAACGGCGGCCCAAAAAAAGGGGGGAGTGATTCGGCGGCTGTGAGAGGCACCAGATCACTCCTCTTAAACCCTTGAAATGGTTTGAAGGAAACCCGAGGCTAAGAAGGGACCATCCATAGCTATTCCTACCTTCATTCTAATAGATTATAGAGAAAGAGAGTTCAGGCTTAATGACTGTCGGATAAAAACATGGGTACTTGCTACACCAAACCCCTTGGGGGTTGTCAGATCAATCTGAGGGGAAAGAGAAGGTGCATGACTGAAATTCTTAAATCAGCCCATGAAAGGGGGAAGTAGCCCACTGGAGCCCAGGTGAGCATAGATTCTGAGTCACACTCATGATGCTGTGTAAGCTCAGGACCCTTCCTGCGAGGCAACTTTTGGATCAGTGATCCTATCTGTGCTTCTTCCCCAAAATCCTCAGAAATGAAGCATCATGGAGTGCTCATTTTTGGATTACATCCCCTATCTCACACATCTTGGAATCACGACTATAGAGCTAGTTGAACCCCAACATGAGGCTTCAAGAGGCGAACACCCTTCTCAATGAACTTGATCATTGAACGTAAAGAAAAGCACAGAGAAGCAACACGAATTGGAGGGAAAAAATAAAGCAAACTACGATCATCAATGATCGGACATCCTAAGCATTGCAATGGTAAAATCTCCAAAGGAGTATTTGTTTTCATTTCTCAACGCCAACGGACTAAAATTCAAATGAAGGGCATGTAACAGACCTCCATAGGCGCGTTACACTATCCTAACGCACCACAACAGGGGCGTTAAAGCCAACAGACCCAAAACACTAACACGGACAAGAGGCATATAACAAACCAAGCTGAGTCCGCCACAGCCACATGGCGGATGGGGGTAGGTGCGTTACACCACCTGCCATAGCCAGACAAACGATAGTCAAACACAATGTAACGGACCTACACAAGTGTGTTACCTATCCATAACACACAGGGAGAGATCCGTTACAGCGAACCAACTGACACGATCTTTGAGGCAACATGATCGTCGAGGGGCTGACACAGCAACAGGCCTCGAAAATAACCTAAGTGTAATGTGCCTAGACAGGGGCGTTATACTCCTGTAACGGACCAGGTCTAGTCCGTCACACTCCATGACCTCAAAAGATGAAAAAATGATGAAAGAGATATAATGGTCTATCGAGGGACCATTATGCTTGTGACGGTCTCTGGAAGGATAGTTACACAAATCCGGTGAGTAAAACTGTGGAATGGCCGAATCGGCCCGTTCTACGCCCCATTCATGCCGAAGGGCAGGGGAAAGAATGCCAAACAACCATACAACATATCTGGAGTCGAAAAATGGTACATGCTTCCACTAAAACGTGAGATCAGGGTGATTTCGATGAATCGACCAGAAACGAGTCACCGGGGTTCCCGGACTCCTACCGACCCCAAATGATGACCAATCGACACGAAACTGGTGGGGTTGGGATCCTGACATCCCAGCGGTTAGTTTGACACTAACTACATCGCGAATGGTTGCCATTTTCTGGCAAACCCTACAAACCCCAAAAATTACGGTTTATGCTAAACTGGCTCGATCTTCCCCGATCGGCCACGAAACTACACACAGAGACAGGAAAAACGTGCAGAACGTGAAGGGGGTCCATCTCCCTACCTCCACCGACGAAACCAAGCGCCATGGGTGACTAATCCGCGCCGAAACACCGTCACGAATCGAACTGCCGACTTCGAATCCGTCGTTCGGGATTGCGCCAAATCCATGCCGTTCCTCACTCCACCATGCGTCTCAGCAAGTCTCACGCGTCGTCACCTCGTCCGCGGATCGCTCCGTCTGTAGCCGGGTGCCCATAGGAGAGAGAACAAGATAGAACGAGGGAGAGAGAGAGTGAGAGCATGAGTGATGAGAGAGAGAGAAGGGGGTGGGTTTGGTTTATATAAAAAAGAAAATTAAAATATTTTAATCAAATTCTAAAATCTCGTAAAATGTGCCAAAAATACACTAATTCAGAAAAATATGTAAAAATAGTCAAAACGATCCTCGCGAAGAGCACATCACTACTGTATTGTCCGCGAGTCGATGAATTGAGAAATAAACTCACCGTAGGGTTTCGTAGCTTATACGGGAGAAAAATCTACACGGAAAGTAAAACTTGACTGGGGAGCTACAAAAGTAATCCGAAACTCTTCCAAAAGGATCCGAACAACCTAATGAAGATCCGCCAAGACCCAATAAAGATCCGGCAAAGATCCGGGGTGTTACAACCACTCCCAGGTGGGTCGACACACCGAAATACGTCGTCAGGCTACGACTAGTGGAGGCTCACAGGACACTGACTCCAAAACACGAGTGCTGGAGTACAGACAGGCTAAACACGCACTGTCACACGTGCTACAAAGCACCGAGGTAGTACAGCAATCGCCAATAGACTCAGGACAGGGCAGCTAGACCTACTAACGTAACAATCCTTGAGTCTCACGACTCAGAGTCAAGATCATCGTGCAACGACAGAGACACGCCGCTAATCAGTCTAATCCTAAGTCAAAGGAAATGACACAACCGTAGGAAACGACTTACGGGGACCTGAGGGACCACCAAGAACCCTCAGCATAATTGGGCACGTAAATCAAGGTAAGATGATACCTCGAGACATCCAGAACCACTGTCTCAATTTATCCAGAATAGTCGAGACACACACAAGGTTGCCTATCAACCACTGGGTCACACCGGGTTGACCAGAACCTGACAACGACACACAGACCCGACACCATACACAAGCATTCCTGGCCATCCCATTATGGTCACTGCCCTCATAGGATGCCAACAAACATCCACGGGTCACGAGCAAACCATAAGGTCAAGCCAAGACAGGCAGAAACCGAAACCACAGGAAACGACACTCTGGGCATAAGCGATCCATCACTCGACTGCTAGGCAACCCAAGCAGTCAAGGAGGAAGCCGCCACACATACAGAGACAAGAACACTGGCCATCCTAGATTGGGTCGTTAGGGAACTGTAGCGGTCAAGGAGTAGGCCACACTCAGTCAACCCTGAACCGACCTATCTAGTTAGACCACCTGACAGACTCACAGACACTAGCAGTCCAAGCCAGAACCGCTAGAGACACCGCCCTAATCAACCTAAACGTTTGACCCAAGTCAAATGGGACACACACACGGACAAACGGACAAAGGGAAGGCCATCACGGCCAACAGAGACAACAACAGACATAACACACAGAGCGGTCACCAAGGGGCCGCTCAGAGAGATGAACGATCTACACAAGGCCGCTCGAAGGGGACTAAACGGTCTGGGACAGGCCGCTCAGTCGAACCGACCTACTATAGTAAACCCGGTCAACGGTTAGAATGGTTTTGACCAAACCGCTCAAGGGATGGGACGGTTAGGAGGAAACCGCTCCATGAACCGCCCGAAGCCAACCGAATGGTCTATTGACCTACCGTCCAACGACCAGAATGGCTAGGCTGGAGCCGTTCAAAACAACAGGGAAATAGCACGGTCAGGCCAAAGCCTTGCCGTGGAGATGAATGGTCCTCATTGGGCTGTGGACCCCACAAAGCAGTCTATCGTGCGACCGCGCAGAGTCAAACTGACAAGCCTCTAAATGGTCAAACGTCAGACTGCGTAGGGCATTGAGCGGCTACTGTTAAGCCGTTCAAGCGACACGGCGGGAGAAACATGGGATCAGCCGGATCTCGGCCTTTCCTTGCCTCGTTCGTTCCGAAACGAAGGGGATACAACCACAATCACACTACTGATCATTTAAACTCTAACAGGGGTCAGATCGGCTGATAAATGGCGAGAAATGAGCTATTTCTTCAAATCAACCTAAATGGAACCACCGGACTTCCCGAGCTCCTAACGATCCCGAATGACCGCCAATCGACACGAAATCAACGATTATAGAACGCTGATGTTCTAGGGAGTCGTTTGACACCAGCTGGTCTAAAAATCGTCGCCGTTTTTCGACGAACCCTACGAACTCCACAAAATCATGATTTTACCTAAACGAGCCCAAACTCGCTCGTTCTAGCACCGTTCGGCGGGAAACTTGCGAGGGAATGTCCAGAAGAAGTAGGTGATCCGTCTCCCTACCTCCACCAAAGAAACCATGCGTCGAAGCGACTAAACCATGCCGAAAATCACCGAATCATGAATCATGCCTTCTCGGAATCCACCGAGATCGCGCCACGCCACGCTCAATCCGTCACCCCATCACGCGTCCCGATCACTCCATCGCGTCCTCGCCTCGGCCAGCTCCGCAACTGTGTGCACCCCGTGCCGAATAGACCAAAGAGGAGAGAGAATGAGAGAGAGAAAGAAATGGTTGAAATGAGGGGGGAGAGGGGGTGTGAAGGTTATTGGCATCATCTTTAAGGTTCCCTCTAGGTAGATGGTTTACGTCCATTTTCATTTACAAGCGGGGAAGCACCTCCTCACTAGAAGCAAAGCCAGATGCATCCACTGACGGCTTGCACTGCGCCTCAAGCGTCTCACACTCGCCTCAAACATGGTGACTGAGACACTGTACCAAGTACAAGGAATAATAGTAATGAGTGACTAGTCAGGGTTAGGCCTGTCGGTGCTCATCCAAACGCCCCTGACCACGTGTGCACACACAAGCCCAATACATTGAGCCAGGCCTCTAGCTAGTTTTTCCCCCCAGTAAGACGCTACTGCAAAGCAAGGGGGCCGATGAAAACTAGCCTAAAAATCATCTCTCGGGAACTCGCCCCGCCACCACTCCCAGTAGGCTGACACATAAAAGTGTCATTAGGCTACGACTAGTGGAGGCTCACTAGACACAGAGACTCAAAATAGTGAAGTACAGACAAGGTAAGCACTCACCTGTCGCACGTACCACGAAGCACAAGACAGTACATAGAACTATCGCCAGACTCAGGATAGACAATTAGACCTACACACAATGATCATTGAGTCACACGACTCAGGTCAAGATCATCATACACACGACAACATACCGTTAATCAGTCAAGTCCCTAAGCCAAAAATCACAATAAAACACAAGTCCTCAGCCCCTAAGCTGCACATAGGACGCATAATTCTGTATACCACAAACGACGGAGCATGAGGGAACATCGCTACTCTCAAACCATATAGGCACACAAACCAAGATAAGATGATATCTCCATGCATACAAAACCAGAGTCTCCATCCATACAGGATAGCCGAGACGCTCACGAGGTCACGTGTCAACCACTAGGTCACAACCGGGTTGGCCAGAAACCATAATGACCCTCGAATAAACACAAAAATACTATTCAGTGCAATGGCACATTCAAACACACTATAACACAGTCACAACCCTCATAGGATGTCCACGACATCCACGTACAATAGGCTAACCAAGGGGTCGAAGTCAAGCCAACAAACACGGAAGCAACATCGTACACTGCTCAGGATGAGACTACTCTTCCGGGA
Source organism: Amorphophallus titanum (assembly GCA_024336825.1). NCBI lineage: Eukaryota > Viridiplantae > Streptophyta > Magnoliopsida > Alismatales > Araceae > Amorphophallus > Amorphophallus titanum. The sequence continues at coordinate 6,468,566 of JANBPO010004741.1, read as the reverse complement.
TACCTCGACACACATATATATGACTCTCACGGAACACCCAAGGCATCCCTCGAGTCAAATGCCAACAAGGCACAGAATACTGGGTTAACCGAAGCCTGAGACAACTCGATTAATACATTAAAAATGGAAGACATTAATGCGTCCAAAGCTGGCGTCATGATGATTAACACGGCCATACCGTGGGTCACGATTGTTGGTTTTAGATTGTTCCTTTAAGAGTGTAATTATGATGATGAACAAGAGAATATAGATGATGAACAAAATAAATGATGAATAGGTGCGACCCGGTGAGATGGGGTAGAGACTCTGGTTAAGTTAATTAACTAACTCTAAGAAAATAGATCTGGTAGAACATTCCCAATTAATTCTATTTATGTTATCAGAATTTTCTCGTGATGCCAGCTGAGCGCGCAGTGGCAAGATATGCAACGCACAATTCAGGGCCTGACCTAGGCCTTACAACAGGTAGCACAAGGAGGCATGCATCATGGAGCCGGTGATCTCCACCAAAACTTTCGCAGTTTAAATCCCCCACATTTTGGAGGTACCGCAGATCCTGATGAGGTAGAGTATTGGCTAAAGGAGATGGAATGGATCTTTAGAGTTATGCAGTGTGGTGACCAGGACCAAGTCCTCCTGGCAACCTTCCAGCTGGAACGCGATCCACGTGCTTAGTGGGAAGCCATGGAAACCACGCTCGGCAATAGGCGTGCGACGTAGGATGAGTTTAAGGAGCATTTTAATAGCAAGTATTTCTCAGATTGTGTGCAGGAAAGGAAGACGACGGAGTTCGCTTCGCTGAAACAGAGGAATTTATTAGTTACTGAGTAGAGGCGCAATTCACCAGATTACCCCGCTATGCGCCGCATTTGGTATCTATGGAGAAGATGAAAGCCAAGCAATTTTTGAATGGATTAAAGCTTCAGTATATTAACCAATTGGCACCTTTGGAGATCCACAGTTATGTTGAGATTGAGAGGCCCAGGTTCTTTAAGACACTATGAAGATGACGGACCGGATCAGAGGTCGAGACAAGAAGAGAGCTGACTACCAGCTCCGGGAATTTTAAACCCTCTAATGGCAAGAAGAGGCCCAATGGCGAGCCGAGTGTTTCAAAAGATAAGAAATCAAAGGAAGGTGATAAGAGGGCAGGATCGACTGCTCCATCCAAAGCAGTCTGCAGGTACTGTGACCGCTCGGCTCACAAGATGGAAGAGTGTTGGTGCAAGCTAGGTGCCTATTTGAGATGTGATATTAGGGACCATCAAATCCCTGAATGTCCCCTCATTAATGAGCAGGCGACATCTGACAAGCCGTAGGGGAGCCAAAAGTGACAATGTAGGCTCTAAGCCCTCCAAGATGCAGAGATTGAAACCGAGGCTACTAAGGAAGGAGGTATTATCGAAGGTACCCTTACTATTCTTTCCAGGCCAGCATTTGTACTTTTTGACATTGGAGCTACTCATTCATTTATATCTCAGAAATTCACCAAGACCTTATCTGCGAAACCAGTATTATTGGATTCTCATCTTGTGATATCAACCCCTATTGGTTCGGGGTCGGAGATTAAATATTACTACCCCTCTAGCGATGTTTTGATTAATGATTGTAACTTATCTGCTGATTTGGTATGCATGAAGATGTTAAATTATTTCAAATAGATGTTAAATCTATATTTCTAAATGGGCATATCAAAGAGGATGTCTTTGTAGAACAACCTCCAGATTTTGAAGACCCAAAATATCCACGACATTTGTACAAGCTCCAGAAGGCCTTGTACGGGCTGAAGCAAGATCCAAGGGCATGGTATGAAAGGCTCACACCATTTCTGATTGAAAATAGGTTCAAAAGAGATAAGATTGATCAAACACTCTTCACGAGGAAATCAGGTAAAGATATATTGGTAGTTCAGGTGTATGTTGATGATATAATTTTTGGAGCTACTAATAATACTTTATGTGATGAATTTACAAAAATAATGCAAGGAGAATTTGAGATGAGTTTAATGGGTGAACTTACATTTTTTCTTAGATTACAGGTAAAGCAAACATCAGAAGACATCTTCATAAATCAAGCCAAATATACGTTGGTGCTGTTAAAGAAATACGGGATGGCAGAAGCAAAACCAATGTCTACTCCGATGGTCACAACTACGAAGTTAGACAAAGATGAAAATAGTAAAACAGTAGATCCCGCACTGTTTCGAGGTATGATCGGATCACTACTGTACTTAACAGCATGCCGCCCTGACATTCACTACAATGTATGTCTACGTGCTCATTTTCAGTCATGTCCTAAAGAATCTCACTTGTTGGCTGTAAAATAGATTTTTTGGTATTTAATTGGCACACTAGACTTTGGCTCATGGTTTTCCATCGATAGTTCATTTGATTTGATTGCATACACCGATGCTGATTATGCTAGATGCATTGTTGATCGCAAAACCACTAGTGAGTACTGTCAATTTCTTGGTGGGTGCCTAGTTTCATCGGCCTCCAAGAAACAACATTTAGTAGCTCTCTCAACGGCCGAGGCTGAATACGTAGGCGCCGAAAGTTGTGGAGCCCAAGTACTTTGGATCAAAAATTAATTACTTGATTTGGATGTTGAAATGAGTTGTGTTCCAATCTTATGTGACAATACCAGTGCAATCAACTTGTCAAAAAATCCTGTACAACACTCTAGGACAAAGTATATTGATATTCGACATCATTTTTTGAGAGATCATGTAGGGCAAGGGATCTTTGAACTGAATTTTGTTGACACACAATCAGTTAGCTGATTGATGTGACACGACCTAGGATGGAGGTGATGACCCCGGTCGCCAAGTGGTACGAGGTGAAGGACGAGCCCGAAGGCTTCCTCGACGCTAGAAAGGCCACGTTTCAGACCGACGTAACTGGACCTTTCCGCGACGTCTTTTGATATACCACTTTGATGAAGGGACCACAATGGGTATGATGAAGCCTTAGGAATGCAGCAACTACCCAACGACCCCTTGGACCTACACTTCTCACTCTCTGCAACTCTTCCAGACCTCTTCACTCTTTTTACATCCTGGCGATCATTTTTGCTCTGGTGGACCCCATGAGATTTTTCTTTTTAGTGAGGGAGCCCGGGAACATTCTCCCACCATAATTTCACTTCTGGAGAGCTCTATCTTCGAGCACACATGGGCTCAATCATTGGAATGAGCATCACATGCTGATTTTTACTTAAATCCATCTTGGATCGGATGTAGAAGTAGGTCTTCATAAATGTGGTTCGGGTTCACTACTGCGTCGAGGCGAAGATTCATCAAGTCGATGCAGCTCAGAGTAAATCATCTTGCCAGCTGATGCGTCGGATTGCTTACTGTTACTTCGACCTACCCTAGCAACATTTTTGATCAGTAGCACCGACACAACACTTGGTGCATCGACCTGTCCTATGACATTTGCTCCCAGTTGTTCTGCTGCATCGATGCATCAACCTGATGCTTCGACCTGATTACATGATATGTTGTTATAGCTTGTTCTGTTGCACTGATGCAATGCACTGATGCTTCGACCTATCTCTTGGGACGTTGTTGCAGTGTATTCTACTACTTCTACCTGTCTTGTTGAGACACATTGTTTATCAAGTGAATATAACACCCGTTCAATATAACCAGAGGTTAGTGCTAAGATAATTTCACACCCATCATGAATCATAGTATGTTATCATCAAAACCAAAGATCCAACATCTTGGCAGTCAACTAGACCTACTAATCCAACGGTCCTTGAGTCACATGACTCGAGTCAAGGCCGTTGCCCAGGATGGCTCCATGCCGTCAATCTGCCCTACCCCTTGTGTCAGAAATCACAGTTGAACAATCTTAAAGATGGCTCCTAACCGTCAGGTTAATTCCCTTTTCAAGGGAGACCAATGAAGCCCCCAGCCCCTAGCTGGGTGATAAGACACTCGGTCATAGGCCATATACATGGCCCTCGCGGAAACCACTTTTCGAAGAAGTCAATATCATGCTAGGATAGCCCTCCGCCCTTACACCGTTATACAGTGACTTGGTTTAGCGAAACATGAAAGCCCGAAACGCATAGGGCCACCCGGACTCTCAAAATCACACAGGCACGCTAATCGAGGTAATATGGTATCTCCAAACATCCAAAAATATGACCACAGTACTCACAGGGTGTCTGAGACATCCACGGGGTCAAAAGTCAACCACTAGGTCTCAACCGGGTCGATTAGGGGTAAAAACGGGCTGAAACAGGGCATTTCGGTTGACCAAACCCCTAGGTTTGGTCAACCAATGTAGATTGGTTGACCTGATGTGTGTAAAAATGGATGAACACAGATCTAGAGGGGGGTGAATAGATCAACCCCAAAGATTGAGGCTTCCATTAGTTCTGCCGACAACATAGATAACACAAGGGCCAATGCAAGTACAAGATGCCATGAGACTAAGCTGAGCCGTTAAATCGAGCATATAACATTGAATGTAAGATTGAGGCTTCCATTAGTTCTGCCGACAACATAGATAACACAAGGGCCAATGCAAGTACAAGATGCCATGAGACAAACGAACATACTCACAATGCAAACTAACTTAAGACCCATAATTCAAATTTATACATAACACACAATCATGCAAACAAGATACATATAACATAGCCAAGCTGATAGAGATAAGATAAGGTCTCTCCCCCTTTGGCATCATCAAAAAGGAGGGGGGAAACAAGCATGGGCAAAAGCCGAGCAGCAAAAGAGACAACTAGTCCTCATCGGAAGACGGGGTACTCGGCGAACGCCTGTGGTAACCCAAAAGTGCTTCAAGCATGTGGGATTGAGCAGCCAAGGTTTCTTGAACAAACTGAGCGTGTTCTTGATGACTTAGCTTCAGATCCGCTAGTTGGTTTTGCACATCTCCCAAGGTCTCCCCATAACTGTCAAGTCGGTCATCTATCGTATTCAGACGGTCCATGAGAAGCTGAACCTCCTCAGACGGCATGTCCGTGGCAGGTGGAGCCGGTTCATCATCATCCGAACCGGGGACTTGGGCACTACTCGGCAGGGTGCGAACGAGATGACCATCCACTAATTCATACCCCATATGTTGGCAAATAGAGTGAATGGTAAAGATGTCAGCCGCCCTTATTTCTTGAGACGGTTCAACGGTGAGATTAATATCCAACTTTTCAAAAACATCTGTAAGTGCAGCCGCATAGGGAATTGTCCGATTCCTGTGTTGTATGCTCTTGCACATGTGATATAATATCATTGCTGGAAAATTCACAGGAATGCAGCTGTATATGCAATAGAATAAGAACATATGCATTTCTGTGACTTTATCATGCCCGCCTCCGCGTGGTAGCAAAATAGTGGTAATCATCCGATGCAAAATATGTTGCATGGGCGGAAAATGATTGGCATTCAAACCTGCCACAGATCGAATACCACGTGCTTCACCGGTCATGATCTGAAAAACAACATCCTCTGATATCTCGATATCACCAATCATACATCCTTCATTTGGGAGATTGAACGCAACACTCAAAAATTCAGCAGTAAGTTGTATTCGGTGCCCATTCACTATTGTAGCAGGATGCTCCCCGGAAGTGACAAAATTTGCATAAAATTGATGCACCAAACCAGGATATATTCGTCTATGCCCCGACATGAAAAATTCCAGATTTGGCTGACTGCACAGAATATCGACAAGCCCCGGAAGATGACGTATTATATTTGGGGCGTAATTGTCTTGGGTTATGTTTTTGTTCGCTTTATATCATGAATGAATCACTGCCACGTTCCGAGTGTGCTCCCTACTGCTATCGGTTCGGGGTGTGACAGTTTGTGGTATCAGAGCCTTGGTTTTTCTTAAACCCTAGGTCTTGAGTCTAAGTCTATATGTTAAATATTTATGGTCTATCACCCTATAGGTACCCGATGAGATTAGGGTAGAACCATGGTGCTAATTGGTAAAATTTGTGATAATCTTAATTAAATTAAAAGATATTAAGCCATTAACGCTTATGAAATTGTGCTATAGGTTAAGATGGCTGCGGAGCGTGCTCAATGGCGGGAGATGCAGCGTACGGTTCGAGGGTTAACTCAGGCTTTGCAGCAGGTAGCCCAGGGAGGAGTCCGTCAAGGTACGGGTGATTTGCATAGGAGCTTTCAGGGTATGAATCCCTCTAGGTTTAGTGGGTCTACCGATCTCGATGAGGCAGAGAATTGGGTTAAGGAGATAGAGAGAATTTTTAGGGTTATGTAGTGTGCCGATCAGGAGAAAGTTTTATTAGCTACGTACCAGTTGGAGAAAGATGCGCGTGCTTGGTGGGAGGCGGTAGAAGTAACGTTGCCGGATGATCAGGTTTCGTGGAATGAGTTTGTGGAGTTTCTCAATGAGAAGTATTTTTTGGAGTGGGTTCGAGAGAAGAAGGCAGCTGAGTTTGCGTCTCTAAAGTAGAGGAGCTTGTCTGTACCTGAGTATGAAGCCCAATTTTCTAGGTTAGCTCGTTATGCCCCTCACTTAGTTAGTACGGAGAAGATGAATGCTAAGAGATTTTTGATTGGGTTAAGGGTAGAGTATATCCCGCAGTTAGTGCCCTTAGAAATTTAGGGGTTTGTCGAGATGGTGAAGAAGGCCCAAGTGTTGGAGGATGCTCTAGATATGACCGAGAAGATTTCTAGGAGGCTTTCCAATAAGGAATGAGCGAATGGTTCCAAGAGTAGTGTGCCTACCAATGGAAAGAAGAGGCCGAACGGAGGTAATGGAGCTCATAAGGACAAGAAGGCTAAGAAGGATGACCAGCAGATTGTCCCTGTTAGAGAGAGGTGCGAGCATTGTGACAAAGATAGGCATCAGTTAGAAGATTGCTGGAGGAAGCAAGGAAAATACATCCGTTGTGGGAGCACAGATCATAGAATTTCTCGTTATCCTTTGATGAAGGAGCAGGCACCGCGTGATGAGCAACCAGGTGAACGAAAGCGGCAAGGCAGGCTGCAGACAATTGAAGGTAATTCTAAACCCTGCCTTTATTTGCATTTCATGGTTAGACATGGTGATTTGTATAATTGCACGAATTAGAACCGGTCTTGTTATTTTGCGGTCCTCGGATGAAATTTGGTATCAAACTCCTCCAACTCGATAGCCCATTTGATCAACCTTCTCGAGGCGTTGGGGTTCTGGAGGATTTGTCAGAGTGGTTGATCGGTGAGGACGACGATGGGGTGAGCCAGGAAATATGGTCGCAGCTTGCGAGCAATCGTAACAAGTGCAAGGATGAACTTTTCAGTTCGTGAGTACCAAAATTATGGGCCCTGAAGTGCTCGGCTGATGTAGTAGACAGGCCTCACAACCCCTGCCTCTTCTCATGTGAGGACGGCACTCATTGCGCTCGGCGTCATGGATAGATACATGAGTAACTCTTCTCCCTTTTTAGGCTTGGCGAGGACGGGAGGGGAAGCCAGGTAGCGTTTTAACTCCTCGAACGCCTGCTTGCACTTCTGGTCCCAGTCGATGTGCCCCTTCTTCTCCGGCGCTTGGTTGGCTTACTTAATCAGCCAAAAGAAGGGGAGGCACTGCTCGGCGGCTCGGGATAGGAACTGAGCCAAGGCGGCGACGTGACCGGTGAGGCACTGTACGTCCCTTACGCGGCCTAGCCACTGCATCTCCAGCACCACCTGGATCTGGTCAGGGTTGGCCTCAATTCCTCGGTGGTTGATGAGGAAGCCCAAGAACTTCCCCGACCATACTCCGAACGCTCATTTAGCTGAGTTTAGCTTCATGTTGTACCTTCTGAGTGTGGCGAAGGTCTCCGCCAGGTCATCCAAGTGCTCGGCGGTTTGGAGGCTCTTGACAAGCATGTCATCGATGTATACGTTCCTCGCCCTGTGGATCACGTTGCTCTGGGGGCTGGTCAGGTGTCCGTCATCGCCCCCCACGTCGAGGTTGTGTTTGCCCTGGGGAGGTTGCAGTACCCGATCCCGACCGACGTTCCTTTGGGGGGCTCATCGGTGGCATCTGTGGCGAGTGGGGGCCCTAGCCCTCAGAGGGGCTCTCTTGAAGGAGTCGTCGGTTCAGCTGGTGAGCAATCTGACATGGCCAACCTTGTGCTTCAGCCTCCCCTGAAAGGAAAACCAAATCAGTTAATCACTCCTCACCACCCGAGTAACCTGATGAGAAAACAAAGACAGCACCCTACGGTAACGGAGGACACAACCCCAGCTCCTGGAGCAGCGCAGGAGTCAGGACGAAGTCCACATCGGTGATAGGATACCGCTCAATTGCCTTCAACTTCTGGCGGTCCTCGGCCCTGAGAGGAGGCTTCCTATCACGCCAGGTGCGGCGAGAGCCTCTACGCATCCACCTATCGGAGGCCTCCTCCTAGTCTCTCGACTTAATGAGGTACACGTACCGCTCCGCCCAGCCCTTGCGGTTGGACGCGGTCTGAGAAACTTTGATGAATTGGCCGCTCTTGCCAACCACTGCCAAAAGGTCGGAGACGTATGCTGGTTAGTTCGGGAAGTGGCCCGTCGGGAGAAGGAGCCCTCCCTGAATTACTGGCCAATCGCACTTCGGCTCTATACCGGCCCTCATGGTACGTATTATTATTATTTTTTTTACCCCTATTGGTCATTGCCGCGTCCTTCAGGATGTTGAACGGTAATTAACTCCCTGCTCCTCTTGTCCTCTCTCCGTCACAGACCATCCAGATAGCACCCAGCTGGTGATGTACTGTAATCTTCTTCGGAAAGCAGAGAAGCCGGCATATTTTGAGGAGGTGGCACCGGCCTCGACCATGACTCCTCTGCCCCATCCTTGGAAGAGGTCCCGGGTGAAATCGCCTGTGAAGAAGGCCTTGGACGAGGCGAAGGCTGCTGGACGGCGGGAGGCCAAGCGCCAGAAGGCAGAGGCTGCCAAGACTGTGAAGACCGTTCCTCCATTGCCTCCTATCCCATCATTCGAGAAGTTTGAGGTTTGTCAGGCCGAACCAAGCCAACCCGAAGGTGAGATTTCCCTTGCTAAGAGTGCCCTTCAGGCGGAATTTGTCTTCATCTTGGCACAGGCTGTTCACACCCGGATATCATTTCTATTCATCAGCTTGGGAGGAGCCCCCACCTTCACCAATCCCCACTGCAGGTGAGGCCTGGGTCGGGTCAGAGCCCCATCCACTCCAACCCCTTTGCCCAGGGCTGCTGAAGGGTCCCAAGAGAGGTCGCCCGTGGAGAAGGCACTTGCCACTGCCAAGGTGGCTACGCGGCAGGAGGTCAAGCGAAAGAGGGCGGAGGTTTTCCGGATGACTTCAGCTTCCCCTCCTCCATCAGTCCCCTCCTTCACAAAGTTTGCCGTGCCCGGGTCGAGCCGAGTCATTCCACAGGTGAGACTTTTGGATGCCGATGCTTTTCAGGGTCCAGCCACTTCCCAGGGGAAATTCTTTATACATGCATGACGCACGTGTTTCCTTCTTCCAGTCGGAGAGGAGGAAGCACGTTCTGTGAGGGTCTCCGGCAAGGCAGTCAATCCACAGGAGCTAGTGCAGAGGAAGGCCGAGGTCGAAAAGTTCGTGGCCGCGTTCGCGGTCGCTCAGGCCGAGCCCAGCCAACCCACAGGTTAGACTTTTCGGCCAGCGGTTCCACTTAATACTTTCTCGCCTTTTGGGATAAGACCTTTTATATGGGTTTCTTCTTTCAGTCCCTGCGGAGGAGCCAACACCTGCTCCTGCTCTGGACGTAGGCGAAGCTGTCGCACCTGGGGTTGCACCCTCTGTAGAGGAGACAATCCCCGGACCGCCTCCGGCCGCAAAGACCTGTTGAGTCCTGGCGGTTAGTTTCAACTTAGATAGTTAGATGAAGGTAGAAAGTGCTCAGATGAAGGTTGAGAGAGCTTGGACCATAAGACGAAATGTTGGATGTAGTGCTCGGACGATGGAGAGAATAGAGAGCAAAGTAGCTGGAGTGTTCTATGTGAACATATTGTGTACCCTCCTTTGGGAGTCTGTCCAGGGCCTTACTTATAAGATTTCCCTCGAACTCGTCCATTTCGCTTGCTTCTTGATTTAGTGGAGTTAATGGATTGTTTGATCGTGGAGTCGTCAGTTACTCACTCATCCGTTGCATGAGAAGTGAAGGGGCGGAGTAGATGGCAGATGACACGGGGACATGGGTGATGACCCTCCGCCTAGTCGTTGCCTGGGGTAACGTCTGCCATTACTGCTGTAATGGCCACCTGATTGAATGTCGCTAGAGACGTGGGGCACAGATTTACACGAAATACGTGCCTGGATGTTGGGCTAGTCTTGAGTAGGTCTTGGTTGGCAATATCTTGGGCCATGGACCGGTTGATAGCGGGCCTGGTGAATTTTTCCCTCCTCACTAGACCCCAATCCCGAGTAGCGAAGGTGCTCGGTGCTCGAGAGGAACTGGTAGAGGTTAGTCGAGGAGGTCTTCAGTCATGCGCGAGTGCATTCGACTGATGCTTTTAGAACCCTCCCACGTCATTGAACCTAGGGTGTTGTGTGACCTAGCACTTTTCTTAGGGCACAAGGTAGCTTCAACTCATGCGGTTGTGACGTCACTGTCATCATGACAGTGTCCCTTCGCCTCTGGGGAAGCGGGATCGAATGGCGAGAGGTGCTACCCTAGACTTCCTGCCTTGTGAACCGACGGTGGTGATCAGACTTCTTGAGGATAGCCCAATCTGGACCATTGAAGCTAAAAGAGTGTGCTGCCATTTCCATCCTTAAAAAAGAGCGAGAAGTGACTGAAGAGGCACTTCGACGTCTTCTTCTCTAGTGTCGGCATTCTTTGCCTCCCTGCTTTCTCTTGTTTCCAGTGAGGCTTCCTTCTTTCTGACGCTCCCATGGGCGCCCCTCTTAGGAGGCTTATTCTTTCCCAAGAGTCCGAGTCCTCTAATGGCACAGAGGTAAACCGAGGCAGTGCTCCAAGTACATATGGTGCTCAGTCTAGTTCCTCTTGTTTCCTTCTGTCTCTTCTCGCGTCATCTCGGGCATGAGGGAAGCCTTCTAAATCTCGGCGGAATACAACATCGTTTTTCCCACCGTAGATGAATATCTAGGCGTGTATTTCCCCAAGGGAATCAACATCCTTGTAGAGGCTTTTAAGGTAAGATTTTGTCTTCCCATTCCTTTGTTCATCCACGGTATTTTGCACCTTTAGGTGGGGTTAGTGACGAAGCCAGATCTGGTGTGCTGTCAAAGGGGGAAACGAGCACTTCTTCAGCTGAGGACTTCCGGTGTTTGCCCCTCAGGGCCCACCGTCTCTTTGTTGGGGCCGTCACTCCTTGTGGACGTGCACCCGTATTTTTCCCTTACGCCTCCGGCCTAGGGGAAACTCTACCAAAATTTCGCCAGAAATTATCGGGATCTTAATTATTTCAATTGTAGCATTGCCCCTTCATAATTTTCTTCCCTTTTTCTTTGCTCATTCTGACTTTGGATTTATTATACTTTGTAGGTAGATGGCTGCTCGCAGTGGTTCCTCTGCTCCTGCTACTGTTGGTGCCACGTCTGTGCCTCTGCCTATGGTACCGACTGTCACGTGGCTGAACGTTGGAGATTTAGACCGGGAGCATGCGGAGACTGTTGCACTGGCCGAGTCGTCAAGTTCTGATACCGAGACCATGGACCTCGGGAGGCTTGTTTGGGCTGAAGGCGGGCTCTCCTTTGATCAAGACTTAGGGGACTACAGGAAGGACTATCTGAAGGATAAGCACCTCATCCGCTTCCTGAAGCATCTGCGGCGTCGGGAGAAGATGGAACTCCAAGCTATGAGGGAAGCTGAGAGGGCCATCTTGTAGTCCCGGGACAGCTTATTACACAGCGTCCCTCGAAGCATCCCAATGTACGTGGCGGGAGAGTCCAGGGAATGGAAGCCCGTGCTGGGGATCGAGGCAGTGCTACCGATAGAGGACAGATTAGTGCGAGCACCCTAGTTCATGCCAGCCCGATGGGACACGACTGCCAGACGGGTCCAGGGCGAACAACCCCACTTCGGTTTATTCTTGGCCCCGCTGAAGTGGGGGTACAGAGAAGAGCCCTTTCTGTTGGATTGCTTGGCCGTCCGTTGCAAGCATGAGTTGGCTTTGGGTTGGTTTGCCGAGCTGAAGCTCCAGGACACGCACACCTTCAGGGAGGGAGCGGTGGAGTTCACGGAGTATGTGCTGTTCAATTATGCTCCACTACTGATCTGGGCTGGCGTCTACCACAGTGTCTACGCTTCTCGATATAGCTACCCCATCTCAAAGGGGCTCTGTTGCGGGATGATTGAAGTCTTCAGTGCAGAGACAAATACCTTTTACATAGCGCAAGGTGAGACCTCACTGGATCTGTAGAGCTTAAGCCAGTTGAGCAGCTTACCCATTGACGGGGAGCCCTATGAAGAAGTATACCTCCCCGACCTCATCAAGGATGAAACTAGCGGGGATGGCTTTTATTCTCTTGGTTATTCATACTGGTACCTCATGAAGGCGAACCAAGAGTTATATCAACTGGCACATGGCGGGAACTAGCCTCCTCGTGGAGACAAGAAGAGGGTCCGCATGACCTTGTGGTTGCAATATTTCTATGACGGGTTGAAGCAGTATGAGGACTTCCCGCATATTGGTACCGCCATCACACGCAAGAAGTGTAGCAAGCCCAAGACTGATGTGAAGATCCCCTCTAGGGGGCATCAGAGTGGCCCTAACCCGACAGGGGTTGACCCGCTGATGCACTGCGTGGCCTACTTGACGTACTAGCTGTGCTCGTTCGCTATGCCATATGGGGATAAGACAGTCATCTGGCCCGATGCGATCTACCCAGCCTACTAGATGGCCTGGGCAATTAAATTGTCTTTGTGCCCAGCGGCCCTCTGTTTGATATATAAGATGCTGGGAGATGTTAGTGTTCACCAGTTCCCGAGACAGGCTCAGTATGTCTGCCAACTACACTTCTTTAACACGTGGGTTTGCTCATTGTTCCCAGAGCATGCTCCACGCACCCTCCAGGGCTGGGGGTTAGTGTCGCAGATGCTGGAATTTGCAGGCGCGGAGCCGGGAGCAACGTCCCTGTAGCTGTACAACATCCGAGGTCAGTTGACAACGGTTGCCCAGGACGCGACAGGCACTATTCACTTTTGGACATTGGCTGCCCATTCGAGTCCCCTGGTAAATAATAAAAGGGAGTGCAAAGACGACCAGGTGGAAAAGTATGTTCATCCAATCAGCCAACAGAACGTCGTCCGCCCATTGTTGGAACTAGAGCTCCGTGACTGGGCATTGTCAATCCACCCGAGCGTGCTGGTCTTCAGGAAGGGGGATACCGCATGGCTAGAGCCGTATTACCCCTTTCACTTTGGATGGAATTTCAGATATGACCAGCATATCCCCATTCATAGTGCACAGTTCGGCTTACTCGTGCGAAGCCTTCGAGGAGGTCCTACTGTTGAGAATGCCAAGACTTGGTGAGACTTCTTCAATCGGGCGGACATAGCAACTTTCAGGGTGCCAGCTCCGGGCCGCATTCCTCGGGTGGGCACCGAGTATATAAAGTGGTGGAACGCTCAGACGGGCTTCTATCGGTCATGTCAGACTGACTACTAGGATGGAGCGGAAAGGAAATTCCTGAGCAAGTAGCCGGTGTCGGTCCTTGACATCGACCCGGATCATCTCCTTCAGCTCAAGAGCAATGAGGATAAGGAGGTGGCAGCATATCTGGCCCCGCATCGGGAGGCCCGAGAGATGAAGCCCGCACCGCAGGTCAAGCTCCCTCCAGTGGTGAAGGATGAATACGAGAAGACCTTAAGGGACCTCTGCCGCATTGGGAGTGACCGTCTGGAGCTTATCAACTACCCGCTCCCCATGGAGGAAGAAGGCACCCTTGCAAAGAGCTGGCGTCCGGAGAGTGACTGGACCTGCCCGTATCGCACCTTCATAAGGAGGGAGGAGTGGAGGCCCAAGAACTACAAGGACTCCACCTGGCTATATGTCCTCCTTCGGGTGCACGGGCTAACGATCGAGGATCGACCAGTGGTCATCCTAGGCAAGCGTTTGTAAATTGCCTATTATTATGCTGACGGGTGGGGGATGGACCACTTTAGCCTTTTCTACCATCTCGCCGCTAAAAAGCATGCAGATTTAGCCATTCTTGCCGATCGCTGCCAGATGATCGGAGATGTATGCTGGCTGGTGCGGGAGGCAGCCCGCCGGGACAAAGAGCCATCACTCGGCTATTGGTCGATAACCCTTCGACTTTACATTGGCCCCCACGGTATTTGATAATCTCTTCCTTGCCTGCATTCTTCATCACTGTCCTTCTTGGGATATCAGATGCTAATCAGCTCTTTTGCTCTTCTTGTCTTCTTCCTCTTTTTTTATAGACCACCCAGACAACACTCAGACGGCGACGTATCGCAATCTTCTCCAGCAAGCGGAGAAACCGGGTTACTTCAAGGCGGCGCCTCCAGCACCAACTACAACTCCTCTACCCCCACCTGCAAAGAGATCCAGGGTGAAATCACCTACGAGGAAGGCCTTAGACGAGGCCAAGGCTGTCGGGTGATAGGAGGCCAAACGATGGAAGACGGGGGCTGCCCAGGCCACGAAGACCATTCCCCGGACACCTCTGGTCTCGACATTCGAGGAATTTACGACTGCCTCAGTTGAGCTGAGTTAGCCTGCAGGTGACGTTCCTCCATCATGGACGTCTTCCAGAATCTACCTCTACTGCAGTGTAAAGAATTCATATCTGAGCATTTCTTTGTTTCCTTCTCTCTTTTTAGCTGCCGTGGAGGAGCCAGCCTATGTGTCGATCCCAGAAGCAGACGAGCCTGCGGTTGGGGCGGAGGCAGCTCCCACCCCAACTCCCCCGCCGAAGGTCTAAATTTTAAAAAAATCTCCCGCAATCCATCTATTTTGTTAGAAGCCTTTAGGATCTTCTAGTCATTAGTAAAAAGCCCATCATATTAACAGCCATTCGAGAAAATAAATATTCTAAGGGAGGAGGGTAAAGTCGGCTCGACCCATATAAGACCCATTTCCGTCAGACCCATTTCGACCCAAGGTTTACAACATGCCTGTCATGTCTCGACAGTCGCGGTCCACAACGGACAGCCTAAATCAGTCGAACCTCCGATTCGCCAGCACACCAAGAGTATTAACCCGGGCGCAACGGTCGCCAGATGACCCTCCGATGACCAAACGTTACGTCCCACGATGTCGCCCTCAACTCCATTAAGGGCGAGCACACAGTCAACTCCAGTCAAGGGAAAAGAGAAGCAAACTTGTTGTCCAGAGAGAAAGTCTCCACTAAGCTCCCACTGCCCTCCAAGCACCCTTACCGTCTAGCGAACACTATCCGAGCACCCACTGGCCACGTCGAGGACCTTTCTCAAAGGGAGTCCGTCTCTCCAGGTTTGCTTCATGACTCCTCGACTCTCTCTCTCATATTCTCCTTCCTGCTTCTCCGTCTCCCGAGCGCTGATTTAAACAGCAGAGGGTTGTCCCCTGGGGTAACGCCCGGGACTCCTTCTGACGTCAATTGTTTCTGGTGTTTGCAAGCTTCCACGAGTGCCGAGTAGTCATCCCTAACAAATAAATAGAAAAGTGTGGTACGAGAGCTAGGAACCATTTCTCCACCTCTACAAGTATATTTTTTCCCTGGGCAATTATATCACTTTTTATGTCCAAACTACCCTTCATTTACCCCTTTAATCCCTTTCTTGAGCCATTTAGTCCATTCCAACAATCTCATATGGTGGTGGCCTACAACGGTGTAGTCTCAAAATAACACCCCCTCTGACGACAGTGACGACTAACAACACCTTGCTCGGTGATGGCGGCAACAACGAGCTCCTTGTTTGACGTCGGTGACTTACACATTGTACGGACAGATAAAGAGCGTCTGTAACTGGGCATAGCGACAACCACCACATATCCCATCTTTCTCTCCCTCACGACCTCCCCTCGCAACTGCGATGTGAACTCTACTTCCCCTAACCCTCAGCCCTTTATGCAGCGCACCCCATACAAGCACACCTCACTGCCAACGCAAAGCAATGTCCCAAATGATATGGCCTGAACTTGCACACCAAGTGATGAGGTCATCACCATCCATTCTAGCACTCGCGACCACCTCCTCACCTCGGATGCGTTTGGCATGGTTTAGTTATTTATTTTTGAGTCCTATGTAATTTTTATTTGAGTCATGTCATTGTATTTTCCTTTCATTTGAGTCAAGTAATTTGAGACTTCATCTTGTCATGGTGTGCTTAGGTTATTCGTCTTGCCCAAACTACTTCTACCCTCATATTTTGGCCGAGCAAAGAAGAGAAAAAGACCTTGTGCCCTCGAGTATGGCCCAAGTAGCAATGGTGTTTACCAAGGGAGACGGCTAAGGACGCCGTGAAGTGTGTGCGGTGACCAGCTAAGGGTTGCCCTTAATGAATGGGGTGGGAATGCCGAACTTCTAGCGCGGGATTCTCATCACCAAAGGTGCTACAAAAGTAAGCCTAAGGACTCTTTTGAGACATTAACACCTAGGACTAGACCTATACTACCACTCTTGATCAAGTTAAGAAGCACTTCATTTTGAAAATCATATGTGAAGATGAATAAAGTAATGAGAATGCATACTTACGCCAATATGTTACCTAGCGAACTTTGTGATAGAAAGTAGCTGGCGGTGGCGATTTTGATAAACATGGGATTTATTGTCCTCGTTTGGTAGATAAAAGAATATACAAAGCAAGGATTGAAAGTGGCTTAAACAGGATTGAGTGGTGCCCAGACCGAACTCAGACGAATAAGGAGGAAAGGAAAAGAGGTGACGGCTAGAACTCCCTCACTAAGGCGCATAGACCCTGATCACATAAAAGGTTTATAGAAGGAGAGAAAATCAAAAGGTGGAGTGAGGACTAAAGTCTCAAATGCAATGCAGGAATGGGCAGATGCCCAAAGCGGTTGAGGTGGGAGAAGTCAGGTCAGACCTGGGATCGGGAGGAATCAGAAGAAGAAATTGATAAATCGAAAGCAGTGGAGGATCTGGAGAGCCTGGAGATAGAAGAGAAAAATCATGGGAAGAATTTGGAGGTTTCGGAGGAAGAAAGTGATGAGGGACGTGATGTCCTTTGAAGAAGTATGGAAAAAGGTATTTTAAAAAGAGGAAAAGAACAAAGAACGTGATATCCTAGAGGAGTAAAGAGACGAATTGGAAGAAAGGAAGGTCTGGAGGCTCTAGAGGGAGAAAATGGGAAGGTGCGCGATGCCCTTAGAGAAGAGAAAAATTCAGAGGTTCTAGAAGGAGAGAATAAGCAGAGGTGCGATGCCCAGAAAGGATAGGAGAATGAAAAGAATTTGGATGTTCCGAAAATAAAGATGAATGATAATCCGGAGGTTCCAGAGAAAGAGGTGAATCTAAAGGAATAGAATGTAGAGGATCCAGAGGTTCCGAAAATCAGGAAAGATGCAGGTTAAGAGATGGAGAATTTGGAAATTTCGGTGAGGAAAGTAAATCAGTAGGGAAAAGATCTGGAGGCTCCGGGAGAAAGGGAAGGTATGAGTTTCAAAACCCGGGAGAGAGGAATGAATGCATATGCAAATGTACGGCTGGTTGGATAGTGGGGGCCAGGAGCCCGTGAGATGGGTATTGGGCCCATGAGGGACCCGCGTCCGCGTAAGCGCCTTTTCACATAATTAAAATATTAAAATATATACATCTACAATCATTGATATTATCCTGTATGCCCTTCAAAATGTACATGATCAGTAGACTATTCCGTTATCTTTGACGGTGTTAGATTGCAGGGGAGGGATATAATTAAATGATATTTTATAAGATGAAGACAGACGTAACAATATCAAATACATGAGGATATAAAGTAGTTTACATAAGAGTTTAGGTGTATTTATTTAATTATCTGTAAAGCTGTAAATAAAAAGAGGCATCCTTAAATTAACCTATCAGACAAGAGTTACCCTACCGGACAAGGGGACGAGCGGGGAGCAACAGCAGGGTAAAGAAGGAAAAAAAAAATACGCAGGTCGCGCCAAAACGAGCGCAGAAAGGGCAGGGTTCTTCCAGCTTTCTCCCGAAGTAAACAATGTGAGTGGTCCAGGAAAGGGAGCCCCAGATGTAGCACATGCACTGGGCTTCACCGACGCGCTGTTCGCCGTACACAGGGAAAATAAATAAATAAATAGTTTAAAAACTCCACGGCGCACTGCACACTCCGTGGCCTTCCTGGGTTTCCCCGGGAGTTATCCAAATGTATGTATACAGGGTCCTATCAATGGAATCTCTACCCCACCAATGTGCCCCTTGACGTTGATGATCTCTATCTCTCTCTCTCGCACGCACACAAACACACGCGCGACATGGCCGTGATGTTTTGACGACGGCTCTCCGGTCTCTAAACCCCTCACCCTGCATCAATCGGCACGATCCATCGACGATCTCGTCCTCTCAACTCTCTCCATCACCACTCTCTCTCTCTCCCTCACACACACTCACTCACACACACACACACACACACACATAGCGAGAGAGCGAGAGAGAGAGAGAGAGAGAGAGAGAAGCGCACGCACAAGAACGCGGGGTAGCGCTCCAGCACCCAGGGGAAGGCACCCCGGCGCCCGGCACCCGGTACCCCAGTGTCTCCCGCCACCATTTTCTCCACCTACTCCCTCTCCTCTTCTTTATGTTCTCTTCCCACCCTCCACGTAAACCCCTTCTCCTCGTCCGCATCCACCTCCACCTCCGACGTGTGTTCTCCTCCTCCCTCTCCCCTATCGACTACATATAAAGGGCATATTTGGAAGGGACGGTGAGAGTGATTTTTTTTTTGAAAAAATCAGTTTCACCCGTACATCCATCAGCTATGTCAGAGATTTTTACATAAAAAATTATATTTGATAAATCTCTTCGTCTTCTTCTCCCACCACCTTACTTACCGTTTCATAAACCCTTGAGTACTCAGGATCGCCTTACCTTCCCGGAGGGCTTCCATGGGGCTTATATAGTTGCTAGCCCTCGTGGCTGGAGACAGGGCATTTGGAGGGACCAGGGGGCGTTATGTCTCTGAGGGGGACTTTTTCTTCTTGCCCGCCCTTTCGAATTTCCCTTCTCTGAGCGATAGCGAGATCCTCGTCGGGAGATATACCTTGTCTGTTGGGGATCCGAGCGACGGATGCTCCTAGGTGAGGCGCTTGGGTTTCTCCCGGGCGTGGAGGGCAGCGCTGTGACGATTATGCTCGGACGTCGAATAGGCTCTCTCGAGCGACCGTTACTCGGACTTCCGAGCCGAAGGGGCCGCCTAAGAAGATCTGTTCCGAGTGTGTTTGGGCTTCGAAATAAGTGGGCCCGTTCGTGGGGCTGTCACTTGGGGAGCTTGGCCTTGTTGGGTCGGAATGGGCCTGGTTGGGCCAGTCTGGACTTGGTTTGGCCGTCCCGATCCGCACGTACATTTGGGTTGCAGGTTTACCCCTCTCCACTTGCCCCCTACTCTCGAGCCAAAACTTGGGCTCAGAGAGTGGTATGCTATGGGGTAGCGTTGGCGGCTCAAGTGGGGAATGTCGTCGCCGGCAGGGGCCATTTAATGCGGCTGTCCTGAGGGCGAGGCTATGATGATGACGCTTTCCTCAAGCCGGCACGGGGAGACCCTTCTGGGAGTTCGAAACGTCGTGATGCATCTCGCTAGGGCCGCCAGGATAAATATGTAAATGTGCCGTGTGCTTGCGTCTTACGTTTCCTCTGCCTAGGGCTTTACCCCTTCTGTTGCACCGGTATTCTGAGAGGATCCATGCGCCGTGAGAGCGTCTTGAGGGAGCGGAGAATCGCAAAGGCCTTCGCGGAGTTGGCAGAGACCACGACGACATCGATCCGTCGGCTTCCTTCTCCTCCTGTGTCCTCAGATTCCGTAGTTTCCTCTTCTTCCTCTCACTTTTCACACTTTTCTATGGCGGAGCATGCTCCTGCGGTTGAGGCCCGGAGGCCTGAGCAAGGTGCAGGGAGTTCGGTGCCCAGCCATCCTCTATGCAGTGAGTTGGGTGAGGTCGAGGTGAAGGAGATCGAGGCCTACTACGAGCTGCCGTGGCGGTATTTCTTTTCCCCCGCCAAACCTCACGAGTCGAGCCTGGATACTCGCTCAGGTCTCTTCTACATTTTTCATCTGGCTTGGAAGTGTGACTTTTGCCTTCCTCTCCATCCTTTCGTCGCGTAGTTGCTGCAATTCTATCAGCTGGCTCTGATCCAGTTGGTTTACAATTCCTACATTTTCATCTTCTCTTTCATTTTCCTTTGTCGCCTGTGCTGTTTCGATCCCTCTTTAGCCACCTTCTTTTAAACCTCCACCAATTATACCTTCATCAACCTCCACTCCACTGGCCTTCGCCGAGCTTACCATCAAACCTCCTCCAATGAACCTTCCATCGCCGCCACCTCGGCCCTCCGCTATACCTATAACACCAAAACCAACTTTACTTATCCCTCCACCCATCCCTTTACCTAAACCCATGCTTGATCTTGAGCAGGGTCCACCCCTTTTCGCACTTGAGCCAACCCCGTCCACTTTTGAGCAAGGAGAGAAGCTCGACGTGTTTGAACCCCCGCTCCCACTTACCCTTTCGCTAACACCTTCCATTACGCATCGACCATCCATGGAGCCTTCCTCCTCTGCTTCGCCTTCCTTTACCATTCGGAATGGGTGTCCTTCTACAAGTATTCATGCCAAAGATGATCGAGAGCCAGGGAAGAAAGAGTTGGTCATGGCTATGCTATTCAAGATGCAAGAATTTATTTGTCGGATGCCAATCCGTATTTTTGTGTCGAGCACGGTTGGAGAGGCCAAGTCCCCGCCGTTGCTCACCAGAAAGAAACGTCAAGCTTTGATGCCATGAAAGACCATGCCCAAGGGCCAGGCAGGGCACCCCTTGTTCCAAGCTTCCAATCTCGAATCTATTATTCCGTACAAGGGGTGAATACCCATTTTGTTTAACACTCTTTATACACAGCAATCCTTGGGCAACATGACGCTTCCCATTCTAACTTTTCAACTCCCTCACATTATTGCCCTTCACCCTCCAAGGGAGTTGCCATTTATTGTTGGAGCTTCATCGTGGGCATTTACTTTATCCATTGGGTCGTTTGGCCATACACTCTCACCGCCATGGAGGGGCGGGCATCCTTCTGCTACCCTATCTATCATCTATTCTACTTCACCCAGCTTCTTGTCTATCACTGATTTCATTTTATGGGCCATCCGTTGGGTGAGGAGGGAGTTCTCACCCTCTCACCCCTCGTATTCTTTGCACTTCATGCATTCCATACTTCCGTCGCATCCATTACATTGCATTCACATGCATTTGCATTTCTCCTTTCCCGAGTTTTTGAACCCACATCTTCCCTACCTTTCGGAACCTTCGGATCCTCCACATCTGTCTTCTTATTCACCCCTATCTTTGGGATCCTCGGGTCCCCTGACACTGGCTGGGCATCGCGCCCCCACCAGTTTTCTCTCAGGGCATCACACCCACTCCCAACTTTTATATCCGGACCCTCCGTATTTTCCTCTATTTGCCGGGCATCGTGCCCCCTCTAGTTTCCCCTCCGGGCATCGCGCCCCTTCTGATTCTATTCCTCCAGATCCTCTAAATTTTTCACTAATTTTCTCAGGGCATTACATCCCTCACCACGGTAGACAGTCGTCTTCTTCTGCCATGGCTGCTTGCAACAACCATTGTTGGCCTAGTGAGGGGTTGCCCATACCCCTAAAATAATTTCTGACCATACTAGTCATTTCTTCTTGCCCTAATCCCAGGTGTAGGACTGGGGAGAGTTGTCAACCTCCCATCGGAGGGATGTAAGCTAGCCGGGATCTTCCGGTGGGCTGTTCAAATCTTTTCCCCATTGCGGGGACATCACCTTGTCGGGCACATGCCCTAAAACATGCGTAGCATGGAGGATCCGCGATAATCTCTTCTTTTCTTGGGGCCAACCTTCTCTCATTCTTCTTCCCTGCCTCGGCGGGCTTGGAGTGGTAGTAGACAGGTGCCTCTCGACAAACAGGTTGGATCCTTTTAGGGACCCAGACTTGTTTAAACTTCTTCAACCTTGGGGCCAGCTCCTTCCGGCCTCAGCGGCCCTCTTCTTCTTTCTCAGCTCTCTTCCCGGAAAAGGCCCGGAAGGCGTTGCGGGTTGGCACAGCAGTGACCACCCAGTCTGGTATTACTTGAGCATCACATCCATCTAAGAAGACACGGACTCCCCCAATCAGCACAGACTTCTCAGACATTGATAGTCACCCGGTAGCAGGGGCAGCAGCTCTTCTGTGGGAGTTCCCTTGATGGCGACCCCCGGGCTTGTGGTGATAAGCGGGGCGAGCCCCCTGAGCCACATGGTGCACCATGCAGCTAGTCAGCTGAGTCTTACTTGTTGTTAGACCCTTGCGGCTTTGGGCATTGTGGGCCCTAGGCTTCTTATCAGCTTCCTCTCCGGCTGGCTCCGGAGCCTCAAGCTTCAGCATATTGGCAAAGGCTACCACCAAGAAGTTAGGGAAGCCAACCACTGATGGGAAGGAGCCAAAGACAGTTGGCACCACCAGGTACCTAGCAGCAGCATGATTAGCCATGATCTCGGGGCCGAAGGTCAATGCAGCGAATCCAGTAGCCATTGTTAACTTCTGTAATCACAGAACAAGCAAATGATCAGCACTCTTTAGGTGGACCTCGGGGCCCATTTATATCGACAAAGAGATGAAAGGAGACCATTACTCCCACCGAGGTGCCAAGCTTATGGGGGATGGATTTTATTTTTATTGTTTAGGGCGTGCCACTCACTGAGTAATAAGTTTATTATACACTCAATCTGACTCGTGTCAGGCGAGAGTGAGTTTCATGTCGGGACCAGAAGTTTGCCATACCATAAAGGCTTTGGCGTTAATTATATCCTCTAATAAGGAGAAAAATCTTTGATTAATTACCGAGATAATGAGCCATCCGAGGCTGAAATAGAATGCGGGGGAATGCATGCGATGATGAAAATTTTGAGGTCACATGTTAAAACACCTTTTTTTTCTTTTGTTTGAAAACAATGTTGATCCTAGACTCGACTTAGACCATGCTTTTGACTACCCTAGACTCAACTGGCGCTCTGATACCAATTTGATGCGGGACGAGACGCGGACTCGGCACCAATTTGAGATGCACACCTAGGACTCTAGCAAGCTTATGTTCGTCCCTTAACGAGGGAAGCGTCGGACTTACATGGTTGAGAAACTGACAGTGAGTCAAGGGTGGTCTGCTCACTCTCTCGTGCCCAGGTCAGGTCACGGGATGGGTCTTGCTCTCTCTCTCACAGTGGTGATTACTTTGATTGGAGTGAGGATCCTAAAACAAGCTCTCTCTAGCAGCGGCAAATAGACATATACTAAGAAAGCAAGCAACTAGACTACAAGGGGGTGACGGGTTTACTTCCATGCTCCGGGCGTGGGGAAGACGATCCCGGCCGAACCCGCACTCCCTGTACAATAGTTATTAATAATTACAGAACTGATTATTTCTGCCCACTCCACGTAGGGAGGTAAAGGGCTACACATGGGACCAGGGAGTAACACGTTCGGGTTGACGGGCAGCACTCGGGGCCACTTTGACGGTGGCACATGCTAGTACTCATGGGGCCCACATCCTGGTTGGTGGATTGGGGATGCCGATGGCTGCTGCTGCATCGATGACTCCTGATTGGGTGGTCCCGGGGGAGGAGGCATGCTGGTCGGCCTCGCGGAAGGCGAGGCGGCTGCCTCGGGGGTGGTCGTCGGGTGCCATCCACGAACCGGAACCACTATTCTGCTGCGTGTGACCTGGCGAGAAGTGTTGCTGCAATCAGCACCGACATCGTATCGATGCGGGGTCAGTGGCGTTGGAGAGCTATCTCAAAATACTACCACCCCAGGTGAAGAAAAGAATTTAGAATCTTCTATGCTGGCCGTGGATGAATTTAGAGTGCGCTGGTTCATAGATCTGGGGCTGACAAGGCTGATGGTGAAGTTTCCTGAGAACTGGTGTGGACCATGGAGTAGATGGTGGATCTGGGTGTTGTACCCTTCATGAAACTTGTGGATCTTGAAGTAAGAAAAATGAGGATATTTTTCATAAAGGATTTTATGGAGGTATGGATTTTTGGTGGATTTGCTAGTGGTCATGGGTCGGGTCTGGGAAGCTAGGGACAGACAGAAAATGGGAGATTGCAGGAATTTTTAGGATGGGTTCGAAAATTCCTAAATTCATGGTAAAAATATGTGATATGCGATTTGATGGGAAGAAATGTCAGTTAAATTTTTATGAGATTTGGTGGAGGTTAGAGGTGATTAAAGGTTCAGATGGTGGCTTGCTGGACTGGGATCTGAACAGTGGACAGATCTGGGTGGGATGGTAGACAGTACCAGCTAAGACTAAAAGAAGGCCATCTATTTTCGGGACATCAGGTGTCTCTATTCAAGGTGTTACTCTAAAACAAACCTCGCACCCGATAAACCCTGTATGGCACACTACAGAGTCACCACCAGTCATCCGAATATTTACTTATAACTAGGGGAAGCAAGCTCCGCTGCCTGATCACAAGGAGATAAGCCCCAAGGTGAGGCGTCTACAGTAATATATCAGCCAGCTCGATGAATATGAACAGTCCGAGCCAAAGCCAATATTGGTAAAGGATCATATCCTCTGAGAACAGTTGGAGGAATTGACCATCAAAGAGCAACCAGAAAGGGAGCAAGAAGAAGCTGAAACTGACCTCTTCTGGGGGCACAAGCCGGCCAAGTCAAGATGCCAGAAGAAGAATAAACCAAAAAGGAAGAGGAAAATAGTCACATTGCAGTGTAATACTCTATCAACACTGTTTACCCTGCCAGGGGAAGAGGATCAAGGGGAGCCTTCCACTCCATCACTGGAAGCAAATCAAGCTGAGGCCTCAACCTCAATGCATGCTACCCACTCTGGGAGAAAGTGGGGGCACCTGCCTCCAGCTAACCATAACATTATCTTCAGGGGTAAGCAACCCTACCAGATACCAGAGCTAGAAGCCCAGGGCATTGAAATTCCTCCCCCGTCAGGCCTTTACGTGAAAGCAAAGGGAGGTGATGAAGCTCCATCATTTATTGAATTCCTGTCCATCTTGGAGGGAAAACGGTCGGCTCAGAATAATACTGTTGACGACAAGAGTCCCCGACAACCATCTGTTGTGATGCTCAAAAAGAAGGATGAAACAAGCATCGATCCTCCCTCAACATCGGAGATGACCTCCCCATTGGAGACTCCCCGATAGTCCCCTCAGAAGAAAGAAGCAAGAGAAGGGCAAGCCATGCCGCAAGCACCTCATGAGCCTCAAAGACCCCGCTGGGTGGAGGAGATGCGACTGTCCAACATTTGAGTAGGTAGCCGAATTATGAAGATATTGAAGAAGCTCCCCACAAGATTTTCTATATGGGAAATTCTTTCCTTGAGCGAAGAAGCTCGTCAAGCTCTTATCAATGCTCTACAGTCGTCGGCTCAGTAGAAGCACTCTTGACAGAGGTTAACTCTGGGCCAGCCGTCACATTCACAGAAGATGACATGTTGATACCTGATCCCAATCATAATAGGCCTCTATATATGAGGGGGTACCTCAACTGTCCGCGATTGAGTCAAATTTTGATAGATCCAGGAGTTGCTGTGAACATCTTGCCCTACCGCATCTATCAAAAGTACTATTTTGATTTGCACCTCACCAAAGTGAAAGATATGAGGGGCAATGGGTGCTGGTGGTAGAGATAGGGGGAGGTCCCTAGGGTAGGGAGGGTGTTGCTTTGGAGCGCGTAGCTCTTGACGGGTGGGATCCGGCGGTCGAGCCATATGGGCTCGCTGATGTGGGCCTCAGGGCCCGTGAGGCTCAACCCCAAGGTGTGGGAAGGGTCCCACTCACTGTGTAGGCTCAAACTCGGCCTCGAACTGCTCTAGCTCGAGAGTAACCTGAGAGGCCTCCTCTAAAGTACCGGCTTTGCGGTGGAAAAGCTCATACTGGTAGTGTGACCGCAAACCACGTCAAAAGTGGGAAATAGGCATGGCACTGTCCTCTGTGACACCACATCGTAGGAAATACTCATCAAACTCGACAATGTACTCGTAGACGGATCGATCTCCCTGGCTGAGATTCTGCCACCTACCGATGAGTCGCTGTCGGTATGTGACAGGAAGGTACTTTAGGCGAAGCTTCTCCTTCATCTTGGCCCATGTATGAATTAGGGGCTCCATGCGCTGAAACAACAGGCTTTCCACATTTTTCCTATATGTTTGTGCCTGCCCGATCAGCTTCATGGTTGCGAATCGAACCCTTCGACGGTCCGGCATGTCATACCAATCGAAGTACAGATCCATGTTAGCCTCCCAATCTAAATAGATCTTGGGTTCTAGAGCCATGGAACCATCAAATGTGGGAGGATCCGCACGAGCGGTCTGAAGGGTCTGCTCATCCTCTTCGAGGTCATGGTTCTGCCGTAGGGCATGATGGTCACGACCATTCCCCCTATGCTCGTTATCAGACTCATAGTCTTGCACCTCAGGGACTGGACGCCTCCTAACTTCTACCCCTTGATCCCTTGGGGCAACAAGTGGTTGAACCGGCTCCGGTCGATCATGTGTAGGTGCGGGGGGTGCCTCGACCGGGGCTGTCTCTAAGGCGGCTACTCTCCCAGCCAGCCCCTGAACGGGACTGGTCTGACCCTTCAGACCTATCCTCTAAGGCCTTCATCCCCTCCTCTAGGCGTGTGCCTAGACCATCCATGTGTGTACTCAACCCATCCATCCTATCTACCCATATGGTCAACTCATCCATGCGCGTACTAATCCCATCCATGCGTGTATTCAACCCTTTTATTTCACCCATAATGGCTTGGAACATTTTGGCCACTGATGACTCATCGGGACTATGGACTCGTGGTTCAGCCATGGGTGGTGGTGGTGGTGAGTACTCGGTGCCTCTACGAGTGCGCATGCAAGTGACGACTCAGACAAGACACTCTAGACTCAAGACCCTTAGACTTCAGACACCCTTTTTTGTGATTTTGGTTTATGCAAAGACTAATGCAAGGACTACCCTAGACTCAACCATGCCACATATGGAAAAATCTAAATGGCTTCCTACCCCTGTCAACTTCCTTCTCTGATCTAATAGTGATCATTGATGAGTGATCAGAAAATCCATGTAATCAGGATATCTTGTCAGTCTTGCATCATTTATGAGACTTCTATCTAACCCGGCCACTATTCTTCTTGATGTGACCTGTTGCTCCATGAGAATGTGTACATGTCCAACAGATTTCATATCCATAAGATTAAAAGCAACAATCATATTATCAAATTCATCCAGTATGGATGGAGGCATTGAATTGCCTCCAATTTTCTCATCAACATATCAGATAGAATTGACTTTCGTCTCCCATAACAGCCCCTCTCCGATCCCCCGGTGACACCACAGAGCTTTCCAATGCATCTTGTTGCATAGTAGTGCAATGACAATCCGTGAAAGGATACCCACAGCAGAATATATAGACTGTCATGCTCCGACTACATATCCTTGGACCATTGGCGCAGGATGATAGGATAGGATGCCCTCTAATAGTCCAAAATCCCCCCAGAACTTTCAGAAGATCAGCCGAAACATCAAAACTTACTAGCAAAAAAAGGCATTGTCCAGCATGAACAATTCAAATTCCGCAGGCTGCCATCGAGACTTGATGATGGTGGGCAGAATGAGGTTTTAAGTTCTACTACATATCCAACCAGCGACTGGGACCACCTCTGCTCCAATTCATGGGAGTCTGCGTCCTCCACAAAGACCGCATGAATCACATCATTCAACACTTTCGGCGGAAGAACTCTCCAGTTATGAAGATTCAAAGTAGCTGATGTACGTATAGGAGCCTTGAACAGTCCTGTCCACATCTTCGGGGTTGCAGACGCCCTCACAGAAGATGGAGCACGAGGCCTGGATCTTGATCTCCCACGGGTCCTCCAATGACCTCTCCCCTCCAAGGGCTGGGCAGTACTCCTCGGGTGCACCTGCACACAGGGAGTGACGAAGCATCCACCGGAGGAGGGGCTGAGCAGCTTTTGTGAGGGGACACCCCCAGATGGTGTGTCCCTCGTGCCACTCCTGGGAGACATAGTGGGCATGGGCGCAGCCCCGAATGGCGGCCGGCCCTTCCCTTGGTCTCCTCTCGCCACCATCCTCACCTCCATTTCCACGGAGCTTTAATCTCTCTCCAGAGTCACCGCGAGAGAGAGAGGGAGAGAGTGAGAGAGAGAGTCTATAGCCCCAACCCCTCATCAAAATTAAAATTGCATGAGAAATGCTACTACTTTTGCATTTGCATGTATACCTCTATTTTGCAACCTAAATGGCGCGTAAACCCTTGCCATCATTTTCTTTTATCACATTGTTAAAATCCCTGAACTTGACTACTTGAGATGAAGGGGTCCCAACTTTATCAACCCCCGAGACAAGCATTTGACCTCAGGTCCTAGTTTTATCAGCACCTGAGATGGGCTTCCAGCCCTGAGTTCCTATGTCACCAACGCCTAAGGCCAGCATCTAGTCCTAGGTCTCAGCATCATCAACAGTGGAGACGTGCTTCTATCCCTGGGTCCTAGCTGTGACAGCACTCAATAGGTCTTTCTAGCCCTAGATCCCACCCTCATCAGCTCCCAATATAGGCTTTTAGCCATGGGTTCTGGTGACAACTCCAACACCTAAGTGAATGCCAAGCTCCAGGTTGCTGCTATGTTGGCCACTAGCTCGGGCATCGACTTCTCAAGTTTCGGCTCACTGACACTCACCAGAAGCGCCATGCTCTAGACAACCCCAGACCGGGTTCGTTCGGTCCACCACATTGGTGCTGCGTCAACCTCGGCCCTGGAAAAAAAATGGAGTGCCATAGTGGCTGTAAAAATGGGTGACCCACTGCCGCCGCCCCTACCTCTAGAAGATAAGGTGAGACTTAAAGAAGCCAACACATCAGTAGCATAGCGGGGGCAACCACCCTAGTCTAGTATCCAGCCTCCCAAGCCCAAGCAAAGGGGGGTAAATCTGAGGAGGAACATTGGTCCTCCCTCAGGTGAATATGGGTCGTTAAGAAAGATACCCGGCCCATTTAGAAGTCATGAGTCAAGAGATCTCTCCAATCACCAGAATGGTACCAAACTTAAAAGCCCGAAGAGCAGTTGTCGGCTCAAGATCTTACTCTCTAGTGAAGCATCCATCGAGGTGGACTTCAGTTCTTGATAGACTAGGGGCACTGGTCCACCCTTAGGAACACCATGAAGGGAAAGAGGTAATGCAAATCATCAATAACACTGTAAAGGTGTTTGCATACTAGCCCACTGACATCAACCAATAACTCGGGAGGGCACCTTGCCTACGTCAATCAACAATTTTCGGTGAATCCCACCGACACCCGCCCAGCAGCTCCAAAGAAACCCCACCAGCATTGGCCAATGACTCAGTGGAACCCCCGTCAGCGCTGACTAGTGACATCGACAAAGCTCTATCGGGTCCCCACTGGTGGATGCTAGCAAACCCTAGCGGGAGGTCTATCCCTTTAGTATTTATCATGTCCCAAGGGGTAGCAACTCCCAGGTGGACACTCATCCAAGCTCAGCTTCAGCCATCATGTTCATTAAGGCTGAGCCACCCAGACCCTAGTCAAAGTTCCAGCCATCTATAGTAAAGACTAGCTAGTCTTTGGATTCACCCTAAAGCTTCGAGCTACTCGGTTCAGGGTTGATCCATAGTCACTTCTAAAATAGTAACAAGCCATTGATGGTGCAACCTACAGGCAATGTCCCCTAACAACAACAATCTAAGGACGCCAGTCGTAAGACTTGCAGGTACCAAAACAAAAGAAGAGAAAAAAAAGTAACGACAAAAAGGGGCTGAAAATAGAGATGCCCCGGCAGACTCAGCCACTCTCTCCAAAAGAAGGTGGCTGGGGGAAAAAAGGCCGCAAACCCAATTGTGTTGAAAACCCGTAAGGGAGTCTCAAGTAAAATTAGGTAACCCATCGGTGTGAAAACTCGAAAGGGCACACTAAAAAAAGTAAAAGGGGGCCAGCTCTGGTGAAAACCAAAAAGGACGGTGGAGTTGGTAAAGAAAAAAAAGGAAAATCTCTCTTCCTCACTAGGAATAGCCAATCACCTCACCCAAAATCCCTAACTGGTCCACCACAATAGTGGGTCAGTATACCTTCTACTGGCCATCACGCCACGACGGTCGGCCCACACCCTGTTCTTGATCAATACACCATCATGGTTGGTCATCTCCCAGCATCCAGGTCAATACACCATCACGACGACCAACCTATTTCCTCCCAGCCTCACACTACCCCCGTTGACTACTACCCCCCTTGACCCATACACTATCATGGCTGGTCAAGCCGCCACGCTGGTCATCCCTCTTCACAATCGACATATACCTACCCTTGACCAAAACACCTCAACAGTCAATTAAACACCTGATATCTGGCCAACACACCATAATAGTTGGCCTACACAACACCCAATTCCTGACCAATACACCTCCCGATCGGTTAAATCCCTAACCTTTAGCCAATATGCATCTTCGGTCGGCCTACGTTCACTCTTGGCCTATCGCCACCACAACCCAAATCCTCAGCCTTTACATCACAAAAGTCGATCCGTTCAAGTTTTAGTATAAGTTCCAGTTGCAAGCTACATAGATCAGCCAACCTGAAGGTCTTTGTGAAGCTCTAGATTGCTCGGCGATTAGCCAAGCCCCAAGAAGCAACCCCAGCATCAACACAGTGGATCAACAACAATGATCCCACTAACAACGTCCTTCGACAGCAGCAAGCTAAGAACACCCATCGTTAGTCGTCGAACAACCAAGAGGCTCTCAGGTAAACAAAACAACAACAACAACAAGAAGAAGAAGATAAATAAAAAATGGGGTTAAAAATAGAGATATCCCAGCGGACTCAGTTGTCCTCTTTCTCAAGGAGGCCACTGGGGGCAAAAAGGCTTAGCAACCCGGTTGAGGTGAGAACTCGCAAGAACACCTCAGGTAAAATTGGGTAACCTCTCGATGAGAAAACTCGCAAGGGCGCATCAGAGAAAGCAAAAGGGGCCCAGCTCTGGCAAAAACCTGAAAGGGCGACAAAGCTAGTAAAGAGAACAAAAAAAAATTCTCTCCTCTCCCCCCATCTGGGGCAGCTAGATACCCACCTTCCAGTAATCATATCCCCTTCCAGTGGGCCCATACCAGTCTCTAACTAATATCCTGCACCAGTTTATAAATCTTGCACCTCCCTATCGGCCATATACCATCACGTTCAGCCTACGCCAGTTCCTTGGGCCACTCCTCTCCTTGGTTGGTCTATACTAGTTCCTGACTAGTACACCTCTCTAGCTCGTTGATCTTACACTCTCTAGTTAGCCATACACCACCCCGGTTGGCTCACACCTCCTCCAGCCTCACACCACCAATGTCACACCCCGATGCGAAATATCGGGACTGGCAGTAGAAAAATTAATAATAATATGTTGATTTCCAAACATGCTATGACCTGCGCTAGAGAATATGTAACATTCATAACAATACCAAGGACAGATAATGATTCTACCAATCTAATAATTATTAATTGAACCATAAAACAAGTTTGCATCGTTTCTAACCAAGAACTTAAGAAAACCTTCAAAACACTCATCAACTTGATACTATTACAATCACCGACTCTCTTACAACTTCACTTGACAACACTCTAAAACCACAATTAGACTCGAGACATCTATGAATAACTCCATACAGTCTTTTAACTGGCTCGCTCTAAGTCTTCACTCTTGCCCATCCCCCTCAGTTTGTGAGTCCTCACCTGAGCTACCTGAAAAAAGGGGGGAAACAACTGGGTGAGTGAACGCTCAGTAGGTAATAGCAGGCAAGTTTAAGTAATTAACCAATTTACATTTATGTTGTACGAGAAAGAAAAAGAAATGACGATATAAATAACAGAATAAGGACAGTAAGAGAACATGAACAAAGTATAACTGAAAATGGCCAATCAAGCATGAAATAACCAAGTCATGTAAATACGTGAAGGAATCGTGTAAAGGAATATGTCGTAGACATCACGCTAGTCATGCACTATCTATCAAACCAACAATCACATAGGGAGTGTGCTACGTGGAGCACAAAGGGAGGTGCACCGTGGGTGCGAAGGGGAGATGGCACACGTGGGTGCCCAAGGGAGGGGGTAATACAAAGAAAAACAAAAGGAGGTCCCACCGTGATCGTCAATTTGTAGATCTAATTAAAAATCCACTTTTAAAAGAATATAAACATAATGCATAGCGTAGGATGCTAATGGAGGGTGATAGCCAGAGACCGCAGGCCTCAAAGGACATAATCAATAATAAAGGAGGGATTGCAGAATAAATATCTTAAAGCGTGGGAGATGTGAGTCAACTTCCTCCACTTCCTATCGGCCGGCCGAAGGAGAGGGTTCCTCTTAGATTACCCTTGCAAGAAACAAAGACAACAACCAATGAAATGGAATTAGGAAACCCAAGGTGTAGTATCAAATCCACAATATAAATATAAATATGAAAACATGAACTAGAACACACCTTGTGGGTGTTGCCCATTTTAAACCCCAATGCAATGGGTAAGGAAATTTATGATGATGAATGAAATATATAAAAAGGATAAAGTGTGCAAGTGTTGCACTGTTGGAGGGAGGTCCTCAATGTGGTTGAGGAATAAGATTACAGCAGTGAAAAACCAAGATGCATGCATACGTGTGAACTAATGTAATGAAACAAAAAAAAAAATTGAACGGAGATAAAGAAGCCTGTGGGTGTTGATTCTCCAGAGAAGGCCCTGGATTAGCATTGGGGAAGAAGACTCCTTCAAAAGGATGAAACTTTACACACGGGGAGTACTTCCTCCTCGAGCCAAGAGAACCACAACATCTCCCCGTGTAAAAAAAATCTCCTCCTCCCTTAAGCAGCCGCAAAGAGCTATTTATAGGGAAGAATACGGTGGGTAAGTCCAAGAACAATTAGGATAGCCCAGTTTTAGTAGGAGATAAATATTGGAAGAAATCCCTCAGTCATGGAAAGCCACTAGAGTCCTTTCCGAAGTGGAAAAGGGCTTAAAACGAAGTAAGTTTAGAGTTCGGGACATGTTGGGAATCTGGAGGAAATGCCGACCCTTTACACAACTGTCATTTGAAATAACGACTTCCACGGTGTCGTCAATCAGAAATAATAAAAAAAAGTCAAAACAAAATGACGACCACTCATTCGGGCGTCTTTTGAAATGGCGCCCCCGTGAGGGGCGCTATTTAAGTTTCTTCAAAAAAAAGGCCATTTTCTATTTCTTATTATTATTTTCTCATTTTTTCGGTGGATGTGCATCTTACTGTGCTGATTCCAATTCTTATTTTTTCATATTTTTCTGACACCCAGAAGTCTACCAAAACACCCCTAAAAGAGACACAAAAATATGCCTAGTCCCGAAAGGGTCTACCCTTTATTTTACCTCATGTCCGTGCGAGACGAACCGATCGGGGGAGGGTTGTTTCGACCTATTCTTGACCCCCCAAGCCTATTTAAGACCATTAGCCCCCCTTCTAAGTCCAGCCAACTCCATCTTAAAGCCCTAGCACCCCCCTTTACCCAAAGCACTTCGAAGCCTCGAAGCGAGATCTCTCGGTGGCAACTCACATTTTCTGTCGTTCCGTGTCCAAAGCAACCGTTCTTCAACTTCTGTCCGCTGAGAAAGCCAAGTGTTGTGTGGAGAATCACTATCTCTAAGGTAAGGGCTTCATCTTGTCAAACCAACGAGTTCAAGGAAAATCTTCTAGAGTTCTTACTCTGGTATGTGATTCAGATGGCCCCTAAGAAGCGCTCCATTCGTAAAGGGGAGGAGTCGAGCAGATCTAGAAAGTAAAGATCTAAGAACGAAGAGCACAATGCTTTAGGTCATGTTTGGTATCGGGATACACCGGGGTTATCCCCGGTTGAACCCCATTCGGTGTTTGTTTTGGCTAAAAAAGGCGCGGATATCCCGGATTAAGGAGAACGAGGACAACCCCATAATCGGGGATATCGTGGGGATAACTCATCCCCACGAAAAGTGGAGATGCGTTATCCCCGTCTCGCATCCCCGTTTCTCCCGTCCGTCGCCTTGCATTCGCGCCCCTTCACACCCTTCGCCCTAGCTCCGGACGGAACCCACCGTCGCCTTCGCCGTTGTCCTCGTCTCCTTCCTGCTCCGACGGCCGACCACTCATTCGCTTTCTGCCCCGTCCGCCGCCTCGCATTCGCCCTCCTCCACCCTTCGCCCTAGCTCGTCTCCTTCCCTAGTGGCCGACTTTACATCGAGGCCCAACGGTGGGCTACCACGCTTGTCTCCTTCCCCGGTGGCACAAGGGTACATCGAGGCCCAACGGTGGGCTACCACGCTCGTCTCCGCCCTTCGCCCTTCCTGGAGAGACGAACCCACTACTTGGCTGGGCCTTCCGGCCGATGAGCTCTGGTGGCCGACTCCCCGTCTCGTCTTCTCCTGTTGCTGCTGTTACATTTGGGCCCAACGCTGGGACTTCCGGCCGGTTAGACCTGGTGGCTGACTCCACAGGTTCGTCTTCTCCCGTGGCCGACTCCATAGTTCTTCTCTGGTGAGCACTGTCTTCTCCATTCCTGTCGCCTATGCGAACACACACACACACACACACACACACACACACACAGAGAGAGAGAGAGAGAGAGAGAGACACACACACACACACACACACACAGAGAGAGAGAGAGAGAGAGAGAGTTTTATGTCGCCCCCCTCTTAATGTTGCTCACAGGCCCCCGAAAGATCCTTGTATTAAGTCTCAATTTGCCCTCATGGAGCATCATTTCAACCCCTTGTATCATCCTTCTCCCAAATTTTTTTCTTCTTCCCGCGTGGAATCCTCCTCCCACACGGGCCCATCTTCCCATGATCCCTCTGATCCATCCGAGGAATAGGCTAATCTCATGGCCCATCTTTCAAGCCTTGTTCGCTAAATGGACCCGGCCCAGGCCCAATGCCTTATTGCAAATCATCTTCATGGGCCATCTTCCCTTCATGGGCCACATTTTTCTTCTCCTTATGCTGCTGGCCCAGTTTGGTCCCCATCCTTATGCTAATGTTCCTTTCAGGCCCATGTACCCTTCCATTTTTGTAATGGGCCCTTCTTCTTCTCAGCCCGGATCCTCTCATTCGGCCCATTACCTTACTTTTGGTCCTATTTCACAATCTTTTGCTCAAGTTGGCCCACATTCCTCTCGATCTCTTCCTACCCAGGAGATGATTGCTCAAGCCCAACGTCAGCTTGTTGAACTCCAATGTCGAATTGATCCCAAATTCTCCTTCAGTGTTTTTTTTACATTTCAAAATCTCCGGCTTCCACCACCTTCGTAAATTCCTACATATCACCATTATGATGGAGTCGGTGACCCCTATGTGCACTTAAAGGAGTTTATTTATGAGTCGGCTCAATTTTGACACGACTCGTGCTTAATGGCTTATCTGTTTGGTCTGTCATTAGAAGGTCTGCATTGGTTCTTTTCATTGCTGCAAGAGCAGATCGTGAATTTCCAAGTTGTGCAAGAAAGATTTATTTAGTAGTTTCAAGGCTAGGTTGGGCCCAGATATTCTATGGTGGATCCGGCCCATGAGAAGATGAAGGCCGATGAGGATTTCTGCACCTTTGCTGACCGCTGGCGTCGCCTTGCCGCACAGGTCCCGGGGGACATTTCGGAGTAGGAGCTAATCAAGATGCTGATTTCCAATGCAACACTGGAATACCAGTTCATCTTAGCCCTTAACGATATTACCTCCTGGCAGCAGCTTTATAGTTGAGCCCATCTCATTCGTCAATAAATCCAAGGTTCCCTTGACCCTGAGTCTCCACCTTCCACACCAGCGTACACTTCCCTATCCACTTACACCTCACCCTCCACAAGCCAACCCTATGCTCCCATGAGTCAGCCTGCCAGGAGTCAGCCTTCCACCACATATCCTTCCACGAGTCAACCCTTCGCTCATACGCACCCGTTCACTCCCGCATACCATCCCTTCACGAGTCAACCCTCCGCTCCTACGCACCCGTCCCCTCCCATGAGCCAACCGTCCATAAGTCAGCTTTTAGCTTCCATATACCCACGCCCATCTCCAACACCCCTGATCAAGGAAACTTGGTCCCTCCATAGCCATAAAAAATACTTTTTCATTGTCGCATGCTAATTTAGTTGTGTATACTCAATTTCCCTACTTGTTTTCATGATCATACTTTGATGAACCTTTCTTTTAACATTCAATTATTATATCTTGATGCCAAATATGAATGAAATGCTTGAAAATAAATGAACACAGATTTTAGTGTGTTCTTGATGATGCTATGGCTGCTTAATTGCTTGAGTGATCTCCATCACCTTATTTCATTTGAGAGGGGGAGATTAATTCATGTGTCCTTGAGATTATCTATGTGCTTGGATTGTCAACATGGCATGTTTGTTCTATGACCAAAATAGATTGATTGATTGGATTTACCTCAGAGTGTATATGTATTTTTCTGGTATATCAAATGTTGACTTGTGGAAGGGCAGATCAGGCCTGCCAGAAAACTGTCACTATGGATGAGCCAATACTCCCCCTAGTACCAGAAATCCCCACTATCTCTATCACATGTCATTTCAATTCATGCTGTCGACAAATTCATCACAATGTTTTTTAAACTATTGCTGGAATTGGGAGAAAGTGAGATCATTAGCTTGTTTGATTGATGTTGATGTTGAGAGTATCTGATTTTTGTGGAATATCAAATGGTGATCTATGGAAGGACATCTTAGGTCTATTTAGAAATTATCACCATTCGTGAGTCGAATCTTCGAATTAATATCTCCACCAAGTACCAAGAATCAAAGAAATTAGGTGAATGCTTCTTTGACTTATTTTGTCACATCCCGTACTCAAAACCATTGAGGTATTGTCTGCTTTGGCCCACCGGCCTCACGATTTTGTCCCTTTTTTAGAGTAATCAGCTCCAGAATGGGGGACTTCCCGGGAGGTCACCCATCCCAGTATTACTCTCCATTAAGCACGCATAAATTTGGAGTTCCTTTCAAGAACTGAGTCAATACTTTAAAAGGTGCCTCGGTGATATAGAGTACAACTTAGCTATATTTGAGGGTGTTACAATCTATTCCTCTCATATAGGCAACGTCCTTGTTGCTGGGCACATATAACACGCAATCACGCAATCAAACTCCCAGGCAGATAGGACTCTAGAGGTGGCCCCTACAGGCACAAGAGGTAGCTCCCACTATGTAGCACTTTGCCCCATTGCGGGGTCAAGAGGTGGCTCCCATAGCGTAGTACTTTACCCTGCATGGCACTTAGTTCTCACACTTCTGGCTAGGGTATGTGTAACGACCCAGAGCTCAGGGTACCGATAACCCGATACAAGTATCGAATTATCGCTACTAAGAACTGGGGATACCACCCAAGAGGCTGATGAGGCCCCTGAAGGGTTAGTGGGGGTTGTTGAGGAGGCGTATCAATAGCTAACCTAATCAACCTAATGATACACAAACTTAGGGAAATAAATAAAAGACCTAGGCACATGACTCAAATACAAGGGAAAATATAATGATAAGACTCAAATAAAATATAAAAACTACATGCTATGACTCAAAGAAATGTGAAGAACACGATGGTAAATGATGATGATCCATCTGAGCTTCAAAAAATGTGGAGGGGGTAAATGATGCCCCCATCAAATAGGACTCGAGCATTGTTCAAGTGGGCTATAAAGTATAGCAAGATCACTCTTCCGAAACCAAAGAGGCCTGATGATGTCAAGAGAAGAGATGATCCTTGCTTTTAACATCCCATTGAAGATTGTCAAATATTCAAGGACATCCTCCAAGGCATAATCAGAAGGGGGGAACTACAAATGGGGGAGTACATGGTCAATCCCCCACGTGCTCATGGAATGCCAACTTCGGGGGCAATAATTAACATGATATCTATATATCAATAGCTGTCTGAAGAAGTGTCAGAGGTTTGCAACCGACACACTTTTGAAGACTGTATCCCGAAGCATGAAAGGGAGCAAGAGAATTGACAAGCATCACCAATAAAGAAAAGAACAAGATCGGCGTCTCGCCCAGCTTCAAAAACCCAAATTTGTGGCGCCATAGAGTGGCCTACTCAACCTCTTGTAGTTTCTATCTGCTTCCAAACAGCCCCTCTAGTGGCTATCAAAAGGGCAACTAATAATAAAAAGAACCAAACCCTAGTGCTGATGCGTGAATAAGCCGACGTAGCCGTGGAATGGCTACGAGCCATTATAAATGGGCTAGATGAGCACGAGCAGCCCAAGAGCCATCCTGTTCAGCCAAAGGAGCATGTCTGTCAAAGACAACATAAGTCTCAAGGGCTAACAAAGAGAACTGAAGAAGAAACGGAGGCGTTCAATGCATTGGGCAACCCACTATGGGGGCAGATGCCGACCATAAAAGGGAAGAAAAAGATAAATACAAAGAGTAAAAGGAGATATGTCACTCTCTCCTGTAACACATTGTCATCATCGTCCAACGTGACTTAAATTGTTGATGAAGGAAATGAAGAAATCTGCTTTGTGTCGAAGGGAGCAATTCAGGCTAAAGCTTTTGCCCCCCATCCTGCTACCAAGTCCGGGAGAATAACACAACACTGTCCAGCCAGCAAGGAGGCGCAATACCACATTCCTCCTTCATTTGAAGGCATAAAATGCATGGACTCTGTCTCAAAGAAACTGGTCACATTCAACAATGGTGACAGGTTGCCACTCATATATTACAAGCTAGAAGTAGAAGATAGCACTCCTGGCCCCTCCTAGCAAGATCGTGTCGTGATGGCACTACTATACCAGAAGAACACCGCCGGTTATGAGATGCTTTCCTTCATGGATGGCTTCTCGGGGTATAACCAGATCCGCCTAGCAGAGGAAGACCAGGGGAAAACATCTTTCACCACCCAGTGGGGGACCTACTGCTACGTCGTCATGCCCTTCGGTCTTAAGAACGCATGGGCAACTTATCAAAGGGCGATGATGGCTATCTTCCATAACATGATGCATATCTATATGGAAGTATATGTGGATGACATTCTGGTCAAATCTAAGACCAGGAGTGGCCACGAAGAGATCCTCTGGGCAATTCTCCAACGGTCTCGGGAGCACTAACTTAAAATGAACCCCAAGACATGTGTGTTCGGGGTCTCCTCAGGTAAGCTTTTAGGGTTTATGGTTAGCAAAAGAGGGATCGAGATTGACCCTAACAAAGCTAAGGCCATTGTCGAGATGCCTCCTCCCATG
Source organism: Amorphophallus titanum (assembly GCA_024336825.1). Classification (NCBI taxonomy): domain Eukaryota; kingdom Viridiplantae; phylum Streptophyta; class Magnoliopsida; order Alismatales; family Araceae; genus Amorphophallus; species Amorphophallus titanum. The sequence goes on along the minus strand of JANBPO010004741.1, from coordinate 6,429,151 downwards.
AACATTAGAGAAGTCTATGGTCTAATCGGGCGTTTGCAGTTTATCAAGAGATTTATATCCCACCATTCTCAACGATGCAAGCCCTTCTACGACCCGTTGAAAGGAGAGGATAAGTTTCAATGGGATGACAAATGTCAAAGGGCCTTCGATGACCTGAAGAGCTATCTTTTAAATCCTCCCGTTCTGGCACCGCCGGTCCCGGGTCGGCCTCTACTACTTTATGTTTCCACCACGAAAGAATCTATTGGAGCAGTGTTGGCCCAATATGACGATGCGAAAAGGGAATGCGCAGTCTACTATTTGTCCAAATTGTTCAATGATGCTAAGCTGATATACACTCCCATGGAAAGAACTTGCGTGGCCATCGTTTGGGTTGCCCAAAAGCTAAAGCATTACTTTCTAGCACATGAAGTAAAGCTCTTGGCGCAAATGGACTCGATCAAGTACTTGTTAGAAAAGCCCGCCTTAACTGATCGTTTGGTGAGATGGCAAAGCTTTCTCAAATAATTTGATATCACCTACGTCAGTCAAAAGGTGGTCAAGGGGCATGCCATTGCCGAGTACCTTGCCCACCATCCACTCCCGATATTTTCCCCAGGTCTGGCCGTCTAGACCAGGGAATGGCCAGGACCCTGGCCGCCCTCATCCCCCTCTTTGTGAAGCCTTGTTTAAATGTTATGTATGGTTTGAAGTGATAGTTTAATGGCTCATTCAATGAAATGTGATTATTGATTTATTGTTATTATCGTTGATGAACTTTACTAACATGTGCTAATGCAGCTGCAGGTCTCCACAGCTATGGGACCAAAGGGCGATAAAGCCCCTATTACCTTGCATTATAGGTAGAATGCCGGAGGCTAATAGCTTTGGGCATATAAACTCCGAGTTCCTCTCTAAAAAAAATCGTGAAGAGTTTATACTCAAGGGGGGGATTTTAAATCCCATATGGGACAAGAGGGGGGGTGCCCCTTTCTTGGAGTCAACAAGAGGGGTGGTCAAGATTCTATCTTGGACCATGGACCAGCCCCACATGGGCCCTAGAAAGTCTTGGTGGCCCAATGGGAGAGAGGGTGGGGGTCCCGCTGTGCCAACATGGCCTTTTTGCAAAGAAACCCATTTTTTTTATAAAATAGAAGGCCATCATGTCTGCAGCCGGTCAAGTGCACTCCCCCCTAGAAGGGGAGAATGGACCCACTTCCCCGGGCATCCACAGTGGCCCAAGAAATTTTTATTAGCAATATATAGAGAGTACAACATCATCGGGGCATGCCCCTGAGCACCATTCATAGTGGATAAGCTAAAGGAACAAAGTAGGAAAGGAAACCACATCTATGAGAAGCGGAATGAAGGAAGGCCAATCCGATCAACCATGAGAGGTCCAAAACAGCAACTGGGGAGATCAGCAAAGGAGTAAGCTACGTCATTAGCTTGAGCTTTGCATGCAAAGGAGGCCAACGCATTAGCCACCTGGTTTGCTTCCCTATACACATGGAAAACTACAATGCCCAAACGCTTGGTGTGTTCTTGAATATCACGCCACCATCTGAGGCAAGTCCACGAGGGAGCAAGAATAGCCAACATAGAAGCCGCCAGAACCGCCGAATCAGTTCAGACTTCGAAGAGAAGGAGGTCGTGCTCAATGGCAAGGCGAATACCATCGCACATTGCCTGTGTCTCAGTGACTAGGCTATTGTCGAGACCATAATAATGCATGAAGGCCAAAAGCGGAGTCCCAGTAGAGTCTCTTATGCAGCCACCACGTCCACTATGCCCGGGGTTCCCTTTGTTGGCACCGTCGACATTAAGTACAACACCCCAAATTGGCAGAATCCATCGAACCCATTTAATAGTGACAGGAGAAGTCTGAGGAGTAAAGCCAAAGTCCGCAAGGAGCTGGAGCTGCTGATCATTGGAGCGATGCTTGAACACCTTGTTCTTCAGGGCCACACGAATGTTAGCGTGAATAGTGTGAATGATGGAGGAGTTGGAATAGCGCACACCCTGATAGCGCATGTGGCATCTTGCCTTCCAGGTTTCCCAGAGAATCACAATGGAGGCATAAATAACAGTGAAGCCATGCGGGTTGTGTGGGTTATACGAACTTAGAATTCCCCAAATACGCTGGGTAATATGAGACTGAACACCAATGCCAGCAGCCGTCAAAGGATTTAACCAATTCCACAAGTCAGTAGCCAGATCACTCTCCATGAATAGGTGGTCTAAGTCTTCGGAGTGACATTCCCTACAGCAACTATAGCGAGAGGCCATGGCTACCCTGTAGTCTCAATCGTAACGTATTTCGTTAAGCTAGTTGTATTCCGCTGTAATTATTTTTATCTAGCTTTAAAGAGGGCTGCATTGTGAAAAGAGGGGCAGATCTATTCACCCCTCCCCTCTAGATCCGCCATCCACTACTCAACAGATAGCAAACACATGACTCCCCTTACTAGCCTCCCGCTCCATCTCTCGAGAGCTAATCAACATCAGCATTTTAGACAGGGGCTCGCCTGTGCCAGATGTAACGGTCATGGCCCGAGCTGGGGGTGGGATACTGGGCCCAGGGATGGAAGGCTCCAGGGTACTGGGACCCGTGTGACCCCTAACTGAGGGACTCTTTGGTTGAGAGTGGTGGAGGATAATCCGCTAGCCACCATGGTTGAAGGTACAGGTGTTTGACCGGCCATGGAGTGTGGCATCCCGATCGAACAACCACAGCCTACCAAGAATAATATTGCCCACCTCCATGGGCAGGACATCACACCAGATCTCGTCACAGTAGGCATGGAATTACACTGGGACCAGACACTGCAACCTGATCAAAATGGAGGTGGAATCAACCCATGATACTCGATAAGGGCAAGGGTGGTCCACTAGGGTAAGAGCAAGGCAAGAAATAGTGCCCGTGGAGATTGCATTGATACAACTTCCACTATCAATAATCACCTTACAAACTTTCCCGCCCAGCCTATAGTATGTATGAAAAATGGTGATCCGACGTCAGTCATCACTGGCCTGAGACTGGGTGAGAATGCACCTGATGACCCCCAACTAGGCATCGTCTAGATATTGAACATCCTGACCATCATCTTCATTCTCAAAGAATTCATCAACTAACTCTTGTTCTGCCTCATAGCTAACTGACACAAGTTCTAAAGATGATGTATTCTCGACCTGTGTGTCCCCAATGACTAGAGATTGACGAGTGGGACACTAGTTGGCAAAGTGGCCAAACCCATTGCAGTGATAACACTGCTGTCTTGATCCACTGGGTTCCCCAATTAAAGGTCCCTTACCTTTATCCTCCCGGCGGATAGGAGGTGTAGGCAATGTAGGACGAGCATGAGGTGTGGGTGCCGGTGGACGGGTAATGGGTGTAGTGGGTTGGGGTCGAGGGGGAAAATCCCTCGAGGATGGAGGGCGAGGCCTAGGAGCAAAGGGCTCCTGACGCGTGGGCTCCGGGGGTCAAGCCATGGGGGCCCTTTGGTATGGGCCTGAAGAGCTACGGGACTCGGCCCCAGAAGGAGGGAAGAGGCCCACCCGTTGGGTGGGCTCAAACTCAGCCTCGAACTGCTCCAATTCGAGAGCCACCTGATACGCTTGTTCCAAAGTGGTCACATTACGACGGAAGAGTTCATATTGATAGTGTGGCCGCAGACCTCTTCGAAAGCGTGAGATAGTCATGGTGCTCTCCTCCGTAACTCCACACCACAAATAGTACTCATCAAACTCAGCGGTGTACTTAGTCATGGACCGGCTCCCTTGGATGAGACTCTGCTATTTGTCTATGAGATGCTGGCGGTACGTGATAGGAAGGTACTTCTATCTCAACTTGGTTTCCATGTCATCCCAAGTACCAATCTGGGGTTGACGTCATTGTATTAGCAGGCTCTCCACATTTGTCTAATAGGTCTACGCTGGCCCACGCAACTTCATCTTTGCATAGCAAACCCTTTGGTGGTTCGACATCTCAAACCACTTGAAGTACCGATCCATGCTGGCCTCCCAATCTAAATAGACCTTTGGTTCCATAGCCATGGAACCATCAAACGTAGGAGGGTCCGCACAAACGGTCCTGAGGGTCCGTTCATCCTCATCATAATCATGGTTCCGACGTGGACCACGATGGTCACGACCATATCCTCCATGTTCATTATCAGATGCATAGTCATCCACCTCAGGCACTCACCGCCTCCTATCATCTACCCCTTGAGCCCTTGGCGCACTAGGGTGCTGAGCCAGCTTCGGTTGGCCATTTGTCGGCACGGGCTGCGCCTCAACCGGGGCCCTTTCTAGGGCAGCAATTCTCCCCACCAAATCCTAAATGGACTGATCCGAGGCTTCGGCCCGATCCTCAAATGTTTTCATCCTCCCTTCTAGACGCGTGCCTACGCTATCTACACACGTAGTAAGCCCATCCATACATGTATCAAATCGATCCATGAGAGATCGGAACATTTCAGCCATCGAAGGTTCATCGGGACTACAAAGTCGGGGATCCGCCATAGGTGGTGATGGTGGTGAGTATGGGGTACCTCTACGGGTGGGCATGCAAATTAAAGCTAAGACAAGACACTCTAGACTTATGACCCTAGACTTAACCCAATCTCCAGTGTGTGGTGGAGGTTTTAACCCGAAGGTCCGACTCGACATGAGGGGCTACTTTCCAGATAGGCGTAACCTAACCTTCCAATAACGTCTTTTAATATACTGAAGTATTGGGGATGCAATACAATTTAAAATATTTTTTTTGAAAATGACTACCCTAGACTCACCTTCTCTGATACCAAACTGATGCGGGACGGACTCAGTGACCTGACGCCAATGGATGTAAACCTCAGACTCTAAGTGTTGACGCGACCAGCGACACACGAATAAGGTAGAAACCTTGGCCCGACACTAAGAGTTCCTATGGGCTATACATCACTAACAGAAATGCGAGCTCACTCGTCATCCCAAAGCGAGAGAAAGCGTGGATCCACGTGGTTGAGTAACCGGCAGAGTCAAGGGTGGTCGGCTCACTTCCGTGCTCGAATCAAGTAACAGGACAGGTTCACTCTCTTTCTCACAGAGGTGACATGAACTCACGGGCTAGATTTCTAACGCTCTCAAGCAGTGGCATACGATCATATACTAGGAAAGCAAATGCCAAGAAGTTGAGATCGTTACCTTCACTCACCCGGCGTGGGGAAGACAACCCCGGCCAAAGTCGCACTCCTGGTTAAACAAATTTACTGAGTTACAAATTTGAAACCCACTCCACGTAGGGAGGTAACAGGTTACATGTGGGACCTGAGAGTATTGAACAGTGGATTGATGGGCAGTATCTTGGAGTCGCTCCACCGGTGCCGAAAAGTCTCGATTCGGTGCTGTTCGGACGGCACGTTCGGCTAGTTGGTGGGGTCCACGTGCTGCTCGGTCCTCCGAATCTGGTGGGGTGGGTCCCGCTGCGAAGTGGACTCCTCGAGAGGCAATCCCCGGGACAGCGGCCGGGCTGAAACTCTGGGAGGAAGTCGGGCGGCTCCGACCGTCACGTTGAAGCTTGCTGCCCTCGGATCTGAGCTGCTGTTTCAGACCCGCGCATTCTGACGAGAAATTTTACTGCGATCAGCCCTGACATTGGATCGACGTAAGGCCGGTGCCGTTGGAAAGCTAACTCAAAATACTTTGACCTAATGTGACACAAGGAATTTTATCAGGGCCGTAATTTCACCGGGGGAATTTAGAACCGGGCTATTCTCAGCCTTAGATCTGTCTGGATAGAACTGGTTCCGCCTGAAAACAAGCTTTGACCACGACTCAAACGCTGGATCTGGGAGTTGGAATCTTCATGAAAGTTGGATAGGTGGGAGAACGGAAAATAGGCTAGCTTTTTTGTGAACTTTGGTGGAGTTTTAGATTTTTGGTGGGTTTTAGACTGGCTAGGGGACAGATAGGAAAATATAGCTTGCAGGAATTTTTAGGAAGGGTAAGACAAGGCTATATTTCTTGATTGTCTTACAGCAACTTATTTTAATTCCCCATTGTTTTACCTGCTGTACCTTTTATTTGGGTGAGATCTATTCACCCCCCCTCTAGATCTAAACATTTTCTCATCCATCGGAGTACATATCAATTTGGAATAAGTATGAGAATCACTTTTTCATGGATTCTTCAGTCTCCCATGTTTCTTCCTATTCTGAGCATTTGCTCCATTGAACCTTGACCATGGGAATTATATTGTTCCTTAGTGCACGTACCTCGCGATCCAGGATCTTCAATGGCTTTTGCTCATAAGTGAGATCCTTTTGTATCACTAGGTCGCCATGATCTATGACGTGTGATGGATCATGCACATATTTCTTCAACATACAAATGTGGAACACATTGTGGATTTCGGATAATTGAGGAGGTAAGGCGATGCGGTAGGCAACCTCGCCAACTCTTTCTAGTACCTCGAAGGGACCGATATACCTTGGTGTAAGCTTATCTTTAACACCAAATCTTCTAATTCCTTGCCTTGCAGAAACTTTAAGAAAGATGTGGTCTCCGACCTGAAACTCAAGGTCTCTCCTTCTAGTATCTGCATAAGTCTTTTGTCTAGACTGAGCCGTCTTGAGTCTAGTTGAATCTTCTTGGTGGTATCCCTTACCATGTCTGGGCCTAGTAGTTACTTTTCGCCAACTTCGTCCCAGCATAAGGGAGATCAGCAACTCCTTCCGTATAAGGCTTCGAAAGGTGCCATCTGAATACTTGCCTGGTAACTATTGTTATAAGCAAACTCGACCAAAGGCAAGTGATCATGCCAACTTCCACCGAAATCAATAATACAAGCTCTGAGCATATCTTCCACGACTTGATTTGTCCTCTCGATCTGACCATCCATTTAAGGATGAAAAGTTGTATTGAAATTAAGTCTTATCCCCAACGAATGTTGTAGACCCTTCTAGAAGTGTGAAGTGAAGTGTGGGTCTCGATCAGACACGATTGAAATAGGCACTCCATGTAGTCGGATGACTTCCTTGATGTACAAGGCAACTAGCACATCTACTGACCATCGGCTCTTAATTGGCAAAAAATGAGCTGACTTGGTTAATCGGTCTATAATGATCCATATTCTATCATGTCCACTTCTTGATTTAGACAGACTCATTATAAAGTCCATACCGATCTCTTCCCACTTCCACTTGGGAATATCGAGAGGATGTAACTTACTGGTAGGCTTTTGGTGTTCCACCTTGACTTGCTGGCATGTGAGACAACGAGACACGAAGTCTGCTACCTCTCATTTCATGTTAGGCCACTATAAGGTCCTTTTTAAGTCTTGGTATATTTTAGTAGATCAAGGATGAATCCTTGGCATGGGAATATTGATAAGGCCTTCATGGGTCATGCTTGAATCTTGGGTTCATCCCATCGTGGTCGTTGTCTGACCTATGTCTTGGGCCTATAGCCCGCTGCGCTTAAACACGTGTCCCTCAAGATTTAATCTTGAGATATCTCTCTGTTGCCTCGCGGGCACAACACATATATTAACGATGCTGATACGGGCCACGCTCGATTACGGGAGTTTCTCCTATTATGATTGTGGCTTGACTTCGTACCCAGTTGATAGACTCGCTGGTTCTCGATTGCTCTAACTAGGGATTTAACTAAACATTTCCACTTTTCTCTAAATAATAAATTTGTCGTATCTCGGCATACATATGCTCCGATTTTCCCGTGATGATGTGGCTTCTCCAATCCAAACATTCGTCTGAACATTGAACGGTCAATGTGCGACCAACATAATCTTAAATGCTCTTTCACACCCTCATATGGGGAATTTCAATACTTTTTAGTGTAACCTTCCTCATATATATACAGCTAAATTTTACAAGCCGTAGGCCCTTATTTCGGGTAATTAATCAAGGTTTTTTCCCTCTTCGAGGGGATGTAATTAACATCGTGGCCGGTATGGCATGATGGGCTTTTGGTCACGACACGAACTATACAATCATTTTACCAAGTCAGTTCGAGCATACCAAGGGCTTCCTCAAATCCCGAATAAATCGTCACTTTGTGATTGGCACGTCCTCGCACTAAATAAATTAAAAAAAAAAGATAAATAAAAGAATCAACGAATAAAATAACCAAGTGAATTTTAGTGCGTCCACAGTCGTCAGAGCTTGGGCCAACTTGGGCTTATGGTAGATGGGCCCGCTATGGGTTGAATCGGTTTTACCCTCCTCATTGGCCCCCTACTCTCAATTGTGGAGCACTTTACAAGGAGCTGAGAGTCGAGCATGAGAGGGTCAGTTACCAGGGTGGCTTCCTTGCGCCATTAGGACCGGTGGTCCCAGTTGATTGCTTGGTGTGCAAGGCACCTCTGGTGACAAGAAGCGCTATTCTTGTAATCATGATGTGGGCTCATCGTCTTGGAGCGTGGGTGTCGAACGGGCGCCTGAGCCTGGCTGCTGTACTGTGATAGTGACAGGTGCCTTTTCACCTACCCAATGGCTTCGAAGTGGTCGTTCTGCCTCGGGAGGCTATGAGAATAGTCACAGGGTCTCTTCTAGAACCCCATCTGCCTCTCGCTATCCGCCGCACTCATTATAGGCTTCTTCCTCCACCGTCTAGTGAGGGTCTTCTTCCTTGCTCTTTGTCTTCCATCTTCTGGAAACATGCCGCCACGTAGGAGAACTCTTACGGTCAGTGTAGCATCTTGAATTTTAATGGGCATGTTCCCTACATCTCCCTTACACCAAGGTCAAGGGGAGATGCTATCGAATTTTTATCAATAATAGCAACTTGACTTAGACGGAAGGCCATGGCGCCAAGGTAGAATGTTTATCGACTTAGGCAGAAAATCATGACACCGGACAACTTGGCTTAGGAGGAAGGCCATGACGCTAGGATAGAATATTTACCAGTTTAGGCGGAAGCCATGACATCGGACAATAGTATTTAATGGCTTGGACATAAAGTCATGACACCGTACAACTTGGCTTAGGCGGGAGGCCATGACGCCAAGGTAGAATATTTACCGGCTTAGGCAGAAAGTCATGATGCCAGATAAAGATATTTAACGGCTTAGACATAAAGTCATGACGCTGTAGAACTTGGATTAGGTGGAAGGCCATGGCGCCAAGGCAGAATACTTATCGACTTAGGTAGAAAACTATGACAACAGACAAGGATATTTAATGACTTAGTCATGAAGTCATGACGCCGTACAACTTGGCTTAGGCAGAAGGCCATGACGTCAAGGCAGAATATTTACCCGCTTAAGCGAGAAGCCATGACGTTGAACAAGAATATTTAATGGTTTAGACGTAAAGTCATGATGCCGCAGAACTTGGCTTAGGCGGAAGGCCATGACGTCAAGACAGAATATTTACCAACTTAGGTGAAAAATCATGACGCCGGACAAGGATATTTAATGGCTTAGACATGAAGTCTTGACGCCGTACAACTTGGCTTAGGCAGAAGGTCATGACGCTAAAGTAGAATATTTACCGGCTCAAGCGAGAAGCCATGATGCCAGACAAGAATATTTAACATCTTAGATGTAAAGTCATGATGTCATACAACTTGACTTAGGCGGAAGGCCATAACGCCAATGTAGAATATTTACCAGCTTAGGCAGAAAGTCATAACGCTGGACAATGATATTTAACGGCTTAGACGTGAAGTCATGACGCCGTACAACTTGGCTTAGGTGGAAGGTCATAACGCTAAGGCAGAATATTTACCGACTTAGGCAAAAAGTCATGACGCCGGACAAGAATATTTAACGGCTTAGACATAAAGTCATGACGTTGTACAACTCAGTTTAGGTGGAAGGCCATAATGCCAAGGAAGAATATTTACCAGCTTAGGTGGAAGGCCATGACGCCGGACAAAGATATTTAACGGCTTAGACGTAAAGTCAGGACGCCGTACAACTTGCCTTAGGTGGAAGGCCATGACGCCAAGGCAGAATATTTACCGACTTAGGCAGAAAACCATGACGCTGGAGAAGAATATTTAATGACTTAGACATAAAGTCATGACGCCGCACAACTTAGCTTAGGCGGAAGGCCATGATGCCAAGGGTACGTATGTGGGTTGGATATTATATTTCGTTTAAGTTGGCCCCTTTTGTTATTTAATTGGAGGATTTATTTATTTAAGAACTTTTATTCCTATAATTTTATTTGGAGTGCTACACCCCCCACCCGCAGGTGTCACCAACAAGGGACAACAGAGCGGGGCCTGCAGGTGTAGCTTATTACCCTGCAAGAATCTTCGACTTCGTGCGAATGTTCTCGGCTGCGAGCTATATTGATTGGTCATGATAGAGAGTCAGGCGCCAAGCAAGATGAGATCGTCGATGTTGGGTTTATATCGATGCAAGGATATCTGCATTATCTGGTTTAGATGGAAGGTCTAAGTCATTGGATTGTGTTGATCGTCGTGGTGGGACGAATGGGTTGGCCTTGCCCAAGAGACAGGTACCAACCTAAGTGGTATCATCAACATTGGGTTCATACTAACACAAGGAATTGGGTTTATCTGACTTAGACGAAAGATCTAGGTCGTATCCCTCAGCTAAGACCCCGGGAGGCCATGGGTGCCGAGTTAAGTGGTTCATCGATGCTGAGATTGCACCGACATAAGGAATTCAGGTTTCTCTGACTTAGATGAAAGGTCCAGGTCGTACCCCTCGGCTAAGACCCCGGGAGGCCATGGGTGCCGAGTTAAGTGATTCATCGATGTTGGGATTGCACCTAGGCAAGGAATTCAGGTTTCTTTGACTTAGATGAAAGGTCTAGGTCGTATCCCTCGGCTAAGACCCCGGGAAGCCATGAGTGCCGAGTTAAGTAGTTCATCGATATTGGGATTGCACTGATGTAAGGAATTCGGGTTTCTCCGACATAAACGAAAGGTCCAGGTTGTACCCCTCAGAAGCCATGGGTGCCGAGTTAAGTGGTTCATCGATACTGGGATTGCACCGACGCAAGGAGTTCGGGTTAACAAATTGGCCTAGATGGAAGATCATGACATTGTGACAAAATAGTTCTTAGCTTAGACAAAAGGTCATGTCACCGAATGACTTGACTTAGATGGAGGGTCATGACGCCAAGACGAAACAATCCTCGGCTTAGACACAAGGTCATGACGCCGAATGACTTGGCATAGACGGTGTGTCATGACGCCAAGGCGTAACAATTCTCGCTTAGACACAAGGTCATGACGCCACGGTGAAATAATTCTTGGCTTAGACACAAGGTCATGACACCAAATGATTTGGCTTAGATAGTGTGTCATGATGCCAAGATGAAATAATTCTCGACTTCGACACAAGGTCATGACGCCAAACGACTTGGCTCAGACGGAGGGTCATGATGCCAAGGTGAAATAATTCTCGACTTAGACACAAGGTCATGGCACCGAACAACGAAGCTTAGATAGTAGACGGGAGAAGTCTCAAATAGGGGCAGTCTTGACCCTCAAAAGAATGAGCTTTCATGATTTATCTAGCCAATAAGGGCTGTTATCTAATCGAAATCAATGAGAAATCAATGCAAAATTATGAAAATCAAAGGCATGGCAAGAGTGGCAAAGCCCCGCGGGACGTCATGATCCCAGTCGTATGCATGCCTAAGGGTCCTAAAAATCAAAGACACAAAGTCTCAGCGTAACAGACTATCTCTTTGAGGGGTAATGCCCTGAAAGAAAGTGGAGTCTTGATGTCTCCCATCCCACACAAAACTTATCTCTCAATCTTCTTCTATTTCTCCCTCTTAGGCTGGATTGAATCCCGGGTATGGCCTTAGTAAGGGCACCGTTCTTTAGAGGCGATTTCCCCCCCCCCCCCAAATCATCTAATGGAATGAAGGGAGAGTGCACCCCTTCTCCGAGGAGAGGAATGTTCTCACTCCACCTTCATGTCACTAGATGTGATTTTATTGCTTAAAAGAATGTATAAGAGTTCATGGGGGCCTTGCCCCTAGAGTACACAAAAAGGAAGTAAAAAAACTATAGCTATACAATGTCAGGTGAAGTCAAAAAAAACTTTGACTATACACATCGAATGCAAATATTGGGGATGCGAGAAGCATCAGCCGTGGCATATCCTCTAGCCATAAGTGGTATCTCCCTTGTCGATGAAAATTCAATATTATGGCCCATGGAGACAACATAGTTCGCCAAGGCATCCGCAAACTGGTTTGTTTCTCTGTAACTATGAACTATGGGACATTGTAGCAGGCTGAAAGTATCTTGCATCTTTCTCCACCAAGGAAGAAGTGACCAAGGGGGGCTTCTATTATCCTTTAACAGTTCAACCAAAGCTAGAGAATCAGTGTGGATAACAGAAACTGGAATGTTGTGCAGCTGAGCCAATCTAAGGCCATCAAGAAGGGCTCTTCCTTCTACAACCATGTTGGAGTCCTGACCATAAAAGTAAGAAAAGCCCAACAACATTTTCCCTTAGGAATCTCTGAAACAGCCACATCCCCCTGAGGGTCCAGGATTGCCTTTGCTAGCGCCATCCACATTAAGTGAAAAGTTAGGTTTGGGAGCAAACCAGCAAACAATGATGCAAGATATAACTTTATGATTGACAATAATGCCCAATGACTGGAGAATGTAACAGAAGGAATTACCAATACCATGTTTAAAAGTGATCTGCTGCATAACCTGGGTAGTATCATCTTGAATCTGATCAACAATCTAAGAAAAATTAGTTCCGAGGCCTTCAAATTTGTTACGACATCTGTATTTCCATATTTCCCAGACAATCATCATAGCCACTAGCAATGTAACAAATCCTTGCAAATATGATAATGAACATGCAAAATTTAACAAATAACAGGGGAGATCAATAGCGGCACCAAATTAGCATGAAATGATATGAAATAACAATCAACGTGAAAGGCTCGGGTGCACTATAGCAGAAGTAAGCGGTCTGTGGGAGACCACGTAGGGAAATAGATGGCCCTGGTTAGATCATTCGATAGCATGGAGTAATAAAAAGAACTAACAATAAGAAGATCGAAACTGAAATGGACAAAAGGGGAGGAATAGAGGCATACTTGGCAGAATGGTCTGTCGATCGACCATTCAGACTCTGAAACGGTGCTAAAAGGACCACAGAATGTCAGCAAAGAAACACAAGTGTTTGGGCAGAAACGTACCTGAGGCAGCAGCAGTGTTACGCGGCCCTTATCAGACCGTGGGAACCAGAGAACGGTTTGAGGAGGGCCACTGAATCTGACAGGCTTGCAGAGGAATCAGCACTGGGACCAAAACAGAGCGGCCAGTCGTCTGGCCGCACTACTAGTTAAACGGCTCTGAGAGAACTGCATAGGCCTCTAAGTACAGAAGAATGACATGGATAAGATAGCAACCTGAAACCACTTAAAGCAAGCAAGACTTGCCAAACACAAGAGTGGGTTAGCAAAACACCAACACGATGGGCACTAGGTGTCCCATCGTGATCACTAAAAAAGAGGGTGTAGACATGTTTCCCTTCCCTTCCTTCCTAATCCCTTGTACTATATCAATGTGGAAACGAAAGATGTGGTGATAGAAGGGTGGAAGGGTGTGAGTGTGTGATCGTGATCGCCACCAAGACATGAGATGCAAAACAGATGCACCCGTACCTTGGAAAGGGAGAAGGAACTCGCTTGAAGCAGCACTGGAGAAGAACATGATTCTGTATGAGCCGCCCAACAAAATGAGCGGTCGCTTGATAGACTACTCCAACGCTAGAAATGGAACGCGGGATGAAGAGTGGTGGATGACAGAACGGTTCGCAGATGGCTGGTCAAAGGTTAAGAATGGTTCGTGTAACACCGCCCTCCTCTTCAGACGAATGAAGTAAGACCGTGTTGTTCCGCCACACACCAAGTCGTGGGACATGATCCTCCACTCCTTCCAACCGGCCAGAAGGGATGGGCCTCGTGTTGTGATGATGCTGACCTGCAAAACAACGTGAAAGGCACAAAAATAAACCCAAATTAGATCTAAGAAGCGTAGTAACTATAAGAAAGAGGGGCACAGCAACACAATGACATGGAATGGGGGATACCTGGGAGGTTTTTAAACCCCTAGGGGCATGGAAAAATAATAGGAGTGTGTGTAGAATGGAATGCAACAGTGAAAAATGTGGGTGAAATGTGAAAGAAATGAGCATCCTCGGCTTCGCGGTGGACGAGAACGTGGTTCTGTCCAGGGCCGGCGACTTCGGCAACTTCTACCGCCTCACGGTGGTGGACTACCTGCCGGACGAGGTCATCGACATCGCCGCTTCGGAGACCAACGTCACCAAGATGGAGTTCGCGGTTCCGTTCCAGGACTCCATGATGCTGTTCTCGGACCAGACGCAGTTCAAGCTGGAATACGACAGTGCCCTCAGTGGCGCTTCGGTATCCCTTACGCCCGTCACGAAGTACCCCATGGTTCCCGCGGTGGGTCCCGTGCAGTCCGGTGCAGACGTCTACTTCGCCTCTCAGGGCTCCGGCTGGGGCCAGCTCCGCGAATACTTCGTCGACCCGGACAACAACACACACGACGCTGCGGACGTCTCCGCCCACATCCCGAGGTACATCCCCCGAAGCGTCCACACCATCGCGGCCTCCCCGGAGTTCAACTTCGTGGGGATCGTGGCCGACGGCGAGCCCTCCCGAGTCTACGCCTACCAATACTACTGGCAGAGCGAGACCGACAAGGCGCAGTCGGCGTGGAACTACTGGGATGTCAGCACGGGCGCTGGCGAGTGTCGAATCCTCGGCATGGCGGTTCTGGGGGGCTACCTCTACCTGCTGACCCGCAGGCAGCGGCACGCCTCCGAAAGTACCCCCGCGGTGTTCCTGGAACGCCTTGCGCTGTTCTACGGAAGTGGCATTGCCAACCTTCCGTACCAGGTCTACCTCGATCGCCGGACGGCACTGACGGGGACCTACAGCGGCGCCCTGGAGCGGACGGACTTCACGCTCCCCTACAGCATCCCACAGGAGCACCGGGTCGACGCCCAGCTAATGCTGGGGGACGCCTTCGGTGAGAACCGCGGTTCCACCATTCCACCCGAGAAGATCAACTGGGTGGACGCCACGCACTTCTACGTGCTGGGGAACTACGCGGCCGGTGAGGTTGCCTTCGGGTGGCCCTTCGAGACCCGCCTCACGTTCTCTCGCCAGTACCCCCAGAACGCCAAGGGCGAGTCGGTCCACACCGGCCGTCTCCAGCTCAAGACGTTCTCGGTCTACTACGTGGACACGGCGTACTTCCGTGCGGAGGTGCGGCCGAATGGGCCGGACACGCTGCCGGCCTACTACGCGGACTTCCCCACGAGGAAGCTCAACATCGAGAACCTGACCGCCCTCGGCGATCCGGTCTTCGGCGACGGCAAGCAGGCGTTCGCCGTCCAGGCCAACGCCAACACCGCGGAAATCTCCATCGTCAACGACACCGCCCTCGGATTCTGCATCTACAGCGCCGAGTGGGAAGGCTTCTACTTCAACCGAGCGAGAGCATGAACCATCAGATCGTACCTGCGTACCGACGGGATGGGCTCGACGCGAGGATCGCGTCAGTACCCTTCTTCCCTCGGATCGTGGAGCGTGGAGACGCGTGTGAGTGGAAGGATGACGTGACCTCCGTCGCCCGATCTGCACCGATTCGCGATCTTCACCGCGCAAAAGGTAGGGGAACGGACTCCTCATCTCGCTAGGAATCTGTTGACGCCCTCTGCGTTGCCATCCGTCGCCATCTTCCTCGTTTTCTATGCATTTCTTATTTTGGGAGTTTTTGGGGTTAATTTCTCAGTTTGCGTACCTCTCTCGATTTCTGGTCTAGATGGCCGTTGATCGAAGCCGGAGAGGTACCGTTGGAATGGTCGCGTCGCGAGGATCGCGTTGATGCCCACCTTTCCTTGATTCGCTATGCGTGGAGTCAAGCCGGGCCGGGAGGCACCGCGTCGCCCTCTCGTCGGTTCACCGTCGATTCGTCATTTTCGTCGTCATCCAGGTAGGGGGATGGATTCCTTACCTCGTTAGGACACCGTCGGTACCACTTGCACCGTGGTCTGACGCCCTTTACCTCGTATTTCATAGATGTTCCTAATTAGTTTATTTTTAATCTTTTTAATACCTGAAATTATCTTTTAATGTTGAAATTATATTCATGGGCATCGTATTTTAATTCTAGTGGCATGCGTAGGCTTGGATTGTCGGTATGGCTTGGTAGGTCGATTTAGTTTTGTATTTTGCCACGTTCCCCATCAATTTCGATCGATCGGGAGGGGGTTTCGATTCTGAGCTCTGGAGTCACAAAACTGAGGTGACATAATGTGCCACCCCCGACGCGTTATAATCATTTGACGCACCCTTACTGGTGCGTTATATCATCCGTGAACTGAGTTTTCTGTGGATTTTCATGTTCGGCTGGCTTTAACGCGCCTCGCCTGGTGTGTTATAGTCCCTACATGTTGAGTTAAAGGTCTGTTGCCTTTAACGCCCCTGTCCCTATGTGTTAAATTCATATAACACCCCTGGTTAGGTGCGTTATATCCCGTGGTTACCTGTGGATTCTAATCGTTCTGGTGGGCATAACGGCCCATGGGAGGTGCATCATGTTCCTATAACGCCCCACCCCTAGTGCGTTATATCCCTTATCAGTGTCTTGTGTGCCTGTTGACTTTAACGCCCCTGCTCTCATGCATTATAGTCCTATAGCGCGCCTACCCTGGTGCGTTATAGTTCCATTTTCCTATGGATTTATTTGAGTTCTGTCAAGCATAGCGGTCCTGCCCTAGTCCGTTATGGTATGTAACGAGGTGGTCCTAGTCCGTTATATACCTGGAGATTTCAAAAGCATGCATATGTAATTTCTAATACATTTCATGTTTCATATGCGCCATTCTCCGAGCCAAATGGAACCTGCCGTGGCTCACGTGGTGCTCCGCGTACGGTACCGGTGGCTCGCCGGCCCGGACCGATCAAGTGCTCAGGTGTCCGCACCAATAGAGGAACAGAATAGCATGAAAAAGGGTTGCATTCAGGACTACGTAGTGAAAGGGGTCGAATGCTTGATGGAAGTCGACCTAAATGGGCCGAAAGTTGACTTGGAGGGCCGGAAGTTGATAAAATAAGCCCCAGGGCTCTAAGAAATCATGATCTCCGAAGTCCAAAGGTTAGGAAACAATGAAATGGGCTCAAAATCCATCCAATGAAGGCTCCAAAATAATAGGTAATCTGAGACATCGAAAATGATGAATAAGAGAAATAACGCGACTTGTGGGCTAAAAATGGGTGTTAACAGATGCCCCTCCTCGATGTCCGCTTTGCAAGGAAATGAGTGAAAACGGCTTGGAGGTGAAATGGAAAGGTGATGAAGCGAAAGCAATAGTGACGTGGAATGGAGATGAAGCAGAGATGAAGCGAAGAGAACTAAAAAGTGAGCATCAAGGCAAAAGACACCCATCACAACTAACAAGCGATAAGAATTCTCCCAAAAATGTCGAACTAACCACCTAGAATGATGACAAGGGTTAGACATATCTGGAGAGCTAACTAAGGAAGGAGTAAAATGAAACATGACCAACCTCGTCAAGGGACATAATCCACGGACAATAAGGGGATCAGAAGGAGACACAACTAAAAAGTTAGAAAAGGAAAGAAAACTGAGATAAAATCTAGACAGGAATCATGCTGGCCAACCAGACCGAGCGACAAGATCAGAGAAGACATTCAAATTCAGAGTGGAATGAGAATCTCTTATCCAAGAGGGCTGAGGTGTAATTAGCCATTACTGAGGAGAAACCTTGAGAGAATTTGAGACGTGAATGCTCAAAATAACATGATGCATGTTGGGCTAAAATAAAGAAATCATCAAAACGAATGCAAGGAAAGATAAAATAGAAAGTACTCAAGGATAATGTTGCTAGACCGAGCCAAGAAGGGGCCAAGTGACTTCTTCTAACCACGACGTGTGAGACAGTGTCCATCGTTCCCCACCTGACTCAACCGAGCGGCCTATCCAATGATTAACTGTATGCTCTTATATCATCATCATTATTGTTAAAGGGGAACACCAGATCCAGAACACACAGGCAACCAGCCGGTCCTTGAGAGGCTATAGCAATATAGATATCATATAGTAATGCAACAATGAGGAGAGATAGAGAGCCATACTTGACTTACCTGCACAGGCAAAATGATATTTTTTAGTTTTTCAAAATTTTTTGATTTTTAGGAATTTTCAAATAAGATAACCAAACATGTGAACACAAGTCTGACACCTCTGAAACAAGGCAACGTCACTTACGTCTCGCAAGGCAAGAGACACGACTGCCAGAGTGAACAACACTGAGAAATGAATCGACAAATGCGACAGGCACAACCAACATCAGCTTACACAAGGAAACATAGTCCTATCAGCTGATAGCCTGATGACATCATCAGCTTCAGTGCCAAAGGAGACAGGGAACACCAAGCACACAGGACGCCAATGACGATTACACGGAGGAACAACACCAAAATCAACAATATTGGACCATACACAACATTATGTCAGTCCTCACTCAGACACCGCATATAATCGAGTCGCGAGCTACTCCACCGAGAAAAGGAGCACAGTAAGCTACTGACGAGACAATGGTCCAGCACATAAACACAGAATCATACGGAAACGACACTTACAATAATGACAGCCAACATCAACAACATCTGCAGGATTCCAACTCCATACAACACACAGAACCATGGAACACACTGCAAGCAGGGCCATATCAAGACACGCTACAGCTGAGCACATGACTATAAGGAGCGAGTCATGCATCAGGCCGTTTACCAAGGAAAGACCCACAACAATTGAAATCAATCGTAAAACGACAAGAGACACCACAATCTCGGGGAACACATCTCAAGGATTACAAATACGCCTTGAGAGCACAACACCCGCGAGAAGGAATGCAGAGTAGAGGGTACTTTATCAGTAAGGAAGTCGACGATTTTCCTAATGCTCGCAAATGCCAACACTAAAACTAGAGGAATGACCGACAACGGCACGGTCACGACAACGTCTAGGCACATGCAACTAAGATGGAGTCACATCGAGAATGTGCAATTCTCTCGACCATGCAGAATTGTACGAAAAGAATCCTCGACTTGTGGGTTATGAGCCCACACGCTTCCGCTGCACACTCAACAACGCATGAAGGGTTCAGAAAGATCCTCGGCCTTCGCATCTTAGTACACACTAGGCATCATCGCAATCCCAGAAAATCACAATGAATCTAATACCAGCAAATCCTGGCCAGAAGGGAAATGCCAACAGGAATAACACTAAGGAATTCTAAAATAGCACAAACAGCATAGAAGACGGCTATAGAGCAATAACACCGAACAATCTACGAATCTGAACAATCAGATACAACAAGGAAAGAGTAGAATCAACTACTCCACCGAAAGACACAAAGCACAACATGGAATACTTCACAGGGCTGTCGATGCTATAGGTGACAAGCCACTGAGACCATGCAAAGGAACAGACTTCTACGAAAATTGCAGGCGATAAAATAATCAAGCCACGTTAGCCTAGGATCCACCCATGAATCCTGCCAACGTCCACCTCATCCATCATTTCTTCTTCTTCTTCTTCTTCTCTCTGTGTGTGTGGCTGTATACTTGCAGGCGTCTGCCTCTCTGTTCGGTCGTTCTTGTGGTTCTTCCCCGTTCACCGTGGAGAGGGGGCCTTTTAAACCCCAACTATAGGGGTCTTCGAGTGCGGAGCGGTAGAGGTGGGAAAGTGTGGCATTAATGGGGATTTGACCTTGGTCGTCCCCGGTGGCAGGAGGTAGCCTGCGTGCCACCTTCTCCGTTTGACACCTCAGCCACCCCATTGCGCGCCAAAGATCCTTAGGGGGATGGTGTAAGATCCTCCCTACCGGACGCGCCATCGGAGGAAGCCAGGTCATGCCGTTGAAGGATTAGACCGTGCCGCTGAAGGGTTCATGGGTGTGTCGCTGAAGACGATGGCACTGGTGTGCCGGTGGGGACGCCCACGGGTGTGCCAGGGAAAGGCCCTCCGCGAGCGTGCCGCTGAAAAAAGGGGGGCGATAGGGTGTGTCGGCGAAGGAGCCAGGCCGGTGAAGGTTCAGGGCGGGTGTACCGCTGAGGGCTTGGCCGGGGAAGCGTACCGCTGATCGGGGCATGCCGCTGGGAAGCTGGGCAGTGTGCCGTTGGAGAGGCACTGAAAGCGTGCTGCTGGAGCGGGTGGCTGGGGGTGTGCCGCTGAAGGCTTGCCAGGCGGGGTGTGCAGGCGAAGCCATACCGCGAGAAGGTGTGCCGAGCAAGGACCCTGGGGGTGTGCCGTTGAGGGCTGCAAGGCGTGCCGTTGGGACATGCTCAAGCCCATTACGAGCACGCATTGCGGTCTGTTTGATTTTCTTTGGGGCCCATACATTGTGGACTTTCTGGGGGTTGGTTTCTCTTCGCTGTCGTGACTCCAGAGACGGCTTCACGGTAGTGTGTTGTTTGTTCAGAGGGTCCGGACGGGACGTGTTCTCCGCAATCTCTTGAGTTTAAGTTATTTATTGATGCTGGATTGGTCGGGACACGCGGGCGTGTAATTTTACATTTCCACAGCCGCTCAAGTGTTAGATCATAACGAGGATAGGCGGTCAGAACAGAACCGCCCAAGGGGATGCGTGGTCAGCTCTTGGCCGCTCAAGCCCGCAACCTAAACCAGTTCCTAGTTAAAACGGTCTTGACCGGACCGCTGAATGGAACTGACTTACTACAGTGTCAGTCAAAATAGTCTTGACCAAACCGCCTAACGTGATAGACACTCAATAGTTGACCAAGGGTCAACAGGGATGAATGGTCAGACCCTGGCCGCTCAACCCAAACGGAAGATAGGCGGCTAGAACCTGGCCGCCCAAGTGGGGAATGGGCAGACCCTACCGGGCCACACAACCTTGTGCGTTCTATCGTGCGACCGCACAAGCCACAAAATCTAGTGGGGATGAACGGTCCAGAGCCAGCCGCCCATAGCTTGGACGGACCCTGGTTTGACCGTTCAACCGTCACGGCGAATAACCCCAAGGGTTCGTCCGATCGTGGCCTTTCCACGCCCCGTTCGTGCCACGACGATGGGGATACAGTCACAATCACCCTGGCAATCACATGGACTCCGACCGGAGTCAAAATGACGCACGAATCGCGAGAAATGGGTGATTCTAACGAAATCATCCAAATGGGGTTAACGATGTTCCCGGCCTCCTACCGGCCCCGATAGACCACCATTCGATAAGAAATAAGTGACTATGGAACGCCGACGTTCTAGGGAGTCCATTGACACCAACCGATCGTAAAACTGCCGCCGTTTCCCGACGAAGCCTATGAAACTCACAAAATCCCGCCGAGCCTAAACTCGCCCGATCTCACACCGTTGAATGCAAAACTGCAGAAAAATGGAATACATGAGCCAGGGAACCGTCCCCCTACCTCCACCGAAGATCTCACGCACCGAAGCGACTAAACCATGCCGAAATCGCCAAAACACGAACCACGTCGATTCTCAGAATCCACCGACGGATCGCGCCACGCCACGCTCAAACCGCCGCTCCATCCCGTGTTCCGATCACTCCACCGCGTCCTCACCTCGGCCAGCTCCGCAACGGTGTGCACCCTGCGCCGAACGGACCAGAGGGGAGAGAGAATGAGAGAGAGGAAGAATGGTTGAATATGAGGGAGGAGAGATAGTGAGGTGGTTTAAATAGAAGAAAAATTAAGAATTTTTCTAATTTCTGAAAATCCATATTTTACATCAAAAAATATCAAAAAATAGAAAATTACGTTTTCGCGATCCTCGGAACGCACCGATCGCAACGGTACCACTCACGCCTGGGTGAACAACCACGTTCGCCCGCAACGGCGTGCCAAAGGTGTCGCCGGAAACCGGGTCGAAAATCGGAAAAACGTGCGGGAAAAGCCGCAGAACGCCTCCGGGCCTCCGAAACAACTCCGGATCGCGCCGATCCGAACATAAAAGATGTCCGAAACGAAATTCCAGACACGACGGAGCTGAATTCCTCGAGAAAATAGATCCGAGACCTAAACACAGGATCCAATAAGACCCAATAAGGATCCGGGGCATTACACAAGCTTTGTGGACTGTGCCATCTCGTATACACACCATTTATTCCTTGCACAGTACCTACATCTCCTTGGCTGGCTGCTGCATCTTTGCACACAGGCACTAGGGAGCATTCTCCTACAAGTAAGGAACACCTTGTTCACACACACATCAGAAGTTTGCTGAGCTGAACCTTAGCTTGTACCTTGACCTGTGTAGTCTTTGGACCGCCTTTTCATTTAAGCCATTCCGTTTAATTCCACTGTGCATTGTGCCTAAGTGATTCATTTACTTTATAGGAGTGATTTATGCTTTTGGTAGTCAAGTTTTAAATAGGCCAATGTTCATGAGAGGATCTATTCGACCCCCCCTTCTTGATCCCATTGCACTACACGGGACCCAACAAATGGTATCAGAGCCAAGCTCTGCCATTCACAGATCCCACGATCTGCATGGAAAGATCCTGGTGCATTTGATCAAATGGCTTCATTTGCTACACATGCTTCGATGGCTTCTCCGCCTATTTATGATGGTTCAGATTTTTCTATGTGGCTAGGGAGAATGTTCATCTATGTTAACTCCATAGATCCACGGCTGTGGACTCTTATATACAATGGTCCTTATGAGCTGCCATCAAATACAAATGAATGGTCAGCTGATCACGAGGCCAAACATAATGACAACCTTGTTGCATTCAACTTAACAAAAGCTGCAGTGGATTTCAGGTTATTTCATCTTGTGTCCACCTGCAGCACAGCCAAGTAAATCTTGGACAAATTGGTGAACATCCATGAAAAAGAAGAACAAGGGCAGGAATGCCTCATGGCCGATAGATCAGAGCAGTCAAGCAATCCATCCTCATCTCAGGTAAGCTCTGACTCCGAGGACTTTACTTTTGAAGAACTCATGGAGGCCTATGATGAGTTGATCAAGCAGTACAAGAAAGTGAAATCAGAAATTAAAAAATTGAAAAAGGATCTTAAGAAGAACAGCCAAGGTGAGAGCTCCTTCTGTAAAAATTGTTCTACTTTTGAGGAGCTCAATGACACTCTTATGACTGACACAGATGTACATAAAGAAAGCATCACCTGCTTAAGAGATGAAAATAGAATCCTTCGAGCTAAAATCATCAGGTTGGAAGAAATCTTAAGATAACTTCAAAACCAACCTAAATCAATCTCAAATGATCGTTAAACGATAAATTGGTAGGACATTACACGACGAGTGTTCAAGTTGCTCGGTTATCATTTAGTCTGGTTCTCTTTGCTACGTCCGTGGTTCCCTGGCCTTGGTTGAAGCGTTTTACCATTGTTCATTTCATTTGTTTGTTGCTTCCTTTTGTCTTTGTCATATTATTATTTCTAACAAAAATTTAGCAGCATCTCCCCTTGACCCAAGCGTAAGGGAGATAAAGGGAACGTGCCCACATGAAGTGACGGAACCCGACAATTGGAGGTACGTGCCAAGGGTGATAACACATTTGATAAAACTTCGAAAAACTCAGAAGAAACGACAAGTGGGAGATGCCTCTAAGACTAGATAAGGTGCACTGGACAAGAGGAAGGGGCTGGCGTACCGGGGAAGGGTTGGCCAAGGGGTGCCGGGCTGATGGGCACAAGGTGTACTGGGCAAAGAGGGCACGGGTGTGCCGAGCTAAGGGGCGCAAGGCGTGCCAGGCTAAGGGGTACAAGGGAGTGCTGGGCTGAGGGGCACAAGGGTGCGCCAGGCAAGGGTAGAAAAGGGTCGTGCCGGTGAGCGGGTGAGCCAAGGGTGTGCCGTTGAAGGCATGTGGAGGGAGCTGTGCCGGTGAACGAGAAGCCAAAGCGTGCCGTTGGAGAGGTAGGGAGCGCGTCAGCCAGGGAGGCTGTGCTGGGCTGAGAGTGCACCGGGTTGAGGGCTCTGGGTAGTGTGCCTAGCTAGGGTGGTTAAGGGTGTGCCGGGCAAGGCAGAAACAGAAGTGCACCAGTGAGGACTGGCCTAAGGGCGTACCGGTCAAGGGCTGAGAGGCTACACCGGGCGAGAGAGGCAGTGACTGGATGGGTTAAAACTGGAGAGGGGGAAGGGGACCATGGCTCTTGATTTGATCAATGCTGGGGGAAGGCTTCCACTAGGTAGAGGGGAAGGTGAATCGGAGGGGCCATTAGCTACATTCAAGGGGCACGTCAATGAATCCCGTGGGAAAGACAACAACATCAGGGGTAAGGCCCAGTCAGTGTGGGAAGGGAGGAGTCACCAGAGGAAGGGGAAAGGCGACGATCAACACATACAAAGATTCAAACTGACGGAGGTAATGAGAAACCCAAAACAAGGATTTTTATTCATGATGAAGAGGGGCCACGGACGGCCACATACATTGCAAACACCAGAGTGAAAGATACAAAACAGTAGGAAGAGGAAGAGTGGGGGTGAAGAAAAAGAGATGGGGTGTTAGGGTCGAGTAGGGGCGACGGCTCCCTGCTCTTCCCCCTCCCTTACAGTGGCGCTTCCTCTCTCTCTCTCTCTCTCTTCTCTTACTCTCTCTTGTTGCCAGTGATCGCCAGAGGGCCTCCCTCCTTCTCTTCTTCTTCTTCTCTTCCTCTTCTCTCGGAAGTGGTGGCTCTGTGCTTCCTCTCTTTTTGCGGGTGTCTCCCTCTGTGGAGTGCTTCATCTGTGTCTCGTTCACCGAGGAAGATGGGGCTTTATATTCCCGGTGGCGGGAGTCTTCGAATGCTTATGGAGGCCACGAGAAATGACAGGCATTAATGGGGATTTGATTTTCCCCATCCTTGGTGGTAGGAGGTAGCTTGCGTGCCACCGTCTCCATTCAACACCTCAGCGAATCCATTGAGTGCCAAGGATCCAAGGGCATGGGCATTAGATTGTGTCTGCCAGACGCACCACTGGAGGGTAGCCATTATGTGCTGCTGGAGAGCTGGAACACCGTGCCACTGGCAGGCACAGCAACCGTGCTGCTGAGGGGCCACCAAGGCGCACCGTTGAAGTGCCCTAAGGGCGTGCCACTGAGGGATGGCAAAGGGGCATGCCAAGCTGGTGTGCTGGTGAAGGATAGCCAGGCTGGGCATGCCGCTGAAGGAGCTTGCAGGCATGCCGGCGAAGGGGTGTGCCGCTGGGAACACACACCTAGGGGGTGTGCCAGGTACAGGACACCATGGGCGTGCTGCTGGGAGGCACAGGGGGTGTGCCACTGAAGGGCTACCCCAGGGTGTACCACTAGACTGCCTAAAAGGGTGTGCCGCTGGAGGGGCATTATAGCATGCCACTGAGCGGCAGGCTGGTCGTGTGCCGCTGAAGGGCTACCCCAGGGTGTGCCACTGAACGGGTGTGCCGCCGAAGACCCAAGCAGGGCGTGCAATTGAAGGCGCCTGGGGGCGTGTTGCCAAAGAAGGCACGGTGTGTGCCGGCGAGGGAGAGGTTGTGTCGCTGAAAATGGCACTAGAGCGTGCCATTGAGGACTGAAAAGTGGGTCGTTAGGATGCGTTCAAGCCCGTCATGAGCATGAGTCCTGGCTTATTTGATCTTCTTCGGGGCCCATGCATTATAGGCTTTCCGGGGGTTGGTTCCTCTTCACTATCGTGACTTTGGAGATGGCTTCACGGCAACGCATGTTTGATCGGAGAGTCCAGAGGGTCCATCTTCTCTGCTGCTTCTTCAGTTGGAGTTGTTGCTGATGCTAGACTAGTTGGGACAAATGGACGTGTAATTTTACACATCCATAAAGAGTAATGCTTGTAATAGAAGAAGAGATTTGAAATTTCAAATCGGCGACCATGTCTTCTTGAAGGTATCACTTACTCGAGAAATCTAAAGATTTGTAGTCAAAGGAAAGTGGCGAGGGGGATTTCTACTGCCCAAATAGATTGGCCAAATAGGGTCCCAACGGACCAAACGAGGCCCAACTCCCACAAGTGACAGCCCTCCAAGGGCCAACTAAGCTCAATAACTCACTCAGATTAAGCTCTTTATAGGCGACCTTCGGGTTTGGAAGCCCGAGCGTTAGATCGATCGGGAAGCCTCTATGAGGCCTCATGCATCCTACCCGAGCCTTACGCCTATCGCTCGGGGAAACCCCCTGAAGCCAGCGCCATATGCTTGGACCGATTGGCGGAAGGTTATCCATGAGACCGTTGTGTGCCCTTTAAGAGCTGGGAGATCATGGGGATAATGACAATTAAGAGTCCTCACGCCTTAACGAGCCCACAATGGAGACGTCACCTCCCCTGAAACTCCTCGCCTCACAAGGCTCCTACGTTCATGGGTCACTATATAAACCTAGGAAACCCTCCTGCTAAAGGTAAGCACTATTAAGTGATATCATCCCTGAGCTAGAGCCACTTCACCACTTTGTGGAGAGGAATCTCACGCCCTCATCTCCTTCCCTTTTCTCCCTTACACCAGAGCTCTACTACAATCGCTGACTTAAGCATCAGAGGGTTTACCCGGGGGATTCATCCCTGGGCACCTCTGACTCATTTCCCTCTTTACAATTCTAGCATCTGTGGTCATCATCCTTAGCTCAGGCACCACGCGAGATAACCCCTCTTCATCTGACGCCGTCTGTGGGAAGCAAACAAAGAGCCAACATGGTGCGAAGGATTTCTACCAGGAAGATGGCCGGCGACAAAGGGAAAGTCATGGCAATGGAGGAAGGTGCACCTTCCCATTCTACAGGAAACACCCCCTCACGTGCCAGCGACTCGACCCGCGACAACCCCCCACCTACCATGGAGGGGCAACCCCCTATTGGAAGCACAGACCCCCTCCAAACCCTCAATGCCAAACTGGATAGCCTCATTGATCTAATGAGGACCCAGGCGGCAAGGGAGGAGCATTCGCTACTTCCTTGGGAAAGCCCCCCACATCGAGACGCTTCCCTGCAAACCTCAGGGGGCCATTTTATCCTCCGTGGATGGCGGATAATCCACAACCGATCAGGTGGACCATCGCATGCCCCTCCCCCAGAGCAAGAAGCCTACTCCACCTCGAGGCGAGAGAAGTCCAGAGCACATCGGCCGCCTCCGGAGACCGAGGCCTTCTAGGGGCATCAAGACAGCGTACAGGAGTGCCCCCACAGCCCCTCAACCCGGCGACGATCGGAGCTATCCCTCCGATTGTGAGACTTTGAGAGGCGTTTCGTAGAGTAAGAGTGCACCCTCCGCGCCGTACAAAAGACCTCCACTACAGAGGACGAGGAGCAATCCCCGTTCTTCGACCACATCTTGAAGGCCGAGATATCCCCCAGGATCTCGCTCCCGACCTTGAAACCATACGATGGCCAGGGAGACTCGACCGACCATTACGATAGTTACGACGCCCTCATGACCTTGCATGGGGCGTCCGATGCCATCAAGTGCCGAGCGTTCGCGACCACCTTGGTCCAGGGCACTCAGGCATGGTTCTGGGCACTCGCCCCAGGCAGCATCCGTGATTTTCGATAGTTCAGGTGAGTATTCAAGGAGAGCTTCACCGGCAGCAATCCTCCACAGTTAGTAGCAGGGCTGTTGGCCCTCAAACAAGAATAGGGGGACAGGCTCCGGGCCTATATTAACCGATTTTAATCGAAGGCCCTGCGTATCCCCCGCTTGGATGTTGCCTTGGCCATAACCACACTGACCGAGGGCACCCGTGATGAGAACCTATAGCATGAGTTGGTCCTTCATCCTCCCACCTCCCTCGCCAAGCTTGTGACCTGGCCCTATGCCATGCTGAGTGCGAAGAAGTCCTCACTGCCTGCCGTAGCGTAACAGGCCTGGGTCGGGAGGGGGACAAGAAGCTACAGTCCGAGCAAGGCTCTGGACAAGGAAAAAGGTGGAACCAGGATGGGGACCACAAAGAGCCCTCTCGAAGGTATGAGCAGTACACCCCCCTGACCACTCCCGTCTATGAAATTTATGAAGATATAAAGGGCTCGGGCCTTCTCCGCCAACCCGAGCTCATGAAGGCAAAGCGGTGCAACTGCCAAAACCACTGTCTGTTCCATAGTGACCGCGGACACAACACTGGTGATTGTCATCAACTGCAAGATGAGATCGAGCGCCTCGTCCGCCAGGGGCACTTATCTCAGTACGTGTCTAAGCACAAGAAGGATGCTGCCGCCCGCGAGGAGATCGATAATATAACCCATGGGGTCCACATCAACGTCATTGCTGGCAGCGCGACATCAGGTGGAGACAGTAGCCGAGGAAGGAAGCGTCATGCCGAGTGGGCGAGCTGGGCCTCCGAGACCCCTAAGGCCCCGCAGGCGAGTGAACAGCAAGCCTTGGCGTTCTCCGACCAAGACCTAGAAGGGTTGACAACCCCGCACGACGACGCCCTAGTTGTATCGGCCACAATAAACCATTGTAATGTAGACAGAATATTAGTCGACAATGGTAGTGCCCATGATGTACTTTCTTATGATTGTTTCCTCAAGATGAGTAAGAATCCATCTAGACTCCACCCAATCCGAACCCCGCTTTGTGGGTTCAACGGCAAGGCAACTTATCCCGAGGGAGCCCTAAGCCTGCTAGTTACCATCGGCACCCCACCCAAAACCATCACGGTTATGGTAGACTTCATCGTGGTCAAGGGAATGATGGCATACAATGTCATCTTCGGAAGAGGCATCCTTAGCCGAACGAAGGCGGTGCCCTCCACCTATCACCAAAAAATGAAGTCTCCCACCAAAAATGGCGTGGGGGAAGTCTGAGGTAACTAGGCACTTGCTAGAAGGTGCTATGATATCTCGGTCGAAGCCATAGGACTGGAAGGGAAAAACAAATGGACTAAGGGAACCGAGGAAGGACTGGCGACATCTGAGCCTGGCGGTGAGTTATTAACGGTCTTCCTAAAAAATGACCCTGCCCTAGGAGTCAAGATCGGAGCGGATCTCCTATCTGATGTTCAGGAGCAATATAAGCATTTTCTTGCTGAGTACATCCAAGCCTTCACATGGTCTGATGAGCAACATCCTGGGATCCCCAAGGAGATTGTAATGCACAAGCTTAACCTCGACCCAATGGTGAAGCTTGCCTAGCAGCGCAGAAGAAAACATGCCCCGGAGAAATAGACGATCATCAAGGAGCAACTTGACAAGGGGAAGGAGACTGGTCTTTTCCGTCCAGTCCTCTACCTGATGTGGCTCTCCAACGTTGTTCTGGTACCCAAAGCTTCAGGAAAGTGGCGAATGTGCGTGGACTTTACCAACCTTAACAATCCTACACCAAAGGATTGTTACCCGCTGCCGAGCATCGACCAGCTCGTCGATTCAACCTCTGACAATGAGCTGCTTAGCTTCTTGGATGCTTACTCTGGCTACCATCAGATCAGAATGGACCCAGAGGACATTGAGAAGACCACTTTCATCACCGACTTTGGTGTGCACTACTATACCCGGATGCCTTTTGGGTTAAAGAACGTCGGGGCAACATATCAGAGGCTGGTTAACCAAATCTTCGAGGGACAACTCGGTCGAAATATCGAGGCCTACATTAACGACATACTCGTCAAGACACCGAAGGCTGAGGATCATCTTACCGACCTAGTCGAGACCTTTGGCACCCTCCTCAAGTATAACATGAAGCTCTACCACGCCAAGTGCACCTTCGGAGTCAGATCAGGGAAATTCCTTGGTTTCCTAGTGACTTAGTGTGGGATTGAGGTGAATCCCGACAAGGTCCAGGCCATCCTGGACATGCAGCCACCCACATGCATCAAAGACGTCCAGTATCTTACTGGGCGCATCGCCGCACTCAACCGCTTCCTCTCTCAGGTGGCCGAACGATGCCTACCATTCTTTAAACTGTTGAGGGGACCCAAAATGGCATTCGCTACGTTTGCCTGGGATGAGGAATGCCAGAAAGATTTTGAGGAGCTCAAGGAGTTCCTGACCTCACCCCCAGTGTTATCAAAGCCGATTCCGGGCAAAGCACTGCAATTGTATCTCTCAGCAACTCCCTCCACTGTAAGTTCGGTCCTAGTCTGAAACGACGCGAGAGTCGAGAGGCCGGTCTACTACACCAGCAAGGTGCTCACCGAGGCCAAAAGAAGGTACCCTACAACTGAGAAACTCGTGCTAGCACTGGTTACCTCGGCCAAGTGCCTCTGACCATACTTCTTGGGTCATTCCATCATCGTGCTGACCGGTGAACCACTGAAGAAGATCCTCTCTCACCCCGAGGCCTCGGGGTGCCTCGTCAAATGGGCCATCTTGCTTGGGGCTTACGACATCTCTTATCGCCCCCGCGTAGCCATCAAGGGATAGGCCCTAGCCGACTTCATCGCAGAGAGCATGGTCCCGCTCGAGGAAGAACCTTCATCTGCCCGAGGACCCATCTGGGATTTGTTCGTGGATGGATCATCCAACTTGGCTAGCGGTGGTGCTGGCGTCCTCCTCAAGTCGCCCAAAGGAGCTGAGCTACAATATGCCTTGAAGTTCAACTTCCAGGCGTCCAATATCACCTCCGTGTATGAAGCCCTCATTTCGGGGGCCCGGATGGGGCGACGACTAGGGGCCGAGCGAGTCAGAATCCATACTGACTCTAAGCTAGTCGCTAGCCAGGTCAACTGTGATTACGAAGCTCGGGAAGCCCCGATAATTAAGTACCTTCAAATGGTCTGAGGTTTATCCTAGCTATTCGAGAGCTTTGAGGTAGTCTAGATAGCTCGGGAAGAAAACTCCTACGCGGACGCCCACTCTCGCCTGGCCTCCTCCCTCAGACCGAAAGGCACTCGATCCGTCTTCCTCGAAGAGCTAGAACAACTGAGCATCGAGTCTGAGCTCATGATTATTGACCCAGCTACACCGAGCGATTGGCGGACCCCATACCCATCCTAGCTCTGAGACTCTCAGGGGCCCTCCGACCCTCAGGAAGCTTGGAGATTGAAGTATCAAGCCCGATGCTTCATCATCTTGGACGATGCTCTATACTGAAGGTCTTTTTTCGGACCACTCCTTAAGTGCCTTAGCGTCGACAAAGCCAGCCGAGCAATTCAAGAAGTGCACGAAGGCATCTGCGATGTGCACCAGGGAGGAAGATCACTCGCTAGGATCTTGCTTCGGTAAGGTTACTGGTGGCCCACTCTTCAGCGTAACTGTTCGGCCAACGTACAGAAATGTGACCGATGCCAACACTTCAACCACCTGGTCCATCAACCTGCCTCGGAGCTTGTTACTCTTACCGAGCCATACCCCTTTGCTCAGTGGGGAATCAACATCCTGGGGCCATTCCCTACGGCTCTAGCCCAGAAGAAGTTCGTCATCGTCGCCATCGACTACTTCACAAAATGAATCGAAGCTGAGGCTACTGCCAAAATCACTGAGTCGATCGTCTGGAGCTTCGTATGGAAATCGATCATTTGTAGCTTCGACATCCCCCGAGTGATTGCGAGCGATAACTATTGGCAGTTTGATTCTCATTACTTCAGAGACAGATGTGCCGACCTAAATATTTGCAACCACTTCACTTCGGTGGCCCACCCTCAGACCAACGGGTACTCCACATCGTACGATCACGACCCAGATATTCTCAAAAAAAAAAAGCAGCAAACAATCACCAACAAAACCTCAAATTTTCCAGACTCCACTCGCCGCCATCAACCTGAACCCCAAATCCACCACCCAACAACCCGCTAATGCCAGCATCACAAGCTGCACCTGAGAGGAGACGGGAAGAGAGAGAGGAAGGGCGAGAGAGAGCGAGATACCTGCTCCAAACACCCTGCTCCCCCCAACGTGCTTCTGTACTTGCTGGGTTTTGGCCACACCTGGATCAGCGCGAGCTCGAGGGAGGGGAGGAGGCCGATGTGGGAGCGGAACAGGAGGGCGGCATGCGGCTACCGAGACTCCGCGGAGGGGAAGAGGGGAGATGAGAGGAAGGCTGAAGGCCGGCGGACCCTGTGGTGGGGGGGAGGATAAAAGGTGAGAGTAGATGGTTCCACGGTGGAGGGGAGTCAGGCGCCGGCGTGCCCACCACGTGGAGACGTGGGCGCTTCCTCGGGGTGGCGCGTGCTGCCGCAGGCCTCGCCTGCGCACGCACGGCGGGCAAACGATTGGTGGGCGTCAGGATATCCGGTAAAGACTAAAGACAAGTTTGTTTGATAACGTAACTCTTTGGTGTACGTTTTTAAGTATAATTTAAATAATTAAAAATATTTTGATTATGATAGGTATAGAGTTCTACAGGTAGTTGTCTAAATTACGATTCTTACCTTCAAAAATTTGTTTGATTGAGAAGGACGGAACGCCGCCAACCCGTAATTACAAGTGTAAGGTCAGAGAGAGTCTTGAGAGTTATATCAAAACATAATCCTCCGACATTCAAATCAGTCAACAATGAAGAAATGAGACGAGCACTCATGTAGAGAGGAGGGAGATCAGATAGAGTGAGGGAGGAAGGGTTTGAGGGGATTAGGTCACGTAATTACTGGCTATTAAATCAGGGTCCTATTTATACCGTCATTATAGGATTGACCGTTGGATTACTGTACGTCAGAGTAGACATGAGCTTTCCAGCACGTTGACTCACCGTCTTTTCGTCGAATGGACAGTTCCACCATTAATATAATAGGACTCACCGGAAAGGACATAGATTACTCTGTCAAAGAGGATGGCGTGATGCCTCCCGCCATTAATGCACTATTTGAGAAAGTGCGCTGTGAGGGTTGACGGAGACATGCGGATACTATATCTACGTTGGGTCTACGTTGGAGGAGGGGCACGTTAGACCAACGCGCGAGATAATGGATCGAGAGAGTTGAGCTTTCGAGATGCATCCTAATAGATTAACGCGATATGCCCTCCTCAATTGATAAGTCAATCTACGTTGGCCATGTTAATTTTTGGTGTTGATCAATGCTGCCTAAGGATTTTCTTTGCTAGAGCCTGGCCATTGACATGACCTCCACACTCGCTAGAATGAGCCGCTTCGGCTATCTTTCAGGCTTCATCATCGTCTAGACATCTCATGAGCATTCCATTAGTAGCACGCCTGTATAATTCCCCAGCGATGATAGTGTACTTCAAGGTGGCTCTTCTGATTGTCTTCCGATGCTTGGCATTTGCCCCTTCTGGGAACGATCCATCTCGACAATATAGCTTGATTTCATAATACCAGGGCAATTCTTCTTCCTCTAAGATCTCTTCTAATTCTGTTAAAGATACTTCCTTTAATTCTTCCTTCTCGGCCCTTGCCTCTACAGTTTTTCTAAGGTTAACGTACCAAGGATCCTGAAGAGAAGGTGCGTCCAATCTCTAAATGATGATAGTCTCAGTGCTGCGATTGAGAGGAAAAGATAGAGAGGAAGTGAGGGAAGCTAAAGCATCAACTAGAATATTCTGAGATCGAGGAGTGTGGATGTAGATCAATTTGTGGAATTGCCTTGCAAGGAGGGTGACCAAATCTTGATAAGGCTTGAGCTTAGGGTCACGAGTGCGGTAAGTGGATAGAACTTGCCACAGGACGAGCTGAGAGTCTCGTATGATCTTCAAGTGGTGCGTGCCAAGGTGGTAAGCGTGTTTTAAACCGGCTAGGAGAGCCTTATACTCGGAGATATTATTGGTAGCAGGAAATCGAAGCTGATAAGGGAAAGGGATCGTTACTCCTTCCGGAGTGAGAAGGACAGCGCCTATCCCTCAGCTGTGAGAATTGAGTGCACCGCCAAAGTGCAGAGACCAGAAGGGATGATGAGAGATGATAGAAAGATGCTCATTCGAGAAATCGTCCTGAATAGAGTCCGTGTGAGGAATGGGAAGATGGGCAAGATGTTCAGCAATGGCATATCCTTTGACTGCCTTCTGAACGACGAACATGATATCAAATTGGGAAAGGAAGCTCTGCCAGCGAGCCAACCTGCTAGAAAGGACTGGTTTTTCTAAGAGATAGCGAATCGGGTCCATTCTAGAGATCAACCTGACTGGGTGGGCAAGGAAATAGTGTTTAAGTTTTTGAGCTACCCACACTAAGGTGGCACAAGTCTTTTCCATAGCGGTGTATTTGGTCTCGACCGGGTTAAACAACCTGGAGAGATAATAAGCTACCCGCTCTTTTCCTTCATCATCTACTTGTGCTAGAATCGTCCCTAGGGAGTCCTCAATGACCGAGATGTATAGGATTAGGGGTTTCCTAGGGATAGGAGGTTGTAAAACTGGGGGATTGGATAGATAGACTTTCAAGTCCTCATAGGCCTTTTGGCAATCTTGATTCCATTCAAATTTGACAGGGTACTGGAGCTAGATACTGGAAACTGGGTACTGGAACTAGATGGGATTAAGTACCGAAAACTTGATACTGGATGCTCGATATTGGAGCTGGGTTTCAGGAATTGGATACTGGAAGCTGGATATTGGGAGCTAGGTACTAGAAATTGGATACTTGAAGCTGGATGTTGAATGTTGAGTACTGGAGGCTTGCCTAAATGAGGAGTGTCGACCCGAATGGTTGGAGACTGGAAGCTGGAGGACAACCCATAGGGTGGTGTTGACCTGAAGGACTAAAAATTTGAAGCTGGAGGCCGACTCGCGATAGTGCATTGGCCTATGTTACTGGAGGGTGAAGGTTGGAGGCTGACCCGTAAGGGTATGTCTGCCCATGTCGTTGGAAGCTGGAGGCCGACCCATGAGGGTGTGTTGGCCTATGTTGTTGGAGACTAGAGGCTGGAGGCTAGAGGCTGACCTGTGAGGGTGGTGTTGACCTATGTTGCTTAAAACTAGAAGCTGGAGACCGACCCATGAGGGTATGTTGGCCTATGTTTCTTGAAACTGGAAGCTGGAGGCCTACCTGTGAGGGTATGTTGGCCTATGTTGCTGGAGACTGGAAGCTGGAGGTCGACCCGGGAGGGTGTGCCAACCTATATTGCTGGAGACTGGAGACTAGAGACCAACCCGTAAGGGTGTGCTGGCCTATGTTGCTGGAGACTAGGAGCTGGAGGCCGACCTGTGAGGGTGTGTTGGCCTATGTTGCTGGAGACCAGAACCTGGAGGCCGACCCGTGAGGGTATGTTGGCCTATGTTGCTTGGAATTGGAAGCTAGAGGCCGACCCATGAGGGTATGTTGGCCTATGTTGCTGGAGACTAGAAGCTAGAGATCGACTCGTAAGGGTGTGCCGACATATGTTGTTGGAGTGGCTGCGTGATCCTGAGGTGTGTCAGCTGAAGACTGGTTGCTGGCCGACTGGTCACTGATATGTTGCTAGCCGAAAATGTAGTAGATGTCGGCCACTAAGGATGTTGTACTCGGAGGACTGGAACTAGAGTTGGCCGACTGACTACTGATGTGTCGTAGCTGGAGACTGGACTCAAGCTGGGACTAATGCTGAAATTTGGATTGGAATTGGTCGGCTGACCATTTAAGGTGTTGTAGTTAGAGGCTGGAACTAGAACTATTGCTGGAGCTGGCTGGCTGACCGCTAAGGTGTCGTAGCTGGAGACTGGACTGAGGCTGGCACTAGAACTGGTTGGTTGACCGCTAGGGTGTTGTAGCCGGAGACTAGGACTAGAACTGGAACTGGAGCTAGAGCTGGCTGGCTAACTGCTAATGTGTAGTAGCCAGGAGACTTGGACTAGTTGGCTAACCGTTGAGGTAAATGAACAGTGGTGAGGAAGTTTACAAAGGTGAAAACCTTTTATAGGGAGGGTTTTACTCCGTTAAAACGGAGCGCCCCGGGGTGCGCCATTTCAACGAAACGGCGCGCCGGGTAACCCGACGCCATTTTAACATCAAAGGTAAGGGCGTGCCGTTTAAACGACGCCATTCAAGCTTCTGACCGTGCCGGATTAGCATCCAACGCCGGAATTAAGTGTCGTTCTGAGCTTCCGTCACCAGAGGAGATCAATTCGAACGAAGCTCATCCGTCGGTCCTACTACATTCATGCCTCGCTTGCAACCCCCACGACTGGGGGGCATTTGTTGGCACTCAAAATATGATAGACGGCGATCATGCCGCAAAGACGAATGACACGGCCCACTGAAGCACAGAAGCCGATGAAGATCAACCTACTAAAGACTTATCAAGCTGTCAGAGCCTCAAGTCACCTGGAATGAACACCGGGGACTTCACCTCAGGAGAATCGAGATGAATCCATAACTAACCGATAGTGCAACCAAGCCTGCCCAATGATCCGGCATTAACTCCGTCGTGCCGCTACCCCACACCTGTCGCCCGACCAAGGACGACGGTCTACCCTATGGCTCGCCACCTGAATGAAGACTCTTCTGAGGAGGAAGAATGCCATCGGCTCTTCATAACAAGGAACCGAAGGCTTTGTCAGCAGGAGGCCCCAATCACCTGGCACGGGTTTGGCTTCTCACCATAGTGGGTCCATCAATGGCCGAATGATCATCCAAGCAGGGCAGAATTATTCCAGATGTCATGCCATCCCACCTCGAGCACGAGTCGGGCCGAGCCAGAAGCACAAATCATAAGGCCGAAGGCCGTGTCAGTGGAAAACCCGCGTGCTCGAGCCAAACACACACGGAGTTTCGACTAAGGCCGTGCGTCGTGCCGAGAGCTGCGTCAATGCCCTGTCAAGGTTTTTCAAGAACCATGGCAAAAAGAGTCATCAACGGTGACCTCCGGAATCATCCCCGTGTTGCACTCCTACTGATTTGATGATGGCATACACTATTTGTCAAAATCTTGATTGATCTGTTATCCAATTGATTGATCTGTTATCCAACTATTTTTTAATTGATGTGCTTAACTTGAGATACATCAGCTTTAAAACACATTGCTCCATATCTGCTTTAGCTACATAGAGTCTGAGTGACACTAAAAGTCCGTGCATAAGTCTCCAACATTTCAATCAAGTCTGTGCAGGTTCTCAAAATAAGTCTGTGCATTTTCTTCTGGTTGAAGGACCAAGTCCAAGCATGTTGCACGCCTTCTAGGCTAAGTCGGTGCATGGTCAGAGCATACACTGTAGCAGTCCTTGCATGTAGAGTCTTGCTCGAATCCACTCAGATGAGCTCTCTTCCTTCTTCGTCTTCTTTCTCTCATACTCTCTCAATTTTTCTTTTCGAACTGATCTGCTCAAAAATTCTTAGATGGCACTCACAATTTCTTCCTTCCTTTTCTCTTCTATTCTGCTCTTTGTGCTCTTTCTATTCTCTCCCTACTACTCTTTGAAAGAGGCGAACGAGCATATATATGTCACCTGAGAATTTGGGGATTTTATGCTTTTGATTTAATCCTCGGATATGATTACTCATTGGTCCAGGTGGCCATGAAAAAGGACTTCAGAATTGAATTCCATTGGCCTAGGTGGCCATGAGAATATTCTTTAGGAGACATCGTCCTGAAGGGTTGCCACGTGGCCTGAGATCACTTGCCAAATAACTGAAGTCGAGATCACATGGCTTCATTAAGTCCTCACGTGCAGGGTCAACAGGTCGAGGCATCTTTTAGATGTGCAGACGTAACTGACTCTCAGAGTTAATTCTGGACCAAATGCTTTGAGACGTGAGGTTGATGCGTCGGTGCATCACTAAACTGCTTCAGTACTATTAACGATCAAATCTAGACATGGAGCTAAATGCGTAGGTGCAGTCTTCTGATGCGTCGGTGCAGTTGAAGACACAACCTTTGGTGTGAAAGACTTGAGAGAGTTTTTGTCTTGATGCATCGAGGTAGTATGCTTAGTTTCTCCTGATGCGTCGATGCATCACTTCTGATGCGTCGATGCATCTTGCTTGTGCATCAACCTGGTTTTGTAGCACTAGCCTTCATTTGGTCTTTTGCTGAAACTGCCTACCCATGCCGTGATAAGTGATTGAAGAATGTATGTGCTTCGAAGCTTCCATTTGCTGCATCGAGCTACTTGTGTACTTCAACAAATGAACTGCCTTTGAGGGTGGTTTGCTGCATTGAAGCATCTGACATCCTGCTTTGACGTACTCCTGATAAGCTGAAGAAGTTGCTCTCTTGACATTCCAAGCCTGCGTCGACCTTGAAGTATATGCATCGATGCTCCAGTGCAGACACAGTGTAGAGAAATGAAGCTTCAATCCATCTGCTTCGAGGCAGTGAGGGCCTACTTCGATCTACTAAAAGCAAACTTCACAATTGTTTCTTTGAGATCTCTTGGGTGCATTGACCCAGACCCTTGAAAGAACCTGCTAGAAGCAACTACCTCGCTTGACCTCTCCAAGGTTCTTATATGTGCGTCGACGCAATGTTGTTCCTGTGTCGACCTTGCTTTGAGCCATGATAGTTGACCAGAGTTGACTTTGTTGATTCAGACCTTGACTGATCTTCATGTGCATTTCTTGTCAAGACAACCATATGAGTTTATCAACATAGCGATAATACTATTTCTTTTCTATCACTTCAGTAAATTTTCAAACTTCTCCTAGTCTTCCTGTCTTTTTTTTCTCTCTTTTTTTCAACGCAAGAGCCCGTTCAACTTTTTCAACGTAAGAGCCCGTTCAACGCGGCTAAGCCACTGTCTTCCAGTTGGGCGGCAAAGGCGGGAGGCCACGTGAGCATGGGTGGGTGACCATGTGAGCGCGGGCGTCGGCCACGCAGTCCACGTGGCTAGGGTGACGAGGTGTGGGTGGCACGCGGCTACTGGTGAGTGGCCAGGCGGGCGTAGGCGGGCACCCAGGTGGGCGAGGGTGATGAGGGGGGTAGCACAAGGCTACTGGCGAGCGGCCATGTGGCCAAGCTGGTGCCAGTGGGCACAGGCGGGAGTGCACAGGCCAGGGCAGACGCAGGCCCGCGCGGGCACGGGCAGACGCAGGCACGCGCGGGTGCGAGCATGGCCAGGTGCGGGTGCCACCGGGGGTGGGGGATGAGGGCGCGGAGGTGGGCAACACGCCACTACTTGCAAGCGGTCATGCGACCAAGCGGGTGCAG
Organism: Amorphophallus titanum; assembly: GCA_024336825.1. Lineage (NCBI taxonomy): Eukaryota > Viridiplantae > Streptophyta > Magnoliopsida > Alismatales > Araceae > Amorphophallus > Amorphophallus titanum. The sequence goes on along the minus strand of JANBPO010004741.1, from coordinate 6,390,241 downwards.
TCGGGCGCAAGCGGGCGTAGCCGGTTGCGCGCCCGAGCTTGGGCGGTGAGGAAGGTGGCACACGCCTACTGGCAAGCTGCCACGTAGCCAGGTGGGTGCAGGCGGGCACGAGAGGGAGCGTGTGGGCACGGGCAAATGCAGGCAGGCGCGGGAGCGGGCATGGCTAGGTGTGGGAGTGGCTAAGCGCGGGCGATGAGGGCGTGGACGCGGGCAAGGTGACCAAGTACGGGTGAGCACAGGCAGTCACACGCTGCAGGGCGGGGAGAGCCATTGCGGCCGTGGGGAATTTAAAGGGGGGCACGGGCGATGATGTGCCTCATCACACTTTCGTCAACGGGTGACTATTTACGCGCGCGGGGGAAATTCCTATTTCTGGTTCCTTTTCCCTCACGGCGGGGATGTACACTCGCCTTTTACGGAAGGCCGAGATTGGTCGATTTGGCACGCAGGGATTCCATGGGTATTGAAAGGAGGGTGGAAAGTGCGATAGGACCGCATTGGCGGGAGTGACGTATGGTTGATCGTTCTGGAAGACTGGGACAGGGATGGCGGGATGGAATGCGGGCGTGCCAGTCGATTTCTCGATGATCACATGTGGAACCAAATGTTAGTCAAACTCCATGCTACCCAGCAACCAGTCGAAGCCACAGTCATGGCTACAATGGCTACAGGCTATCAACAGCACAAACTCCAGGTCACGTCTCCTGATAGCAGCATGCTACGGATGGTAGCCACAAGGTTCACAGGTCAAAAAAAAATCAAAATGGGGTTAAAAATAGAGATACCACAACGGCCTCAGGCGGCTCCCTCCGTGTTGCGTGGCGCATATGCCCAAGAATAGTTCAAGTCCATTACTGATAATACCGGCCTATTGCTTGGCCACAATGTAGGTAGAATCTTATCCGCAATTGCATCAACTGTCTGGATTGTGGAGATACTTTTCACCTTGACTACCCGACCCTGAAAGGAGAACTTAAGGCATTGGTGGGCAGTTGAGGGCACTGCATTCAAACTATCAATCCATAGATGACCCAGAATTGCCTTGAACATTGGGTCTATGTCCAATACATAAAACTCTACATCCATCTTCAAAGGCCCTAGCTCGGCCTGAATTGTTACAACCCCATGGCAAGCTCTCTTGGAGTTATCATAGGCTCCTATTATTGTTGGTGTTGGCCTGAGCATGTCTTCAGAAATGTTACAGGCACGTAACGTGCTCAAGGGACAGATATTTATAGAAGCTCCGGTGTCCACAAGAGCTGACTCAACAGACACTTTGTTTAATGAAATAGTAATACACAATGGCATTTGTCATGCCTCTGGGGGTGCCAATTCTAACTCAGAGAATGAAATAGAGGGCCCCCTGGTAATTGTAGCCAACACTGACGGCAAGCTGTCCACCGCCACATCCTCACTCACCATTACCTTCTATAAAAATGCCCTTAGGGCATCCTGATGGAGCGTGGATCTTCTTATCAACTCTAGTACTGAAATCTTCACTGGCATCCGGTCTAAATGCTGCAACAAATCATACTTGGAGCCAGGCATGGGGTCGGTTTCTTCTGTTTCAACTGTTGATGAGGGAATTGGAGGGATAGGTGTAGGTGCACTGGTAGAAGGGTAGTTTCTCTGAAAGAGGCACCCGCTCCTCAGGGCAAGATTTTGCACCGGCACGGCGACTGACAGATTCCCAACTGGCCCAGTGGGGTAAGTGGAAGGGGTGACAATGGGAGTGATAATGATGGGGGTAGGCTTGACAGGCCCTGGTGGCAAGATGATGGGGGAAGGGCTAGAAGGAGGGGTGATGACGAAGGGCACGGCGGGTGATGGTGTGAGGTTTGGCAGAATGGCGTGTAATGTGGTGGGCGTAATGAGGGGACTGGAGGGAATGTAGGGTGGCGTGGTGGTCAAGGTAGTGGGCCGGAGGATGGAGGGAATGGAAGGTGCGGGGGAGTTGGTGTATGCGTGGTGGAAGGCCAAGAGGTGTGCGAGGGTCTCATCGTCGAAACACCACCCAGCGTTAGGGGCTGGGCGGTGAACAATGTTAACTTGGGTTGGTGCCAGCGACTACTGTGGTGGAGGAGCGGGTTGGTGTTCTTGCATGGGATTTTGATGAATCCCAAGTTCAGGTTGTTGCTGCTGCTGCTGTGGAGGTTGTTGGGGTTGCTGGAACTGCGAGTATAATTTTGTGACTTATTTACCATGCTAAGCCTTAAAAAATAAAAAAAATAAAAAAAATAAAAAACACAAAAAGAACAAAAAATAAAACAAAATCCAAACACAAAGAATTAACAAAACAAACAAAAAACAAAAAATCACCATTTGCATGCCTGCATTATGCATGGATCATATTTTCAATACCTGTGTGCATCTGTTTGCCTGCATGATTGCATTACTTAAAGTCTTTCTTTTATTCTACCTTAATTGATTAAAGACTTGCCCCCTTGACCTCTTATCAAGGTCAAAAGGACACCCCTTTGCTTATTGAGCAAGGGGCCAAGTCGAACAAAGTAACTAACCCATTTGTTGAAGATGTGATAACAAAAAGGTGCAAGAAAGACAATCAGGTAACATAAATAATGTTTTTTCATTTCACTATCATATGTATGTGCATGTACAAAAACATCAATGAGGTGGTGTACAATAAAAATCTCTCTAACTCTCATCACCACCCTCCGCCTCGCTCCTCTCTCTATCTCCATCCTTGGGAGGAATTCGTGGGGGGGCCATCGACCCCTGGGTGATAGCCAGTCTCTCACCCCGAGCACGTGCGTCAGCCTCATTCCTCCAAAACTCAGAGGAGGAAGCCAGGTATCCAGTGCTGGAGTAGGTGTTGGTACGTCCCTCATGCTATGCTCACTCCCCTCCCCTCCCCTCCGGTAGCACTGCCCAATGCCCCTCAAGCGCTGTTCAAGGATGCCTAGTTGGGTCCTCAGCTCTAGGAACTCGCTCTCACACTCGAGCTGCTCCTCTCGCACCCTCGTTCGCTCCTTTCTCTCCCGTGCTTGCTCGCTCCACTCCACCTCGAGGAGGATCCATAGCTCTACCACTTCTCGAGGGAGCTCCTCCACCTCTCAGTACCTCCTGTCCTATTCCAACTCTGCCATTACAGCCTGAGCGAGTGCCACCTATAGCTCCTCAGCCCGCGAGATTCACCATCCTCATAAGTACAAATGAAATAATTTTTGTGAGGAAGTAATATGCATGCATGAATATCTTTATTGTGAACTAAACTGTGCAGCTAAATCACGCTCTGTTGCCTCGGTGTGCGTTACTGCCCTAGCGAGTCACTCCTCCAAAGAAGTAACCTCAATGGCTAGGCCCCTCGTGCTCGAAGAAGCACCTCCTGCTCCTCCCGCCGCTGCTCCCTGCTCAGCATGCTGCATTAATTAAGACTATAAGTGGCTAACCACTAAACACTTATGAATAATCATAAATTACATGCATACTCACCAGGGTCACCAAGTCCACCTGAGTGGCTGCGAGCTGGGCCTCGACATCACGAAGGCGGGCCTGTAGGTCCATACATACGGCATCCTATGTCGGGATCGATCAACCCCAATAAACCATGAGCCTAATAAAAGAAAACTATTTAGTTAAATCTGTCTCACATCATGATCGTGTTAATATATGCATTGTGCATAGATACGCATACATATATATATCACCTTGACGCATGCTTGCATGATCTGACTCTCCGGTATATCAAATGGTGATTAGCGAAAAGTCGGGTTATGCCCGGTCGGAGGCTTTCACTATGCGTGATGGTGGTCCTCAGATCTATGTTCTCCGCCCTGTACCAGGAGCTGGCCTAATAAATAAATACTACCATATTGCATGCTTGCATGTGTAATCGCATCTTTCATATTCTATCGGCCCCATGGTCATTCTATTTTTGGCGATTAATGAAGGGTTGTCCCTCTTTTGGAGGGGCGTAATTAACGTCATAGCCTTTATGGTACGGCGGGTTTTGGATCTCGACACGATCACCCATCTTCGTCTGATCAGTCAAACGGTGTGCATAATAAACTCATCACTCAGTAACTAGCACGCCTACGTAAATAAAACTAATAAAATAAATAAATAAATAAAATATTCCACCAAATTGGCACGCCCGATGGGACCCAACATTCTTTCATCTTTTCGCCAAAATAGAAGGACCATGGGGCCCCCACTTAACTATTTCAAATGCTAATTATTCATTCATCTTGTTTCTCTCCTTGTAGGTCGAAGCAATGGCGATTGGATTGTCTGGACTTGTTTTCAGTTCCCGGATCGTGGCAGACCATGCTACATACTGCTACCTTACCGTACCTACCACCTTCGACAACTTTCCCCCGGTCGTTGGCTTCCCCAACTTCCTGGGAGTTACATTCGCGGGTCTCCTAGCCGGAAGGCGAATTTTGATGACAACAGACAAGGGAGGCCAACTCCGAACTTGCCAAAGTTTAAGCAAAATTGGGTTCCCAAGAGGGTCTGGGGCCCTGCCCCAGCCTCACAAGGCTTCGAAAATTCTACTGATGTTCCCAAGAGAGGGGGCAAAAAGGCTATGCATGCGGAGGAAATCATGATTCCAACCCCTCCACCCGCCATCAGGGCCTGTGCAAGACAGACTGACATTGTCAAATATTCAAGAAACTTCATTTGAGCTGCTAAACTGATACGACTTCCATGCATGCCATTGGCTTGAGTCCAGGTGCTGGCTCCTACCATTTCTCTAGAGTGCAGTCACGAAGACATGACAAAGATAGTCCGGGGATGCTTTCATAGCCTCAGGAGTCCCGTCGTGGGCCGACAAAGGTCACTTCGTGTCATCTGGACCAAGGAAGAAGAAAAAGACAAAATGTCACCCGTGGGGGTGGATAAAGAAGAGAAGCAAGCTGGGGCTAGAAGCCTTGAAATGATTAAACTACTATGAGGTCCAGTACATCTCATGTCCAAATATAAGTACAGTCAACTGAAAGAAGAGTACAAGTATGAAAGGAAAGTACAAGTACACGGGGCATACCCCGGCTCTGGCAACTGGCGACTAACCTCGACTACTAGAACCTCGCTGAAAATCTACCGCGTCCCACGATGACCCCGCCTCACCTGAAAACATAGGGGCGAGAGCCTCATTTCATAAGCTCAGTAGGGATCCCGCAGACCCCCACCTCGCACGGAAGAAATAAGACAGGAAACGCAAGTAGTGCGAAAGTAACGCTACATAACAGGAGTACGGTAGAACCAACAGGCAGTAATAAATGAACGAAAAAACTACCTAACTAACCACACCGCACGACCAACCTCAGTCCGATAAAACTCGAGTCTATACCTGCCAGTAGATAGGAGCACCACCCACTAGAAGTGCGACCAGATGCGTTCCCTGACGTTTTACACCACTGTTGACACCCATTTTATGATCAATAAGTTGGGTCATCTCCTTATTCATCCTTATGATTCTCCGAGTTGTTCACCCTTACTGGACCTTCTTGGTCAATTTTTGAGGATTATTTCTTGGGTCATTTCTCCTTGGTTGGGTCTTGTTCTCACCTTCTGTCTGCTGGATGAAGCTTAGTAAATCTTTATTTTATTTGCCACCCTATTATCTCTGGCGGTCTTTCCTTGGTGCGTTTACTGACGTGTGGCGCTCTTCTCTTAGACCGTTTGATGACGCCAGAGTCCTATGCCATCGTCTTCCTCATCGTCTTATCCTTTTTATGAGACGGTAGCTCTGGCGGTTCATCGTTGGACCGTTAATTTCATATGGCAGATTATATATGGACCGTCAAGTATAGACAAGTCCTATTAGGTTTCTTCCGTCTTATCTTCCGTCTTTGCGTCTCTGGCGGCCCATATTTGGTGCGTCGCGGTAGTCTAACGCTCCTCCATTTGACCATTATGTAACGCAAGAGCCCCAAAGCCAACGACTTTCTTCAAAGCTTATCTCTTTCTATCCGTTGAAGTCTGACGGTTTATCGTGCAGTCGTCAGAGGCTTCTGGCACGTAAACCTTTGGCCGTCACATCCTTGCAGAGTCCTGCTCACGACTTCTTCACTCGTTGGCCTTATCTATTGTTGGATAACATAGTGTGACAGTCCATTCCTAGAGCGTTACATTCATGTGGTGGTTTATCGTAAGGCCGTTACATCAGATAGAGAGTTCTAGCAGAACTGCTCTTTCTCTGTTACGCCGTGGCCAGATTAAGAGTTTGATCTGATGATTTCTCCCTCAATTCTCATCCTCAGAACCTTCTGTTTGTTTCTATGGACTCTTGGGAGTAGACTGCATTCCAATCTTATGTGATAACACTAGTGCCATTTGTCTTGCAAAGAATCCTGTTCACCATTCCAGAACTAAACACATTGAAATCAAACACCATTTCCTAAGAGATGCTGTGAATAAAAAGGAAATTGAATTGAATTTTATTGAATCTGAAAGACAGATTGCTGATATATTTACTAAGCCCCTTGGAAATGAAAAGTTCAAATACTTTAGACGAGAACTAGGCTTATGTAAATTCCAGCAGACTGACTGACTCTTTTGCTCTTACTTGAACATCATATCTGAAAATCATGAATATCATTTCCCTGTGTTCATAACTTGGCATCATCATCACTGCACTACAGTTGTGCTTTTGGTTCATTAGACATGTGTCTGATTATTACAATGTTTTATCTATAAGAATCACAACTACACCTTGACATGATTGATGGTTTAACCTTTATAAACTGCGAGAGTTAAGTGGCTGAACTTCAAAAAATTGAGTCAAAAGAAATCTCTTATAACTCTTAATCTGTGACTCTGGTAAACATAGAAAAGGACTTTATATTACCTGAATGTGTTAAATTTGTAACACCTAAGAAAAGTAAACTTGAATCAGTATTTCTGATAAACATACACTCTAAACAGAAACAAGGGCAGCAGTGAATAAGATCTTAATGTCATGAACTGAACAAGTGACAGAAGAATGTCTGAATTTAACTGAGAAACTGTGATTTCCACCAAAGAAGTGGACTAATTCACAAGTCATGAAGTCATTCAGAACAACTCTGTTCAAAGGACAGATCTTTAGGTATAATTTTCACCAAGTAACTGAGGGTACAGGCCTCTAAACAAGGTGTGCTTTTAATGTCAAAGGTGAAAATTATTCTAACAAGGTTATGTTCTGAGATAGACTTAGTAGTTTATACCTAGTAACTGGGGGTACCTGCCTCTAAACAAGGTGTGCACCTAATGTCAACGGTATAAATGCCACTAGTCTATTCACATAATTCAGTTTCTAAAAAATCAAGTGAAACTTCAACTGTTGTAACCCTTGCAAATACAAAATTCATTGAGTGAATTTGTTTATCCTAAATACTCTTTCAGTTTGCCTCTCTATGGAATTACTGTTTAACTCTGCCAGGGAGTGTATAGACCTAATCTATTACAACTATGAGAAATTTGATTAATTGTTATAAAAGAAGTCTTTAACTCCTTTTCAGAAGACAGTCACCTTACTCTACCTTTTATCATTGTTAAACCTGACTTCAGTCCAACTTGTATGATGCTGAATCTTATATTTCAAATATTGTCTATAACCATGCTCATCTATTTTGGATCATTGCATCCTCTGTTGTCTAGTGACCCCCTAGGTCTCACTGTATTTTCAGAATCCTTTATTCTGTACTCATGCTCATCCATCCATCATGAAAAAGGGTTGTCTCATTCAGGGGGAGTATGGCTGTTGACAAAGGGAGAGCATATGTCATAAGGGGAAGAATGTGTCTGCATTTAGTAGATTCCCTCTTTTTGATTATGTCAAAGGGGGAGAAATATGTGTCTGCATTTTCTTGCTGAATTGATTGTGTGGTGGAGCTTACAAGAACTTCACTGCGTCTACGCCCTTGCTCGTGTGCGTGGACGCTGCAGATCTTAACAGCTTCAGTCTTTGTTGCAGCGTCCACGCTCCCAAGCAACAGCGTTGACGTGTTCGCATTGAGTGAAGCTGAGAGGAAAATATGAGTCTGCATATTCTTGCTGTTTGTTTGTGTAGTGGTTGCAATTCGTTCTGTTTAATCTGTTGTGGTTGTCATCATCAAAAAGGGGGAGAATGTTGTGTCCCCTAGGACTAATTCATGCTCATTTAGTTTTTGATGTGATGATTATTTTAATGATAGCAACCTTGAACAGCAACCACTTTATTGCAATCAAATCTTGCACATATTTCTATACACAACCACTTATGCATTATGGACACTGCCAGGCTGTACAGGCTTGTTTGTTCTTCATCCTTCACCTCGTGTTGTTCTTCACAATTTTCTTTAAACACTCCGTGCTATTTTTCACTGTATGTCAGTTCGTGTTGTTCTTCACATTCTCTTTAAACACTTCGTGCTGTTTTTCTCTGTATGCCAGTTCGTGTTGTTCTTCACATCTTCATCTTACACTTCGTGTTGTTCTCTGTGTCAAGACAACCTCGTGTTGTTTTGAGTGTTTGTCATGTGTGTGTTGCCTTCACCTCGTTTCGTTTTTAGTTTCAGTCATGTTCGTGTCTGTTTCAGTCATGTTCGTATTGTTTTGGTACTTAGACATCTTCGTGTCGTTCTTAGTTTGTCCAAGTCAACCTCGTGTTGTTTCTTGTTTTAGCCAAGTTCGTGTCGTTATTTGGTGTCTAGTTTACTTCGTGTCGTTTGTAGTATTTGTCTACCTCGTGTTGTTCTCATGTTATGGAAACCTCGTGTCGTTTTCAGTATTATGGAAACCTCGTGTCATTTTCCATGTTATGGAAACCTCGTGTTGTTTTCCATGGTATGGAAACCTCGTGTCGTTTTCCATGTTATGGAAACCTCGTGTCGTTTTCCATGTTATGGAAACCTCGTGTCGTTTTCCATGTTTTGGAAACCTCGTGTCGTTATTGTCGTTTCAGATAGCTCGTGTTGTTTCTGGTAACAACATAGAGCTCGTGTCGTGTTTTGTCTTTGCATAGCTCGTGTTGTTTTTGTAAAACAACAAGAGCTCGTGCAGTCTTTCGCAACCTCGTGTTATTTTTCCGTCTTTCCTTTGTTTTTGTTCAACGCATGCTCGTGTCGTTTCTCCGTCTTTCCTTTGTTTCCTTCAGTGTAACCTCGTGTCGTTTCAGCGTCCTTCACGTTATATTCTTCTGTTTTAGTTCGTGTAGTTTTTGTCTTAGCTCGTGCTGTTTTTGCGTCTCTCGTGTTTTCTTCAGCTCGAGCTCGTGTCGTTTTTGTGTCTCATTTGTTTTTCTTCAAGCTCGAGCTCGTGTCGTTTCGTTCATAGCTCGTGTTGTTTTTAACACGAAGCTTGTTTCGTTTTGTTAGTAGCTCGTGTTGTTTCCAACACGAAGCTCGTGTCGTTTGTCTCTTTGTGCTCGTGTTGTGGTTTCTTCTACAACCTCGTGTTGTGTTTTCTTCAACCACCTCGTGTTGTGTTTTCTTCAACCACCTCGTGTTGTGTTTTCTTCAACAACCTCGTGTTGTGTTTTCTTCTATCACCTCGTGTTGTGTTTTCTTCTATCACCTCGTGTTGTGTTTCTGTGTCTTCCAGCTCATGTTGCTTTTGGTTGCAATAGTGAGCTCGTGCTGTTATCTACGTCTTCCAGCTCGTGTTATTTTCGGTAAACAACAAGAGCTCATGTCTTCACTTCGTCAACTACTTCGTGTCGTTCTTCCTTCCTATACCACAACCTCGTGTTGTCTTCATGTCTTTTAGTCTAAGCTCGTGTTGCTTTTGTTGCAACAGAGAGCCCGTAGCTCGTGTTGTTCTGGGAACAACAAGAGCCTGTGTTTGTTTCACTTCACCCCGTGTTGTTTCTTCTACAAACACCTCGTGTCCGGTTCTGTTCCTATGTGTAAGTGCTTCGTGCTGTTGTGTGCCTCGTGCACATCTGTACACAGAAGAACCTCGTGCACCTTTTGTTCACGTTATAACCTCGTGCAGAGTTTGCACAACAAGGCAACCTAGTGACAATCTATCAGAGCGTAATGCTCTTCTAACCAATCCAATCCTAAGATAGCATCAAAGTCTTGCATAGGTAAACAGTAAAAACAACCGGGCAGAATTCTTCCTTCTATATTAACTGACAGTGAGGGTATATGCCTCTTGGTATACACCGCTCCTACAGGGATGTGTACCAACAGAAGTACGTCTAGGTCTAATGACTCAATTCTGAGTTCCTCATGCAATTGACTAGCAAACTTCTCAGAAATGATAGTATGTGTTGCACCGGTGCCAAACAATACTCTAGCATGAATACCATTGATAGAGATGGTACCTTCTGTGAGGTCCTCTACCTGCTCAGCATCCTCTCTAGCTAATGCAAACACCCGAGCAGGCGCTCGGGGTCTCCCTATGGGTCGTGCTTCTACTAATCTGGCCACTATTGGAGCTGCTGCTACTGCAACTGGCCGAGTTGCTACAGGCTGCATCATCTTCGGACAGTCTCGGATCATGTGGCCCTTCTCGCCACAACGGAGACACCTACCGATGGCAATTCAGCATACTTTTCCGCCATGTCGCTTGCCGCAGTGTTTACATTCTGGTTTGTCGTTGCTCCTTGCTGGTGGTGTGGTCTTCCCTGTCATAAATGACTGCGACGGATTCATCGTCACCTTTTTACCTTTGTCATACCGGTGAAATGGTGCTGATGGTCTCGTTGTTGAAGTCCTCTTCTCCTCTTGATATAATTCCATGTCGCTCTCTTGACGACAAGCAGCGTCAAGAGCCACCTCCATCGTAGCAAGATCCAGTGCAACTAGACGGGTCCGAAGCGACAGTCATAGTCTCGCCAGAAATTTCTTCACCTTCCTTCTTTCATCTGTAACAATGTGTGATGCATACTTTGATAGTTCAACGAACTTAGCCTCATACTCGAGTACGGTCATCAACCCTTGAGTCAAGGCCAGAAAGTCTTGCTCCATCTTGTCTTGTACATGCTCCGGTATGTACTTTGTTGTGAATAGCTGCCTGAATTCTTCCCAAGAAATATCATGCTCTAGTATGTCAGGTTGATTCCTCAGCACAGACGCCCACCATACGTCTGCTCTCTCCTGTAGCATGTACACCGCCAAACTTGTCTTGTCTTCGTCCGCACACCAGATGACCCGAAAAATCTTCTCTATCTCACGGAGCCAACTTTCAGCCATGATTGGCTGACTCTCCCCCTTAAAAGAGGGTGATGCTGCTTGGGTTTGGGGCTGTGTCTGAAGAGCTGCCTCGGTCTGAGCCTGAGTTTGCAAAACTTGAACCAAGCCCTGCATGAACATTCCATAATCCACCAAAGGTGGTGGAGGTGGAGACGGGGGCCCTCTTGGCTCCTCCTGAGCATGCCGACCACCCAAGACTCAACACCGATTTCTCAACCGTGCAGATCGACTCGCTTCCCTTGCCAGGGACGACCGTGAGTGAGAGCTTCTTATTTTTGGGCATCTTTGTCCCTTCGGGAGCCACGTTAGGTGATGACTTGGTCATCAGTTGCTGATCGCGTCATCTAGTAAGTCGTGTCCTGTCGTCTAGGTCATAGATTCGTGTCCACCTGTCGAGTCTCACCCTCGTCCCGCATCACCTTCACTAGTCGTAGCCTTACGGCACGCATCGGCGTGGCGTCTTTTACAGCGGGGCACTTCTGGTTCACAATTTTTAATCTAGTCTCCATTGGCTCCCGCAGCTACTATGGCATCCTACGGGGGGAGAAAACTAGCTAGAGGCCTGGCTTAGGTAAAAGCCAGTGTGTACACACGTGATTAGGGGCTTTGGACTGATGCCGATGGGCATTCCCCTGTCTAGTCACTCGCGACTTGGTTACTATTCTGGTTCTGACAGTGTCTTAGTCTCTAGCCGTCTGAAGGTATCGTAGACGAGACGCTAGTAGGCGCAACATAAGACGTCAGTGGATGCAGCTGGTTGTTCTTCTTGTGTGGGGCACTCCAGTCACGTGACACGTGGCTCTTTGCGATACTCTTTATGATACCCTTCATGGTTCACTTCGCGTTCCTCGTGCGTCGTGACCTTCTGGGTTAGCCTTTTTGTGGTTGTACTCGGGGTCAGTGTCTGTCGCTTGCACGGCATTCTGGTTGTGTATGTGGCAGTGTGCACGATGTTCTTATCGTGTCATCGGTCGTCCGTGTTGGTCATTTGTCTAGGTTTTCCTCGGCTTTCTTGTTGTCCTTGCTGGTCTTCATTTGGAGCCTGGAGTCGTGTTGTCAGTTCGGTTCCTTGCGTCGGTAGTTCGGGAACTCCTGACTCTATCAGCTCTGAGTCGTCCACCTGCCCTTGCTTGGAGTAGTTTGGGGTACTAAGGTTAGTTCAGTGGCCGTTGTCTGGTACGGCTTCTTCCTCCCCCTCTTCCTTAGATTGTTCCCTACTCCCGCTTCCTGTTCTGTTCCCTTTACAGCTTTGTAGTTTAACTTTCTTGCTTTACTACTGCCTGTTGCTTACCTGCTGTTGCCTGCTATTTTAGGGTGTTACTGCGTGTTTTTCTCTGTGGGGATCCGCGTGACCCCTACTGAGCCAGTGACACGAGGCTCACCCCTACTTTACAGTTGGTGGTCGTCCGTTCGACTTCTGTGTGTACCTGGGGCGCGTGCTCGTAGTGTCTAGTTGTAGCCAGCTGGTACCCTCGTCGGGCTTCCCCCGATTTTCTGGTACATCCTTTCTTTTCTGTCGACTGTACTTGGCACTTGTTGTCTTTGAAGGACCGCTATGCTTTACAGAACTCAGGAAATCCACAGAAAACCCAGACTATAATGCACCACAATAGGGGCGCTATAGGACTATAATGCACGAGAACGGGCACGTTAAAGTCACCAGCCACGATACACAACAGACGTTGAACATAACGGATAGCGGAGGGGGCATTATAATAGACATAACGTGCCTACCATGAGCCGTTATGCCTTCCAGAATGACAGAATCCACAGAAAACTCGGTATATAACGCACCACTATAGGCACGCCATACAATGCACGACGCACGGTGATAGGGCCGTTAAAGGCAACAGACCTTTAACTCAAAACAAAAGACTATAACGCACTACTAGAGGTGCGTTAAATCCACTCGAACATTAAAATCCAAAGGAAAACTCAGACACTATTCACATAACGCACCACTAGGGACACGTTAAAGAGACATAACGCACAGGGGAAGGCGCGTTATATCACCTGGGTTGCGTGACTCCAGGAACCGGAATCGGGAACCCCGCCCGGTCGATAGAAATCGACGGGGGACGCGACAGATTACAAAACCTGTAGAACTATCCAACCCAAACTAATCACACAAGCCTAAGCATGACACTAGAAATTGAATACCATGCCCAATGGAATTGATTTAACAATTAAACGATAAATTTCACAATAAATGAACTAAAATGCATTAAACGAAAAAATGCACAAAATATGATGCAGAGGGCGTTGGACCACGGCGCAAGTGATACCGGCGGTGTCCCACCACGATAAGGTAACCATCCCCCTACTTGGACGATGGCAAAAGTGACGATTTGATCGCGAACTGGCGTGAGGGAGAAACGGCACCTCACGACTCGGCTCGACTCCACGTTACGTGAATCGAGGAACGGAAGGCGTCGGCACGATCCTCGTGACGCGACCAATCCAACGGTACCTCTCCGCCCTCGATCAGTAGTCGTCTGGACCACGAAACGAGAGAGGCACGTGAATCGAGATTAAAACCCCAAAATCTCCCAAAAGAGGAATTGCACAGAAAGCAAGGAAAATGACGATCGATGGTGATGCAGAGGGCGTCAATGGATTCCTGGCGAGATGAGAAGTCCGATCCCCTACCTTTTGCGGCGAAGACCACGAATCAGTGCCGAATGGGCGACGGGGGCCACACCATCTTCTAGCTTGCACACGTCTCCACGCTCCACGATCCGAGGGAAGAAGGGTACCAGTGCGATCCTTGCGTTGAGCCCTTTCCGTCGGTACCTCCCACGCGTCAACCGGCATCCGTTTGGACAGCGAACCGAGCAAATGGGAGTGGAGGAGAGAGAACGTGAGGAAGAGAGAGAGAGCACGATGGAGAGAGAGGGAGTGAGTCGCCTTTCAAATTCCCTATAAAAGCCCCTTAGGAGCTCAAGGGGGAACATACGTGCATCAATCCAACCAGAAGGACCTTCAAGCTTCAAGCAGCAGCAAGGCAACCAGCAAGGAGAATTGTGTGCGGGTGACTTGGTCATCGGCTAAGGACATCGAGGGTATGTCGCTTGTACTTCCCTCACACAGTCTTTTGCCATGACACACAAGTCTATGCCCACCACGCGTGAGACATTATGACAAGGGTGTGACCATGCACGCACGTGACGTCACGCTTCCCAGTACCTACGAGGCCATGCCCGACTGCTCGATTCGAGCCATGATTGACCCTCGCCCGGGCACTAGTCCGATGCACTCGCCAGTCACCCAGCTACAAGTCCCTCATTTTATGGAGCAAACACAACCCATGCTACGAGTGGAACACTCTGTAAAACACGCGGATACCCACTTTGTCACGCATAGACCCGGGGACCGACCATTGTGTCAAAATTGTCCTGCAGCTTGCGCCTGTTGTACAGCGGCCACTATGGCCCACTTGTAAAGCCAAATAGCTCTCAGAAATTGTACAGCCATTTGGACGTATGCACTCGCATCCACGTTCGGGCCCTTAGCCCTCTTTTGTTGTGTTACCTAGAGTGAACCCCTCAGCACCTCTGACCCCAGTCAACCCCGTCCTATCTAGTGCGAACCTACAGCTGCAAAGTGCTCCATGCCCTTCACCCAGGACCTCAGGCCTACACAAACTTCTCTTCAACAGCGAACAATACATTTTCTAAATTTTAATTAATAGACGCGTCAGCACGTCCTGATGATTTTATTATTATTTTTTAAATATTAAAATTTAAAAAATATGAAGGCATCTCCTAGGTCCGACGCCTTCTTCACTCGAAACTCAAACCGTCCCCGACGCTCTCCACCTCTCACCCATGCCACAAATCATCCAAAATGCATAAACAAGGGGAAAGTTAGGGGGACCTACCAAATCATGCTCGTCCCCCGCTGCACCACCGGGTCCCTCGGCCCCCTCGATGGCCAAAGGAGGCCCTTCCTCTTCCATAGCGGCATCCACGTGCTCCGCAGTCCTCCTCAGGCAACGAACAGTCGCCTCCACTTCCCGCTGCCACGGCTAGGTCCTCCTTGCTCCATGGATCGAGAGGAGAGAGAAGAACTTCAGGAAGGAAATGGAAATGGGGGGAGTTTCGATCGCGCGAATGGGAAGAAGAAGGGCCGCCGCGGGCTGCCAACGGTTAAGCCATTTGAATTTGGGACGCGTCTAGTCGTGAAGATGCGTCCACTGGACGCGTCTTCGCGCCCAGTTGCGTTAAATAAAAATAAAAAAAGAAAAAAGTGGAAACGTCAATGTGCGATTGACTTGACAGACTTGTCAAAGTCAACCAACTTGGCAAAGGCGTGAGGCCTAAGCCAAGGGAAGAATATAGGATATGGATGCTGTCCCAACATCGTGTCAGAGCCAATGAACTTGGCAGAGGCGTGAGGCCTAACCCAAGGGTAGATATAAGATAGGCGTTAACTCGACGCCCTGTCATGGCCAATGAACTTGGTAGAGGCCTAAGGCCTAAACCAAGGGCAGAATATAAGATAGGTGTCGACTTGACGTCCTATCGAAGCCAACGAACTTGGCAGAGACGTGAGGCCTATGCCAAGGGCATAATATAAGATAGGCGTTCACTTGACGGAACGAAGCCAATGAACTTGGCAGAGGCGTGAGGCCTAAACCAAGGGCAGAATATAAGATAGGTGTCGACATGACGTCCTATCGAAGCCAACAAACTTGGCAGAGGCGTAAGACCTATGTTAAGTGCCGAATATAAGATAGATGTTGACTCAACGTCTTGTCGAAGCTAACAAACTTGACAGAGACGTGGGGCCTAAGTCAAGGACAGAATATGGAACAGGTGTTGACTCGAAGTCATGTCAAAGTCAACGAACTTGGCAGAGGTGTGAGGCCTAAGCCAAGGGTAAAATATGGGATAAGTGTTGACTCGACGTCATGTCAAACTCAACGAACTTGGCAAAGGTGTGAGACTTAAGCCTAGGGCAGAATATGGGATAAGTGTTGACTCGATGTCCTGTCGAAGCCAACGAACTTGGCAGAGGCTCGAGGCCTAAGCCAAGGGTAGAATACGAAATGGGTGTTGACTCAACGTCATGTCGAACTCAACGAACTTGACAGAGGCATAAGGCCCATGCCAAGGGAAGCACATAGGGTAGGTGTTGACATGACGAAACGTCAAAGTTAATGGGCCCTACCCCGATAGAAGGTTTGGGGCTAGGGTTGACTAGAATGTAGATGTATGAGAGGCCTAGACCCAGGGCTAAATATCAATGTCAACCAGACAAGGTGTCGGAGTCAACCAACCTCGCTCAAACGAAAGGTCTAAAACAAGTGTGGAATGTGTAGATGAAGATGTCATCCCAACATCCTGTCGAAGTTGACCAACCTAGCAGAGACGTGAGGTCTAAGCTAGGGTAGAATATGGATGCTGACCCGTGGAGATGATGGGATCACCAAACCTTGCCCAGATAGAAAAGGTCTGAGACAAAGCGAAGAGGTCTTTTATTGGTTTATTAGTTTGGATTGGTTGAGTTTATTGAATCTTATTAGGTTTATTTAGTTTATTGAGATGTTTAAGCTTCCTGAGGTTTATTTGATTTATTGAGTTTATTGACTTGATGAGTCGATTGACTCGTTGGGTTTATTGAATTTGAATTCCTAAAATTTCCATGGGTGTTACACTGGTAACTATGGGGAACCCGATATCAACCCTGCCCATCAGTGTGATAGAGATGGAGGTCATCCAGCACCACCTCCTCATATCCCTCACCGCTGATCGGCAAACCAGAAATCCAGAAGAGAGACCACAAGACTAGTGAGGTCTCCCCTTCTGCTAGCACCACAATGTTCCACCGGCAGTTGAAGCGCTCTGCCAGTGCCTAAAGCAGCCCCGCATAGCAGGGGTACCCATACAGCACCACTATCACTGCATATCTGATCCTGGCCCTGTCCAGAAGCACTCGGTAGTGGTGCACGATCCCCATCAGCCACTCAGTCATCCCCTGATGGTACCTGTATGAAGGAATCAATGCCCAATGATCGTACCAGCTCTTGTCTGTCTATCGAAGAATCCCGTCTATGAGACTATGGTCATCATAGCCCTCGCCAACATCCTGCAGCCCTGACGGCTCCAACACCAGCCCCATGGTCCCCTCTATCTCAACCCAGTGGTTTCCGTGGAAGTCCCAAGAAGCAGGACCCAATGCTCCAACACGGACCCTGAACTGGTCCACCTAGCTAAAAAAACCCAGACACTCTATGCTAGGGAACTACTACTGCCTCCAGAAATCTATAGAGAAGCTCGAAAAGGTGTAGAGGGTGACCCTACGTAGGTTGTCCCTGCCCGGTAGAATACCTCGCTCCAATCGGCAGTGCTCTCCAGCAACACAAGGGTCTCTGTCTTCCATTTGGGCGGGACAAAACTCCTGACAAACTCAAACCGGTGTCGATCCAATGAAAACTCCATCGGGTAGCCTCCTACACGGTCGTAGGTGTAAATCCCTCCAGCCTTAGAAATCCTGGCCAACTCCATGGTCCCTGCTCCATTCGCCCCCTCTCCAATGGGGCCCTCAGCTACTAGTGAACGCCCCAGGTCAAGCTGGCCCATGCTGGCCGTGGTAACAATGGGCAGGCCCAAAGCGGGCAAGGGCCACCCAGTCCTCCTCACCCAGTGGTCTTCCTCACGGGCCATGCGCCTCGGAACCCGGTCATCCCTGCCGAATCTTGCCATAGCTACAAAACAATTGCACAAAGATGGTAAGCATACGAGGATTAATACATACAATAATGCTAGCAAAAGTGCATATGAAGTGTCAAAATACAACTACAACAACCCAAAACGAGGAGCTCATGGGCCATACACCCTCGTCTCCACCTCCAACACACACCCTGTGGGGGGCATTTGTTGTACCCAGATATTTTTCCAACAAAAATATTAAGGAATGATGGTTTAAAAATTTCCTTGAACACTTTTAAGGCGTGGGCTACCCATCCCTTTCCACCGTTCACCGGGCCCGAGTTTGAAGGATTAGCACAGAATAACCACAAGAAATGGTACTCTATTTGCAATATGTGAAACAGAGCAGGAAGGAGATGGTTTCTCCTCACAGCAGTAGGAAGAGAGGAAGATGTAGCTTCTAGGGATCAAGACTTTTCCTCTACTTGTAGTCGGTAGTATGAGGAAGATGAGTAGCAGCAAGCTTCTCAGTCAGGAACAACAACCTCCACTCTGGTTCTGGAAGAAGATGGAACCAGAACAGAGAGGAAGTAATAGTGCCCCAGAAGAACAAGAAGGAATCGTAGTAGGAGGAAGAAGCAAAAATCTCCTCGAATATCTCCAGAAAGAGAAGAAACACCACAGTAGGTTGACGTCGGTGAAGGGAACTCAGAGGCAATAACCTCTGATGGTTTTTGGAGAGGTATATTTATAGGGTGAGAAAACCTACGGGGTTGAGAGTTTGTTTGGGATTAGTATTTCCTATGTAGAAATCCTATCGAAATTAAACCTTCCCACATATCAATCCTTCCAGATCAAGCCCTTCCCAGATAGCATCCGACTTCCCTGTCCGAACACAACACTGCAGGGAAATAGTGCCTATGAGAGGGGCGCTCTTCAAGAAGTGGCGCCTCCATGAGTGGGCTTTACTTCATTTAGTAGTGCCCTATAGAAGGGGTGCTCTTCACCTTTCTTTATTTAATGGAATTATGCTCAATACCTTGAGGAACTAGCACCCTTGCAGAGGGTCATTACTTCAAGAATTGGCGCCCTAGGGATGGGCGCCCTTTCCTTTGGCCCATTTGGGTTTAAGGGTAAGGTCCATTTGATATAAGTGCAAGGCCTATTAGTGTACTGGGGTGTTGTGTATAAGCTCTTGGCCTTCGCTAATGGTTCATTTTAAATTATTTTAGATTTCTATTCCTTTAATTTACCAGGGTTGCTGCACCCTCCCCCACTTAAAAGAATTTGGTCTCCAAATTCCATCATATCTAGATGTGGAAGGTGCGGAGTACATACCATTTAGAAGGTCGGGGAATCACTTCTTCATGGATTCCTCGGTCTCCCACGTGGCTTCATGTTCTGAGCATTTACTCCATTGAACCTTGACCATGGGAATTGTCTTGTTCCTTAGTGTACGCACCTCGCGATCAAGGATCTTCATGGACTTTTGTTCATATGTGAGATCCTTTTGTATCACCAGGTCTCCATGATCTATGATATGCGATGGATCATGCACGTACTTCTTTAACATGGATATGTGGAACACATTATGGACTTCGGACAATTGAGGAGACAAGGCGATGCGGTAAGCAACCTCGCCAACTCTTTCTAGTATCTCGAAAGGTCCGATATATCTTGGTGTAAGCTTGCCCTTAACACCGCTTCTCCTATTAACAATACATGCACTACTCCCCGCACAGGGGGGTTGGACTAAGGGAGGGGAATTGAAGATTACAACAAAATACTACCTCCACGCAGGGAGGGGCATTAAGCCGGCCCGGCGGGGTGGGGGAAGAAGACCGCAAGATTGCCGAAGAAGTCACTCTGCCGATTCTGCCAGCTTCAGGAATGGGCTGACCAACGGTCGCTGTTGATGGCTTCACGATCTGTGGCGAGCTCGGATGATGCCAAAACTAGCGCCAATACGTCGCTATCTAGTTTTGAAATTCTCCAAAATTTTTGGGGAATGGCTTGGAGACGTCGCTGGTCGTGGCTGACTCTGTAGCAGGGTGGCTCTGCTCCTGCTGGTTCTGTCCTCAGGGTGCAGCAGCAGGAAGTTGGCACTGTCACGAATGCTCCCGGAGTCAGAATGGTGCGGGATCAAAGCCAACGCGTCCGTCTACAAGTCTCCTTCAATTCCCGACCAGGAAGGCCTCCAGGAGAGGTCGGAGCAGAGAGATAGAAGGTGCACAGTAGTAGGGTATCAGTGCTGATTTTCTATGGACTGACCTGCACACCCAGGAGAGAAAATTCGGAACGAATAGCTCCGACCTCCGAATGAAGCTCCGTCGACTGGGTTGGAAGGAGGATAGGTAGGAGAATGCCCCGGCCAAGCGACACACCAAGAGGAGCAGAGTTGAGGTCGTAGTAGCTTATGAACACTGTTTCTGGCTGCAGGCCAGACTGGCTCTGCACTGTCTGTGGAGGATGACTCTCAGGAAGGCGACGCCGTCACGATCACTCCCATCGTCGAAACGGTACGGGACCAAAGCGAGTGCGTCCTTTTATGAATCTTCTTCGTTCTCCCACCAGGAAGGGCACCATAGGAGGTCGGAGTGGGGAGGTAGAGGGTGAATAGTGGCGGGGTACCGGTGCTAGTTTTGAGTGAACTGACCTGCGCACCCGAGGAAGAAAAATCGGAACAGACACCTCCGGACTCCAAATGAGGCTCCGCCGGTGGCGTTGGACATAAGACTGGTAGAGGAACACCCCAGCCAAACGGCGTACCAAGGGGAGTTGGGGTGCAGGTGTAGCAGCTTCTACAGAAAGGCTCTAGTCTTCTCACGGATGCCAGATGTGCGCTTTGACGAGAACAGACCTCCAGGACAGCCCCAAACTCGGATGAAGGTGGGATCACCTCGGCGTGGAAGATGACTTGAAGACCGTTCCGTCGATGTATGGCACTCCTCCAGAAGTCGCTGGTTGACAACGGGGCAGGCTCTGCAAAACGGGATTCTGCTGCTGCCTGCGAACTAAGTGTGTAGGAGGGTAATAGGTGTAGTGAGGGGTGATGGGAATGTGAAGCCAAGAGACGGTCATGGGAAAGGCCGCTCTACAATAGTAGTAGTCTGCCATATAGCCGCTACACTCTTAATTCAACATACATGATTTCCATATCCATAAAGATTTAATTGCACATAGGAAATAAAGCTAAATAGTTTATAAATCATGGGATCAATTCATTAATCAACACATTTATATTATTATCACAGCTAAGCACATGGAAAACATAACTCATGCATCAATAAATGTGCCACAGTTTATAAAACTATTTAAACATGGTAAATATGCACCATTAAATGCATAATTAAACGAACACGCATAAATTACAGATCAAGTGATCGAACTAGGGCTGCTATAGTCTTAGGTGGTCGAATAACGAACTGCTATGTGCTACTAAATGTTCTAGCTGCGAAGCTTCCATTGCCATATAGATTTAGAATATTTACGCATTCAAATTGTCAGCCGCTTGGGTCAGTAAATGGTTTATGGGCAGATCGTTACAAACCCTAAAATAAATTAAACGTGGTCCTTATCGGAGAACCGAATCCACGGGACTCATAACCTGATCCCCTCCCTGTCGACCCAAGTTGACGGGAATCATAATTTTTAACATGTTCCCTGCCATTCCACCATCATAATATGACAATTCATTGTCTATGAACTCAGCAACGATGGGCATGCTTCAAAAACATAAAGATGATGTTCATGATCCAAAAACACAAAGACGATGGGCATGCCGTTTAAAACATAAAGACAATGGGCAGGGCATAGGAATGATCTAACGAGCTAGGGCATCGATCTCCCTACCTTAATCGTGATGAAACTTTCGTTCCGACCGCATGCATGTCGAGGGTCGCGTCGCGGGTCACCTTTTCCCGGTCGTCACCACGCTCCGTGGTTTATCTCGGGGTTTACGTCTCTGCGTTCCTCGCGTCGCGGGGAAGCTTCCGTCGATCCCAACACGAGAAGAAGGTCGCCCCCTGCTGGATTTCAAGCTGAAGACACCGATTTCACCGCGAGTAGGGGAGAGAGAGAGTTACGCCATCTTTCGCGGGATCCCACCTCCGCACTTCATGTATGGCCCCACGACGACGCTGTCGTGCTCCTCGCTCCGTGGGCTCACTGGCGAAGCCTCCTGTGTCTTCCGCCGCGACCTCGGGTAGCCGCATGTCGAGAAGGGAGAAAGGGGGAGAGGGTCGCGGGCGTTCGGGCGAAAGAGGGTTAGGGAGAGAGAGAAGAGAACGTCTCAGGAGAAAAAAACCTTACGATATTATTTTTTTTCAAAAAAACCCTCTAATTGCTAAAAACCCTTAAGTTAAGCAAAATTATATATATGCCCCATTTAGTTTCTAAAACTCTTAAATATATGCACAAAGCCCACACTAAGGACTTCTGATGCCAATGTGCACGAGGTATGAGAAACACCAGAGATTGCACTCGTGCACACATATTGTGCCTTTGAACAAGAATGCTTGCCCTCAACACTATGTTGCTCTTTGTTGCTATCATCAAAACAAAAATACACATGCTTGTGCCTAGGGGGGCACAGCAACTTCAATTCCTTGGTACCAGACGATGAAATCGAGAAACTTACCGCTGGATACATCGAAAGCGTATTTCATAGGGTTCATCTTGAGCCCATATTGCCAGACACACTTGAAGACCTGGCGTAGATAGTGCAGATGGTCTTCCCGCCTTTTAGTCTTGACGATGAGGTCATTGACATAACATTCGACGATAGTGTGGAGCATCTCATGGAATATTTTGATCATGGCCCTTTGGTATGTAGCACCGATATTTTTCAAATCGAAGGGCATGCGCTTGTAGTTGAAAATCCCTTTGGGGGATCTGAAGGTTGTGTGATGTTTATCTTTGAGAGACATCCAGATCTAGTTATAACTGGACGACCCGCCCATGAAAGAGATGGCTTCATGTCTGGTGGTCATGTCGACCATCGTTTCTGTGATCGGGACTGGGAAGTCATCCTTTGGACAGGCTTTGTTGAGGTCCCGAAAGTCGACGTAGATGCGGACTTGACCACTTTTCTTCTTGACTGGGACAATATTGACGAGCTAGATCAGGTAGATGCACGGCTCGATGAAGTCGACCTCCGCCATTTTATTGACTTCGGTCGAAACTTGGAGTTCCAGCTCATGGTGCATATACCGCTGCGGCTGTTTGACTGGAGTGACTGAGGGAGAAATTGCTAGCTCATACTCCTCTATGGAGGGGTCTAGCCCCTGCATCTCCTTGTATGTCCAGACGAAGTAGTCTTTGTATTCAAGCAGGAATTACTTGTAGTCCTGGCTTTATTCCTTGGTGAGGAGAGCACTGACGAACATTGGCTGGGGGGCTTCATCTTCGCCCAAGTGGATTTCCACGAGTTTGTCGATGGTCCCCTGGCCACCGTCCTCCAACTTGGGAGGAGCTGGTTGGAAGTCGATGAAAGCTTCATCGTCAGTGTCGACTTTGCGCACTTCAGGGTCTTCGAAGCCACTATTGAAGTCGATGCAGCTGGGAGATTGTCGTTACTGAGCTCGAACTGGGATTGTTCTGGACTGCCAGTGCCTGGTTGACAGTCACTACAAGAAAAACCATTTTTTCCAACGTCCTAATTTTGTCAAAAATTCATCAGAAATCTGTTAAAAAAGTCAATTCTGATGAATTTCCAACGAATTTTCGACTGAATTAGGACGTTAGAAAAAGTAGGTCACTAATTTTCAATGCAATATATTTTTGTCAATAAATTATTTCCTACATTATTTTGAATTCCAATGCACCTCCATAATATCAAAATAATCCTTCTGAGCCTCTCGGCTCGTGGGTGGCAGGTCAGGATTTGGGCTGCACCAAATTCTGTAAATTATTTACTGCATTATTTTGAATTCCAATGCACCTCCATAATATTAAAATAACCCTTCCGAGCCTCTCGGCTCGTGGGTGGCGGGTCAAGATTTGGGTTGCATCGGTTCCTTTCCGGTACTTGGATTCTAGGCCACTACAGGTGGTATCAGAGGAAGGTTGCAGACATGAATGGGAGTTTGAGATAATTACAGTGTTCCAAAGTCTAGAGGATCTAGTACAGTTGGCAACTTGCATAAGATTTTTGTGTTTGTTTACCGCATTGTTTCCCACATACTAGCCAGAAAGAGCGGAGTTGTTGCTAGGAACGCGGGTTTGAACGCTATTGAAGTTGCCGGCGGGGGTGTGAGGAGCAATATAGAGAGTTACCTCCTCCTGCCATGGTGGCCACAGGTATGCTGAGTTATGCAGAGATTTTTTTGGCATGCTTTAGTTTATTGATACAACATTGGAGATACCAGTGTTAAGGTCAGGTGGTTAGTGAGGATAGTTAGTTGCAAGGTGACCGTGGATGTACTTCGAAGGAGTTAGTGCCATTTTGGCCACCCCAGTTTCAGGTTTAGCCAGCCCCTGAGGTGACAAGCTCGCAGATTGAGGTGGTGGAGCAAATGTCCTGATCGAGGGAGTGCTCGTATGAGTAGAAAAATCTTCTAGTAAACCATTAACCATTGAGCTTGGCACTCTTGTTATGCATTATGGTAGTTTTTAAGACAGGAGTATGTAGAGGTGTTCAAGTGAGCTTTTAAGTCTTGCATATCTGCGCATAAAAAGGGATGTATTAGTTTTGGATCTAATTCGGGATGGCATAATGGTGGTTCAATATTGGGCCTATTTTTGTGGAATTTGGGCCGTTATGCATCTCACAAGATGGTCTGCATAAGATGGCAAACAAAGATATGAAGGTTTAGTGGCAGATTTAGGATTTAAGGATAAAGCTTTAGCAGACGCCGATCGTAGTTTGTGTCGTGGTTTTTGACATTGTAGTCTGAGCAGCAGTTGTTGTGTCCTGTGTTTTGATGATGTCTAACTATGACTTATGAAATGTAAGTCTGATCTTGTGCATGCAACTTAGATAAATATGTCAAAGTCAGAATGTATGAAGTGCTCTGAAAAGTCTACTGTTGGCCCAGACTAAAAGTAAACAAGAAGGGGGGGTTGAATTGTTTACCCCCAAATCACACAAACAGAATGAAGATTGTACGAGTTTTCAGTTTGATATGAGATTAGATGAACTTGTATAAGAAGAGTTCTCTCAAACTCACTGTCACACACAAAATTGATGAAACAAAGTAAATAGTGAACAAGCAAACCACAGAACATAAGAGATTTTAAGGTGGTTCGGCCAGACCTACACGTCCACCTACGTCCACCCCTCACTAACTTGATAAGGCTTTACACACTTCAAAATGAAGCAAACGGAGATAAAATCTCCTACAAACCATGGAGACAATGTCTCCAACACACACACGCTACAAGATGAAGCTAAACTCTACACACTGCACAGATCACAGCACAGCACACACACAACTATACGCAGACAGTCACTATACACAGTATTTTTGAGTTCAGAAAGAAAACAAGCAATGGACGCTCAGATTGAAAGATAGATCATGGAAAGCTATCTTGAATGAACAAAAATTGAGTGTTAGAAGTTTCTCCTCTATAGTCGAAGGCTGATAGAATATGTTTCCTCGAAGTTCTGGCTGGAGAGAGGCAAAACTCAAGTAGAACAGAGCTGTCAGTGCTTCTCCCTGAAGATTCAGCCACGAATCAAACTTTGCAAGCTCGAGATGTGATCAAGACCTTGAATCCTTGCTCCAATCAAACCTGTAAAAGAATAACAAGTTGTGAACTCTCTCACCTCCACCACTCAGCCACTCTATCTCCACTTCTCTTCTCCCTCATGAATATTCTTTTCAAGGCACAAGGCTTCTCACTTCGGTAGGCTATTCTTCCAGGCATAAGATTCTATTTATAGTAGGAATATTGTGGATAATATTTCTATTTCCAGAATATTCTTCCTCCTTATCTTTTTGGATGCCCTAATCATTGTATGAGAACTCCCAAGGAATAGTCCACACGTGTAGGAGAAGGACTGTTGTGCATGTGTGGAACATGTTTGATTCTATTATTTTGATAGTGTCCAACTATGAATCATTATTGTTCTTTTGGAAATGATTCAACTATGTTTAAACGTGCATAATAATATTTTTGATGCTTACATGCAATGCTCTTCATGGAAAGACCCATGCTTCATCTATTCTTAATAGAAGTCATGCAATTCATACCATTCTAAATGAGTCTTAATCCCCTATGACTCGAGTAAACAAACTCCTTGAAAGTCAGTAGAAGAAGCTCTTAGACAAAAAAGTGTGGCACAGCAGCAACAGCACAGTAGTTGGGTAGTTTTCAATGACTACATCAATGCAACAAGCTTATGGCGTCGACACACCATGCAATTGCAGCTAGAAACATTTTCGGCAGGACTATGGAAAACAACAACTAGCAGGTCAAGATCCATCCCAAACAAGATGAGTTTTCATATGCTAATCCAAGGTTGAAAGAACTTCAAGATGCCAAGGATCAGTAATTTGATCAATTGAAGATGTAAAGAGCTGCCCAGAACCTCAAGCAAAATGCAGCAGAATTCAGCATGAGAACTGTAATTTCAAGAAGGCTACGTCGGCACTATGCACCGACTCCATATGGCCTTTTAAAACAATTTCTAGCATTCTTCGAAGGATGCATCGACCCCATAGTAAGGCTGCGTCGACTCCCGTGCCCACAAAAGGGAGTAAAGCCCAAATGGGCCTTGCTACGTCAACTCCATTAAACCTCCTTCATAGGCTGTGTCGGCCTCATCAGATCAAGCAGCAGTCTGATAGGGAATTGTCTATAGCTGCATCGACCCCACAACCTCAGGGGGTCGACTCCAAGCGTCTTCACAGAAGCCATTCAAGAGGCTTATTTATGAAGGTGCATCGACGCAACCATCTCAGTACGTTGACACAATGCTTTCTCTAGTAGACAACTTCTAAAGCAAACCTCAACTGCGTCGACACAAGTTCCTTCCTGCGTCGACACACATGAAGAAAATGGTACTCTACTTTTGAGATGAACCAGTCTACTAGTTCTTTATTCAAGTCAATGGCTCACATCTCTGGGCACGTGCTTCAAGGTATAAAAAGAGGATCTTAGGACAGAACTTCCCTCTGTCATCATGACAATCAGGTCCACCTTTTGAAGAAGGACTACAAGGACAAGCCAGATTTGGGAAAAGTGTCTTTTCACACTATCCTTGGTCCTGCAGTCAACCAATCAGAATCCTTCTCTAAAGAAGTACCTAGGACAGAGATCTGTCCTTTCTGTAGAACCAAAAAAGGTCCTTGACCAAGGTACATATTTATCTAGGACCAATCAAATGAAGGCTTGAAGAAGGGAAGAACTTTCTCCCATCAAAAAGGGGACCCAGAGAAATACAAGCTTGGAAAAACAAATTCTCTTTATGCTCTCAAGCTGGCTCAGACCAATCAAAGAACTACATTTGAAAAAGGCTTGGCTCCAACTCCAGTTAGAAAGAGACGTCCGCTGCTGGTGGGAGTCTGTGGTCTCTCACCTTAGTTTGCCCCCTCCCAGACCCCCTAACAGCCAAGGGTTGCCTCCACACCCTTCCCCTCTCTTTCCCCTCCTGTTTATCTCATTTCCCACCACCCATCCTCAACTTGCACTTCCCAGTTTGCAGGTAGCAGAACACTAGTGTCTTTCAGAGCCAACCACGACTTCATCCCGACGTTACTAGGTGCTCAAGAGGCACTATCAGAAGCAGATCCCTATCTTCTTCATAACGGAGGTGGTCTCAACCCTGTCTGAGTTTGTGACTGCCAAGGAGAGCCGTTCTTCACCGACTATGCAGGATCAGTCTGGTCAGCAACCTGAAGCAACTTCTAGAAACTCCCAAGGCCACAATCCAGTGATTCTTGAGATGCCACTTGGCTGAGAGCTTCAGTGACAAGTCCTCTTCCATTACCAAAAAGCATCACCCTGTTTGGCATCCGGAGAAGTGATTTCTCAATTTTCTCCCTCGAGTGCACTGTTCTGTCCACTCTGGGACTGAATAGACACTCGGTCACTGTTCGGACTTCTCTGCTCTACTCTGACCTCCTATGGCATTCTCGTGGGTCTCATTTGGAAGAGAACTTGACAAAGGTTCCAATGACTCCATCCACCCTTGATTCAGAGTTCAGGAGCGCTCGTGGCGGCCTTGACTTTCTATTGCTGTGGTACCATAGCAGATAGAACTAGAAAGCAGGGACCTTGTTTGTGGCTCTTCCTCGATCGGTACTGCCAACCTGGGAATTCCCCAAAAATTAGACGTCATCATAATCCAGTCCTGAAGAGTTTGAGACTAGTCTTGTCAAAAATCGAGTTCGGGAGTGGTCACAGCGGCACCAACAATGACCGCCTGTCTCCTGTTCCAGAGCGCGGACAGAACCGGCATCCTTCGCTTAGTTCGCATCTATTTCATTTTTCCCTCCACGCCTGGCCGGTTTACTGCCCCTCCCTGCCGGAGGTACTGTTTTAATGTAACTTTGACTTCCCTTCCCCAAGTTCAACCCCCTTGCAGGGGGCATAGTGATGTAAAACCTTAAACAGGTTGAAGCTACATCAGCACGGCGTGTGGGGAACCAACGCTTCCCCGCTCGCCCTCATCTTCAAACGGGACCGATTTCTTCAAACCGGTCGAGTAAGTTCCCTACCCTCGCTCTCCTTTGGTAGCCATGTTCCTTCAATATTAGTTCATAAACTCCACTGGTCCGTGAGAGTGAGCGCCCGGTCCTCAAGCCCCATTACTTCGAGTGACCGCCGTGGGAGAGAGTGTGACTCGTGCCCATTGGCACCCAGTCGGCCCCTTTGAATTGGGCCTCCAGATAATGCTTTGAATTCACGCCCTTCATGGAGGCGTTGTTTCATAAACAGAACCTGTTTGAAAGTCGTTACTTTATGTTTCCTGGTTTGGAAAGTTACTGGAAAATCAGGAAATGACGGCTCTCGCAATGGCGTCATTTTTGAATAGCGACCCTGATAATGTCGTCATTTCAGTTCCGTGTCCGTTTCAATCGCGTCCTTCCCCAGAAGAGTCCTGTTTGGTTTTGATCCTACGGTTCGATTAGGGAAAGGAGTTTTTATGAGGAAAGGACTCTTGTTGTTCCAATCCTATTGGAATTAGGGTCTTTTTGAGATTTTTGGAGTCTATAAATAAGATTCCCTGTACTCTGGTAGGAGGCTAATGGTTGAAGAATAATCTTTCGAAGGCTAGTTGAAGCTCTTCCTTGTGGAACCAGTGCCGTCCTTCCTCTTCTTCTTCCTCTTCCTTTACTGCTAACAGGAGCAGCAGGAAGCTCCCCCTTCTTTTAGTCATCGGTTTGATTTGTTTGCATCATTGTCTGCATCTCTTATTCCTATTGCATATTATCATATACTCCCTCCCGTTGCCCTTCTTTAGGGGTTTTAGAAAATTAAAAAGGTGTGTTCATGTTGCAATTGTGTTGCTATTGCTTTAGGATTTGATACTACACCCCTTTGGCTGATCCACTCCTTTCTCTTTGTTTGTTATTCTCTTGCAAGGGTAATCAACACTAGAACCCTCTCCATCGGCCGGTCGATTTGGAGAGGAAGAAAGGATCCACACATCTCCCCGCTCATCACAAGGTATGCGATCACTCCCTTACTTTTGTGGTAATCCCTCTGGCTATCACACTTCCTTCTAGCATCCCATGCTTAGTTTTCTTAGTTCTTTTAGTCTCTTCTTCTTTGTCTTTGATTTTTTTGGATGTCATATTGATTGAGTGACATTGTTCACAATGCCTAGGGCTATTGGGGAGCTTCCCCCTTGATTTCCCCCTCTCTTGTGGAGGTACGGGGGCGTGGTTGACATTTTTATCTTTCATTCGCCGTTTCACCGCCGGGATGATATAGCGGTCGTCCCAGAAATCGTCATGAGCATAACGCGCCCAGGTAGGTGTGTTATGCTTTGTATGATTTGAATCTAGTCATCGAGGGTTTAACGGCCCCTTGACTGACCGCCATGTCAGACATGACGCGCCGGTGCTGGTGCGTCATGGTTTCCGACTGTTGGTTTTTGACCGTTGATTTTGACCGTTGGGGTCCTGGTCACATAACGCACCTGGGGAGGTCCGTTATGTACCATAGCACCCCAGGGAAGGTGCGTTATGCTTAACGCCCTTGCCTTCCACTTAACGCGCCAGAGCTGGTCCGTTAAGGCCCATAAAAGGATGTGAGGACCATGATCAGCCCACGCCATATCCATTTGATACCCATGGCTTAATGGATAATCGCTTATTGCAAGAAAAGGAGCGGAAGATTTGAAGCCATAGCCAAGGCTACCTCGATTTGCTTGTGTGGGGTCTTCATTTTCTTCACCACCGACCACCTCTTAGACATCCAAAATCTCAATATTATTAGTGGGTTGTGGCAGAGTTTATCCATCTCTCAAGGGGTCCTTTCTTACCTCTACGAAGGCCTTAGTTCAGCTTCCCTAGGAGGACCACTCTTTGGATCAATGATCGTCCTTGAGTGTTGGATGGGAGTGAGACTTAAGTTCCTACCCAAGGAGGACATACCTTCAGCTAGCCGCATATTTGGGAGCCACCCTCTATTCTTCATAGGAGGCGCATTTGGGTTCTCTCCACAGGTTGAGTGCTGGATGGCGGATAAGAAGACACGGGATGATTGGCGCCTCCATCTCAACACCTTGCCAATTGAAAACTTCATGATGCAACCAAGGGCTCTTCGAAGCACTACCCTTAGACTACCTCGACGATCGGGCCTAGACCTGCAGCTAGTGGGGGACACTACATTGGCAATCTACAACCCACACCGATGTTATCTGCAAGTTGGGCTGCCCCATACTACGGTTCCTACACTATCATATTTCCCTCCCCTTCAAGCTAGGAAGATCGAGACCGAGGAGGATGAGAGAGCAGTCCGGAATGCACTGACCATGTGGGAGGTCAGCCAGGTACGTGCCTTATAGGCAAAGGTGACAGAGAAAGAAGAAGAATACCGTGCTTATGTGAAGGGATTGCGCAAGATCCGGCCTTACGCGGATGGAAAATTGAATGTAAATTGAGCTTTTCTTGGTGTACTTGAAATTAAGGATGAAATAATGTTCAATGAACTAGATTGAATGAAATAAGAATGCTAAGTTTGAACCATGTGTAATGAATGACTTTTTGGACTTGAATGGATGGACAAATCAGCTTAGAACAGAGCTTTCTGTCTAGTAAATGGCCTAAAATAGGACCGCTAACCACCACTAACGGTCTAACGATAGACCGCCAGAATAACCACCCAGAGAAAACTGAGAGTTTACTGCTCTCGGGAGAGTCATGCAGTCGCATAGTGGACCGTCAGAACGGGACTAACGGTCTAATATAAGATCGTGAGAGATAGTTTACTGGGAACTTGAATTTTTACCCCTCGGTAGAGGAAAGCGGTCGGGACATGGACCGCTAAGGGGTGTTTAGCGGTCTAACTAGAGACCGTAAGGGACCAGAGGTAGAGGGCTTTGCGAGCTTTGAATCTTGAGTGTTTGAACCTGCGTCTGCGCACACTTAAACAAGAAAATAAGATTCTATAATCTTTAATAAATTTTGATAAATGTCGAACCAAGGCCTATAAATTCACAAAAATAGCCGAAACAATCCTGGCGAAGAGTACAATGCGATTGCAGCGACCACAAGTCGAGGAACTGAAGGATAATCAGAACAAAGTGCTCTCAACTCAGGCCTACAAAGGTAGTCCGAAACTCTTCTAAAAGGATCCGAAACTCAATGGAGATCCGACAGGTCCTAACAACGATCCGCCAAAGATCCAGGATATTACACCACGGGTCCCTACAAGGGCCTTGACCAACTTGCCGTGACACGTGGCGACACCAGCAATCGTCCAAGATCAACTCTGGCCACTCACATACGGGCCTTGCCCGTATCCTGCATCGTCGCCCGGGCCAACCCGGGGGCATCCCGGCGGTGAGCCACGCCACGTGGCACTCAGCAAAAGGGGCCAGGGGCCCGCTCGGAGACACGTCTGCCAACCCTCCAAGGTCAAAGGGAGACCTAACTAAGTCAACCATAGGCTTCGGAGGCCCGCCGCATGTATATACAGCTCACACATATGTTCGGCATTCCGTCGAACACCTTGTGGGTGCATATGTTCCACCCCTTCTACACCAAACCATGGGCCACCTCATGGTTCCAGCCTCTCAATTGGGTCCTACAACGACCCTCCAGCAAGTTGGGGCCAACCCCGACACTTAGACGTGTGGCAATAAGCCACTTAACTCTAGCACTCGGGCCAACCCGAGGCTACCTTGACAACCCACTGTACAATGTGGAATGCAGCCCGAGGCATGGCCCACGTCCATAAAATGCCTCCCCTTAGCTACCACGAGCTACCATCATCAGTCCAAGGCCCGCCGTGCGGCCCCTTAGCCATACATTCAAGCCGTTTGACAATCTGGGGTGTGTCAGGCATTTACCCGAACACCTTGTGGGCGGCTATGACAACTCAAAGAATGGCAGCCCCCACAGGCCCATTCCAGCTTCCCAAGATCCAAAGTCCATCAAAGGACAACTCCAAACAACGCAAGAAGACCCTCGGGGGCCATCCCCCAGGGTTATGACCTCCCCTAGGGCCAGTTCGCCCGAGCGGCGGTCGTGCGCCCCAGGGAGGGCGAATCTCCTTCGTGCCCTCCCTCTAGCCCGGTGGTCCCATGACCCCACTCAGTCCCGGTTCGTCTGATTTATGGTCCTACGACGTGGTTCAGGTGCCGTACTAGTTCGAGAAGCCGACACATGGTCATGAGAGCACAAGCGGCAGCACGGGGGAATTCCTCAAGTCCGACATGCTCGTAAGCTTCCACGTATCCTCCCAGTTAATTGTCATTTTCTTTCTTAGCCAAATTAGGAGGAAAATTGGGTAAAATTAGAATGATGCATTTTTTCGAGTGTTGTTGTGGGTCTTTGTTGGTAAGCTGTGCGTGACTAGTCCCTTTTAGCAGTGTGGTAAGTTGTAATTGTGCCTTGGTGTGACCCAGCCTACAGTTGTGTTCCATGGTTCTGTGTTGAGAACGGAGCCAGGGATTTGTAGGTGTTGTTGAGGTTGTGTGTTGGGTTGTTATTTATGGTCAGCATGGGGGGAGTTTCATGTGAGTCTAAGTTTGGCATTGTGTGGACCATGATCTTGTCGGTTGGTTGTACTGTACTCTTCTACTGTGATAGAGTTAGCATGCAACTCGCATCAGATGAAATGTCTGAGTGAGGACTGACTTGATTGTGTGTGGCCCAGTGCTGTCATTGGCATTCTACGTGCCAGTTTTGCTTGTTGTGATGCGAAAGCCGATGGGCGTGGCAGTCAACGGAGATGATTGTCCTCCTTGTGAAGAGCTGATGCTTGTTTTGTCTGCCAAGTATTTGTTATCGGTGGCAATTTTCGTGGCATGGGTCGTGTCTCCTTGTTTTGTGAGACGATAGTGATGATGCCCTGTTTGGAGGTGCCAGACTTGTGTTTCTTTGTGTGTCGTGCCCGTTCTGTGGATCGGTGTGCCTTGTGATCTGGAGCATGACGATCTTGCTTGTGATTATGATCTGGCAGTTATTGACACCCGTTTTATGACCAATGAGTTGGGTCATCTCCTTATTTATTTTTGTGATGTCCCGAGTTGTTCACTGCTTATTGGGCCATATTAGTCAGTTTTGAGACTTATTTTATGGGTCACTCTCCCTGGTTGGGCCTCGTTCCTTGTCTTTTCCATCGCTCGGAGCTTAGTGGGCTTTTCGTTTCTTTTTGCCATGACCTCGCCCCTAGCGGTCTATAAAACCATAGTTATCTATGGTTGGTGGTCTAATTCTAGACCGTGTGGCAGTGGTAGAGTCCTATTTTAACGTCTTTCTTATCTTTTACTGGATAAACAGCCCATGCGGTCTATCGCATGACCGTTAAGGGTGCCCTAGCGGTCCATTTGTAGACCATTTCGGCATGTAGAGAGTCCTGTTCGCGACGTCTTCTCCCATTGGTCTTATCTTTTGCTAGATGATCGAGCCATGCGGTCTAGAGATCGACCGTTTCTTGAGTCTTGCAGTCTATCGCAAGACAGTTAGTGCAGACAGAGAGTCCTGCTCTGTCTGTTCTTTCTCTACTTCATCCTGGATGAATTAGAGTCCTTGTTTTGATGATTTCTCTTCGAGTAGTGATCCTCAAAACCTTTTGTTTGTTTCTATGGACTCTTGGAAGTATTATCTTCGAGAGTTTGCTAGGCTCTGGTCTATTTTCTAGCTGATTTCTCTCTAACTCGCTTCACAGAGTTGGACAGGTATGAATAAACTCGAATCCATGGCATTAATCTAATTGCTGCACTACATGCTCATTTAGCGACTTTATTTACTTAATCGATCATCATTATATAAGAGTACATGGAACAAATCTGGCAGCATATCTTCCCCATCTTGGAACATGCCAAGCGATAATAGGAAACTATCCACGCAGAGCCGAGACAGAATCCACAAAAAGTTGAAGCATGTCAATGCCCAGATATCATGAGATGGGATTAAACCGAGATAGTATCCGCCTACCCTGGCATTTTAGTATTATTATTCCCAAGAGGGAGTCGGTAGAGGACATGCAGAGGTAGACCTCTTTAGATCCCAAGGGTTTTGGAGATGGTTCAACATAGCAGAGCTCGGAATTCATTTGGATAGCCTCTCCCCTTATTTTCGGATCATGCCCGGAGAGGTATAGGACATCCATCCACGGAGTGCCGAGATGGAAGCCAAAGAAAGATAGGCATTTCTCAACCCGAGATCCCCAAAAGGATCGAGATGCGACGAGACAGTATCAACTTGTCATGGTATTCGTTGATATTCCCTGGAAGGAACCATCAGAGAACATGCAGTGGCAGAACTCCGTGGGCCAATAGGGTTGGCAGAAACATGACAATTAGTATAATGTAGGGGTAGAACCCTGATAATTTAGCTCCCACAGCTTTAAGTGAAGAACCATGTCCTGTTTTCAAGATGACATAGATTTGTATAAAGGCTAACGAGGCTTGGATGTCAGGCTTTAGGGTTTATTGGAGGACTTGAAGACTTCTGGCAGGTGCTGGGAGGTCGGATGTTCCAATGGTTTAAGGGGATTGAAGGGCTTGAAGTGTAATGGGAATCGGCGACTGGAGGATCGGCACACGAGGTTGGCGCGTGGGAAGATTTGAACAGTCGGTGCGCCCAGAATCGGTGCAAGGGGTGAGGCAGTCGGTGCTCCCTTGAATCGGCACGGTGGAGAGCTTTTAGGTGCCGAGAGAGAGAGGCGCCGAAGGCTGTGAAAGGACTAGTTCTGAGGGCTTTCGATCAAGGCTTTGGGGGCTATTGGGTGAGCCACTGAGGGACAAAGATAGGTTCATTCACAAAATATCTGTGGGAGGCATCTATGATTGACTGAACTGGAGGCCACGAGATGGACTGTCTCGAGCTCCTGTCACATATCATTAGTGAATTCGGTAACTCACTAAATTCTACTAATCAAAGTGAGACTCTGTAAGTCTAGACCCCTTTAGTATTGCATCTCCCATGTGAGCATCATAGAAAAGCAGGGTAGAAATCTCTACTATCTCTGTGAGGAGATGGCAACCACGAAACTAACATTCAGAGTCAGATGAGAAAGGGACCCTTTCAATGACCCCTTTGACCCCTTCCAATGGGAGCTCAAGTACCCATGTGGCCCACCGGCATCACTCACCACCCAGTATCTCCCACCCTCACCCACGATGTTGGATCAAGTGCACATCTTTCAGGGCCCGGGTCACATATGAAAAGCCATGACCATGGATGACCTACACCTTGGGAATGAGGAAGTGCCCCACTCAATGATATCCACCTTCCTCAACCCCTTCGACCCTTATGAATGGAAGCTCCAAGGCCAAACCATACCCCTACACATGGAAGTCATCTCCAAGTTAGAAATACATGTGTCATGGCATAATGCATCATTCAGTAGGGCTAGCAAGTCAAACCATCCCACTTGTGTCACACCCACATTAGGCCCAAGACATGACTGGCTCACATTTGGATGTGCTAGTCCTCTCCCGTCCATTATCACCAAAATGGATATTACGCTTGATAGGAGCATTCATGGATGTCTAGGTCCCCCGGCATTTACCACACCCATGCATGATAGGTTCACCAATGGATGCCCTGACCCCCCTAGGTCTGTCAAAGTGAAGTCAACCCAAGACCAGTCTACATTTGGTTGTCTCGGTCCACCCTTGCACTCTATAGTCTTCACACCTACACCGCATCATAGTGCATGGCATACGCATTCAAGCAAGCATCTAGCAATGAGTGGTGAGGTTCACAAGGAGCAGATAAAAGCTCGCAAGTGCCACTTGAGATCCCAAGTAGGCAACCTGGTGATAGTGGTACCGGAGTGGCTCTACCTTAGGGCTATCTCCAAACCGAGGGCACGAGGACTTGGACCTTCCCGAGTTTCGAGTGGCATTGGCAAACATGCTTAAGGGGTGAACTTACGAAAGGATTTTAGGATACACCCGACTTCTCATGTGGCAAACCTAGTACCCTATAAGGGCCCTGTGGCGGAACCCAGTGAACACCTCGAGCCTACACCTACCTTTGTGAGTGACACCATCGGAGAGCTTCCACATATCAGCCTGAGAGCCCGACGTGAGCACATAGAGGCAATACTAGGCAAGTAAGGTACCATTGCCAAGAAAAGGGTGTGCCAGTGCCATCTTGAGAGGTTGAAGAACCGTCCCCCAACCAAGGACGTGTGGATGAGCTGGGAGGACGTGCTTCACCCGGTTCTGCTACTGCTTTGGTGTGCCGCCACCCCGGTGGACCCATACTCGAGGGAGTTGAGTTCTCCCCACTCCGGGAGTATGATGCAGACATCCCCGATCAGTCCATATTTTTTCGAGGCTCTCGTTGCTCACTAGTTGTACTTCATCTTGTTCGTCACATTTTTCTGAGTCATGGCATGTAATTTTTATATTTTATTTGAGTCACAATAGGCGCCGGCGGGGGCGAGCAGTGACTCCTCCGCGAACGCCGCAGGACAGGCGGGGGGGGGGGAGGGTGACGGAGCTTCCTGCTACTGCGGTTGCAGTGGCCGAGGGTTTCATGCGTGCGGGGGTCGGCGGGGCCGGCGAGGACGAAGGCCACGACGGTGGCAGAGGAGGAGGGTCGTTGCTGCACTGCGACGGTGGTGGCATCAGGGCGGTCTGCGGCTCGCCCTCCCGGTGGTCGCAGGTGGCGGGGCTCGCGGCCGGCTTCAGTGGACTCTTCCCGGTGCAGCAGGGGAGTGGCCTGGGTAGGGGAGGACGGTGGAGAAGTCGCAGGAGTGGCGGCTGCTCCCTCTGGCGCGGTGGGACTCACGAGATGGGGAGGGGGGCCGCAGGGAACGACGACCACGGTGGTGGGAGCCGCAGGCAGGGTAGCTACCCCGGTGGTGATGGGCACAGGAGGGGGAAGAGGGTCTCTACTGCGGCCCGGGGGGGTTTCAATCGTGCGGCCCTACGTGGGGGGCTCATTTTTCTCACGGATTTCTCTCTCTCTCTCCCTCGGACGCACCCATCTCTCCCTCTCTCCTTCTCTCTCTCTCTCTTTCTTGCCAACGCGGAAGTTGCTCCCCACCCTCCGTGTCCACCCGCCGGAAGCCTCCTCCGACCACTGTCGACCATCTCTCTCTCACGTCCGCAGCAGCCACCATCGCTGCCCTCCCCGTTAACCCACCGGCGGCCACCACCTTTCCCTCACCCACCACCGGTGACCCTCCGCTGCCACCTCCCATTCGCCACTGTCGCCCTCACCGCCTTCCTACATTAACCCATCGCACACCCTCTTTCTCCCACCCTCACTCAGACATCTCGCGCCTCCTCCCTCCTTATCTTTTCTCCCCTGTGAACCCACAACCGCCGTCTCCCATCCCCCTTACACAACCTCCCCTTCCTGCTAGCCCATCCTCCGGCCACTACGGCACCACCCCTCCACTCCACCCACGGCTGCGACCCCCCTCACGGCACTCAACCTCCAACCACCCCCCACGGCAGATTCCATTCTCTCCCTCTCATCTTCCATTCCCCTGCCATCCTCACCCTCTCTCTCTTACAGCCACACACCCGCCTTCGACCGCGAACGCCGGCCTCCCCTTCCCTCCTACTGCACCCCCCTCCCTGTCTCCTCTCCTCTCATCACACCTCCACCACGCCAGCCTCCCCATGCCTGCCAGCATCTCCCTCTCCAGCCACCACTCACAGTCGTAGCAGCCCTCCACTGTCACCCCCTCTCACCTCTCCCACGCCTCCACGCCGGCAGACCTCCCCATTTCTCCCTCAGGTCCTCCACTTCTCACCCCCACTCTCCCACTCTCACGGTTTAATCAAACTTTGGTCACTTACACATTGTTTAACTTTGATAATCAAACCAACATGTTAAATGCCAATTATAATCATGAGGATGCACAACCTAGCACATCCCACACTCCATAGTTTCAACATATTCATCATAATTCTCACCACAATTCTTTCAAGGGACCACGTCCTCATTCACATGGTCTTGCCCAACCTATGGGTAATTTCCAATCTCATGGTCCCTCCCCTCTATCGTGAGCCACTATTCTCCCGGGACCTTCTCCTCCCCACGACGAGAAGGTCTCCCAAATTTTACATGTCATAGATCATCTCACCCCTCAACACATCCAAGCCCTTAAGGTCATTGCTGAGGGTGCATCTTATTCCTCTCATCCTCCTTCCACTCCCATTCGAGGGGCCCATCACCCGCCTCCCTCTCCTATCCATAATCCCACTCGGGTGGCCCATCACCTGCCTCCCTCTCCTACACCTACTCCTATTTGGGCGGTCCACCACCTGCCTCCTTCTATTCCTCCTCTTTCATGGGTCCATGGCCCACACATTCCTTGCAACCCGGCCCGACCATGTTCTTCTTTGGGTCTGCCCATTAATCCCCCTCCACAGCCATCTTATGCGGTCCCTCCTTCAAGGCTACCATGCTAGCCTCTGCTTCTCATGTTATCCCCCTCCAAGTTCTCATTGATAAAGTTGCTTCATTAGAGGAACAATTAAAGAGGGTCACGAGCATGCGGCCTCCTCCTTCTCCAGTCAATCCTCTTCATGCTTTTATGAACAACATCACAAAGATGGAGAAAGAATGGAAGGAGAGGAGAGATGATTACGGCATCAACAACGCAAGTGAGCAAGAGTCAGCAAGTTTCAACAATCAAGTGTACGTCATCCGCCCTCCACCTATTCACACCATTCATTCATATGGCCCTCCATCTCTGCCTCCACATCCATATACACAAAATTCTCCACATTACATTCCACCATCCATTAATACGCCTCCATTACGGCGTCCACTTGAGCCCAACAATGAAGATCTGGCAAATGAAGAATTGAAGATGGCACCATATGGAGTTTTACAAGCACCCCTTCCATGTTTCCTTCGCTTTCCTCTACCCCCACCACCACCAGATGAACCTCCTGCTCAGGATGATGCCATCGTCCCCAATCCAACTCCCATTTTTGAGACCTACTAGTGTTACGATGATGGGTCGATATTCCAATCACCCACACCGGTGCACCAAGATCTGTCTCCTACCCCTAACACCTCTTGCCACATCCGGTGTTTCCTATGAACCAAACCTTCTCCTTTTACACCTCCCATTATGCCTCTTTTAAGCACCACACAATTAGCCTCCACTCCACCGGCCTCCGCCAAACCTCCACCAATTATACCTTCATTAACCTCCACGCCATCGGCCTCCGCCGAGCCCAACACCAAACCTCCTCCCATCAACCTCCCATTGTCGCCACCTCCTATACCTATAACACCAAAACCAACTCTACCTATCCCTCCACCTACACCTTCACCTTTACCCATGGCTAATCCTGAGTAGGGTCCACCCCTTTTTGCACTCAGCCGAACCCTGTCCACTTCCAAGGAAAGGGAGAAGCTCGTTACACCTCCACCATCTATGTAGCCTTATGCCTCTGCTTCACCTTCTTTTACCACTCAGAGTGGGTGTATGGTGCCGAAGATGATCAAGAGCACTTGTGTCAAAGATGATCGAGAGCTAGGCAAGAAGGAGTTGACCATGGCTATGCTATTTAAGATGTAAGAGTTTATTTGTCGGATGCCAGTTTGTGTTTTTTTTGCCGAGCATGGTTGAAAAGGACAAGTCCCCGCCGCTGCTCACCAAAAGAAAATGTCAAACCTTGATGCCGTTTAAGTCCATGCCCAAGGGTCGGGCAAGGCACCATTTGTTCCAACTTTCCAATCTCAAACCCATCCTTCTGTTCAAGGGACAAATGCCCATTTTGTTCAATGCTCTTCAAATCCCACAATCCCTATGCGAGATGATGCTTCCCATTCCAACTTTTCAACTCTCTCACATTATTGCTCTTCGCACTCTAAGGAAATTGTCATTTATTGTTGAAGCTTCATCATGGGCTTTGATTTTGTCCGTTAGGTCGATTGGTTGTATACTTTCGCTGCTATGGAGGGGCCAGCATTCTTCAGCTAAGGGGCCTTCTGCTACCCTATCCACCTTCTGTTCAACTTCACCCATACTCCTATCTATCGCTGATTTCATCTTATGGGCCACTCGTTGGGTGAGGAAGGGGTTCTAATCTTCTCACTCTTTGTGTTCATTCCATTCATCGTGTCCATTGCATCGCATTCACATGCATTTGCATTTCTTCTTTTTCGAGTTTTCAAACCCATATCTTCTTCGCCTTCCGAAACCTCTAGATCCTCCATATCCTCCTTCTTATTCATTTACATCTTTGGGATATCTGGGTCCCCCTTTACTTGCCGAGCATCATGCCCCTTCTAATTTTTCCTCCGGGCATCACGCCCCCTCCAACATCCTCTTACGGCATTACGCCCACTCCCACCTCCCATATCCAGATCCACTGGATTTTTCTGTACTTGTCGAGCATCGTGCCCTCTGTCTCAACATCCTTCCGAAACTTCTAGATATCCCAGGGCATCGCGCCCTTTTTCTATCTTCATCCTCTGGAACATCCAGGCCTTCTAAAGCATCGTGCCCTTTTCAATCTTCTTCCTCTGAAACCTTCGGATCTCCCAGGGCATCACACCCCTTTTCACCTTCTTCCTTCAGAACCTCTGGACCTCCCTCTTTGGGCATCACGCCCCTCTACACCCTCACATCTGGGTCCTCCGGATTCTTTATCCCTTCTCCCAGGGAATCGTACCCCTTCTGATTTTCTTCCTCCAAAGCCTCCGGACTTCCCATCTTTCTTCTGATTCCTCCTCCTGCTCCTCCAGGACACTATGTCCTTGCTCCTTTTCTTCCTTTTCAATCAGCTTTTCCCATACATTTTTTTGGGACATCGCGTCCCTCATCACTTTCTCCCTCCTGAAACTCTAAATGATTCTTCACATCATGATTCTCCTCCTCCGAATTTGGACCCTCCGGATCTACCATTTTCCATCTATCAATTCCTCCTTTTGATTCCTTTCGATTCTGGGTCCGACCTGACTTCTTCTACCTCCACTGCTCTGGGCAGTTGCTCATTCTCCCACTACTTCTGATGCTTTAGTCCTCACTCATCCTCTTGATTTCCCTTTCCTTCTATGGACCGTTTATGTGATCAGGGTCTTCACGCCTTAGTAAGGGAGTTCTAGCCCTCGCCTCTTTTCTTTTTATTCGTCTGAGTCTGG
This sequence comes from Amorphophallus titanum, assembly GCA_024336825.1. Taxonomy (NCBI): domain Eukaryota; kingdom Viridiplantae; phylum Streptophyta; class Magnoliopsida; order Alismatales; family Araceae; genus Amorphophallus; species Amorphophallus titanum. Next base: position 6,348,763 of record JANBPO010004741.1, on the reverse strand, counting down.
TACCACTCCTTCTTGTTGAGCCACTTCAAACCTTTGCTTCCTCCCTTTCTTTGCTACGCGAGGATATATCCCATGTTCATTAAGATCGCCTCCTATGGCTACTGCTTCATAAGGTTGCAAGGTAACATTTTTTGTATAAGATTTACATTCATTCCTCTTGCATGATTTTCAAAATGAAGTGCTTCTTAACTTGATTAAGAGTGATAGTTAAGGTCTTTATCCTAGATCTTTATCTTTATCATATTTCAGAAAGAGTCTTTAAGCTTACTTTTGCAGCACCCCTGGTTATTAAGAACCCTATGCTGGGAGTTCGACATTCTTTCCCCACTTGTTAAGGACAAGTCTTAGCTGGGCCATCCTAGTGAGAATCCCAGGCTCACAGAGACTTACGGAGGCCTTGAAACAAGATCACCTAGTCCGGTAGAAGGAATATCTAACGGAGAGGATCACAAGTCCAAGATGGTGTGCTTAAGTGCAAAGTGTAACTAATGACAACAAACCGGGATATGTGCCATGTACTTAAGAAAATGATTCATATATAAGAAAGGATTGTGACAAAATCGTGACCAAATCAAACTAGACAAGTCCATGAGCAATATAAAACTCAAGATAATATAAGAGTATATTGATGCGGGACGGACGACTGACTTGACAAAAATGGTTGCGAACCTTAGACTCTATGTGATGATGCGACAAATTGGAAGACTCGACCAGCAATTGCGCGACACTAGAGCCACCTCGGCTCGACACTATGAGATCCTATGGGTATATGCCCAAAATAGAAAAGTAAGCTCACTCGTCGTCCCAAGCGAGGGAAGGCGTGGATCTGCGCGGTTGAGTAACCGGTTGAGTCAAGGGAGGTCACTTACTTCTGTGCTCGGACCGAGTCACGGGACGACACACAGCTGATGAACATGAACTCATGAGCTAGAATTCTAACGCACTCAAGTAGCGGCATATATTCCTATACTAGAAAAACAAATGCCGAGAAGGAGAGATTGTTACCTTCACGCTCCAGATGTGGGGAAGACAACCCCGGCCAAAATCATACCCCCGGTTAACAATTATGAGCAAATTACAAAGCTCAAACCCACTCCATGCAGGGAGGTAATAAGTAACATGTGGGGCCCGGGAGTATTGAAGTTGGGTTGACGGGCAGCATTTTTAATTGCTCCATCGGTGCCGACAAGCTGCAACTTGATGCTGTCTGGATGGCGCAGGCTGACTATTGTGGGGTCCATGCTCTACTCAGATGACCTACGGAGGCAAGGTTGGTCCTGCTGTGAAGGGGACTCCTGGAGGAATGATCCCAGGGAGGCGGCTGCACTGGTTCTCCTTGTGGAAGGTGAGGCAGCTCCGATCGTCAAGCGTTGAGGCTTACTGCCCCGAACCTGATATGTTGTTTCAGGCTTGCGTGATCCGGCGACAAAATTTACTGTGATCATCCCCGACATCAGATCGACGCGAGACTAGCGCCGATGCGAAGCTAACTCGAAGTACTTCAACCCCAAGTGTTACAGGAATTTTTTTGGTGTCGTACATTCCATGGTGGAATTTCGAAGAGGACTGTTCTCAGTCTCAGATCTGGCCAGGCAGACTGAGATCTGCTTGAGAAAGGGCAATGACCGTAATTGAAACCTTAGATCTGGGTGATGGGCTTTTTGTGGAAGCTAGAGGGGAAAGTAAGGAAGACATAGATAATTTTTTTTTGAATTTCCCCAAACCTGTGGGTAACTCGGCGATGCCGAGTGGAGGATGTGAGGGCTGGTCCCTTGCTGGTAGAGGGCCAGCAACGCCAGAGGGTCTCCTAAAGGGTATGTCTAGTCCAATCCTAGAGGCCGACCAGGTGCCAAGGGCACGGGTAACACTCACTCCCACTGTGGACACTCGAAGACCGGGACTCGCGAGATCGGGCACTCGCTCTCACTGACCAGCAAAGCTACGAGCTAATATTGAATGAAAAGTACTGTAATTAGAGCAAGGGTGAGAGTGCTTACTCGACCGGTTTGAGGAAATCGGTCCCGATCAGAGACGTTGGCGCGCGGGGAAGCGTGGGGCTTACCCACACCGCGGCGAGGACGCTTCAACCTGCTCAAAGGATTATACCACTATGCCTCACACAGGAGGGGGATCTTGGGGTGGGGGTAAATGAATTACAAGTAAAACTACCTCGGCACAGGGAGGGGCCTTCAGCCGGCCAAGCGGGGAGGGGAAAGATGACGACAGGAACTTCACGCAACGCCGGGGTCGATTCTGTCCCCTCTTAGAAACAGAGGACAGACGGTCAATGTAGGAATTCTTATGGGCGCTCCCGAACTCCTTTGGCAGCAAGACCAGTGCCAAAACTTCGTGGATTGGCCCAGGAGGATGCTGGAATTTTGGCAGGTGCTGGGGAAGTCGTTGCCGGTCGCGGTGGAGCTGGAAGCAAGGACCCTATTCTCTGACTCGGACCTTCTCAGCACTACAGTGTCTGGAAGATGAAGCCACCACGAACAGTCCCAAACTCCGAATTACGCACGGTCAGTGGCGTTGGAACTGTTGACAAGCTACCTTCGAGACGAGACCCACGGGGGTGCCAGCCGATGTCTGAGCAGACCGCGGTAATCCGAACACAAATAGGGTGTCAGTTCAATCCTAGGGTGGACAAAACTGCGCACTCTGGGGAGAAAAGGGAGAAGAAATCTCTCCGGTCGCCGAATGGAGTCCCGCTTCTTGGAGAAGGAAGAAGACTCATCGTAGAAGGTCTCGGCCAAGACCCGTCTTCAGATCTTCAGGTGACTGGCCGTGGCAACTTTTGCAAACAGCCTCAGGTTCCTCGCCGGACCTCTTCTACGCAGTCGGAGTAGATCGGTTCCCCCGGACAGCCACGAATTCAGAAGAGGACGAGATGACCGCCGATATGAACAAGACTCGGAGATGCTTCCATCGGTACCTCTTGAACCTCCTGAATCCTTGGATGACATCACAGCTTCCTCTGCAATCTGTTGGTCCTCTGCTACCTCCGAACTGAGAACTGAGATTGAAGATGATGGGGGGGGAAATGGGGTTTATGGGAGGGGAAGTGGGGTGGATGGGTATGAAAACTACACTAGAAAGCTGTAAACTACTGCTAAAAAAATAGTAAAAGAAGAGACGAGGAGTAGGAGTAGGGAGCAAGCTCAGGAAGAGGGGGAGGAAGCCGTACCAGACAACCGACTGCCAAACTAACCTCAGCACCCCAAACTACTCCAAGCAGCAACAGGAAGGTGACTCTGACCTGACAAAGTCAGGAGTTGCGGATCTTTCGATGCTGTAAGGGACCTACAAAGCAGACAAAGAAACCTTGGAAAATCTAGACAGACACAGACCCAGACGACACGACCAGAACGTCGTGCACACTGCCCCACACATGACTAGAACATCATGCATATGACAGGACACTAACCTCAAGTGCAGCCACGAGAGGGCAATCAGAGGGTCACGACGCACAAGAACCGCAAACAGAACCGTGCCACGTGACTAGCATGCCTCTCACTAGAAGAATAGCCAGTTGTGTCTACTAACATCTTATGCTGTGCCTACGAGTGTCTCATCTACACTACCCACCGTCAGTCAGAGACTAAGACACTGTCAGAACCAGAACAGTAACCACAGTCGCGAGTGACTAGTGAGGGTCACGCCCATCAACGTGAGTCCAAAGCCCCTGACCACATGTGCACACACTGGCCCACTACCTAAGCCAGGCCTCTACCTAGTATTCCCCCACCGAAGGATGCAACGGTTGGACCGGGGGCCCATAGAACTAGCTTGAGAATAGTAAACCGGGAAGGTGCCCTACTACAAGAGCCACCACGCCGTAACGTGACGTAAGGCTACTACTAGTGAAGGCTCACAAGACACTGACTCCAAAGCACGAGTGTTGAAGTACAGACAGGCTAATCATGCACTATCACCCGTACTACAAAGCACCAATGGCAGCAGAGCCACTGCTGACAAAATCAGGACAAGGCGACTAGACCTACTCATGCAATGACCCTTGAGTTAGATGACTCGGAGGCAAGATGGTCACTGATAGCGGAACAAGCTGCCAATCGGTCTAATCCTAAGCTAGGGAGAATGACGCTGTCGGAGGAAATGACACGCTGAGACCTAAGGGAACACTGAGGACCCTCAGCACACCTGGACATGCAGATTGAGGTAAGGCGATACCTCACTGCAACCAGAAACCATGTCTCGAATTGGACGGAACCATCGAGACACACACAAGGCTACCTGTCAACTACTAGGTGACCCCGGGTTGACCAGAACCAGACAATGACGACTCTACAATAGGAAAGAGAATCCTACCACAAGTAAGAAGCCTCCTGGCTGCCTTGTGACTTACTCTTAGCCCTCATAGGATGTCAAGAGACGTCCACGGGAAAGCAGGTAGACCACAAGGACAAGCCAAGACAATCAGAACTCTCTCTCTCTCTCTCTCTCTCTCTCTCTCTCTCTCTCTCTCTCTCTCTCTCTCTCTCTCTCTCTCTCTCTCAATTATTTCTTGATAGGAGTCAGGTAGTAAGTCAGATGTTATGACAAAGACTTGCTGGTTAATTTTTCCAAGCTGTTATCGTTAATTTTTAAAATATTTAATGCAAAATTCACTCCTGTGTTAATTAACTAGATAAGTAATATCCTTGGGACTCTTTATAAGTTTCCTGTGTTGAACTTCATCCCATGCGACGTACTGGGGAATGTTTTTTTTAATTTAAGCAGTCTTCTTTAATTTGTGGGGGCACATCAATTAGATAAAATCTATACTATATCCTATAAGAGAAAACACCGGTTTTTTTCCGCCGGTTCGGTCAGAGAAAACGTCGGTTTTTTCCATCGGTTCGGTTGATTTTTTTCCACCGGTCTGTCTTTGTCGTTCTTCTTTTCACCCCTCATCGCCGCCTGCTCCTCGGGGTTCCTCGCCGATCCCGCACTCGACTGCGTCCAGAGGCTCTGAGCAAGTAGAGAGATGATCGCCGCTGTGGAAGAACGTCACGAGTCGCTCCATCTGCTCCATGGCCTTGGGACAGTTAGGTTTCAAGAGGTGGAAGACGTGCTCCTCCCCCTCCGACTCCAGCAGGTCCACCTCCCCGGGGAAGCCGACACAAATGAAAAAGGGGTACTTCGAGCTCGAGCAGTCCAGATCCACATCCAAGTTCCAGGTCCGCCCCGAAATATTAGGTAGATTTGCCTCTCCAAACCCGATTTCCTCTTCCCAAATTTTGCACCCTTCCCCCCCTACTCTGTTTCCTTCTCCACCATGGACTCCTACTATGATTCAACATTCCTTCTTCCTCTAGGACTCCACCTTGAGTTTTTTGACTCCTATATAAGGTGCCCTAGACTCCCAGATATGCACCTCTCCAGAGAAGAAGAATCTACCAATCGGGGTATTCTGTGCAGATCAAAGCGAAGAGGAGCCAGTTAACTTGATTTATCTTCATCCTGCATACATTGACTCCCTCAATCAACCGTAAGTTCATAGTATACTTACTCTCTTCTGTTTCCCCTTATCACATCCCCCCAATCAATGGTCATGCTGATGGCAGTTGACTTTGCCACATTTGTTATGCTGAGCATCGTTGGTGCACCTCTGTAATTGAATTTATTTTTTAGGTATAGTGTTTATTTTTATTATTTTGTCTTCTCCTTATCCCCAGATTAGGACTACAAGCACGTGCCCTGCCTGCAAGTCCATATTAGAGATTCTCAAATAGTAAAAATGAAGTTGTAATCACAAATAAAAATTGCTGAAAATTCTTTATCAGAAGGTTTAATGATCCTCACAAGGAGCAGCATCATCATTGTTGGATTGGGGGTGGAAGGACTAGGTGCCTGGCCTCCTCCCTCCAATGGAGCATTTGGAGCAAGTGCTGACCTCACCCCCTCATCTTCAGTGGTGATCACGTTTGCAGCCATGGTGACTACATCTGTGCTTGTTTCTCTGATAAGGGCATGCACTGCCTCAGCTATAGCCTTCTTCCTTCTGGTGACAGGACCGGGCCTCTCGGAGAGTATAGTCACCTCTTCAAGTTCATCGGGTAGAGACCCATAGCGGCCAGCCACTCTGGCCATGTTGTAGCTGAACATTTGGAGGTGCTTGTTCCTCTGTATCACCCTCTTGGCTGGCTGTCCAGGGAAGGTTGGCCTGTTGAACACTGAAATCCTCGGCATAGTTCCTTCATAGACAGGTGGTCCATAACAACCATATCCTTCATCTACGATTTCTTCTGGGTCGACTTGTACTCCCCGATCTTTATCTTCCACAGTGCCCATAGCTTCCAAGAGCCACTGTGTCCCATGATAGGTGTTATCGAGACCCCGAAAATATCCTCGGACGGCCTGGATAATTTCATCTTGCCCATTTATGGGGGCAGAGTGCAGATGGTGACATCTTGTGTTGAGCCTACGGTCTGTAAATGAGCCGTCATTGTTTGACTATCTTGCCACATCTTCTATTATGAGCATAAACATTTGCCTGTCGACCGTAGACCTGGAAGGCTAGTCTGTGAGGTGTCGAAGCTGGCACCTTTATTCTCTCTTCTTCCTTTTCTTATTTTCTATTGAACCTGTCAGCTTGAACCGGCTCTAGTTGGGCAACAACCGAGGCCCGCATCTGCTTGGGCACCAACACTTGTTCAAATTTGGTTGGCTTTTGGGCCAAACCTCGCCTTGATCCGGACTTTATATGGTCCATCCTATCCTTAGCTAGTGCTAGAAAAGAGTTTTACATTGGTACATTTGCAATCACCCTATCAGGTGCAATCCTGGCTTGTTGGCCATTCAGAAACACGCAGACTCCTCCAATTAGCATGGACTTGACCGACGTTGACAACAGGCCTTGTAGTATGCCGTTATTCTTTCTAGCCACCCTCTTGGTAGCCGACGAGCACTTCTTGTTGTGGGAACCGTGGGAGTGGATATGGTGGACGTAGCAGCCCACCACAGCAACATTGAATAGGGTCGCCTTTGCAACAGCGGCTGACTTCATCTCCTAGACATCCAAGAGCTCAATGAAGGCTACCCCCAAAAAGTTGGGGAAGCCGACCACTGGCAGGAAGTCACCAAACTTTGTTGGAACCACCAGGTAGCTGTACCTAGCATGATCAGCAACCACGAGCGGTCTGAAAGAAGTAGCCATCAAATTATTCAATGTCCAATACATAAAATTCCATAGCCATTGTAAGAGGCCTGAGCTCGGCCTAAACAGTTACCACCCCGTGGCATGCTCTCCTAGAGTTGTCATAAGCAGCAATAGTCATCGGAGTCAGCCTTAACATATCTTCAGAAATGTTGTAGGCACGCAGAGTGCTCAAGGGACAAACATTTATTAAAGCTCCTGCGTCCACAAGAGTTGCATCAATGGCCACTTTATTTAGAGTGATTGAAATACAAAGTGGCATCTGGCGTGCCTCGGGCGGTGCTAGTTCTGTCTCTGAAAAATAAATGGCTGGCCCTTTTGTAATCGTGGCCAATGCCGATGGTAAACTGTCTACTACCACATCCTCATTGACCATAACCTTCTGAAGAAAAGCCCTTAAAGCTTCTTGGTGCAACGTGGACCGCTTGATCAACTCTAACACAAAAATCTTGGCCGACATCCCGTCCAAGTGCTACAATAGATCATATCTTGTGCCAGGTAGGGGGTCGGCTTCTTCTTGCTCAACTATCGGGGAAGGAACTAGAGGGTGGGGTGTAGGTCCACCAGTAGAGAGATAACTTCTTTGGAATAATGGCCCACTCCGAAGGGCCAGGTTCTGTGTCGGCACGGCACTAGATGGACTCCCAATTGGCCCAATCAGGTGAGTGGAAGGAATAGAAGTGGGAGTGATAACGACGGAGGCGGGTCTGACATGTCCTGGTGGGAGGATGACAGGTGAAGGTTGGGGTGAAGGGATGATAGTGGAGGGTGCGATGGGTGAAGGTGTAAGAATTGGTGAAATGGTGGGTAATGCGGCAGGTACAATGGGGGATCTGGAGGGAATGGTGGGTGGAGCGAAGGTCAAAATGGTGGGCCGAATGATGGCAGGGGTAGAAGGTGAAGGGGAGTTCGTGTCTGTATGGTGGATGGCCAAAAGATGAGTGGGAGTCTCATCATCATAAGACCGCCCAGCGTTGGGAGTTGGGCGATGAACAATATTCACCTGAGCCGGTGCCGGCGGCTGATGCTATGGAGCGGGTGGGTGGTTCGACATTGGATTCTGATGGATCCCTAATTCTGGTGCAAGCTACTGCTGCTGTGGTTGTACTTGCTGAAGTTGCTGCTGTTGCGGCGCTGGCTGCTGCGGTCTTGGCGCTTGTCTTCTTCTTTCTTTGATGTCCTCAATCAACTTATGCATCTGTGCCCAGTCAATTCTCTGTCCTTCATGCAGATCATAAACAAGATCACGAAAATGATAGTACCTCTCAATTGTGTGCCTGGGCTGCCGATGATATATACAATATCTGGACAGATCGGTGGCCGGATTCCAATTTGGGTGTTCTAGGGGAAGCTGGAGATCACCAGTGTACGAAATTTAGGACAAGCATCATGCCGCAAGGGGAGAACACCTTGAACCGACTGACGCCGCTGCCAGAGCCCCAGCCAAACCTCGATGCTCGTAAAAACCACGGTCCTGAGGGGCGCAGCCAGACAATGCCTCGCTCACAATCCAAGACATATCGATCATCAGAGCAGGCATCATGCAAAAGAGTACAAGTCTGGCATCGCCTTAGCTAACACGAAAACCAATCACAGCACCACTGCCACCATCTAGCTCACTGAGGACACGCGCTCCTCATCACGAGAACCAATATCGATCACCGCCCATGCTCGACGGACCAACCAAATGCCAGCTTCACAACCCGCTGACTGACCTCACGCCCTGTACCAGGGGCAACCACCGCTGAGCTTCCACCAACTCACACCTGGCAAGCCGAACGCTTACAACAGCACAGAACCAACTCTTGCCAGAAGACAAACATCAAGCAAATCCCAGATCCAATTCCAGGAAAAGCACACCTCACGATCGGTCACCCAAGGCCCCGCTGGCATATGGCTCATGCCATTCTTGAGCCCCAACAACCAGCATCTTTTGTCTGTGAAAGACCATCCACTGGTCACTAGATACACATCAACGGGAAACCTTGACTTGCTCAGCTTCTTCCTTCTTCCCTGGTCTTGCACCAAATCTGAATGACACATTCTAAATCTCGACAGGCCATCCGCTGACTCTCCCACAGACCAATACCACAACTCCAGCCAAACCTCACTCGAACACCGCAACCGATCTCGAGCGTCACAACAACTCTACCCTCTCAGGGGAGCATGGCGAAATCAAATAACAGGACTCCACAATCTTCGATCCTCACATCACTGGACTCAGACTTACGAGGAATCCTCCCTTGCTGATCACAGACCAGGGATCACCATCTCCAGCGCCAACATCTCTTCAGAGACCTTCATACACAGGCACCATCCATTATCCAATAGAATCCCATCTCATCTCAATCACTCAAAAGGATGCATGCCACTCCCGGTTCTGCTCTTACCACAGAGCCACGGGACACAACCTGCTACCACAGCAAGCTGGTCGATAGCGCCACGACCAATGCACACAGGTCCCCAAGAAATACACATCTTACCATGGTCGATCACTCGGTCAACCTCACCAGCCACTTACGGCCACCAACCGGGACCCACACTCTGCCAGAGATCACTTCTCCCAAGCACGATCTCATCCGAGGGCATAGCTTCCAACACAAGAACAGGGTACTTATGTGGTAACCTTGCCAACACATTTTCCCAACTCTCCATCCAGCCAGTGCCACAAACCACAATGCCTCAAGCAATGACACGGCAACAACACGTCTCACGTAACCCGAGATAATCTCTGATTTCCAGACTAGATCACTATATCAATATGCATGCTTGAACTAGTTTTATCTTGTTTTAAGCATGGTTGGGTCTTGGGGTAGAGAAAACCTACCTTTTGGTCAATTTGGACGATGAACAGTGGCTCTAGAGGGGGTAGAACGGTGCTCTATTTCTCCTACTGTGAACAGAGGATGAAGGGGAAGAAGAAGAACGCTTCTTCTGCAACAGGAGGAAGACGAAAGGGAAGAAGACCCTCTTCTCGTGTCAGCCGCAGGAGGAAGAATAGGAAGGGAAGAAGAGCTCCACGCCTTCTTCACATATCAGCAGTAGGAAGAAGAGAAGAGGAAGGAGATGACGCTCTGCAACTCCTTCATGTTCGGCAGGAAGAAGCAGAGATCGCGACAGTAGTAGGTTTACGTCAACGTAGTGACGGTAGGAGGAAGAGGACGCAGCAGTAAGGGTTGCTACGTTTGATGGGGTGTTCGTTATATAGAGATGGGGATCTCTAGAGGGTTCGGACGTCCAAGAATGGCAGGGAATAAAACCTACCCGACGATACTTATTTCTTTCCTGATTTTTGGCCGCTTGCCATTTCTTTCGTAAAAACCCTAAAAGCTAACCCCATGCACCGTCCGAATCTGCCTCTGGGTTGGGCTTTTAGGCTCGAATGGGTATGCATGCATATGGGATGCACGTGAGCGGTTGGAGTTGGCCCTTGGTGAGAAGCTCACGTGGGTTTGGGTTTGGGTATAAGTGGGTGGCATATAACTTGTTTTGGTTGGCTTTTGGGTGAAGGCCCACCTTCGTGGGTTATTCTCTTGTGGGTTTTTAATTAGGTAAACCCACATAATATTTAAGCCCAAAGTTAACCCAACAAATTAAGTGTTTAGATGGTCTTAATGGTGAATGGGTTTATAGTGGGTGTACAAGAGTGACCGTATAAATGGGTTGATTTGTATAGGTGGGTTTTGTACGCATGGGCTTATTTATTTGTGGCTGTTAAAATAACATATCTTGTATAACGTATAATTAACTAAATATATATTAAGGCCCATTAAGCGTATAATTATTTCTATTCGAGTTTTAGAATTATTTAGGAATTATAATTCTTTTAATTTATCTGAGATGCTATATTATGTTTAGACCAGTATAACATATATACTAAAAACCCCTTATCAAATTCCAGTGTCTAAAGAAGAATCTTGTTAACCCGATTAGCATTGGGACATTCTACTGATTTTCCTTTCATTTATTTAACTAGTTGGGCTAGGACATATTTATTATTAATTACTATTAAAGCTTAAGTCTATCCCAACTCCTTATTCTAGATGGGCTTGTATTTATAAGACCCTTGTTAAGGTATATATATATTTTATTTGAGTGATGGCACTTCCAGCTCTATGGGGACTACTGCCTCAGAGCCATACACCAGTGAGTAGGGCGAGCAACCCGTGGGAGTCTTATAGACGGTGCGATATGCCCAGAGTGCTTCATACATCTTTTCGGTGACTGCCACTTTGTACGCGTACCCGTGCTACACCAGATTGCTACAGGGACTACTGGAGCATTTCAACCGCCGGTGGAATACTGTGGCGACAGTAGAGGGAGAGACCACCCTTGACTTATGGTCTCTATTCTGGATTTCTGGATTGCCGATCAGTGGCGAGGGGTACGAGGAGGTGGTACTAGATGACCTCCACCGTAGCCACACAGATGGACAGGGACGATACCGAATGTCTTATAGCTATTGGTATCTTATGAAGACCTTGAGGGACTTGGCCCTAGCGGGGAGAGAGAGAGCTGCACAGACTCCCCGGGTGCCACTGAACGTGCGGGTCCGTCACTTCTACAATGGGCCCTTCTGCTTCTACTAGGAGTTCGCCAGGGACCAGACTCCGTGGGAGGAGTACACTGAGGTGGAGTTATGCTTTCGGACATACTCCAGATATGTATATACACCACAGGAGGGGTGGAATCCCCAAGGTTTGCTGGACGTAACACACCTTACAGCGTACTTGGCATATTGGTTGGCGACTTTCGTGGTTTCGCATGGAGAGGATGGTTTGTTGAGAGCCGAGTTGCTACGGCCGGCTTGCTTGTTGGCAGAGGGACGATAGTTGGCCTTGGCTCCTGCGACGTTGGCTAACATCTATCAGGGACTGGGAGTTCTAGCGGCGCACCCGACGCCGAGAGAGAAGAGTATACTTCTGCCGACCCACTATCTCAGTGTGTGGGCCGGATTGCTATTTTCGCGGTTGGTAGCATGAGGGACTATGGCGAATCCGACGGCACCACTCTTGTTCAGCTTCACTGGACAGCCGGACGGAGACACCAAGGTGCAGCTAGAGGGGGCTAGGAGATCCCTTTGCTACCTGCCCACCTAGGGTGAGGAGGGATTCCCCTTTGACAGTGCCACGAGAGACTGCGGTCTTTTTCTGTGAGCTGTAGGTGGAGGGGCAACCAGCGCCCATGCCAGTCAGGGGGAGCCAGAGGCTGGACCGCGGACGGAGTGGGTGATGAGCACCCGGTCGACGGTGTTGACATTGCACCAGTCTATGATGAGTTCTTTGGAGCCGTACTACCCACATCGGTTCGCAAGGAATTTCTGGTATGACCAGGGGATCTCGCCGAACCGGGAGTTCCCTTTGACAGGCCGACAGTATAGAGGGAAGGACACCCACCTACTGGCGGCCGCATGGTGGGACTTCTACTACAGCCAGGAGCCAGAGCAGTTCCTGATGCCGCTCCTTATCTTCCCAGTTTAGTTCTCGACGAGTGAGTGGTTGCACCGAGCAAGGATTTTTTAAATCGGTGATCTATTCAACCCCTCCCCTTCTAGCTCACCATTCTTCCGAGTTATCACTCGTCTTTTACGAAAAGCCGAGGGAGGTTCGAGTGGCACAGGCAGTTTCTGGGTTTTGGGGAAACGTGGCTAGAATGCGGGTGTGCCATTCAATTTCACAACAATCACCTATGGAACTAAGGTTTGACTGGGAAGCGCTACTAGGGCACCGCACGTGGACTCTAGAGATGGGCGACACGTGGAGAGAAGGGAGATTCCATAGGTGCGAGTGCACAGGCGATTGTGGGGAGTCGTGTACTTGATGTCTTTCCCCACCGATTGTAAGCAGTCGGTGTTCATTTACATCAGATTGATTCTGAACACCTTCATTGTATGCTGAAGAGAAGTCTGTATGTATCTAAAGCCATGGGTGGAGGGCCAGAGGCATTCCACAGCTAGGGGCTCATGTTTGACTAGGAGGTATTTACTGAGGTCAAAGGGACTGAGTGGTGTGGGGGAAGACTGGGACCTGAACATGGATGTGGAGACATTCATTCAGGCGGTAATATAATTTAAGAGAGCTACATGAGCTTTACAGGAAGGCCGGAGCGGCTGTAATACAACTGGCACAAGCTGCGGGACAATTCCGACAGAGAGGTCGGTCCCCGGGTCAATGTGTGATAAGGCGAACATCCTCATGTTTTACAGGGGCTCTCCTCGAGGAAAGGGCCATGCCCAATTCACCGAAGGAGGACTAGACTGGGTGACCAGAGGAGGTACTCACCGGTGACTGGGTGAGGACCGAATGCGACTCGGGTTGGGCAGTCGGGCATGGCCTCGCGACGGTGGGAGGTGCGACATTATGGCGTATGTGTGGTCTTCGGAGACTGGAACATGTGGGCAATCCCAAAGTAAGGGTCTATTTGCCATCATCATAATGCCTTATGTGTGGCGGGAGTAGACTTGTGTGACATGGCTAAACGCCATATGAGGGGAGTACGAGTGTCATACCCTCAGCGTGTGTAAGCCGATTCACAAGCCAACCACACACACAAATCTCATTGCTTGTTGCGTCTGTTGTTATTGTTGACTGCGTAGCTTCCCTACTTGCCTCTGTTCCTCTTGTTTGAGCTTCAAAGGAGTTTTTATCGGGGAAGTTGAAGGGTCATGGAAGGGTTTAGGCGGACCATGTTGAGTGGTTGAACTTGGTCCAGGTAAACCTTTGAAAAATATCTTTTTCTTGGTTTATGAGTGGGGGGGGAGGGTTTAGGTGGACCAACCCAAGGGGCTAGTCTGGCCGCCTAAATCCCTCCCCCAAGGGATTAAATTTGGGGACCAAATTCTTTTAAGTGAGGGAGGGTGTAGCAACCCCGATAAATTGAAGAAATAGAAATCCTAAATAAAATTAAAAAAATGATTTACCAAGGCCGGGACCCTATATACAACACCACTAAACACAAATGAGATTTGCATTTAAACCAAATGGGCCTTAACCTTAAAACCAAGTAGGCCAAAGGAGAAGGGTGCCCCACACTAGGGCGCCAATTCATCAAGTAGAGACTTACTGCATGGGCATTATTTAAATGCACTAATAAGCAGTATTCGTGAAAAGGGTGAGAGTGAAGGGCGCCCCTTGATTGGGCACCAATTCCTCAAGTAGAGACCATCTGCAAGGGCGCTAGTTCTTTTGGGTGTTAACCATGTTCTCGTTAAAATAGGGAAAGGTGAAGGGCGCCCCTTGATATGGCGCCACTTAATGAAGTGAAGACCCCTAATGGAGGAGCCATTTCTTGAAGGGCGCCCCTCCTTTGGGTGCTACTTCCCTGTAGAATGAAAAAGACAAACCCTGACTGCAGTGTTTCGTTCGAACTGGAAAGCCGGATACTATCCGGGAAGGGATTGATCTGGAAAGGTTAACACGTAGGGGAAGCTTAAACACCAATAGGATTCTTACGTAGGAAGGTTTGATCCCATTAGGATTCAAACCCTATTAACCCTTCCTTCCCTATAAATATACCCCTCCAGAAACCTTCAGAGGTTACTACCTCTGAGATATCTTCATCGACGACAACCTATTGCTGCTGCTTCCTTCTCCTTCTAGAGCTGTTCGAAGATTGTTGCTTCTTCCTCCTTCTATTGTACGTGAAGGGTAGACCCTCTGCTCTCCTCAATCCTTGGAGTTGCTACTTCTTTCCGTGAAGAGGAGCCTGTTTCCTCTTACTGCCGACTGCACGTGGAGGAAAGGCTTTGTTCCCTGAAGCTGCATCTTTTTTTGTTGCTGTAAACGGAAGGGAAAACATCCATTTGATCATCTTAACCGTTGCTTCTTCGTCTTCCCGAATCAAGGAAACTACCACCGTCCGGTTGTAGTTACTAACATTGCTCTATTTCATGAACAGAGTACCGTTTCTATTGTTGATCCTTCAATCTATTCTTCAGTTCTGTTATCCAAACCTTTGATCAAGGTAGGTGTTCTCAAGTACCAAGCTCAACTTAATAAATCTTAATCATGTGCATGCATATAGGTCTTTTAGTACGGATTAAATGAGTTTCGGTAAAGTTTTATGAGTCTCAGAAATAGGGCGCCCCTATAAAGGGCAGTATTCAATTTAACGACTGAATGAATAGTCATTCTTCTGTTCAGTTATTTAATAAATACACATGTTCATAATTTAATAACCTTTACTTCTGTATTAAAGTTTAAATTGTTGCTTTAATTAATTTGGCACGCGTGCAATTTCCATTCGTTATGCATCCCCTCAACAACACTTTCTAACCCTTACAGGTCATCAGCCTCTTGGGTGGCTTCCCTGAGTTCTTGGTATCAGTAAATCAATGATATCGGTTTATCAGTATCCAGACCTCCTGGGTCGTCACACAGGGATAGGGACACAACAAGTTTGAGTGCTACACTCCTCTGTCTACACCTGTCTACCAAATTTATGAAGAGATAAAGGACTCGGGACTACTCCGCTACCCCGAGCCAATGAAGACTGACCCAAAGCACTGAAGTCTTCGGAAGCATTATCAGTTCCACGATGACCACGGACACCATACTGGGGACTTCCAGTGCCTCAAGGACGAGATCGAAAGTCTCATCCGCCAAGGTCGCTTATCCCAGTACATGGTCGAGCGACAAGAAGACTGCAGATTCCCCCCAAAAGAGATCGACAATCGCCCTCATAGAGTCCACATCAATGTCATCTCAGGAGGATCTACCTCAGGAGGAGATAGCAGCCGAGGAAGGAAGCGCCATGCCGAGTGAGCCTCCCGGGCTTCCGAGCCCCCTAAAGCTTCGTCGGTGACCAACCAGCAAACCTTGGTCTTCTCAGACCAAGATCTCGAAGGAGTGGTCACCCCCCATGATGATGCCCTTGTTATATCGGCCACAACAAATCATTGTAACGTGGACTGGATCCTAGTGGATAATGGCCGCGCCCCTAATGTTTTATCGTACGAGTGTTTGCTAAAGATGGGTGAAAACCCGTCAAAACTGCGTGCGATCTAAACCCCCCTTTGCGGGTTCAATAGCCAGGTAACCTACCCCGAGGGAGCCCTAAGCCTACCTATTACCCTCGGTGCCCCACCCAGAGCCATCACCTTTGTGGCAAACTTTGCAGTGGTCAGGGAGATATCGACCAATAATGCCAATTTTGGCCGAGGAATCCTGGGCCAAATCAAGGCAGTGCCCTCCACCTACCACCAAAAAATGAAGTTTCCCACCAAATACGACACCGAGGAAGTTTGAGGCAGTCAGGCAATTGCCAAAAGGTGCTACATGATCCCGGTGGAAGCCATAAGGCAAGAGGACTAGGGCAAAGAGCTCGAGACTATTGAAGACAAAACGGTAAGCCAACCCAGGGGAGAACTCCTATCTATTTTCCTCAGAAATGATCTGGCCCTTGAAGTGAAAATCACGATAGACTTGTCACTCGAACTGCAAACTCAATACAAAGACTTTCTTTCACAGTATGTACATGTTTTCACGTGGTCTGATGAGGATCTCCCTGGCATCCCCAAGGAGACAGTAATGCACCACCTCAACGCCTAAGTAAGTCCTAGGAAAATGTCATATCATAGGTTAAGTCTAAGGATTTAGGACCTATACCTATGAACTAGGAAGGAATTATCAAACCCATGTGAGAATTGGGTAGAGTCTGTGATGAGATAGTTACTTAGAATTTATTTCTAGTATTAACCCCCTCACAAATTCCATAGGGAATAACTAATGGTTCATTATCTCAGGTACCTCATTTTCGTAATGTCCGCAAATCGTGCAAATTGGGAAGCGATGCAACAAACGGTTGCGGGTCTTACCCAGGCCCTTCAAACCGTAGCTCAAGCTGGTGTGCAAGCTGGCACCGGTGATTTACACCATAATTTTCAGAGTATGAATCCTCTACGATTCTCTGGATCTGCTAATCCAGGTGAAGCTGAAAACTGGATAGATGAGATGGAGTGCATATTCAATGTCATGCAATGCTCGGATCAGGAGAAGGTCCTATTAGCCACGTTCCAACTCAACAAAGATGCGTGCGTATGGTGGAAGGTGACTTCTGCCCAACTTCAAAATAGACAAACCACATGGGAAGAATTCCTTGGACTCTTCCGCGCAATGTATTTCTTTGAGCATGCCAAAGAGAGGAAGGCGGCGGAATTCGTTTCCCTTCGGCAGGGGATGATGTCCGTGGCTGAATACGAGCTTTAATTCTCTTGTCTGGCACCATTGCTCCTCACCTGGTTACAAGGACCTATTAAAGGCTAACCGATTCATGGACGGTTTAAGGCCGATCTTCATAAATCAACTTGGGCCTCAAAATATCCATACCTATACGGAGATGGTCCATTGGGCTCATCTATATGAAAGGACCTTGGAGAAGGTAGAGAAATTCAGGGGAAAAGAAGAAAAGTCAATCCGAAAACATGATGGGCGAGAAGAAATAGAAAAAGAAAGGTTTAGCATCACGGAGGATCACGAATCCCACAACAATAAGAAGAGGTCCCGCAATGGGGATGGTAATGGAAAAAGGAATGGTAATGGGAACGACAATGGCAATGACAAAATAAAAGAGTTAAGGAGGAAGGAGAAAAGCAAGTCATGGCGACTTGGTCTTTTTGTGAGAAGTTTGGTCATTCGGCCAAAGAGTGCTGGAAGCGTCTCGACACTTGTCTCAAATGTGGAAGCTGGGAGTATCATGTCCCTGCATGTCCCCTCATAAAGGAACAATCCTCAAAGGATAAAAATGGACAAAGGCGACAAGGCCGACTAAATGTCATCTTGGATGGTGAGGGTAAAGTGATTAAAGATATCATCTTGATTTGTTCACATTCATCATAGCCTGAATTATTTATGCAACTAATTAACTATAACTAAATTAATATTCTCCATAAATTCCGTGCAATGAACTAGACGTCTTGGTGGATAATACCACCGGGTTCGAAGCATTATCCTTCATGGATGGTTATTCAGGCTACAATCAAATCTGTCTCGCTCCTGAAGATCAAGAGAAAACTTCCTTCACCATGCCCTGGGGCACGTATTGCTACGTAGTCATGTCGTTCGGTCTGAAGAATGCAGGTGCCACCTACCAAAGGGCGATGATGGCTATCTTTCATGATATGATGCATATTTATATGGAAGTTTATGTGGATGACATCCTAGTGAAGTTGAGGATGAGAGAAGAACACCCCGTTATTCTAGCTACGGTGCTGCAAAGAGCTAGGGAGTATAAGCTTAAGATAAATCCAAAGAAATGCATTTTCAGAGTCTCTTCTGGGAAGTTGCTAGGCTTTCTAGTGAGCAAACGGGGAATCCAGATTGATCCTAATAAAGCAAAGGCCGTAATGGACATGCCCCCGCCTAAAAACATCATGGAACTTCGAGGACTGATTGGCCGATTACAGTTTATTAGAAGATTCATATCCCAACATTCTCAAAGGTGCCGCCCTTTCTACGAATTGCTAAAAGCGGGGATCAAGTTTGAATGGAATGAAGATTGTCAAAAGACCTATGAGGATTTGATGGTCTATCTATCTAATCTCCCAATTTTACAACCTCCTGTCCCTGGGAAACCCCTGATCCTATACATCTCGATTATTGAGGACTCCCTAGGGGCGGTTCTAGCACAAGTAGATGATGAAGGCAAAGAGCGAGCAACTTATTCCCTCTCCAGGTTGTTTAACTTGGCTGAGTCTAAATACACCGCTATAGAGAAGACTTGTGCTGCCTTAGTATGGGTAGCTCAAAAGCTTAAACACTATTTCCTAGCCCACCCAGTTAGGCTGATCTCTAGAATGGACCCAATCCGCTATCTCTTAGAGAAACCCGTCCTTTTTAGTAGGTTAGCTCGCTGGCAGAGCTTCCTCTCTCAGTTCGACATCACGTTCATTGTTCAGAAAGTAGTCAAAGGATATGCCATCACTGAGCATCTTACCCATCTTCCTATTCCTCACACTGACTCTATTCAGAATGATTTCCCGGATGGGCATCTTTTTGTCATCTCTCATCATCCCTTCTGGTCTCTGCACTTTGACGGTGCACTCAATTCTCAAGGCTGCGGGATAGGAGCTGTCCTTCTCACGCCGAAAGGGGTGAGGATCCCTTTCGCTTATCAGCTTTGATTTCCTGCTACCAATAATATCTCCGAGTATGAGGCTCCCCTAGCCAGTTTGAAGCACACCTATCTCCTAGGCGCGCGCCACTTAAAGATCATAGGGGACTCTCAGCTCGTCCTACGGTAGGTCTTGTCCACCTACCGCACTCGTGACCAGAAAAGATATAAATACTCCATCATTTATATCACCGGGAAAAGAGAGGTTAGTTGGGGCTAACTCAGGTCAACTCGGTGAACAGCCGCCCCCTTAAGCCCCGACCTCCACGGCTCCACCTTCACCGACGGCGGGAAATTTTGGCGCCACGGCACTTTCGGGCTTCCCACTAGAAACTTTAAATACCGCTGGGTCGCCCCTTCCCCAAATTCCCCGCTATCGCGATCCGGACCTGGTCCCCCCTCTTCGCTCCTCCGCCTGCTTGCACGAGAAGAAGAAGACGATGACGGCGAACACAGAGAACGGCAGCGTGCAGGTGGGCAACGTGCCATTGCCGGGTCTCCAGAAGATCCTTCTCCACCACCAGCCCAACGCCGCCTCTGGTGACGCTCCCCTCCTCCGTGTGAAGAAGCTGTCCCAGAACGCCGTCCTGCCATCCAGGGCCTCCCCTCGCTCCGCTGGATACGATCTCTCCAGGTAGCGGAAATCCCGGTTTCTTTCTCTTGATCTCTCTACATCTCCTTGCTGAGTCGCTACCCTTTTGGGTTCTTGTTGCCAGCGCAATAGAAATAAGAGTGCCGGCGCGCGGGAAGGCCCTTGTCCCCACGGACCTCAGCATCTCCATCCCTCAAGGCACCTACGCTCGCATAGGTAGGGTGGACCCTACACTATAACGGTGCGCGGGTACTCCCCGTTTTCCTTCCCGTTGCTTCCTGACGTTGCTGGGCTTTTGCTGGGGATCCAACCTTTGCAGCTCCTCGGTCGGGACTGGCGTGGAAGCACTCCATCGACGTGGGGGCGGGCGTGATCGACGCGGACTACCGTGGCCCCGTCGGGGTCGTCCTCTTCAACTATTCCGACGTCGACTTCGAGGTGAAGGCCGGTGATCGCATCGCGCAGCTGATCATCGAGAAGATCATGACGCCGGAGGTGGCCGAGGTCGAGGACCTAGACTCCACGGCCCGGGGAGTCGGTGGGTTTGGATCCACAGGCGTTTGAATGATCTGCTCTACGTGTTTGAAAAGATGCCTGGACTTTTCGTCGAACATGTTGTCTGCAAAGTCTATGCTTTTCTAAAGATACCAAGGATGCTTTAGACATTTCCTGCTTTACTCCCTGAAGTTTTACGTACTTGCTTCTGCCCGAAGACTTTGAAAGTTAGCAAAGGGGAACGGACACGACCCTTCGGAGGGGCATAAGCAAGTTTTACGTACTTGCTTATGCACACCAACAAGAGCATAATTTTCTAAAATAATTTCGTTGAAGACCTTGAAAGCAAAGTTTGCCGATCTGCGTGACCCGGTCTCGACTTATGTCTGGTCGGGTCACTTTCGACTCGGTCCGTCTCATTCCACATCTAAATGGTTCCATCACAAGGAAAGAGAAAGCTACTCTTTTGGGATGTAAAATAATGCCACAGTGTATAAAATATTTTAAACACGGTGCATATGGAACATGAAATGCATTAGAAATTACACATGCATCCTTTTGAAATCTCCAGGTATATAACAGACTAGCATCACCCCGTTACATACCATAACGGACCAGGGTAGGACCGCTATGCTTCACGGAACTCAGATAAATCCACAGGAAAACGGAACTATAACGCACAAGGACAGGTGCGCCATAGGACTATAACGCATGTGAGCAGGGGCGTTAAAGTCAGCTAGCACACAACACACTGCATAAAGGATATAACGCACCAAGAGTGGGGCGTCATATGAGTTTAACGCATAGGGGTAGGGGCGTTAAAGGCAACAGACCTTTAACTCCACACACAGGGACTATAACGCACCAGGTGAGGCACGTTAAAGTCACCTGAACATGAAAATCCACAGAACACTCAGACATGGATGATATAATGCACCAGTAGGGGTGCGTTAAATGACCATAACGCACTGGGATAGGCGCGTTATGTCACCTGGGTTTCGCGACTCTGGAGGTCAGAATCGGAACCCCCTCCCGACCGATCGAAATCGACGGGGGACGCGGCGAAATACAAAACTAACTCAACCTGTCAACCCATACTGACCATTCAAGCCTACGCATGCCACTAGAAATGAAATACGATGCCCATAGATATAATTTCAAGCAATTAAGGCTAAAAATGAATTAAATTAAACTAAACAAGAACATGCATGAAATACGAGGTAACAGGCATCGGACCACGGTGCAAGTGGTATCGGCAGTGTCCTAACGAGGTAAGGAATCCATCCCCCTACCTGGATGACGATGAAAATGGCGAATCGCTGTCGATCCGGCGAGAGGGCGATGCGGCGCCTCCCCGTCCGGCTCGACTCCACGCTCCACGGATCGAGGAAAGGTGGGCGTCAACGCGATCCTCACGATGCGACCAATCCAACGGTACCTCTTCAGCTTCGATCAGTAGCCATCTGGACCAGAAATCGAGAGAGGCACGCAAACTGAGAAATTAACTTCAAAATCTCCCAAAAAGGAATTGCACAGAAAACGAGGAAGATGGCAACGGATGGCAACGCAAGAGGCATCAACGGATTCCTGGCGAGATGAGGAGTCCGTTCCCTTACCTTTTGCACGGCGAAGACCGCGAATCGGTGTAAATCGGGTGACGGGGGCCACGTCATCCTTCCGCTCACACGCGTCTCCAGGCTCCACGATCCGAGGGATGGAGGGTACCGACGCGATCCTCGCGTCGAGCCCGTCCCGTCGGTACCTCCCACGCGTCGACCGGGGTCCGTTTGGACCGAATCATCCTCAGGGTAGCCGTCCCACCACTCCTAGGTGGATACCAGCACACGCGTACTGGCGGGCTACGACTAGTGGGGTGTCTCTGAAGGAGTAGACTCTCAAGTCATGGAAAACAATGTCCGAACCTGACGGAGTATGGGGACCGTCCCACGTACTAGCACCGTCGCACGGTGACCACAGTTGAAAAAGAAATGGGACAGTGCGCCATGCGGAACAGCCTAGAGCCTGGCGAACCAACACTAGTGCGCTATAGGCGGCAACAGATGAGCACAGGTGCGCCATGGTCATCTGATGGACCACCTCAGGTGCGTCAGGAACCCAGTGTAAAACAGACCATAACGTGCCTGAATAGGTGCGTTACAGAACATGACAAACCGACAAGGGTGCGGCAGGGCACTCGGTGCAAAAACCACTGTGACGCGCCTACCCATGGGCATCACTGTACCTGACACACTGGGACAGGCGCGTCAGGGCACGAGCCAAAACAGAGAACGTAACGCGCTCCTCCAGGGGCGTTACGTCACCTAATGGACCAGCTCAGGTGCATTAGGTCACGGGACCAAACTGGCTGTAACGCACTCCCCTAGGGGCGTTACAGTCCCTAGCGGACCAACACAGGCGCGTTAGGTGGAAGGCATAACGTGTCTTCCCAGGGGCGTCACATTACCTGACGGACCAACACTGATGCGTCAGGCTACAATAACCCCCAACGGTCAAATTCCAACGGTCAAAAATAGTGTGACGGACCAGCCCAGGGGCGTTACAGTCATGTGGCGGTCTATCGTGGGGCCGTCACGCCCACGACAGCCCAAGCTCAAAACCAACAAAGCATAATGCACCTACCTGGGTGTGTTATACCTTATGGCGGTCACTGGCACGACTGCCACAGTGTTCTGGCGACGAAACGGTGAATTCAACCCAAAAATGTCGACCTCTCCCCCATACCTCCATAGGAGAGGGGGAAAACAAGGGAGAAGCCCCCAAATAACCCCTAGCATGCATCTACGACCTCGGATCGGCCAAAAATATGGTGGATCGCTAGATCGGGCAATCACTCCCCAAAGTATGATTTTACCCTTACTCCCTCAAAAATGCCCCTCTCGGCCTCACGATGGGCTAGAAATCACGAGAATGAACCGCTAGAGCGTAAGGATCGTCACCCTACCTCAAGGGAGCGAATGCTCCAACGAATCGATGCCGAAATCATGAAGAACACTTTTAGAAATACTCGTTCCTTCATGAAATCCCACGAGTTCTACGCTGCCACGACCGCCTCGCCGTCGCCGTCATCGCCACGCCGTCGCCCCACGCCGTCTGCAATCGGAGGAGATGCACCATGCGATCGAGCGAGAGAGAGAGGGGACGACCTTAAAAGAGGCGTTTCTTAAAATAAGACGCCTTTAGACAAGGCGTTAGTTATCCTGAACACGCCGTTGATGGAGCTGCTTCACTACAGTTTGATCATGAGGATGTTGGGGATCCACCAGGCGGTGGTGCAGTTCCCGACAAGGGAGACAATTTCTCGACCCGGGTGAAAGTTTCGAGGTCTTCAGGGAGTGGAGGATTGGCGTCAGTGCACACACGACCAGCTAGTTGACTGGGAGAGGCGAGGATGACCAGTTCCAGCAGGGGCAGACTCAGACGACACCTACCTCCAGGTCTACGCGCAGGCCTACGGCTCTCGGGTCTACCACAGCTCCTGTCGACTGGTGAGTTGGTTTATTTAGCAAATTCCAAACTTGACAGATTCATGATTATGTGATTGACATTTGTTTCATTGTTGGCTTCACAGATTGATCCAGAGGGGAGACTAGCCATGCTGGAAGGACTGCTTGCGGCCACAGTGCAGCAGCGTGATGCCCTCCAGTGCACAGTAGAGGAGCTGGTAAGAATCTCACTTAAAGATTTATGGTGATTCCTGAGTTTAATTGTTGATTGACATTGATCTTTTGGTTTCAACGAGGTGAGCTAGAGAGAGCCCACACCTCCCAGGGTGCTTCTTCTTCGAGACAACCTGCTTGTGACCACTCAGAGTCCGAGAGCCAGCTAGCCAGAGCAGTGGCCTATGCCGAGGCGGCTGAGGCTGCCTTGGAGGAGAGGGTAAGCAACCTACCCTTTGCTTAGTCTTGAAAATGCTTTATAAATGTTGTTTATTGACCAATTCTTGGATGCAAGAGCAAGAGCTGTGGACGGCGGAGGCAGAGTTGAGGCACCGCGATGCGGAGGAGCTTCCTCGAGATGTGGTGGAGTTGCATGCCCTCCTCGGCATGGAGAGGAGTGAGAGGGCCAGAGAGAGGGACGAGCGTGAGAGGGGGAGAGAGAGATGGGAGAGAGAGAGAGTAGAGCGAGAGATGGAGAGGGTGCATTTGATCACCAAGCTGGGGATTGTCGAGCAGCGCACGAAGGATGTAGAGGAGCGCTATCAGCGGGGGCGTGAGGGAGCGCGGGCTGAGGGACGCCCAAGCACCGACTCGAGCACGGATTACCTTGTTTCCTCCTCTGAGCATCAGAGGAGAGTGGAGACCGAGAGGAGGGATCGGGGTGAGAGGAGTGCAGCCTCAAGAGGGTCGATGGCTCCACCTAGACTTCCTCCTCAGGGTGGAGGATAGGGTGATGCTGAGAGTTCACACAGAGGGGGAGAGGAGGAGGGTGGAGGAGAGAGTTAGGCAGATATGATTGTATATCCCCCCTCCTTTTGTACATCTGATAGACTTTTCTATAGAATATGATCATAGCTTGTTTGCTCATTTGTTCAAAAAGAGTGCATTCTCTTCACCACCTTCTTTATTTATTGTTGCTTCTTGCCTTTGTGTTTGATGCATCCATTTTAGCATTGTGTCAAAGGTTCAGTCCAGGTTTTAACATTAGCTCATATTTTTTGAAGTCCATAATTCTAGATAAAATTGGATAGCACCTCCCCCAGACCTGAGCATTTGGGGGTGAAAAGCGAGACACATCATAGGATATACCAGGATGACCTCTACAACAAGAGTAAGCCACAAGCGGGCTACTCAATGATCCCAAAATTAGGTAGGGAAGAACCCCGAGGGATAGCCCACAAGGGGAGCTCCATATTCCCGTGGATTGACCTTCAATTCCTTGAGAGAGTAAGCGACAAGTGGCTACTCTGGGATCCCAAATTGGGTAGGGAGGAACCCTGAAGATAAGCCTACTAGGGGAGCTCCACGCACCCAGGGTTTATCATTCAATTTCAAAATGTGTAGCAAATGGTTACTGGCTCTCGAGCCATGGATATCCATCCCATGGATGTAAATTCATCCAGAGATCATGCTATGAGGCAGTAAATCCCTGGAAACTTGAGGGTGGTCGATTGAAATTCAATGTAATGCAAAGCTTAATATATATCCCTTCCCCATGGTAGGTCCTGAAGTATATACGAAGAAACTTGATGCAACCAGTAGTGTTGACATGCTGCAGACTATATAGGATATTACTATGATGGATGCAGAGCATATGAGTAATAGAAGTTGATGCAGGAGGGTCTACTGCTATCCTTGTACAAAAATCAGATAATGTAGTGGAAGAGCGTAGGTTCTAGTAGGTTTTTGGATTGAGCCCGAGCCCCAACAACCCATGGATGTAGGTGACGAGGCACATGGCCATTTCCATAGGAAACATGTGCATTGAACAACGAAATATATTCATGTTAAAAGAACTAGGAACCATGCACATCAAATACACAGAATCTGCCTATATTGAGGGCAATGAATAGGACCTATTAGCGCACTAGGGAAGGGACTCACACATTTAATAGGGCCGATGAGGGCAGCAGCACCCTGAAACGGCCAGGGGCAGAACCTCTAAAACATGCTCGATAGATTGACAGTGAGGTGGAGTTAAAAAAATTCATCTCTATCTTGGCAGATTAGAGGAGACAGAACCTAGCATTCACCCATGGCAGTTGGATGAACTGAATTTGCACCCACTCATAATCTAGCATGCTTCCTTCAATAGATAAAAAGAAAGAAAATAGAAACTGTGGGATCAAAACAAAATGAAATTGGGAGACTAGCATCAAGATAAAATTCAGGGGGGAGAACATATTTGCACCCAAAATCGGGCTGCAGACCATAACGCACCACCACTGGGACATTATGTTCAGCGTAACACACCTACCCCCGTGTGTTATACTCAACTGAACAATGGCGAGAAACCAAGAACACAAATATAATGCACCGAGCATGGGGCGTTATGTTCAGTATAACGCGCCTCCCATGGCCCGTTGCACTCACCCGAAAGAAATCAAAAATAATAAAAACATAACGCACTAAGGCTGGTGTGTTATGAGGATATAACGCATGGGTCTGAGTCCGTTAAAGTCACCCGAACGCCAAGATCAACAGAAAATCCACAATTTTGTTGCATAATATAACGCACCAGATCTGGGGCATTATATGACTATAACGGATCTACCCTACACCGCTATGCTAACCACCTTACTGAGTCAACGGTCAAATGATTGGTCAATGGTCAAATGGCAGACCTGGAGGAGTCCATCAAAGGGCACATAACGCACCACTTTAGGTGCGTTAAAAGACTATAACGCACCGGTCCTGGCGCGTTATGTCTACTAGGTTACGGGTTGGATGAGTTCGTTACCGAACCCCCTCCCAGTCGATCGAAATCGACGGGGGACGTGTAAAAATAAACTAACCTGCCAAACCATGCATCCAAATATTCATTCTACAACTAAACATGCCATTAAAATCACAATACGATGGCTATGGAAATAATTTCATAATTTAACGACTGAATTATGCTAACATGAAATAATGCATTGAAAACGATGCAACTGACATCGGACCACGGCGCATGTGGTACCGACGGGTTCCTAGTGAGAAAGAGAGTACATCCCCCTACCTCTGACACGACGAGGAAGCCGATCTGATGCCGAACGGACGACGAGGGACACAGCAACCTCCCAGCCTCACGCGCCTCCATGCTCCACAAATCGAGGGAAGAAAGACGGCCACGCGATCCGCACAACACGACCTTCCCAACGGCGCCTCCCGCACCTCGATCAGCGACCGCCTGGACTAAAATCAAGCGAGGAGAAGAAAAACCCCAAAATTAGGCCTAAAATTCCCAAAATAGAGTTTAGCACATAAAATGATAAAAACGTCTGCCATCGGTGACGCATGAGGCGTCAAAATGCTCCTGGCGAGACGAGGAACTCATTCCCCTACCTCGATCGTGATGAAGCCTGAAAAACGGTGCAGATCGGACGACTGGGCATCGAGACTCTTCTCGACCCGTCTCGTCTCCACGCTCCCCGAATTGCAGAATAGAGGGTACCACCTCGACCTACGCGTCGAGCCCATTCCAACGGCGCCTCCCACGACCCGGTCTGGCGTCGTCTCGACCAAAATCGAGAGAGATTGGGAGAGGAAGAGAGAGAGTGTTTGAGGGAGAGAGAGAGGAAGAGAAACACTCTAGAAAAATTTGTGCATGAAAAGTCCAACCTAGATACCATGCTAGGTATGAGGGCGAATTTCAACAAAGAAGGTTTGGGATACGATCCTAAAAGGCCATTTGAATTAAAGACTGTAACCTTCTGTTCTGAGAAGGGAAAGGAGAAGCCTGACACCCCATCCAGCTTAAACAGCAAATTCCAAGAATCTATGAAAACAAACTCCATTCCATCAAAAAACACCAACAAGAATGTTCATGCTAAGACTACAGTGCAACAAAGCAGCAAGACTACTGCTTCAAGGAATCCCAGCTTTTACAAGGCTAATACAACTCACTATCACAGGATGTGTCGTGGTAACAACTACTGTACTTTGACGCAATGGACACAGAATCGGTGGCCCAACCAAAACAGAAAATGGTATCATCATACATCACATTGGGGACACTATGATAATTCACAGAGAAAATGGAACAAATCTTTCTACAATAAGAACCGAACTCATCAAAATCAAATGACCAGTTCCAATAAAACCTTTCATACTGAAAATTAAAAACCTGTTCATGAGAAGGGAACCAGATTGATCTGGATTCCTAAGATTGTCTTGGAGGGAATGAGTAACTTCTTTGGACCCAACTTTTCTTGGGTTCCAAAATTTCCTTTTGTCTGATTTGATTGCAGGTTGGTCTGGCAGCCGAGCATAACAGATGGTACCTGGACAGCGGCTGTTCCAGACACATGACAGGTGATAAGACCAAATTCAGTAGACTGTAAATGAAGGTAGAAGGTTTAGTCAAGTTTGGAGGGAAAAATAAAGGTAAGATCATTGGCACAGGAACATTTGGTAAGTCTCCTTCCAATGTAATTGAAAGAGTTTTGCTAGTAGAAGGTCTTCAACATAACCTGCTTAGCATCAGTCAGCTATGTGACAAGGGTCACAGAGTGCTTTTTGACAATAATGCTTGCAAAATCTTTGAAATAAATTCAGACAAAATCATGTTCTTAAGACATAGGGTGAATAATGTCTACATTATAGACCTTAATGAAAACTCTGAATCAAATCTCTGCTTATCCGCTGATTTAGATAATAATGCTTTCAACTGGCATAGACGTTTAGGGCATGCTAGTTATGGTACCTTAAATAAACTGGTGAAACATGATCTGGTTAGAGGACTGCCAAAAATAAAATTCAACTCAAATTCAAAAATCTGTGATGCATGTGCTCTGGGTAAACAAACCCGGAAGTCTTTTAAACTGAGAGCTGAGCCATTGTCTTCTAGACCAATGGAATTGCCTTATATGGACCTTTTCGGTCCTACTAGAACTCGGAGTCTAAATGGTAGTAGGTTCAGTTATGTGATTATTGATGATCATTCTTTAAATCCCTTCTATTTACGGGATCACTCCCTCTTGGTGGGTGACTCCCTATTTCCTTTGGGCAGACCCTAAATAAGGGGAGATGTTGTCAAAATTTTCATAAAATTATATATTTAAACCTCATAAGACTGTTCGTTATCTCGAGGCTCATGTTTATGTCATTCTTTTACTGTAGGTATTGCAGTGGCCTCCAGTTCTGCTACTGCATCTTCTGAGGTCGTCAGAGCAAGTTCATCGGCCCAGCCAGATGTGTCTCAGGCCTTAGTGAACTGGCTGAATCTCAACACCCTGGACTTCGGATATGGCAAAATTACTATTGTCGACGATTCTTCTTACTCTGAAATAGATACAGTATTGACGTCTTGAGTATACTCTGCTGTAGAGGGGACGTGCTTCAGGCGGGGCGGTGACTATCATCCAGACTTGCCAAAGGACTGCCACCTAATGCCATTCGTTCAGACTTTCACAGTGGGCGGCATGCGGGACCCTTGGATAGCCCGTGGGGTCGAAGCTGCCATACTTGTCGAAAGAGATAGCCTAAAAGGCTCAGTGTACTGCGGCAAGGCCATCTATCTTCCCGGGGAGAAGAGCGACTGGGACGCTATCCTCAGAATATCAGAGCTGGAGCCAGAGAAGAAGATGTTAACCCGAGCCCCAGACTTCACCCCCGCTCAGTGGGATACCGCTAGCGGCAGAGTCGATAAAGAGAAATCTGGCTATGGTTTGTTCTTGGCACCGCTGAAATGGGGGTACAGGGATGAACCCTTCGTGCTTAATTGCCTAGCCGTGCAGTTCAAATATCAGCTGGCTACTGGCTGGTTTGGAGACGCAAAGGTGACCGATGCACATCTGTTCCGCGTGGGAGCAGTAGAGTTTACAGATTTTATCTTGAAGGAATATGCCCCTCTGTTGATCAGAGCTGGGGTATATCACAGCGTCTTCGCTTCTCGGTTCTACTATCCCATTTCTCGAGGGCTCTGCTGCGGAATATTTGAAGTATTTTGCCCTCAGTTCAACACTTTTTACACTGCAAAGGGTGAAACTTCGCTGGACCTATGGAGCTTGTTGCACCTTTCTGGTCTTCCTATTGATGGCGAGCCATATGAAGAAGTCTGCTTGGAAGACGCTGAGAAAGACCGCTCTGATGGCGAAGGCAGATATTCGCTCGGTTACTCATACCGATACCTGATGAAAGCCTATCGCTCTATCTGTTTGGCCTACAGTAAAGGATCTTCCAGGGGGTACCAGTCCCAAGAAAAGAGCAGTAGACTGAAGGTCCGGGTTGGCCAGTGGATTCAATATTTCTTCGGGGGTCCTCTTAAATATGTAGATTTTCCTTCTGTGGGACCGACTGCCAGCAAGGGGAGTGGTTGGATTTCAAACTGAACCCGTTTGTTGCCCATCTCACATGGCGGTCACTCCAGTGACCGTTATGTGTTTAGTGCATCGCCTCTGGCACGTTATACTCATATGGCGGACCACTACCGGTCCGTTATGCTTATGCATATGTTAGATAGGTCGTTAGTATAACGCCCCCTTCCATGACCATTATAGTCATGGGAAAACTGTGGATTTTTCACGTTCGGGTGGCTTTAACGGACCCTCATTTCCGTTATAGTTTCTGAGTAGTTAAACTTAACAAAAATCACTCGGGTAGTCATAGCGGACTAGTGGTGGCGTGTTATGCCACATAACGCACCGTCACTGATCCGTCATGGCTGCTGAGTCTGGGATTAGAATAGATGAGAATGACGGACCAGAGGAGGCGTGCCATGTTAATGTAATGCACCCCACCTGATCCGTTATACTCTATGACAGTCCAGAGCTGATCTGTTGTGTTCTGTAGCAGGGCAGTACTGATCTGTTATCATCTCTGCTATCCTAAGAGTAATGGAATGTTGTTCTTATGCATTCTTCATCATGTTTAAATTAGTTTATGAATAAAAATACATCTTTATGTCCTAGTAGAGTTGCTTTCTCTTTCCTCGTGATGGAGCCACTAGTCGTAACCCCGTGACCTTAGTGTCGGCCCACCTGGGAGAGGTGGAAGGGTGTTCCCGTCTAACGATTTTTAGGCTAGTTGCTGTGGGCCCCCGCGGTTACCGTAGCGTCCTATGGGGAGGGGGAACTAGCTAGAGACCTGACCCTAGGCAGGGGTCGGTATGTGCACACATGGCCAGAGACTTGGACTGACACTGATGAGTGTTACTCTGACTAGTTCTTATTCTGGTACTTTCTACGCTTCTCGCACATTGTGTTTGTCTGACTTGCGGGTTGCCTGAAACGCAGTGTAAGCCGTCAGTGGACGTTTCTGGTTTCTACCTTCTGGTGAGTTCTCTGTCTCTCACTTCACCGGGTTAGTTGAGGTTTATTCTATTGGTAGATTTAGCATTTGTCGCTATTAGATTATATTAAATTGGCATATAGATAGCTGTTCAAACTGCTTGGTTAGGTTGCTCAGCTTTACAATCCATGTGTTTAAATTATGCCAATTCCTGTTTATTGCATAAATGCATGCCTTAAATGCTTTATAATTGCATGCCTGCTAGTTTAGTTGCGTGGTAGGGTTCCGCGTGACCTCTACTGAGTCTGGCTGTGACTCACCCTTCTTCTTTTCAGGTGAGTCACCCCACCCTTCGACTGAAGGACCCCGTGCTTTTTCAGACCATGTTTAGCCAGCCAGCTCTGTCAGTGTAGTCTCTTTTGTACTTTTGACCGGGGTATTATCACTATCACCTCCTCCCTCCTGCCTCTTCGATGGCGGGCCCATCGTAGAGGTCGCACCCTCCTCCCTCTCTCGCCGTCAGTGCCGGTCCTCCTCCTCATTCCTCTGCCGCTGAGAGGAAGTCGCAAGGAAGCGCCCAACGGAGCCGTGAGTGGCCTGACTCCCGCTCGGGGCTGCATGGCTACCACTCATCCTGCTGCGGGAGCGACTCATCTCTCTGTATGCCTGCACCTTGCCGCGTAGCTCGAACGCCTCCTGTCGGTAACGCTCCAGCTCCGAGGTCACGGTCCGGAGTCGCTCCACCTCTGCCCGAAGGACCGCCGTCTCCATCGAGTCCGATGGTCTGGCCTGTGCTAACTGCTCCCGCAGGCGGGCTACCTCCTCCTGCGCCTCAGCCAGGCCTCGCTCCACCGACTCCCGCAAGAGGACGCTCTACCCCAGCTCTCCACGCAGGCGGGTCGCCTCCTCTCTCGAGCCATAACTCTGCGCCAACTCTTCACGCAGACGGGCGGCCTCGTCCTGCGCCAATACGAGCTCCTCTCGCAACTGGTCACCCTCCCCTATGGCGACGGTCAGCTCCGTCACCTGCACACATGCATTCACCATTAGTCAGCTACATTTCAGTATAAGAACATAATTCACAAGGGAAAGTGTAGGACGTACCCGCTCGACAAGCGCCGCCTCAGCCGCTTTGGCACGATCGACCATCCGCCGGAACTCTACCTCCCGCTCTACTCGATCAGCAGGAGTCTGCGCTATAGAAGTAGACGGAGCGTCAGCCTCCTGTCTCTGGGCCTCCTCCCCCCGCTAAAATCAAAACTCCAGGTCAGTCATGTCTCAGCATAATAGTAATGCATCAGTCAAGAAAAGAAAAACTCACCAAAAAGGCTAAGGCCTATTGGGCCTCGTCTCGCTCCCAGATCATCGTCGTAAGGAGCCCTGTCAGCTCTGCGAGGCGTCCCTCAAGGTCGGTCTGCATTTAGAAGTACAAGTGTCAACACGTCATTGGGTAGAAATCATAAACATAATTGAAAAGGGTTCAAGGTTAAGAAGTCATACCGGTCGGTGGGCGCCCCAGAACACCTGGTCCCGGTAATGGCGCGCATACGCGGTGTAGTACGCCGCGTCACTCTCAGCCCGGGCAGTCACCACCCGCCCAAGGGCCGTCCAGTCAGCGACCTGCGTGGCGTTCCTTGAAGTCCAATCAAACGCCGTAGTCAGGCCTCTCACTGTCCTCGAAACTCGCTCCCCCGCCTTCTCTAGCGCTGGGAACTCCACTGCGGACTGGTGAACCCCGATGGTCCTCATCACCAATCTGAAATGCAGTGGCTCCACCACATTCATGCAATGGAGCCACACATCCACCTACGGAAACACGGGAGAACCCTTCTTCTCCGGCGCTGGAGAACTGGTACGTAGCAGAGGGAGATGGCGACAGTGAAGACGCTCTCGGGGGAAGAACTTGCTCAGGAAGAAACCCTTAGACTCTCTTCTGATTGGCCCCTCGATTCTTTTTTCTGTCTCGCTCTCTAGGCTCTCTCTAATTCTCTAATTCTTTGTGCCCCCAATTCTCTATTCTCTCTCTTTTTTTCCTCGAACGAACAAGGTCTTTTATAGGCCCAAGCTTCCCGGCGCCATGGAGGGGCGCGTTGGGAAGGGTAGCGTCGGGGAACAGCTTCTGGCCTAGGTCTTTTACGCGTCAGTGAAGATGGCACCATTTTAAGGGGCGCGCCAGTGAACGGGGGGCCGTATTAGCTCCGTTTAATTACCGAGGGCTAGCCGATGAGTCCGCGGATGATTCCGGAGGTCATCGTGGACTATTCTTTTTGCCGCGATTCTTGAAAAACCTTGACGGGACATTGACGCAGCTCTCGGCACGACGCACAGCCTTAGTTGAAACTCTGTGTGTATTTGGCTCGAGCATGCGGGTTTTCCACTAACACGGCCTTTGGCCTTATGATTTATGCTTCCAACTCAGCCGGACTCGTGCTCGAGGTGGGATGACATGACATCCGAAATAAATCTACCTTGCCTGGACGATCATTTGGCCACTGACAGACCCACTATGGCGTGAAGCCGAACCTGTGCCGGGTCATTGGGGCCATCTACTGACAGAGCCTTCGGTTCCTTGTTATGAAGAGCTGATGGTGTTCTTCCTCCTCAAGAGAGTCTTCATTCAGGTGGCGAGCCACCAGGTAGACCGTCATCCTTGGTCGGGCGACGGGTGTGGGGTAGTGGCACGACGGAGTCGATGCTGGATCATTGGGTAGGCTTGGTCGCACTGTCGGTTAGTTATGGATTCATCTCGATTCTCCTGAGGTGAAGTCCCCGGTGTTCATTCCAAGTGACTTGAGACTCTGGCAGCTTGAGAAGTCTTCAGTAGGTTGATCTTCATCGGCTTCTGTGCTTCAGTGGGCTATGTCATTCATCTTTGCGGCTTGATCGCCGTCCATCATATTTTGAGTGCCAACAAATGCCCCCCAGCCGTGGGGGTTACAAGCGAGGCACGAGTGTAGCAGGACCGATGGATGAGCTTCGTTCAGATTGATCTCCTCTGGTGACGGAAGCTCGGAAGGGCACTTAATTTCGATGTTGGATGCTAATCCGACGCAGTTGGAAGCTTGAACAGCGCTGTTTAAATAGCGCGCCCTTGCCTTTGATGTTAAAACGGCGCCGGGTTACCCGGTGCCCCGTTTTGTTGAAATGGTGCGCCGTTTCAAGGGTGATCGGAATTGCTCTTCTCAGAATTGGTTCCCCTCCTTCTGATTCACTCTTCCTGATTGATCTCCCTCTCACTTTCATCCTCTTCACTTGGTCGAACCAAGTGGACTTCTTATAGCAGCAGGTTTGCCCGGCACCACGAGGAGCACGCCAGGTAACGTGGCGTCGGGGAGCGGCCTCCATGGAATAATTGTGCACGTCGGAATTAGCGGCGCCGTTAAAGGGGCAAGCCGGGGAAGTGGGGCACCGTATTAACCTTGTTCGATTGTCGGGGGCTAATCGGCGAGTCCGGGGATGGTTTAGGAGGTCGCCGTTGACCATTCCACTCGCCGCGGTCCTTGGAAAACCTTGACGGGGGGTTAACGAAGCTCTCGGCATGAAGTATGGCCTTAATCAGAACTTCGTGTGTGTTTGGCTTGAGCACGCAGGTTTTCCACTGGCACGACCTTCGGCACCATAATTCACGTTTCTGGCTCGGCCTGACCCATGCTCGAAGGCTCCCTTGCGGGGTGGCATGATGCCCGGGATATTTTCATCTTAACTGGGTGATCATTCGGCCCCTAACGGACCCAATATAGTGAGAAGCCAAACCCATGTCGGGTGATCGGGGCCTTCTGTTGACAGAGCCTCCGGTTCCTTATCATGAAGGGTCGATGGCGTTCTTCCTCCTCAGGAGAATCTCTCATTCAAGTGACAGGCCACCTAGTAGACCATCATCCTTGGTCGGATGATAGGTGTAGTGTATGCAGCACGATGGAGTCGATGCCGGTTCATTAGGCAAGCTTGGTCACGCTATCGGTTGGTTGTGAATTCATCTCGATTCTCCTGAGGTGAAGTCTTCGGTGCTCATTCCAGATGACTTAAGGCTCTGGCAACTTGAGAAGGCTTCAATATGTTGATCTTCATCAGCTTTTGTGCTTTAGCGGGCCGTATCATTCGTCTTTGCGGCTTGATCACCGTCCATCATATTTTGAGTGCCAACAGGTTCCTAATCTCGACGGCCAGCCCACCATATTCTACGTGGCTAAGGAGCTACCCGTGAAGGGGGAAGATGACTGCAAATTCCCCAAAGAGATGCAAGACCCACTCGTCCCAATCACGGGACTCCCATATATAACTGGCCGTGCAGTCAAGCTGGCCAGGAAACAACAGATTCCCTTCTGTCAGCCTGCTAGTCAGAAGAAGATGTTCAAAGAATTGTGGGATCATCTGAATATGGACAGAAGACTCCTGCAAATCACCCAACACCTGGGTCTGGGTTTCTCCATTGAAGATTATCAAGAAGTTGATATGATTTCAGCTTACACTGTAACAAGTGAAGACCCCCCAAGGGTGATTTATGATGAATACATAGGAGACTATGAGCCACGGTGACCCACCTAAGCAGACAGAGGGAGCAGAGGCCCATCTTCTCTCGCGTCGGAGGATAGAGTAGGACGGAGGTTGGCAGCGGCAGGGGGAAGAAAACCTCAGAGGAACCCTTCTTTCTCAAGAAACCCCACAAACTTCTGATTGGTGGTAGCGCTCACGGCCGAGAACTAACCTTTCCCCCAATTCCTCTCTGGCTCTTACCCTGCGCCTTCAATTCCCATATGGATAATCTTCTTAATCCTCTCCTTTCTTTTGGGTCGAACAAGGTGTTTATATAACACCAAGTTCATCGGCGCCACGGACGGGCACACCGGGGAGGATGGTGCCCGGGAGCAGCATCTAGATTTTGAGTGTTTTGCACGCCGTTATTAACGGCGCCATTTAAGGGGCACGCTAGTGAAACAGGGCATCGTTTTAGCATCGTTTGGTTGCCGAGGGCTAGTCGATGAGTTCGGGGATGATTCTGGAGGTCACTGTTGGCCATCCCTCTCGCCGCGGTTCTTGGAAAACCTTGACGAGGCATTGACGAAGCTCTCGACACGATGTACGGCCTTAACACGAACTCCGTGTGTGCTCGGCTTGAGCACGCGGGCTTTCCACTGACACGGCCTTCAGCACTATGATCTGTGCTTCCGGCTTGGCCCGACTCATGCTCGAAGCTTCCTTGTAAGGTGGAATAGCACCTAGAATAATTTCTCCTTGACTAGGCGATCATTCGGTCGCTAACGGACCCAATATGGTGAGAAGTCGAACCCGTGTCGGGTAATCGGGGTCTTCTACTGCCTCCGATTCCTTGTTATGAAGGGTCGATGGCATTCTTCCTCCTCAAGAGAGTCTTCATTCAGGTGGTGGGCCACCGGGTAGACCATCATCCTTAGTTGGGTGACAGGTGTTGGGTATGCGGCATGACGGAGTCGATGCCAGATCATTAGGCAGGCTTGGTCGCACTGCCGGTTGGTTGTGGATTCATCTCGACTTTCCTGAGGTGAAGTCTCCGGCGTTCATTCTAGGTGACTCGAGGCTCTGGCAACTTGAGAAGTCTTCAGTAGGTTGATCTTCATCGACTTCTGTGCTTCAGTGGGCCGTATCATTTATCTTTGCTACTTGGTCGCCAACGATCATATTTTGAGTGCCAACATCGGTCTCCATGGCCGTACTGCCACTGCTTGAAGAACCAGATGAAGCCCCCGGTGAACCCTCAATCACGGGCAAATCAGAGGCACCTGCACACCAGTAAGCCGAGTCAGTCTACTATCGAGTCTAGTCTTGCACAAAAATAACTCCCTAGCCAAAGGTGTTAGGGAAGAAGCTCACCAGCTGGGGCGTCCCCCTCGGAGACCCCCTCAATATCGACGTGGAGTCCTTCTTCGAATCATAAGATTTTGACACTTTTGATAAACGACTCCACCCTTGGTCAAGGTCGTTGATGTTCTGCCATGTGACAACTGGGCGCACACCAGATGAAGCATCGGTCCCTTGCGCGGACACAGAAGAAGCTGTCAAAGCCATCGTTACAGTTGCAATAAAAAGGACAACAAAATTAGGAGAAAAAAGAATATGCTCAGAAAAGATTTCTGAAGAAAATTTGGTAGAGTCTCCCCTTAGTCGGGAGCATCCTAGAACAACAGGGGAGCACGTCCACACGCTCAGGTGGGACGGTCCCAAAAGACAGAGCCGTAGGTGATGCACCTAGGCCGAATGGACAACGGGGAATCTCGGTTTTGAGGCCCAGCCTACTAGGAACCTCCCCAAAGCCATTAAGTGAAGAAGGGATAAACCCCTCGAAAGTCAAATGAATAGGGCTTCATTGCCCACTAATACTCTGCCACGACGCCGTTGTTAACCCCCTTGCTCAAGCTCGCACGACGAGATAAGGGCCCGACGACTCACGCGTCCACTGTTCGCAAAGGGGAAGGTGGCGATGGCCACCGATTTTGCGTCGATCCACAGCGAAGAAGAGAAAAAGGGAGGTGCCAATGGCCCACCGCCTCTGCTTCGCTCGACGGGGAAAGGAGAGACCCGTTAGAGAAGAAGCCCTCACCATTTTCAATGGGGAAAGGAGGGCGGTGCTCACCGACTTCGCGGCCCAAGGAGAGGCCCTTTAGAGGGAGAGCTCGCCGCAGAGGAAAAGGGCGCCGCCGCTGAAAAAGAGATCGACTACTGAAAGAGGGATGATGGCAAAAAGATCAAATGGTTGAGAAACCCTGCGAGAGGGTTTAAAGAAGAAAAGAAGGGGGAGGGTGAGCCGGTGCCATTGTCACCAACTCACCGCTCCGCCTTTCACCAGTCGCGCCACCGAATCAAGGTGAGGCCCCACCGAGTCAAGGTGAAGCACCCACCAAATCAAGCCTGGCCGCGCTACCGAGCCAAAGGCACCTGAAGCGCTACCGACTCGACACTGCACTGATTCAAAGCGGCACACACCACCGAATCAATAAGGAAACCCTACCAGCAACTAAAGGAGACTGAACAAAGTGGGCCCCATACATCAAAGCCCCAATAAAGTGAGCACATTCATGTGCCCCGCTCCGCTCGTCCCTCGCTCGCGATGTCTACAGCTGGGGGGCATTTGTTGACGTCTAAAATATTACTGGGTAATAATTATTTGCCCGAAGGAGCCGATTGAAAGTCAACAACGGGTCCACTCGGACCCCTGAAGCCTCAGGTCACCTCATAAGAAGTACTGGAGCCCCCACATTTCATTATCTCGGGATAAACCTCTGTAAGAAATTTCATATTTACTTGCATCATTCATCACCATACTACCCCCAAGGCAACGACCAAGCTGAGGCCACCAACAAAACCCTTCCTAAAATTATCAAGAAAACATGCGAGTCGCACAAATTTATTGATTGGGTCGATAGATTGGTAGAAGCTCTATGGAATGATCGCACCTCTGTCCGCACTCCCACGGGGTAAACTCCTTTTGCTCTCACTTATGGGATGGAGGCGATACTTCCTTATGAGATCTTGATCCCTTCCCTAAGAGTGCAGCTTGATAAGGAACTCAACCTCGATGAGCGTCGGGAGGCGTTGTTAGTCCAGTTGGAACTCTTGGATGAGAAGAGGCTTAACGCGGCCAATCATGTTTTTGTTTATCAAAAATGTGTCTCGCGATATTTTCAAAAGAAGGTCATCGAAAGGAAATTTCAAGCAGGTAACATGGTGTTAAAATGTAAATTCATTCGAACAGCAGATCCTAGGTCTAACTTGCAACCCAATTAGGAGGGTCCGTTTATAGTCAAGGAAGTTTATCCTGGGAATGCCTATCGTTTAGTCAACACTGAGGGAGAAGAGTTGTCTCATGCATGGAACGGGCTTTACCTTAAGCATTTCTACCCCTAAAAAAAAGGAGTCTGACTAACAATAGCTGGGTAGCAAGGTAACCTATGCCTTCGTCATTAGGGAAGGATTCCTTAATACAGCAACCACACACTACACGGCACCCCCTTGGTTAGGGTCCCCTTTTGTATAACACTGTTTCTCCTTCGGTCATGCTCGGGGGAGGTGATAGTCTTTTGCTCTTCTTTCTTCGGCCAAGCATAGGGGTAGGAGATTGATGGATTACACAACCAATCCAGGCACTCCCCAATACAGGAGAGGTCTCAAATAGGGGCAGTCTTGACCCTCAAAAGAATGACCTTTCATGCTATATCGAGCTGATAAGCGTCCTCAAAAGTCATATAACATGAAAAATGGAGTAGCAAAATTATGAAAAGAAAGGCATGGCAAGAGTGGCGAAGTCCCGCGGGACGTCATGAGCCCAGTCATATGCATGCCTAAGGGTTTAAAAATTAAAAGGCACAAAGCCCCGGCGCAATAGACCTACTCTTTGAGAGGTAGTGCCCTGCGAGGGAGTCGAATCCTGATATCCCGCATCCCTACGTTAGGCTTGTCTCTATTTTTCTTAAATTCCCCCTTTAGGGCTAGATCCTGCAATAGGTATGGCCCTGGGAGAAGCAACGTTATGCGAATTAGACCCCTGGCCAGGGGGTTGTCACTTCAAACAAACGCTATGTTCTGGAAGGCCCTGTGGCATAGGTTAAGGTCCCCACTACTTGGTTTGAGTTAGCCTCAAAGCATATTTTTATGCTAAGTCTATAATTGAATGTCCCGCACATGTGTTAAGTCCGTGCAAGTTTTGGACTTAGAAATATCCTGCTCGATGCACTATTTGTTTACAAGTCCATACACATTCCTTGTTGTATTGAACATTAAGTCCGTGCACGTTCAAAGTCCGTGCATGGTTTGGTCTTCCAGTAGACACAAGTCCGTGCACATTTTTGGCTTTGTGTTAAAAACATAAGTCCATGCACACTCTTTGTTTCACTCCATGTGAAGTCCGTGCACTTCTGTTCATACCAAGTCCATGCATGAACAGTGCACATCTTGGGTCTACATGCTGTAGTATTATCCAAGTCCGTGCATAAACAAATCCGTGCGCATTTTGCATTTCCAACTGAGTCCATGCGTATATCTTAGTCCGTGCACGTTTTCAGCAAAATAGGTCCGTGCATGTTACACTTGCTAAAGTCCGTGCAATTTTTGATTACCCCAAGTCCGTACACTTTGTGTTGATGTCCATGCACATCAAATCCCGTGCACATTCTGGACTTAGTTAGTTTGCTGTTGTGTTGCATAATCTATTAAGTCCGTGCACATTTTATCCTTCAAGTCCGTGCACATCAAACCCCATGCACATTTTGGACTTAGGCTGATTGGTATTGGGTTGCATCGTAAGTTCATGCACGTTTTACCCTCCAAGTCCGTGCATACATAAGTCCTTGCATCTTTTGTATCTAAAGTCTGCATCTACTGTTGCAAGGTCCGAGCATATAGAAGTCTATGCACATCTTATGTCCGTGGACATAAAACCCTGTGCATATCTCATCTCTTCATGCATTGTAGAAAAGTCAAAGTCTGAGCATTTTGTCTCAAGTCCTTGCACGACTGCATCAAGTCTGAGTAGCATCAAGTCCGTGCACGTTTAACCCCATGCATATTCTTCCTTATGCATCCGTGCATATATTGCTTCTTCAAGCCCATGACTTGAAATCAAGTCTGTGCACGATTGCACTCACCTTGTTTAAATGTCTGAGTATGCATCATGCCAGGTCAGTGTATGTCCGAGCATACACTGTTATACTGGCGTTGCAAGTTGGAGCATGTCATACCCCTTGCACATTTTCTAGTCAGGGCAAGTCCGAGCAGGTCTGCATTCACACTGCCTTAGCTGCAGCAAGTCCGTTCAGATCTCTTCGCAGTCAGTTCACTCATACTCTATGCATATCCCGTGCATATTTTTCTCCTTCAGTACATTGTTAATTGAACGAATGTTCTTGTTTTGTGACAAGTCTTCACTCAATGAGGATAAGGCTGGCACGTGATCCCAGAGCCCTGGAAGCTGACACGTGGATTTCTTAGAGAAGGGGGCACAAGCTAGAGTTTAAGGCGGTTTGGGGGACAAGGGCCAACGGTGGTGTTGGGGTTTGGGTTCCTAGAGAAGGAGAAGGGACCCACCTCCATGACGAACGGGTGGGGGTGAGGGCCAGACATCCCTCAAATAGGACCATAACCGCTAGAGGAGAAGGAGAAGGACGGTGGAAGAACACAGAGGGGAAACCAATCCAACCGGAAATGACACCAACGACGGGAGTATGAGAAGAACAAAAGAGAAAGGGTTTATTCATGGCAAATGGGAACCAAATACATCGGGTGCAAGAAGAAGAGGAAAAAAGCAAGGAAAGGAAACAAAGAAAGGAATGGGGGGGTTGAACAGGGGCAACGGCTCCCTGCTCTTTCCCCTCCACTGCTACATTTCTCTCTCCCTCCCTCTTACTTTCTTGCTCTCTTGCTCTCTGATGGCTGCCAAAGGGGAGAGTCCCTTCTTCTTCGTCTTCTTCTCTTCTCTTCTTTCTGGTCTAGTCGTCGGTGTGCGTTGCTTTCCCTTCTTCTCTTCTTTCTTTCTCTTCTGTTCTCCTCTTCTTCTTCTCTTCTCTTCTGTTCTCTTCTCTTCTTTTTTTTCTCTTGTTCGCCAGTGGAAGAGGGGCTTTTAAACCCGAATGACAGGAGCCTTCGAGCGCGGAGTGACGGAGGCGGGTACGTGGGGCATTAAATGGGGATTTGACTTCCCATTGTCCCCGTTGACAGAGGAGTAGCTTGTGTGCCTCACTCTTGTGTTGCCACGTCAGCCGTCCCACTGCGCGCCAAGAATCCATAGGGGAGTGGCGTGAGATCCGCCCTGCCGGATGGGTCGTGGGGAGGGCGTGCCGCTGAAGAAGTAGACCATGCCTTTGAGAGGCATTTAGGGTGTGCCAGCGAACGGGACGCATGGGAGTGCCGTTGAAGGGCGGAAGAAGCGTGCCGTTGAAGGGCACTTGACAGTGTACCGTGGGAAGCTTCGCAGGCGGGTCGGGGAAGGTCACTCGAGGGTGCATCGGCGAAGGCCGCTGGGGTGTACCATTGAGCAGCCGCTGGGCGTGCCGTTGAACAGCTGCTAGGGTGTGCCGTTGAACAGCCGCTGGGTGTGCCATTGAACAGGCACTACGTGGGCCATTGAATAGCCGCTAGGTGTGCCATTGAACAGGTGTTGGGTGTGCCGTTGAATAGTCGCTAGGTGTGCCGTTGAACAAGCACTAGGTGTGCCGTTGAATAGGCACTGCGTGTGCCGTTGAAGACTGGCCTTGAGCCCATTTCGTGCACAAGTTGTGGTTCATTTAATTTTCTTCGGGGCCCATAGACTATGCGCTTCCCGAGGGTTGGTTTCGCTTCGCTATCTTGACTCCGAAGACGACTTCACGATACCAAATGACAAGGTGAATACTTGCCCCCAAGTTGCTTTTACATCTAACTATATTCAGCCATTGGATCTACTTCCTGGCTTATATATGAGAACTGAATTTGTTTCGCAGGAGCAAAAAATGAATCCAACACTGTCAGTGAGTACTTTGCTGCCATAGCTATTGCCGGTACACTGGACCACAGACATGCAACAACTTCAAGACAATTGACTTTCAGCTTTGAGGATTATGGCAACAAATAGCTGAAGGTTTCTGCAAGTAAAGATATCTATCAGCAGTATTTATCAGAGAAACAATCCTTGGTTGCTAACAGTGCTACTCTCAGAGGCAATCCTCTTCAGGTTTTGAAGAAAGAGTTGAATGGAGAAGCACCATCAGTTTGTGGAAGATTAGTCTTGCTGCATAATTGTCCAAATAAAAGTGGTATGCCTCAATCTGCTGACTTTCTTCTATAGGATTGGGTAAAAGTGGCAGCGATTCTCAATATTCACAACTAGGGCCCGAAATTCCATTTCTGCCAAAAGATAAAGAACACACAGACACTCAGCTTAGTCCATGCTTGCGTGGCAGTTCAAAAAATATAGGGGAGCCATCTGTTCGAACTAGGGATATCAAGCTGTTTGGCCAGATCCTCAGTCATCCATCCCTGGCTCGGCTGCTGGATTCCTTGGCCAAGTGTGATAACCACAAACCTTCAGTGGCTAGCCAGGACTCCAGTTTACGTCTGCTGAATGGCCACCAAGACGGCACTCTTCCTCTACCGAGGGTAAAAAGGAGTAATCACCAGAGCCGACAAGAGATGCCCAGGAGAGACCATGGAATGTCGGGTGATAGCGGCATGCAAAGGGGTGTTCCGGTGGTGCCACCAGAATCTGGCATGCTCTTGGCAAAGTATCCGGGATCCAGTCTATCATGTTTCACAGTCAAGGACCACAATGGAAGCTGCGGCTTTGTGCAGTAAGCCTTCTTGTAGCTCCTCATGTTGGACGGGAACCGCAATGATATCTCTTTTGATATGCAGAAGCACAATGGATTTGAATCCTCCGGTTTCCAACACCAGGGCCGGGTAAGCCTAGGTAGGGTTGCCGGGAGTAGCATCCTAGTCGGCAGCAAAGGTTGCACGGGTGTTTCAGACCCTATGGCAGCTCTAAAGATGAAGTATGCATGGACCGGGGTCCTCCGTAGTGAAGAGGAGTCTAGGAGCAACAGGAGGCGATCCATTTATATTCTCTCTGTCACCCCCTCCCCCTCCGGCCCCTCCGATCACCCACTCCACCTCTGATCCCGCCCCGGTGGACCTCCCCCCTCCCACTCCGCCCCCTCCGATCACCCCCCTCCACCTTCGATCCTACCCCGGTGGACTGCCGCACCACCAACCTCAGACTTGGGTCAAACAAGTTCTGGAAGCTCCCAGTGCCGCCCCTCTTCCTGTCAACTCTGGCCCTGCCACAATCCCACCTCAGTTCCTACTGTTACATCATCTGCAAGTCAAGACAAAATCTCTACCCAAGTGCCCTGCATGACCTAGTCCGCATCCAGAGGCTGCCACTAAGTGACCGAGATGACTCAGATAGAGATCTCTAACCGTGACACACCAGGAAGGATACTCTCTCAGCCAGAGGTGGTACCGCATCAA
The DNA here is from genome assembly GCA_024336825.1 of Amorphophallus titanum. Taxonomy (NCBI): domain Eukaryota; kingdom Viridiplantae; phylum Streptophyta; class Magnoliopsida; order Alismatales; family Araceae; genus Amorphophallus; species Amorphophallus titanum. The sequence goes on along the minus strand of JANBPO010004741.1, from coordinate 6,304,554 downwards.
TCTGACTTCCCAGCTGGGAGTACGACGTCACCCAAGCGCCCTCAGACCTGCAGCTGAAAAGAGGCGACAGAATTCAGCCATCCGGTCAAGTGGCTTCGGCACCTCATTTCCCCTCCCCGCCTGGCCGGCTGACCGCCCCTCCCTGCGTGGAGGTAGTTTTGGGTGTAATTTAATTTCCTTAGCCCAAGATCACCCTCCTGCGTGAGGTGTAGTGCATGTAACAGCAGGTCACCATCCGAAGCTACATCGGTCCGGCGTACAGGTGCATACCCATGCCTCCCCGCTCACCTTCATCTCCGGCCCAGATCGGTCTCTTCACGCTGATCAGGTGAGCTTGTGGCCCCCTCTCCTTGCTGGTTTAACTTTGCTTAGCTTAGTATTGTTTCTAAGTTGCTTGTCGGCGGTGAGGTGAGTGCCCGATCCCGAATTCTCATCAAGTTGAGTGCCACCGCGGGTGAGTTGTGAGCGAGACACTACTTCCCAGGCCCTTGGCATGCTGGCCACCCGTGAATTGGGCATCCCTGGCCCATTGGGGTCCTCCCCAAGCTAGCCATACCCCTGGAACCCCAAGGTCCAATCTCGGACCCTCATCCTCATCGTCGGTCCACCTACAGACCCAGGTGTGCACGATGCGGGTGAACCCTCTTGAGTGAGTCCGCCATTCGGTTCATGCTTGCTTCCTAGGTCCAAGGAGTGGTGTCACATCAGTCACACACTCGTTAAATGAATGGATGGAAATAATGCAATCACACAATAGCAAATCATGACGCAATGATTTTTTAGGTGGTTCGGACGCACCAGGTGCCGTCCTACGTCCACTCCTCTTACCTCAAGAGGATTTCACTAACAACGCTGCACGACGGTAGCAACCACCACACATAGGCACGATGGCCCACACACGGGTTCTCGCTCGACGATGAGACACCCCACACACACTCAAAGCATGCTCCGAAATCATCTTAGATGAAAATAAGAATGGAAATACAAAGGCCAATCTGAGAATGTAAATCTAAGCACAAGACAAGCAAGAAGATGATTAACAAGAATGTTCTTCCCCTAATCTTTCAACTAAAACTGAAGATGTAATGAATTCCCCCAACCCTTCAGGGGCCTCATCAGCCTCTTGGGTGACTTCCCCAGTTCCTGGTAGCGGTAATCCGATGCTACATCGGGTTATCGGTATCCGGAGCTCTGGGTCGTTACATTTTCCATGTGTCCCGTGGATGAGAGATCCACTCGGCGACTTGTGAGCTATCTTGGGAATCATGTCTCCGTGGTTTCAGACCTAGGGATTAGACCAGATTGTCGACGCTGCGTCATCACATATGACGGTCTTGACCCGAGTCTTGTGACTCAAGGACCGTTGGTTTCGTAGGTCTAGTGGACTGTCCAGAGTCTGGTGACCTCGAGCCACCTGTTACTCCGCGTTACTCGCGATAGGTGCGTGTGTGATTTTCAGTGTTCACATTTAGTGAGCCCCCACTAGTCGTAGTTTTTCTGCGCACGCGTGTGCGGACCCACTTGGGAGTGGTGGAGAGTGTGACCCAAGAGAGACGATTTCTAGGCTGGTTACCGTAGGGCCCCTTGCCTTTGTAGCCTGAGTCCGACTGGGGGGAAAACCAGCTAGAGGACCCAACCTAGAGCAGATGGTCTGTGTGTGCATGCGTAGTTAAGGGCAGAGGACACCCGCTGATGAGCACGCCCCCAGCTAGTCCTTATTCTCTGTTCCTGGTTACTGTACGGTGTCTCGGTCTCCGCCTGGGGTGTCGTAGGGAGACACCTGAGGTTATAGACTAACTCGTCAGTGGACGCATCCGGCCTTGCTTCTGGTGGGCAAGTACTCCCGTCACGTGACGTGAGTTTATCGTGACTCGAGGTCCCATTTCTCGTCTACGAGATGAGGTTTTACGTGTGGTTTCAGTGTCGACCTTCGTGTGTGAGCACAGGCCTCCACGACAGAGGTGTCGTGGCCTTTTCCTAGTAGGGTGGCTAGGGCGGTTCGTAGTCTGGTGGTCCCCCGACTGTAGGATCGGGGTGTTAGTTTTCTTTCCGGTAGGAGTAGTTGTAGAGCCGTGGTTTTATCGGCTATCGTATTTGGGGAGTTCGTGTAAGGTCGCACTTTCCGTCATTGTTGTTGTAGTCACTCCTGCTGTTGCTGTTGTTCTTGCTGTTGTTGCTTTCTACTACCACCGTTGTTTTCGGTTGGGATTCCGCAGAACCTCTACTGAGCCAGTGATAAGAGACTCACCCCTAGTTTTCAGGTGTTACGATTCTTCCTCGTGGTTCGAGAGTGATGCTTGGAGGTCCTTAGCTGTTAGCTCGTCGGGCCGAGTGTTCACTCGATCTTGGGTACGTTCTTTGCATTAGAATGTACTTCTGTTGGACCGGACTCTATTGTAGTTACATTATTTATTGCTATTAATTGTTGAATTGTCCTACTTTATTTTCTATTTGATCTGGTCGTCAAGACGAAGAAGAGGGGTGACCATCTGAGTGACCTCAGAGTCATCTTCCAAAGGCTCCGACAGTACGAGCTAAAGATGAACTCGATGAAGTGCGCCTTCGGTGTCTCCTGTGAAAAATTCCTGGGCTTCATTGTCCGGCATAGAGGGATCGAGATCGACCCCTTCAAAATAAAAGCCATCCAGGATCTGCCACCTCCAAAGAACCTGGGAGAACTGAGGTCCCTGCAAGGCCGGCTAGCTTATATCCGCAGGTTCATCTCTAACCTATCAGGACGCTGTCAGTCGTTCCGCAAACTGATGATGAAGAATGCACCGTTCAGCTAGGGTGATGAATGCTAGCATGCCTTCGACCGGTTAAAGGATTATTTAAAGACCCCGCCTGTGCTGGGGGCACCTATCAAAGGCAAGCCGCTCATCCTTTACATAGTGGCTACCGAATACTCACTGGGGGCAATGCTCGCCCAAGACAATGACGAAGGGAAGGAGTAGGCTCTCTACTACCTCAGCCGAAGACTGGTAGGGGCAGAAGCTAAGTACACTCCTATCGAGAATGTCTGCCTCGCCTTGGTCTTCGTGATCAAGAAGCTGAGGCACTACATGCTATCCCATGAAGTGAGCTTGATTTTCAAGGCTGACCCCATCAAGCATATTCTCTCCCAACCCATCCCGAAGGGATGCCTCGGTAAGTGGGCCATGCTATTGATGGAGTTTGACATCACTTATGTGCCGCAGAAGGCCATCAAAGGGCAAGTCATTGCGGACTTCTTTGCGGCACACCCCGTGCTCAAAGACTCCCCACTGGCTACGGAACTACCCGAAGATGATGTACTGGAGGCAAACCAGGTCTAGCAGGCCGTCTGGTAGCTATATTTTGATGGGGCTTCTAGGACAGAAACAACATCCTCTGGGCGTACCAAGATACGGGCTAGAGCCGACATCATCCTTAAGTCTCCAGATGGAGAAGTAGTACACACTTCCTGCTGCATCAACAAGCCCTGCACAAATAATGAGGTAGAGTATGAAGCTCTGATTATTGGCCTCCAGATTGCTCTGCAAATGGAGATTAAAATACTGCAAGTATTTGGCGATTCATTGCTAGTCATCAAGCAAGTCCAGGGACAGTTCGACGTCCAGAAGTCGGAGCTAGTCCCTTACCACACTAAGGCGAAGGGGCTCATGGAGCGGTTCTACCTCCTTGAGATAGGCCATGTCGCCAGAGGGGAGAATGCTCAAGCCGACGCCCTGACAAAGTTGGCAAGCTCACTAGCAATCTCGCCTGATGGGTCACTCGACATTCGAGTGATCAACCAGCGATAGGTGCCTAGCATGATAGAAGAAGGACTGGAAGAAAAAAATAGCTGAAATTTACGGAATAAAACCTAAATCCGAACCACTAAGAATCCGCTAAGACACGGGTCTTACATCACCTGTCAACCCTTGGTCTCACCGGGTTGACCGAAACTCAACACGACACATGCACACAGACACCCACAAATACACATACAGCATGCAAAAGCACTCCTGGCCATCCTATCATGGTCACTGCCCTCATAGGATGTCAACAGTCACCCATGGGTCATGGGCAAACCATGAGATCAAGACAAGACAAGCAGAAACTGGAGCTGTGGACAATGACTACACTCTGGGTAGAGCGAACTATCACTCAAGCGCTAGGAGAACCCAGCAGTCAAGCAAAGCCGCTGCAAGACTAGAGTCAAGGACACTAGCAGGTCTAGATCAAGTCATTTGGGAACTATCGCAGTCAAGGAAAAGACCACACCCAGTCACCTAAACTAATCGATCCAGAAACCACCGACACACAGACATTTCCCTAGAACAGAAACATAAGATAGACCAACACACAAACAGACATAGAACAGAATAACGGCCATCACGGCCACAACAGGACTATAACACACCTACATAGGGGCGTTACCTGCTCTAACGTACCAGAGTAGGGGTGCCAGGGCAAATAGACCTGAAATCTAATACAGACCATGTAACACAGTAGAACTGGCACATCACATTAGCATAATGCACTAGGACAGGGGCGTTATGGCCAACGGACCAAAACTCAAATAAAGTGCATGTAACGGACCTACATAGGCGCGTTACACAAGCCTAACGCACTAGGACAGGGGCGTTATGGCCAACAGACCCAAAACCACTCATTACGGACAAAACAACATATAACGGACTAGGCTGAGTCCATTACGGCAACATGGCGCATGGGGTTTGGTGCATCACACTAATCGCCATAGCCAGACAAACGTCAGTCAAATCCAACGTAGTGGACCCACACAGGTGCGTTACCTAACCATAACGCACAGGGAGCGATCCATTACAGTGAACCGACTGACACGGTCTTCGAGACAACATGGTCGTCGAGGGGCTGACAATAGTAGCAGGCCTCGAAAACCACCCGAGCGTAACATGCCTAGATAGGGGCGTTATACTCACATAACGGACTAGGTCTGGTCCGTCACACCAACAAAGTCTCGAAAGACTAAAAATGATGAATGATATGTAATTGTCTATCGAGGGACCATTACATGTGTGACGGTCTCTGGAAGGACTGTTACACAAATCCGACGAGTAAAACTGTGGAATGGCCGAATCGGCCCGTTCCACGCCCCATTCACGCCGAAGCATAGGAAAAACAATGCCAAATGATCATACAACATATCTAGAGTCGAAAAATGGCACATGCATGGCCCCCTTTCCTGACAATCAATCAAGGGTTTTTCCCTCTCCGAGGGGATGTAATTAACATCGTAACCTTTATGGTACGGCGGGTTCTCAGTCCCGACATGATACTCACAATCATCTGACTAGTCAAATCGAGGGCACCATGGGCTTCATTGAAGCCTGAATAAATCATCACCTAGGTGACTAGCACTCCCTCGCACAAATAAATTGAATAAACGAATGAACAGATGAACAAACGAATGAATAAAATAATGCCCTCAAAAGTGTGTCCACAAACTCACAGGTCCAAGATCCTAGCATTGGTTGCTACAGGCGATTTTTAAAGGATGTGTAGAGTATCGGAGGATTGGATCCTTAGTGTGAGATTGTCTCTGGCTATGTGAGCTATGTCGATGCCATGCCGATGCTGGAGGCATTGTGGGTTATGGCACTGGCGGCATGGAGAGTTGGGGAAATAAGTTGGCAAGTTTGCCACATGCGTACATGTCCATGTGCTGGGAGCTGTGTCAGGTGTTGATGTTAGACCCAGTTGGGGTTGCTAAGGAAGGCGCCTGACGGAGGATGAGGACGTGATGGTCGGAGTTGGTATGCTGTGGGCTCGACTCGCGTTGGTAGTTGTGAGCGACAGGTAAGCCTAGCCGACTGGTCGACCATGCTAAGGTCTATGATGTTTGGGGATCTATGTGTATTATTTGCGGTGTCGTCGACCAGGTTGCTGTGGTTGTGAATGGCACTTGTCTATTCTAGAGATATGCGTCATGGATTGTTAAGGTCGTGTCCTATGGCTCTATGGTGCTAGCGGAGCCAAGGATTGAGGTGTCCTTTGGAAGAGTTGTGATGAAGATTTGATGAGACAGGATGATGGACGATGCCTGTGTATGGAGGTCCCTAGAGGGACATTGTCGTTGGATGGTAATCATTGGTCAGTGACTCACTTAGGAGGATTTTTTATGTCAGACGAACAGCGGACTCGACACCAACTTGATGCGAACCTGGGACCAAGAGACACGAGCTCGCAGACGTCCCTAAGCAAGGGAAGCGTGCGGATGCACACAGTTGAGAAACTGGCAATGAGTCACGGGTATCTGCTTTTCCATGTGCTCGGATCGAGTCACGGGACGGGTCACACTCACTCACTCTCACAGTGGTGATTAAAATTGAAACGAGCTAATTAACTTAACACATGCAAGAAGTGGCATATAGAAATATACGAAGTAAGTAAAATGTCGAATGAGGGAGTAGAAACGATACCACCACGCTCCGGGCATGGGAAAGACGACCCTGGCTAAGACTCGTACTCCCGGTACAAACAATTAACAATAATTACAGCAAGAGTTTTACTTCCCACTCCACGCAGGGAGATAAGACCCAGACCACTAAGGATCCACTAAAACACGGGCACTACACTCTCTCTCTCCTATTCTCTCTCGTCCTCTCGCCTCTTCGCCTCCGGTTGCAGACGGAGGGGATCGTGGGCAAGGTGATGATGTCGGGAGGTTGCTGAGACGCGTGGTGGAGCGAGAATCAGTGTGGTTCTGGCGCGATCCTAAATGGTGGATTCAAAGTCGACGGTTCGATTCGCATGGTGATTTTCGACGTGGTTTAGTCACCTCGATGCTCGGTTTCATCGGTGGAGGTAGGGAGATGGACCGCCACTTCGTCCTCTATGTTTTCCCTGTAATTTTGCATAGATTGGTGCTCGATCGGGGGAGATCGGGCCAGTTTAGTGAAAGTTGTTATTTTTGGGGTTTGTAGGGTTCGTCGACAAACGACAACCTTTCTCGTCGTGATTAGTGTCAAACTAACCACTGGGAAGTCAGGATCCCAACCCCACCAGTTTCGTGTCGATTGGTCGTCATTTGGGGCCGATAGGAGTCTGGGAACCCCGGTGATGTGTTTTGGGTCGATTCGTCAGAATCACCCTGATCTCGTGTTTTAATGCATTTCGATGGACGCATGTGATGTTTTTGACCCTCTGAGTTCGTTTCCCATCATTTGGTGTCGTTTCCCCTGCGCTACGGCGTGCATGGGGCGTGGAACGGGCCGATTCGATTGTTCTACCATTTTACCAGCCGGATTGATTTAGCGGTCCTACCAGAGACCATTATAGGCTATAACGGTCCCCCGATAGACCATTATGTATCATTCTTCATTTTTAGTCTTCTGAGGTCTTGGAGTATAACGGACCAAGACTGGTCCGCTATGTGAGCATAACGCACCTGTCCAGGCACGTTATGGTCGGGTTATTTTCGAGGCCGACTGCTGTTGTCAGCCCCCGACGATCATGTTCAACTCGAAGACCGTGTCAGTCGATTAGCATAATGAACTTCTCCCTGTGCGTTATGGTCAATATAATGCCCAGGTGCAGATCTGTTAGGGTCTATTGATCGATGGTTGGCTGGGTATGGCGGTTGATATATCGCGCCTCACCCTGTGCGTTTTGTCACTATGGCGGACTAGCCTTGGTCCGTTATATGCTTTTTGTCCTCGTTGGCATTTTAAAGTCTGTTGGGTATAACGCACCTACCTCTGTGCCTTATACTGGTATAACGTGCCTATTGTGGTCCGTTATACTTTGTTTTGTTAGTGTTTTTGGTCCGTTGGACATAACGCCCCTATGAGTGTATGCTATGTTGATATAACGCCCTACCTTGGTGCGTTATATCATTTGCATGTGGTTTCAGGTCTGGTTGGCATAACGCCCCTCCCTTGGTGCGTTATGTTGGTGCAGAGCAACTTGTCAGTCAACTGCTAGGGGGAAACCCAATAGTCAAGAGACAACTGCTACGCAATCAAAGACATAGACAATGGTAGTTTCTAGATTGAGTCGCTAGGGTACTGTCGTAGTCTAGGAAAAGACCACAGCCAGTCACCTAAACTGACCAATCCGGACAACCACTGACAGACAGACACCGCCCTAAACAAGGACCTAAGACAGACAGACACACAACACAGCACAAGCAAACGGTCAACACGACTATAATGCACCAGTAGAGGGGCGCTATACGCACATAACGCACCACAGGAGGGGCGTCATACCAACCAGATCGAAAACTACAACAGACGATATAACGCGCCAACATAGGGGCGTTATATTAACATAATGCACCAGAGAATATGCGTTATGCTCAATAGACCAACGCACTAACAACACAATGTATAACGGACCACTGCAAGCACGTCATACTAGTATAACGCACAAGGGCAGATGCGTTATGCCCCACAGACACGAAACACAGTAACTACAGACCAAGGGCATATAACGGACCACACCCAATCCATTATAGCCACAAAATGCACTGGTTGACGCACGTTATGTCAACCGCACACCCAGTCAAAATATCGATCAATGAAACACATAACGGATCTACACCTGGGTGTTACCTTAACCATAACGCATAGGAGGAAGTTCGTCATGCAAACTAACTGACACATTCTTCGAGGCAGGGACGATCGTCGAGGGTTCTGACATGGCAGTCCTCAAAAATCACCCGACCATAATGCACCTAGACAGGGGCGTTATGCTCCACATAACGGACTAGGCCTGGTCCGTTATGCTCCAAGACCTCCGAAGACAACAATCCATAAACGATGCATAACGGTCTATCGGGGGACCATTATGCACATAACGGTCTCTGGTAGGACCGTTATGCCCATTCGACGATAAAAATGACGAAACGGCCAAATCAGCCCGTTCCACACCCCATGCACGCCGTAGCGCAGGGGAAATACATCCAGACGGTAGGAAATCCTTCCAGGATTCCAAAAACACCACATGCATGCCACGAAACGCACTAAATCGCGAGATCCGGGTGATTCAGACGAATCGACCCAAATAGAGTCACCGGGGTTCTCGGACTCCTACCGGCCCCAAATGACGACCAATCGACACAAAACTGGTGGGGTTGGGATCCTGACATCCCAGTGGTCAGTTTGACACTAACTACATCGCGAGTGGTTGCCATATTTCGGCCAACCCTACGAACCCCAAAAACTACGGTTTATACTAAATTGGCTCGATCTCCCCCGATCGGCCACGAAACTACGCACAGAGACAGGGAAAACGTGCAGAACGCGGAGGGGGTCCATTATAGCATAGGCTCATAATCATAGGTGTTTTTAATTAAGTGTTTAGTTTGTTCTTCATTTCACTATTTTCTTTAAAGCAAAGTAAAATCACAAGTGTTTTCTAAAGGACTCTAAGGTTTTTAACTCTAAAAATCTCTTCTTCCCTGTGGATTCGACCCTTCTTGTCACGTTATTACGTCTTACTTTCATCTAGTGCGAGTTGAAAATTTTAAGATTGATACGCATGTTTTAAACGATGAACTTTCGCGTTATCATTGTGGCTGTATCCCCTTTATCTTGGCATGAACGGGGCGTGAAAAGGCCACGATCGGACGAACCCCTGGGGTTGTTCGCCGTGAGGGTTGGATGGTCGAACCAGGGCCCGTCCAAGGTATGGGCGGCTGGCTCTGGATCGTGTATCTCCACTGGGTTTTGGGGCTTGTGCAGTCGCACGATAGACCGCACATGGTTGTGCGGCCCGGTAGGGTCCGCCCATTCCTTCCTTGGGTGGCCAAGTTCTAGCCGCCTATCTTCCGTCTGGGTTGAACGGCCAGGGTCTGACCGTTCATCCCTATTGACCCTTGGTCAACTGTTGAGTGTCAGTCGCGTTAGGCGATTTAGTCAAGACTGTTTTGACTGACACTGTAGTAAGTCGGATCCGTTCAGCGGTTCGGTCAAGACCATTTTGACCAGGAACTGTTTTGGGTCCTAGGCTTGAGCAGCCAAGGCTTGATCGTTCATCCCCTTGGGCGGTCCTGCCCTGACCGCCCATCCCCCTTTGAGTGGGTTGTCCCTGACCGCGCATGCCCCTGTGCGGTCATCCCAGAGTCGCTCATCCCTGTGTGTTGTCGGTTTGCCTTAGTGGCTTGTTCCGTGACAGCTTGAGTGTCGTGTTGGACTCCGGTCAACCCGGCTGTGACCTAGTGGTTGACTTTCGGTCTCATGAGTGTCTCGGACACCCCGGAGGTTTCGTGTCCGTGTTTTGAGGTGTCCGTGGGTTTCGTATTACTGTGGTTTCAGACCTAGGGATTAGGCTAGATTGACAGTGTCGTGTCATCATGTTCAGCGATCTTGGCCCCGAGTCTCGTGACTCAAAGACCGTTGAATTCAATAGGTCTCGTGGGCTGTCCAGAGTATGGTGGCCTCGAGCCACCTGTTACTTCGTGTTACTCGCAATGGGTGCATGCGTGATTTTCTGAGTCCACGTTCCGTGACCCATCCACTAGTCGTAACTTCCACGGCATGCGTGTGTCGGCCCACCGGGAGCACTAGTGTGGCATACCCGAGTTAGACGGTGAGTAGGCTAGTTACCGTAGGGCCCCCGCGTACCGTCGAGTCTGGGCTGGTGGGGGAATTACCAGCTAGAGGACAGACCTAGGGCGTTCCAACCTCGGGTGTGTGGATGACCCGAGCCAAAGAGAAGTAGCGGTGATGCCTCCATCACCAGCCATCTCTCCCTCCACAACCAGGTCCGCCCTCCCCTGCCCCGTGCATCCACGGCACCCCGGCGTCGGCCCGTTGCCGCTACGGCCTCCCGTGGATTAGGAAGACCTCACTGCTGCCCCCTGCAACCAGCCTGCAGCAGAGGTCGAGCTTGCAGAGACTACCCCAGCGACCACGGTGAAATCCAGCTGAAGCTTTCTTCTGTGGAGTTGTACGTCGTCGAGTCAGATTAGTCCCAGAAGTGATCCCGCAGCGATCCAACCTCGGCACCGTTCGCACCACCCGTTCTTGTGAAACTGCGCCAAGCTCGGGTCTGAACCTGAGCCCCATCTTGTAGCAGCTCCACAGCCCTCCCCGTCGTGATTCAGCCAGAACCCTCTTCACGATAGTTCTGATTCTCCAAAGTTCCGACGCACCAGAGGTGGTCCTGCCTACATTCGACATCGTCTCCATCCAGGGAGGCCATTCTCCCTCAGTCGCGCCAGACCCGGAGTCCCCTGTTCACCCAGGACAGGCTTCTGAAAATTTGACCCCGACACCCCCTCTTCCTCTTCGTTTCAGGTCAGACAGTCTTCAGGAAAGTTTCAGATTTCGATGTTACGGGACCAACGCAAGTGGTCTCGTCCCAATCCGACGTCAGCACTGGGAGTTCCTCCACAGCCACCTGCAACTGGTCTGACTGGTCACCCAGAAGCCAGACGCCAGCCATTCCGATGACCACGTCCAGCGAGGTGATCAGACGACCACCATCTTTTCAGGGCTCACAGACCTCCCTGTCAGCAACGCCCATGACTTGGTCCTGTCGGGATTGGAGTTCCACAGCATCCGTACCGGCCAACGCACCACGACTGCGCCAATCTGTCCTGCACGGCAGAACTGCACCAGCCCACAGCCGCGGCCGCCGACCCCATCGAACGACAGCAGCTCGGCACCAGACCTTCAGGCTTCCTTCGGCGTCCCTCCATCATCATCCAGGAGCTGGCTGCACCTTGTTTGGACGCCCGGGCTCGACGTACGGTCGAACGATTGTTTTCCCCTCCCCATGATCCCCCCTCCTCCGCGAGGGTAGTGTGTGTAACTGGTCGCCCCTCCCCCGTGAACCCCCCTCCCTGCGTGGAGTGTAGTGCATGTATTAGTAGGGATGTCGCCAAGCCTCTTCGATGCAGTGTGACCGCCGGGTGCGCACGCTCCCCGATGTGCCCTCGTCTCCGATCGGTGTCGGTCTCTTCAGACTCGGCAAGGTATAGATCTGACCCTTGCTTCTTGACATTGCTTTCTTAGTATCAGTTCTACGCTCACGCCTTCTTATTTATTTTGTTTACAAGTGATTTAACCCGGATTAAGTTGCATCATTTTTAACTTGATTAGCCAAATCCGCCCCCGTCAAAGTAAATTAGACTAACCTTAGAGTTAAGTCGGCTTAATCCTAGGCTAAATCTGAAACAAAATGGTGCAAAACGATCATGCCTTAATGGGCCTGGACGCTCAGATTGGACCTTTCTGTAGTCACAAGGAATCGGTGGTTCCCACGATGAGCTAAGCCTTCGTATGGCTAAGTCAACAAAGATATTTTGGATTAGGGGGTCTCGTTTCTGACTACTAGGTCAAAATCTGAAAACCCCAATACATAAACCAACTGTATGGAAAGGAGTTAAGGCAGAGATCTAGAGTGGGCCCAGTAAGGATTGCGTTTTATCTGACATGCATCCTTATGTATCCCTCTGAAAAGGCGGCACGCATTCAGAGTGAGAGAGCCATGTTTCCATCCTGCCCAATAGACTTCCTGCTCTGGATCCAGTATCAGATGTGGGGTAGGCTTGTAGAAAGCGGTGGAAGAACCCTGGGAGACAAGTGGAGCAGAGTGATCCCCGGGACCTTCTCTCCTATGCACTGTCCTCCACATGGTGTTCACAAACCTCCGAGAAAGGATCATTTAATTATTCCGGCTAAGAAGGTGCTTGGAGAAGTGTCACGTCGAGCTAAGCTAGGGTGCCCCCTCTGTGCCGAGGGAGCTCCCTCCCCGTTGCCTATCAGATCAGGCAACCGATGGGTCATTTAATGGAATGAACGAACCAGGCACTTGTCTGGTGGCTCCAAGCACATATGGCCCCAGAACTTGTGACATGGCATACTCCACCCGCATGGTATCTGCACATCTTTGTGTTGTCACCTTCAAGGGAAGATCTGTGTGTGTGTGTTTGCGTTACTCCCTCTCTTTGTCTTCCCACGGTCTCTTGCAGAGTCTTGATGCCACAATTGAAGTGATAACTTCTTGGGTTTGGTTTACAGATGTCCTTCCAGGAATTAAAATTGCATGCCAGGCTGACACAAACTTAAAGAGCAAGGACTTGCACTGCAGGGCGGATGGATTGATTTGTCACTCTCTTGATCATGAAAGCCTCCCATGCATGGCCCCAGTTGCTGCATCCGCTGAAGCTGGCAAAATAATTAAATGCTGCTGGGGATGGTTAGCTGGACACATGCAATTATCATGAAAGGTACTGCGCCTGGATGAATGACAGGCAAATGTTAAAGAATGAAAGCATCCACTCATTCCCATGCACAAAGAAGCACTGGTGGTCATTGTAGAATTAGTTTATGGCCTCTAATTAGCATTAACTAGGGATGCAGATAGGCCGTGTTCGGTGTGGGTATGGGGTCTACTTTTCCCCTTCTACACCTTAGAACACCCCCTCCTAGACCCTCTCACAGCCATGAGTCTCCCCCACACATATCCACCCCCATTCCCATCCCATTTACCTCATTCCCCACCTTCACTCTTCAACCTGTAGTTCTGGGTCACAGGCAGCAGAGTAGTAGCAGCTTGCACAGGTGACTGAGGCTTCATCCCGATGTTTCAAGAGGCCCAAGTGGTACCGTTCGAAGCGTCTCCGAATCTTCTTCGCATCGGCGGTTGTCTCGTCCCAATCAGAGCTCATGGCCTTCCGGAGGAGTCATTCTCCCCCGACTGCGCATCTATCTCCAGATTGCCAACCTAAAGCTGACTTTAACGACTCCCACGGCCAGCAACCTGAAGATTTGGGAACGGGAGTTGGCTGAGGTCTTCCACTACGAGTCACCGTCTAGAATTAAGAAGCAGAGTGAAGTTTGGACCCCGGCATCAAGAGTTCCAAATTTTCTTCCAAAGTGGTGTTAGGTCGGTTCCCCTATTCCTGAACAGACCCACCTCCACCATTCTGACCAGTACGATCAGCCCTGACATCTGCTAATAGCGCCGTTAGTCTTGTCTGAAGGAAGGCTTGTCCGCGGTCATAACGGTACCAGCCCTTCCTCCAACCGAGTTCAGGACTATCTGTGGTGCCTCCATCTTCCAGCAGCACTACCCTGTGAGCGGCCAGAACCAGAACTGTCCAGCACTGTTCCAAGTCCTCCCCCGGCCAGTGACCTTCTCAGGGCAAATCAAGAAAATTCAGATGTCTTTATGGTCCAAGTCAGAAGATTTTAGCACTAGTTTCAGCTCATTTAGAGTTTGTTAGTGATCGTGGCGGTGCCATCTTCGACCGCCTGTCCAGTGGTTCCAAAAGCTGGCAGCATCAACGGGGGCTCGGCACAATAATTTTCTAGCTTCATCCCCTCCCCTCGCTTGGCCGACTGAAGGCCCCTCCCTGCGTCTAGGTAGTTTTGATTGTAAACACTTAACCATCACCCCAAGAACCCCCTCCTGCGTGAGGTGTAGTGCTATAACCATTTTAAATTTTAGGATAAAGCGACACCAATGCGGCGTGCGGGTGCATACCGATGCCTCCTCGCTCGCCATCGTCTCCGATCGGGTTCAGCGTCTTCACGCTGATCAGGTGAGCCTCGGGCCACTTCTTTGCTGGTCTTAACTTGGTTGTTGAGTATCACTTTGGTTGCCTGTCGGCGGTGAGTGAGTGCCCAGTCTAAAAGGCCAATCAATCGAGTGACCACCGCAGGTGAGTTGTGAGCAAGACACTACATCCCACGCCCTCGGCATGCTGGCCACCCATGAGAGTGGGCATCCCAGGCCCTTAGGGGTCCGTCCCAGTCATTTTAGTCGCATCGTCTCATAGAGTCCAAGGTTCGCACCTATTTAACGTCGAGTCTCATTATCGTCCCGCATAAAATTGGTATCAGAGTGGGGTTGAGTCTAGGGTAGTTATTATCTTAAAAAAAAAAGGGTGTCTTGGTTTGCATTTCATCCCAATACCCGGTAGATCAAAAGACGTTACTGGAAAGATACACTACGCCTATTTGGAAGGTAGCCCATTGCGTGAGGTTTCTACCTCCGCCAAGTACCGGATATTGGTTTGAGTGCATTGGTCTATTCAGGTAGGTCTAGTAAGTCACCCCCTTAGCTCCCTTTAGGTCCCCTTGCATGCCCACTCATGGAGGTACTCAGTACCATCGCCCTAACACTATGGGTGAACCCCGAGGTGCTACCCAGGGAGGCCGATCTCTAGAGGACATGATGGCTCTACTCATGGAGTGCATGGACTGGTCCGAGCAAACTCTTAGGGAGCATACCGACAGCATGGAGAGCAGACTCAAGGGCATGGAGGACCCAGTTGAGGCTTCCAACCGATCTATTCAAGGTCTGGTCGGAAGGTTAGAGAGTGCGGAGAGAGTCCCCCGTCGGGACCAACCCAAAGTTGTTCAGGCCCCTCAGGCACATGCTACCCAGCCCGCCCCACCTAGGGCTAAGGAGCGACGGCCACGTGCTCTCGATTTTGAGGATTATGCATCCGACAACGATTATGAGGGAAATGGCCATCGTCGACATGGTCACTGACCATCGAGGGATGAGGAAGATAATAGAGTCCTTAGGACTGTGTGAGCTGACCCTCCCACTTTTGACGAGTCCTTGAACCGAACAGTCTATCTCAATTGGGAGGCCGGCATGGACCAGAACTTCGAGTGGTTTGAGATGACGGACCACCAGAGAGTCAAGTTTGCCAAAATGAAGCTGTTAGAGTAAGCACAAACTTAGTGGAGTAATGTGGAGAGCTTGTTGTTTCAGCGTCAGGAGCCCCAGGTCGATTCTTGGGATGAGATGAAGGTCAAACTTAGGCGTAAGTACCTTCCTGCCATGTACTGTCAAAGGCTTATTGATAGGTGGCAGAATCTCAGCCAAGGGGATCGGTCCATATCAAAGTACATCGTGGAGTTTGATGAGTATTTCTTGTGATGTGGCGTCACGGAGGAGAGCACCATGCCTATTTCTCGCTTCGGTCATGATCTGCCACCCTACTATCAATATGAATTATTTTGCCACAATCTGACCACCTTGGAGGATGCATATCAGGTCACTCTTGAGTTGGAGCAGTTTGAGTCAGAGTTCGCTCTCGTCCAGCATTCGGGAACCACCTTTCAGAGTGGGGCTGACTCTCGTACCACGCCCAGTTCTTACTCTTTTTATTTCACCAAAATTTCATCAATCCATTTTTTTTCTAAAACCGTCTTGCCACCCCTTCTCTCACTTTTTTTGCTGTATTTTTTCCCCAGAAAATAGCCTCTATTTTCTTTTTTCAATGAACTTCACGAGAGCGAGCGAGCGAGAGAGAGAGAGAGAGAGAGAGAGAGAACACGGGAGGTGGTGGGAATGATCACGGCAGCGGGGAGGGTGGGGTGAGCACCGTCGACCATGCTAGGCAGGTTGCTGGCATGCTGGGGGGGAGCAACACCTTCGAGCTACGAAGGGAGTGAGGGGCGGTCGCCGTAGTTCGCGACTGAGCTGCACGACGACGGAGGCCGGAGGGGTGGCGCTCGGAGCTCAGGGGTCATGACGTGCTCCGGTGAGGGCGGGCACTGTGCTCGAGGGACGACGGTGCCGTGTTCGGATGCCTTGGCATGGTCGGATGTTGTGACCGCTACGCTCGGAGTGCATGCTCGCCACTCTCGTGGTTGCCACCGTGCTCGAAAGAGTGGCAGTGTGCTCGGCGAGGTGAGCACCAGTGTGACGGGGCTGTGGTTGATGGTTTCCCCATCGACAATGGCAGCCGGTGTGCTCTTCACAAGTGGTGCAGCTACTGCCAGAGGGGAGGATCGGGTCCGCATGGGCCTGCCGGTGGTGCTGGGCAGTGTGCTCGCGGCATGGGAACGCAGAGGAGGTTGCAACAGCAATGTTGGCAGGGCTGCATGAAGGGAGGCGGAGCTTCATGCCTTCGCGTGCTCGCTGTGGACGTCCAAACTGAAACCGCAGCTGCCCACTGTGAAGAGGGCCCAGTGAGAGGGAACAGTGCATATGGCGGTAGCGGCTATGTGCATGTCTGCTATCAGGTGCCCGCCTCACCTCCTTGCTTCACGAAGTTGCAGGACGGTAGGTGGTTCATGGCGGGAGGGACGAGGGGCTGGCCCAGTGGTGTTGAGTGGACTTCTCACTGTGGCTTGGAGCATCGCTGGCGTGGTCGCGTGCAGGGGAGATGAAGATGGCGTGTTGCTTGCTGCACGAAGGGTGAACGCCAGTCGCTTCAAAGACCCCTCCCGTGGTTGACTTCGTTGTTGCTGGAGCCGGTGATGGTGGCGACAGGTTCAGGTCGGAGAGTGTAGGGGGGGCTGGTGGCAAGCTGGTTTGTAGGTGCCCTCCTTGCAGTTACAGGTGAAGGGGTAGGGAAGGAGGAGGTGGGCAGGTCAGCACCGTGGAGGGTAGGGCGGTGCAGCGGCGGCCATCTCCAAGCAGAGGGGTTCGAAGGTGAAACGGGATTCCCTGCAGAGGGATCTGGTGCCCTTCTCCATGCGGCAGCCATCTCCATGCAGAGGGCCAGGGGTGGGGGTAATGGGTACCCCGACGGGTGGGCATGCAAAGGGGCTAAATGAGATGCCAACTACCAATGCAATGACAAAGACCAGCGACAACCCTAGACTCGACCGTGCTTTGATACCAATTTGATGCGGGACGGGGTGCAAACCTGGGCCTCTAGGTGGTGACTGGACTAAGGGGACAATACAACCAGCAACGATGCGGCCAACCGAGCTAATTCGGCTCGACACCAAGAACCTCCAAGAAGGGTCTACGCCCACAACAAGAACAGCAAGTCGCAGACGTCCCCAAGAGAAGGAAAGCGCACGGATCCACACGGTTGAGAAACCGACGGAGACTAGGGTGGTCTACACACTCTCGTGCTCGAATCAAGACACGGGATGGTCACGCTCTCTCGCTCACAGTAGTGAATAGAACTAAAATGGGCTAGGATCCTACTGATCACATACAAGCAGCGGCATCCAGAACATATGCGAAACAAGCAAGTGCAACAAGAGGGGAAGTGGATGCGTACCTCCACGCTCGGGGCGTGGGGAAGACTCCCGGCCAAGACACACGACTACTCGGTAAAACAAAATTAGACAAGTACTGAACCAAACTCAAATACCCACTCCTCACATGGAGGTAAAAGGCTACACCACAGATCCGGGAGGAGTGTGCTTGGGTTGACGGGACGCAAGCCGAAGGCGCAATGGTGGCAATGGTGCACTGCTGGTCGTCACGGGCTGGACTGTGTCTCTAGACAGCCAGTGATCGGCGGTGAAGGAACAGCCGCATCAAAAGTCGGGGTAGATGTAGGGATCCTCTAATGAAGATCTGCAATGGATGACGAAGGTCCCATGTGAAGGGGGTGGCCGGAAGGGCTGACTGGTGGTTCTGGCACCGCGATGATCCAACTGGCTGAAGCAGGCCAGCCTACACAGGGGCAGGTGACCAGCAAGAAAGGATGCCTGGGAGGGTGGCTTCTGGACATCCTATGGTCATGAAATTTGGCGTGCATGTTGGCAGGGATGTCCTCTGAGTGCCCACTGATGGCGGAGTGCTAGAACCAAGCGGAGAAGTTGGGGCAGCCTGAATAGCCGACCTCTGTCCGGACTGGTTTGTCTGCAAATAGCCAGATAGACAGCAAGAGTTGGCCATGGGAGCAGGGTGTCTGGAGTGAATCTGAGCCTGAGATTTTATGGAGAGGTGATGAGGGGACGTAGGTAGAAGGGCAAGGGCTCCCGGAGTCATTCGTAGAAGAAGTTTTGGGCGTGGGGAGATGGTGAAGTGGAGTGACCAATCTGCAGACCTGCACAGGCAGACTACAATCTGTCTAAAGGAGGCAGTGGGAGGAGGGGCAAACGGATCTTCTGGTTCAAGGGGCAAATGTGATAACAGTTCGACACACATTCATCAAACTATATTCAATGCAAATCATACAAAATTGAACAAAATGTCTGCGCCCCCCTGACCGATGATGACCTGGCGGCACTGGACAACCAGCGTCAAGCGAGGAAGAGAGGGAGAAGTTCTACCCCTACTCGGAGTCGTGTCGTGCCTCCTCCGCCATCAGGGATGCCTCCTTCTGGAGCTCCGCTGTCAGCTGGTGAGTCATGGTCGCCCCCCCTGCGTCGGCCCCCTTGGCACGGGGGAGCGACAAGGGAAAGGCTCCCACTGCTGACGACGCCAATGTTCTCTCACCGTCGGGGACTCCTCTGCGTAGTTAATCTTCACCACCCGGGGACTTGACATCCAGTCTAGCCGAGATTGCGGCGATCGTCGATGTCATGGGGAGGACTGCATAGTGGTATGAACATACCAGTGAGTTTGGCCAAGGGGCTGAGAAGGGGCTGACGGTGATAGCCTCGAGGAGCGCGTGCCCGGTTGTTAGTGCCTTCAGCCTGTGGAGGCATCATTTCCAGGGTCTTGCCCGGATGCTGGCAGCCAACCAGGCCCACCAGGCGGGGCTCGAGGAGCATTTGAAGGGGTCTGAGGCTGCCAACGCCTGGCTCCACGACCAGCTAGCCCAGAAGGGACTAGTCATTTCCTTGGTGGAGCAGGATCGGGACTTCCACCAGCTCCGCACCGACGCAGCCAACGTCTGAGTGGCCGAGTTGAGGGGGTAGGCACAAGTCGCAGAGGCTCGTGCCCTGGAGGTCGAGGCAGAGCTCGCTAGGCTACGTTCGTCCATGTCTTCTGTTAGTGAGGAGGCGATGGCGAGCTTCCACTTCTCTTCGGCTTACCGGGATGAGCTGACGAAAGTGACCTTGGAGTTCTACAGGCCAGACCACGACCGTGGCTTCTGGGAGGGCTGGAGTGCCACGGTGAAGGCCACAGCGGTGAGCTTTGGCTGCATGGCCCCACCTCTTCTTCCTCCCTCGACTCCTTACAGCTTGGAGGCTGACAATGGAGAAGAGGAGCCTAGCGCCGAGGAGGTCAATGCCGAGAAGTTGGTGTCGAGGGCGAGCACGGGTGAGCGAGCACCTGCCAACGTTTCAGCGGGGGCCAACCACGTGGTGGACTTGGACGATGAGCCACCATCCCTTGAAGCTGTTGTAGCACGTGAGCCTGAAGAAGCCAGGGCACGTGACGATGTAGCTGGGGTGGGCCTTTAAGAGGACGCCCCTCATTTCTTCAAATGTCCTTCTATTTTTTGTTGTTCGCCTAGGTGGCAACCTTTCTTTTGTAAGCTCTTTATTTTGGAATATAAAGCTCTCCTTTGTTTTACAAATCTTAAAATCTCTTCCGTGTACTCTCCTTGGTCCAAGTCCAAGGTGGACCATGGACCAGCCCCCATGGGCCCTAGCAGCCAAGTGGCTCAATGGGAGAGAGGGTGGGGGTCCCATCGGGCCTTCATGGCCTTTTGCAAAGAAACCCACTAACTCCTAATGACTAACCCTTTAGCTTATAATGCTATACAATTGCAAACCCAATTAACCCAAGGGTATAAATGCAAGCTAGAGGATACAAATGTAAATAAAAAAGTTAGATGTCTTGCTCTGATGTCCCATCAATTCACCCCGGGTGGGAAGAACTCGACCCTGTCGAGCTAGGGGTATGGCTACTCACGTGGCTCCTACAGATCCGTCACTGTAGCGTGGGTACGCTCCACTCCTAGTAATCATCACCTGCTCATCCCGTATATGTTCTATATGCTCACGCTACTATGGGAATGAGGCTAGTGGTGGACACTCCAAGGTGGGGTCACTCTCAAAGGAAGGAGACGGCTCAATGACTCACTAGGAATCACCGCTGAGGCCCTATATGTAACTAGATCCAAGACATTGAGGTTGAGCTGATCCTAAATTCCAGCAAGTCTACAACGTACGCATTAGACCCGACTTACCTCACACTCAAAAGGGACTGACATCGCGAGCTGACATGAGATCGACTCAACTCGATGCATGCAGACTCCTAATAAACTGTACAAAATAAAAGCACACTTCTATGTCTTAGACAAACCTAATGCTTTGCAGACCCATGCATATGCAATGGTGGACCAGGACACCCAAATGTGTGATGTGCATACACGAGACGCAACCAAATATCGGTAGAATCATGGAGTCCTAGACATCCTAAGATGCACCACTCATGCACTGACAGCCTTTTGGATTTGGGAGGTTTGGGTGGGCCAGGAGGGCCGAATTCACCTTCTTCCGTACCCCAATGAACAGGCTCCTTGCGGAGTGTAGGTGGACTGGCCTGTGGGGTGGGATAGTGAACTTCCCTGAAGAAGTGGTGTAGATATGTTGGGTCCAGGGGTTCACTAGAGAAGGGGTCCAAGGGATCAAAGAATGTGTGACCCCTCGAGACAGGTTCCCTCGTGACACGGTCCCACGTTTGAAATTCTTGAAGGTGTAGATGGTCACCTTCATTCATTGTGGTGGGTGGGACGGTGGTCATATGTAAAAGATATGGTTCCTCCCTCGGGAAAAGTGGAATGAAATCAGGCTCGGCCGACATGGGTAGGAATAAAAGAGCCTCCGTGGTGACATGACCCACGGTGCACACAGAGATAATAGACCCCAAAGCGAGATGGGTGAAACTACGACCCTTGGGTCGGTCGATGCATGGGGCCAACAAGTGCGTCAACTGCAACTGCCGGTCTAATCCCTTAAGAAGGTTGTCTAATGTATCAACATGGTGAGAAGATCGGAAGGTGGTATGGAATGAGTTGACGAGCACTAATGGTAGCGTAGGGTCCATGGATGGGTAACAAGGTGCTCTATGGACCAAGCCTATCTTGAGCTAGCTAAATAGTGGCTCGGTGATGATTAGCTCTCCCGTTTGAAGTACGGGTGACTTTAGCTAAGGCGGCTCTGAATAATGGTCGGAAGGTGAGACTTGTGGTAAAACTTCTCCCTCGGATGGGGAGAGGACGTCCTCCATGGGGAGAGGACTTGGGGACTCTGTAGATGGCACCGGGTTCAGACTACCGGCTACTACCCACTTAAGCTCAGGCAGGAGCCCGTTAATCTGAGTACACATCCTATCCACCATATCTGAAATGATTTTAAAGAGTTCGACAATGGTGGGGTTTGGAGTAGGGGCATCATGATGGACTTGCTCATAATAGCTCAGCCTAGTCTTGGGTCGAGGCTTATCTACGTGCGGGGCTCTTTGCCTCCGACTATGACCCACTTGGTTGGAGGTGATTGGGTGGGATTAGTTGGAGGTGACTAGGTAGGGCAGGTTAGAGGTGACTAGGTGACTGGGTGGGAAAGGTAGATCTTTCTATGCTCATCCTTCATCTCCCTCTATGACTCGACAGGTCATTACCTCCTAATCTCCCTCATGCGTTCAACACTCTCTCATTTCCAGGCAACTTTGTGGACAAGCCTCTTTTTGGCAAAACTGACCTCCATGGCGCCAGACATAGTGTAACAATCAAAATACTTGTCCATGGCAGCTTCCCAATGTAGGTAGTCGCTCAGGACGTTGGAGCCATAAAAATCTGAGGCTTCGGGCCTACGAATGTGGAGCGGATGGTTGCCAAGCCCGTGGGTGTGCCAACGGTCATATCGCCTGGGTGATTGAGAATCTATTGGAGACTGTGGAATGCTACATGGACATGAATGCAAGACACCTCTAGGACCTAGACTTAACCAATATCTGATACGTGGCAGAGGTAGAAACCTCGCGCAAGGAGCTACCTTCCAAATAGGTGTAACCTATCTTTCTAGTAACATCTTTTGATATACTGGGTACTGGGATGAAATGCAAACCAAGACACTTTTTTTTTTATTTTTATGTAAAGACTACCCTAGACTCAACCTTGGCTCTGATACCAATTTGATGCGGGATGGGACGTGAGCCTGGGACTCTAGCTCGCAGACATCCCTAAGCGAGAGAAGCGTGCGGATGTGCGCGGTTGAGAAATTGGCAATGAGTCTCGAGTATCTACTTTTCCACGTGCTCGGATCGAGTCACGGGATGGGTTCTACTCACTCACTCTCGCAGTGATGATAAAAATTATAATGAGCTAAGTTCCTATCACTCTAGCAGCGGCATATGAAAATATACGAGGAAAGTAAATGCCAAGTAGGGAGCGGACACGATACCTCCACACTCCGGGCGTGGGGAAGATGGCCCCGGCCAAGACTCGTAACTCCCGGTACAGTAAATGTAATTAATTATAGTGGTGAAATTTATGGCCCACTCTACGCAGGGAGGTAAAAGGCTATAGTGGGACCCGGGAGCAATAAACTTGGGTTGACGGGCAGTAAGTCGGAAGGGCTATTGGGCCGGAGGCGGGCTACTGGTCCGACTCAGTACTGTTCCAACTCAGTTCAGGCCTACTGGATAGTGAGCAAACTCGGCTACCGAGATGGTGGCTTCCGGTCATCTTCTGGCTGTGACGGTTGGTTGGGACATTTGAGGGAGGTCCCTCCTCGATCCCTAAGGTTGGCGGAGTTCAAATCTGAGCCGGCATAATTTTGCAAGAGTTTACCGGCAGACTGCTCTGCTGGCCTAGTCACAGAACAGATTTGCGTGCCTCCACGAAAATAATTTCTGCACCCAGATCTAGTGTCGGATCGAGGCGAGATCTGCGCCGTTGGAAAGAGGACTCAAAGGGATACAACATAAATTAATTTCACATCCATCTAGTAAACAGATTGAAAATGAAAAACTCTGTGGGTCGTAGTTTCTTCTAGCTTGGACTCCAGAACACACAGGACAAAAGAAGATCTACCTGAAAACAAATTTTGACCAAAATAAAAATGGTGGATCTAGACTCTGGAACATTTATGGGTGGAATGGGGGAATGTGAGAAAGACACATAAATATTTTGGGATTTTTTAGAGATGGCTAAGTGGACGTGAAAAATATAATAATAGACTACTATCCTTTAGATCTATAGACTGGCAGACTGTCAGGGGTGGAACTAAATGACTGGGAAAAATAGCAAACATAGGCTGATTGGCTTGAAAATTTAACGCTAGCTCGTTGCCAACGACCTCCGGCTGCCGGGGGGAGGACGAAGCCTCCTAAGTCCTTCGGCGGGAACCAGGCCCCTGATGAGATCCCCGCCCATGGTTGCTAGCATTGCTATAGCTTCCACGAGGTGTCATGGCTTTTCATTCGAGGTTCCAACAGACGACGCCAAGAAGTATAGAGGTAGAAATCTAATTTCTATGCCACGTACCACACCCCTCTATTTGTATGTTGGGGAAGTCCTCCGGCACCCGTGGAAGCCTGCAATCACCAGAAGAAAAGGGCGTCAGAAGGAGCCCTGGGCACTATCCCAGGAGACAACCCTCTGATGCTTAAGTCAGCAACAGTTGAAATAAAGAACAGAGAAGAGTAAGAAAGGGGGAAGAATAGAGGTCGTAGTAAGAGATCTGAGAGAAGCGTAGGTCCTCCAGACGAGTGCTCGTCGCCCCTAGTGGTCACTTGGAGAGTACTCGCTCGGTGGTAAGGTCGTGCAGGAGGAGTTTTCTCTCAGGAAGTAGACAGTCGTGACCTCTCTTTCGTAGTAGCAAGACGGGTAGTTCTGTTCTCTGTGTGTAGCTTTTGACAGAAAATCCACCGTGTCCTTCTCTTCTCTGTCAAGGTCCCTTTTATAGGGGGTTGTCCTGGTGTCGAAAGCCAATCCTTTAACAGGGAAGGGCGTAAGTCGTGGAGTAACGTTCCTTGCGATCGTGGCGAGAGTTTCTCGTTGAGGTGCAATTACCCCTGAGTCGGCCGATCCCTGGGCAAATCTTACGGTGCTCGTGGGGCGTGCTCGCCTGTTACGGGGTCAAAGCCAGCGTCGTGGGGGATAACGGTCGGTCGCCGGAGGGTCATCCGGCGGTCATTGCGCCTGGGCCAAAGCCCTTCTTGCGCTGTCGAATCCGATGCCGAATCGTAGTGGGTCGTGCCTTCATGAGCCGCTGCTATCGGGCGCCCTTGGGCGCGTTGTATGCGCTAGGTCGAATTGGGCTCGTTGTAGATGGGCGCGTTATGGGTCGAGTCAGATTTACCCTCCTCAATAGTTAACTTTTCCAAGTCTTGAATTTCATTTTCTAACATTGTGATGTGCAGCTCGACACTTGCCAGTTCCTCCTCACAGGAAGTTGTTTTCTCATTTAGCATGGCATTTATAGTTTTCAGGCTATCTACCTCAAGTTCAAGATCATGTAGTTTATTAGAATCAACATTCGGAGTGAATTTTCCTTTTTCTAGAATTATCAGTCTTTCTGAAAGAGCAGTGTTCAACGGTTTCAATTCTTCATTTTCCTTTGTCAGTTTTTCATCCTGAATTTGTCCATTGATTGAGATTTGATTATCATTTATTGACTCCAATTTTTCTCTCAAATCACTCACATAGAGAAAGGCCATGAGGCAGATATTGGATGAAGTGTGGAAGATGAGGAGTAAATCTTGTCGGCATGAAGTTGACACTTGACACACCTACGGACATAGATAGCACAATCCTCTTCTAGGGTGGGCTAGTAAAAGTCTTGCCGAAGGATCTTCTTGGCAAGTATTTGACTGTTTACATGGCCACCACACACACTAGAGTGTGCTTCCTCAATACACTTCCTAACCTTATCGTCATCAACACTTCTTAGAAGAACACCCGTGCAGATTCTCTTGTATAGCACTCCCCCAACCAACGTGTATCTTTGGGCCACTCTCCTTATGGCTCTCTTATCTTCTGACGTGCCCTCTTCAAGATAGGACTGATCTTGGTAGTACTTAACAATCTCATAAAATCATGGCTTTTCCTCGTTAGCCAGTTCTTCTTTCGATTCTGCCAGCATGATTTTCCTCTTCTCAAAGATTTCTAACTCTTGGACCTTCCTTGCTACTTTTTCCTTGATCCTTATGTAGGAAGCATCATGGACAGCAGGGGCGTGACGCTTGTAGATGGAGATGGACTCAAACCATCTACCCAGAGGGAACTTTAGGATGATGCCAATAAGGCGAGGGCATCAGCCACAATATTCTGGTCGCGAGGGACATTGACAAAGATCAGTTTGGTGAATAATTTGGCAAAAGAAGCAGTGAGTTCTTGGTAAGGGTTGAGTTTGGAATCACGGGTGCGATATTTGGTGAGCACCTGATGGAGAATGAGTTGACTATCACCTACAATTCGCAATTCGGTGATGCAAAAAGAATGGACAGCTTCCAGGCCAGCTAGAAGAGCCTCATATTCAGCTATGTTGTTGGTAACTGGGAATGTGAGCTGATATGCCATGGGATGGTAACACCTTCAGGTGATAGGAGGACAATGCCGATTCCTCTCCCTTGGAAATTCAGTGCTCCATCAAAATATAACATCTACATGCGATCATCTAATTGGTTGATGGACATTAGCTCCTCATCTGGAAACACTGATTGGACATGGTCGAATTTGGGGAGAGGATGATGGGCGAGATGCTCGGCAATGGCATAGCCTTTAATCGCCTTTTGTTGGATGTAGGTGATGTCAAATTGTGAGAGGAAGCTTTACCAATGTGCTAACCTATCGGTAAGGATAGATTTTTCCAGAAGAAATTTGATAGAGTTCATCCGGACAATTAAATAGACTTCGTGAGCTAGAAAGTAGTGCTTCAATTTCTGCAACACCCAAACAAGGGCGGCACATGTTTATTCCATAGCCGTGTATTTCTTCTCACAGGGGTTGAGAAGCTTGGACAAGTAATAGGTTGCCCTTTCCTTGCCCTCTTCATTGGCGTTCCCCCGCACGTCGTAAGTTCTCTGAAAAGTGGTTTTTGAGTGGGCCATGCGTAAGGCCTTGGACTGCGAGTCCAATTACCCAGCCTAGGGCTGGAGGTTTTCTCAGTTCCCTTTTTGAGAGAATGGTCTCGATGGTTGTGGACTGCCTCGTGAGTCATCATGCCGAGGTTTCTGACCCTAGGGTTAGGGCAGATTGACGGCATGGCACCGTTCGGTGCAACAGTCTTGACCCCGAGTCTCGTGACTCAAGGATCGTTAGATTTAGTGAGTCTAGAGGACTATCCAGAGTCCGGTGGCTCAGCGCCACTTGGTTCTTTGTGACTTTCGCGCAGGGTGCATACGTGATTCTCGGAGATGCTCCTTGGAGAGTGGTCACATCAGTGACTCCCCGCTAGTTGTAACCTTCCAACACACGTATGGTCCCACCAGGGAGTGGTGGCGAGGTTACCCGAGAGAGACGACTTTAGGCTGGTTGCCGTGGGCCTCCTACTGTGGCGGCTCAAGTCTGAGCTGGGAGGAAGAACTAGCTAGAGAGCCAGACGTAGTGCAGTCGGTCAGTGTGTGCACACGTGGTCGGGGACTTCAGATTCGTGCTGACGAGCATGACCCCGACTAGACCCTTGTCAGTGTTACTTGTGTGTGGGTCTCAGTTTCTGCCTGGGGCGAGTAGGGAGACACTGCGGCGCAGTGTAAGTCGTCAGGGGACGAGTCTGATTGTGCTTCTAGTGGGCAGGTACTCCTTTCACGTGAGTCGTAACTCTCCTATTTTTGGGCTCCACTTCCCGTCTGCGAGACATGCCTTCTGGACCGTTCCAGCATGTTCTCCCAAGATGGTGGCCAGAGGTGCTTGGTAGGGATTACCGAGGCCTCACCGGGCCAGTGTGGGAGTGTGCGGTCCCGGTTGGTCGTGCCTGTGTAGGCTGGCTTCCGCGGCAGGGTTGCCGTGAGTGTTTCCTCGGTAGGTCTGGTGTTTGAGTGGTCTGGTTCCCGATGGTGAGATCGGGATTTCCCCTTTCTGTTGTGAGTAGGAGTAGCTGTAGTGCCGAGTTTTTGACCGACCACCGGTTTGCTACTCCTGTTGTAGTTGTTTAGCTAGTGCTGCTTTCCTTTCCGCTGTTATTTTCTCAGTTGGGGTTCCACAGGATCCCTACTAAGTCTCTTGTTGGGGGCTCATCCCTGCTTTTCAGGTGCGGTGATTCATTCTCGAGGTTAGAGGGCGTTGCGTGGAGGTCCTTTGCTGCCAGCTCGCCGGGCCGAGTGTCCACTTGACATGTGGTAGATTTTACTACTTTAGACTGTACTTTCTGTTGGACTGGACTCTGTTGTAGTTAGTTGTTCATTCCTGTTAATTGTTAAATTTGGTTTGCACAGATGCTTCTCGGGTAGGTTTGGGTGCAGTGCTGATGCAACATGGTAAGGTTATTGCATATGCATCCCGAGAGCTAAAACAACATGAAGAAAATTATCCCATGCATGATGTGGAGCTTGCTGCAGTAATCTTTACTTTGAAGATCTGGAGACATTATCTGTATGGTGAAAAGTTTGAAATCTTTACTGATCATCAGAGTTTACAATATGTCTTCTCCCAGAAAGATCTGAATCTCAGGCAGCGCAGATGGATGGAATACATGAAAGATTATAATTTCACACTCTCCTATCAGCCAGGTAAAATGAATGTTATGGCTGATGCTCTGAGCAGGAAAGTGCAGGTGAGTCGTTTATTGCTTCATGAATGGAAATTATGGGAACAGCTTCCGAGTGAGGCACTCAGCGTGGATATTCTTGCCGATCCAATGACACCAGTTTGTGCTAGTTTGGCTATGACTTTAGATCTATATCAGCAGATTAAGGAAGCTCAGCAAGCTGATTCTGACTTGTCTCGTGTTATGATGAACCATGACATTGAGTTTGATGATGAACTAGTTGTCAGTCTCCGTGACAGATTATATGTTCCAGCTGATGATGTGTTGAGGCATGCAATTCTGAGTGAAGCCCACGGATCCCGTTTTGCTATTCACCCTGGCACCACCAAGATGTATCAGAATTTGAAACATCAGTTCTAGTGGCCAGGCATGAAAAGAGATGTTGCTACTTTTGTCTCTCGATGCTTAACTTGTCAGCAGGTTAAAACTGAACATCAAAAGCTAGGTGGATTACTGCAGCCATTAGAAATTTCAATGTGGAAATGGGATCATGTCATGATAGATTTTGTTGTTGGTTTGCCTCAGACAACGCAGGGTTTTGATAGTATCTGACTGTTGGTTGATAGATTGACGAAAATAGCTAGATTGTTGCCAATTAAAGTTGCTGGGAGTGTGCAGAGATTGGCTGAGCTATACATTGAAAAAATTGCGACACTGCATGGAATTCTTGTCTCACTTGTGTCCGATCGCGACCCACGTTTCACCTCTGGCTTCTGGCGCAGTTTCCAGAAGGTATTGGGCACTGAGTTAGCTTTCAGTTCAGCGTATCATCCACAGTCAGATGGTCAGTCAGAAAGGACTATTCAGACCTTAGAAGACATGCTGAGATCTTGGTGCCTTGACTAGCAGGGTTTGTGGAGTCAGCATTTGCCACTCGTTGAGTTTGCTTATAATAACAGTTTTCACTCCAGCATCGGGATGGCTCCTTATGAAGCACTGTATGTTCATCCTTGTCATACTCCATTGAATTGGTTTGAAGTCAGTGACAGACTCTTGACAGGACCTAACATGGTACAGTAAAAAATTGAAACCTCCATTAAAAGTCTTATAAAAAATATTCTCATCTTCCTGACTTCAATATCCACAACTTTTGTGAAGCAGTCAACTTCCAGATTGGAGGTTTGAGTGTTGGTCAATGCATGTTATCAGGAAATGCTATTTTTGTCCTGAGTTTTCTGAGTCTGTCAGCCAGCAAATTGTAAATTCGACCAAGATCAGCTCTTGGATATTCAAAATTCTACCTCTGGCCATAGTTTGTAGTACTTCAAGTCAGCTTTCCAACGGTACCTTTTTCGCGTCGATCCGACGTCAGGAGTGCTCGCAGTAGCTGATCTCGCCGGGTCACGCGCAGTAAAATAGAACTTCAAATTCGTGGGCAGCAACTCCAATAAGTGGAGGTCGAGGCCGACTTGCCTTCCACAAGATGAACCAGCATGCCGCCGTCCCAAGGAGCACCTCTCCAGGAGCCACCGTCACAGTAGTACCACTTCAGGCCCACTCGGACCCGCTGACCAGCATGTGGGCCGCACAATCAATAGCATGCGCCATCCGAACCGCATCGACAGGGTGATCATAGTGCTGCCCGTCAACCCAAGATCGGCCCTCCCAGGCCCACTTGTGTAGCCCTTTACCTCCATGCGTGGAGTGGGTAGTAGAAATCATTTTTGTAACTTATTGTAATATTTTGTTATCGGGAGTTACCGCACTTGGGCGGGATCGTCTTCCCTACGCCCGGAGCGTGGAGGTATCGTGTCCACTTCTCTCTCGACATTTTGCTTTACTCATAAATTTTATTATGCTACTGCATGTGATAGGTTAATCTAGCTTGTATTTTTTATCACTGTTGCGAGAGAGAGAGAGAGCGACCCATCCCATGACTCGATCTGAGTACGAAAGGGCCGACTACCCGACTCATTGCTGGTTTCTCAACCGCGCACGGTCCCACGCATCCCTCGCTAGGGATGCCCCCGGGCTAGAGTCCTAGGTCGCGTGTCCGTCCCGCATCAAATTGGTATCAGAGCGAAAGGTTGAGTCTAGGGTAGTCCTTGCATTAGTCGTTGCATAAGTGTTTGCACGGTCTAAGTCGAGTCTAGGATCATCATTATTTTCAAAACAAAAAAGAAGTGTCTTAAGTCTAGAGTGTCTAGGTGTTTGCATTAGTTTTTCATAAAAAAAAAGATAAAAAAAATGAAGAGAAAAGTGTTCCACTCCTAGCGGGAATCAATTTCCATCTCTTTGTCACTATGGCTAACCCTTACGTCCCACTCCCAATCAGGCCCGTCCAAGGCAACAATTCTGTGTCTGAGTACATTAGGGACTTCGATGTGTACCGACTAAGACTTGGAGCTGGAGAGGAGAGTATCGTGGCCGGAACTCAATTCCTATAGTCTCTCATTTTGAATCAATGTTGAATGAAGAAAACCTTGTTTGTGAGCTGAGAGAGCTTATTGTCTGCCCTCAAATGGAGGTGGGCGCGAGGCCCCGAAGTGAGAGGACCCTATCGTTCCCGAGTTACCCTCCCCATTCCCGCCTTCCTCCCTCCCAGCCCAGCTGAACTCCCTGCCGGCCCTTCCTCTTCCCCACCGAGACTGACCACCTTCTGAGCCGCAGCAGCCACCATCTTCCTTCTTCACCTGCCTCCTTTCTTCCCCACCTTCATCCCAGCCACCCAGCTGCACCACTGTCACCGGCAGAATGCCGCTGCCGCCGCTGCCACGACCATACGGCCGCCAGCAACCGGAGCACCACCCTGCACCCCCCTCGCTCACATGTGGGGCGCATCGCCGCCAGGCCAGCTCCCCCTGCCTGCACCCCCCCCATCGTCTTCCTCCCCTCCAGCTACTGCAGCATGACCCTTGCCACCCGCACAGACCGCCGCCAGTAAACCCAGCCCCACCAGCCCGGGCCACCTCCAGTTCGCAGGCCCGCTACCACCGCCGGTCACCCAGGCCCGCCCGCAGCACGCAGACCACCGAGTGCAGCCGCCCCTGTGCCTCCTCAGTGACACTCCACTCCCCCTCATCCTCTCCTCTACAGCACCCTCACGACCCCCACGGAACACCCCAACAAGCTCCGGCACCGCCCCTATATCAGCCCCACAGCCTCACCAGTACCCGGAAGCCGCTGCCGACACCTCACCGGTGCCGTTCTCACTGCTGTACGCCCATCTCACTCCCCTCTCCGTCGCCACCACCCTCTCCCCGTCTCAGTCGCGCCACCCGCCCCGCCGGTGCATGTCCTCGTTGGCTCACCAACGCCCGGACCACCTCCTTCAATGCACTGCACTCGCCGGTCCACACACCCCCCTCCAACCCCCAACAGAGGCAGCACCACCTCCGCCCACCATCAACAACAATGTCGCCCCACTGCAACTGCCCGCTCGACCACAGCCGCCTGTAGCTGCCAAGCCTCCGTGTCCACTGGCGACCTGAGCTCACGGGCCAGCTGCTCACGCCGTCCCCCTCTGCCATTGTTGCTCTTCATCCCGACGGCAGCGCAGCTATTCCCCCACCACCCGTCACTGCTTCCCTCTCTCTCCATTCCATAAACGGAACCCCCTCCCTCTCGTTCTTTCTTTCTCTCTCTCTCTCTTCTCCTGCTCTCTCTCTCCCTCCTTCACTCTCCCATAAACTCAACAACCCATACTGTTCCCTCTTTCTCTCTCTGTTCCGTCTCTCTCTCCATCGTCTTCTCTCTCTCTCATTCTACTCTTTTGATAGAAGAAAATAAGAAAAGACAGAACCCACCCCCAATGAGCAAATGGGCGAGGCTCCATCAGGGCGTGTAGTTGCGTAGTCGGTTGGTGGTGCAGGTGAGAGAATTTCTGACACTGACGGCACCTCCGAACATAATCAAGGCAGTCTTGCTGCAAGGAGGGCCACTAGTAGTCTTGTCAGATTAGTGTCCGCGCGAGTGCTCGCCCCCCACGTGACTCCTGCAGAGTCCTTCGTGGATTTCTCGGACGGCCTGGTTGGCTTCCGTAGGAAATAAGCACTTTAGAAGTGGAGTTGAGAGGGAGCAGTGATATAATCTATCGTTCACCACTGTGAAGTGGTCTGCCCTTGCTCGCGTGCGCCGAGCCTCTACGCGGTAGCTCGGGAGCTGTTGTCGAAGGAGGAAGTCCAGGAGGGGGTCCATCCAGGAGGGCTCGTAGTCGATGGCGTTCACCTGGAGTGTTGGCTCGTCTATACTTGGTGCCGATAATTCTTCTATTAAGATTGACCTCGAGTTGGAAACCGCGGTGGCTGACGTCAGGCAAGACAAGGCATCTTCTTGAACATTCTCCTCTCGTGGGATGTGGACCACCTCAAAGTGGAAAAATTCCTTTGTCGCTGCCTTGGCTTGCTCCAAGTACTTTACCATAGAAGGATCGCGTGCTTCGAATTCTCCCTTTACCTGGTTGGCGATGAGCATGGAGTCGTTGTATGCTCGCACACTGGTCGCCCCCAAGTGTTTGGCCATGCGAAGTCCCGAGAGGAGTGCCTCGTATTCAGCTACATGATTTGTGGTCGGGAAGTTGAATCGCAAGGCGTATTGAAGCTCTAGCCCTTCTGGTGAAAGTAGGACCAACCCTGCTCCGCTACCCGCGGTGCAGGACAATCCGTCGACGTACAGCTCCCACGTAGGCCTGGAAGATTGCTCGGGTGAGTCTTCCACGGGTATGGTGCATTCGGTGACGAAGTCGGTGAGAGCCTGGGCTTTGATCGCAGTCCTTGGTCGGAACCTGACGTCGAATTCTCCCAACTCGATAGCCCATTTGACCAGCCTTCCAGAAGCGTTGGGGTTCTGGAGGATTTGGCGGAGTGACTAGTTGGTGAGGATGACGATTGGGTGAGTCAAGAAGTATGGTCACAGCTTGCGAGCGGCCGTAATGAGTGTTGGAGCAAACTTCTCAGTTTGTGAGTACCGAAACTTCGATCTTTGTAACGCTCAACTGACGTAGTAGACGGGCCTCATGACCCATGCTTCTTCCCGTGTGAGCACGGCGCTCATTGTGCTCGGCGTCACAGAAAGGTACAGGAATAGTTGTGATGGGAATCGAGTCCATGCATCCACATTTTATTTTTACCTTTATGTACTTTTATTTTTATTTATGTCCTTGCATTTAAAGCAAGGCAAGCAACACATTCAATCGCACAGTAGACGCAGGCTTTTAAGGTGGTTCGATCTCAATCTAGAGATATACGTCCACCCCACACTCCAATTGGAATGTGGCTTTCTCCGCTGATTCACAGCTTAAACTGTTGGGCTATACAGCTTGCCAACACCGCTAACTAACAACTTGAGCTGGGGAGTTACAACTTAACCCGACCAGAGAACACTTCTTTGCACGCTGAGGATTTACAGCTTAACCTCTGCTGACAAACAACTTGAAGAACAGGTTCAGAAAAATAAAGAAACAAACGCAAGAAAAACACGAAGATCCTAAATGGGAAATATAGCTCAACACTGAGCAATCTCAGGTTTAGTTCTAAACCAGAAGACTAAGTGACCCTTCTTTCTCACAATTTCTCGCAATCTCTCTACAATTTACTTTCAGACCAACTCTTCTCTTCTCCTCTTTTTCTTCTCTCTTTACACTTCTCTCTTCTTCTTCTCTGCATCGCATGGGTTGGCTTCTGCTTGTCTGGAAGTAGTTCGTGATCCCCCTTTCTCCAGGAAGGAGAAAGCTTTCTTTTATACCAGTAGCAGAAAGGGCGTGTCTTCCACGAAATCCCGCCATAAAGCCTTCACACGTGGTGGCATCTTGCCATTCACTTTACACGTGTAGCGATCCTAGCACTACATTCAATCTTGGATCACGTGCCACCCTTGTTTTCCACAAAATATTACCTGTCAACACAAAAATAAACATTAGTTCAGTTAAGAGTGTATTAGATAGAAAAAGATGCACATGATATGCATGGAGTATGTTTAGAGTACAAGTGAACTGGCTGCAAAAGGATCTGCATGGACTTACTACAGCTAAGGCAGTCTCAGTACAGACCTGCTCGGACTTGGCTAGCTTAGCTACAGAGTCTGCCCTGACTAGAAAATATGCATGGGGTTGTTATGTGCTTGGACATCAAGAGGACATACACTGACTCTGCAATAGTGTATGCTCCAACTTTGATGATCGGTGAGCAAAACCTGCATGGGTGCAAGTGTATGCTCGGACTTGCAGAAAAGGCTTTATGCATATGCTTGGACATGCATTGCATTTGATGCAGTGTATGCTCAGACATACACTAACTTTTACAAAGAGAGCAGGGACTTGCACGAGCTAACTCCACAACTGATGGCAGGCAGAGCATGCAAGGGGTTTGGCATGTGGAATGTGCACGGGGTATAATGTGCACAGACTTGCTTGCCAAGTTGATGGAATTAGTGAAGCAAAGCAAATATGCACAGATGCATGTTTTCAAGGATACTTGCACGGATGCAAGTTTTTTATAAAGCAACCAAAACATGCACGGATGCAGGTTTTTAGGGACATGACTCAAATAATACATCAAAATGACTCAAATAAAATATAAAAGTTACATGACATGACTCAAAGAAATGAAAGATCATGGTGGCACTTGATGACGATCCAACCGGGCTTCAAAAATGTGGAGGGGGTAAGTGATGTCCCCATCAAGACGCCAGGTGGGGTGACCCTATCTGAGCCAACTAGTGGGACTCCCGAGGCAGGGGCACTCGGAGGGGGTGCCCTAATCCCGACTGTTCCCGAGAGGGCCGTCCCTCCCACCACTTGCTCTTTCTCCGTCTGAGCTCCCCTGTACCGGAGGTGCCGCACCGTGACATCGGGGGCAGTTCGAGGTGGCCTCGGGCATAGCCCCCTTCTGTGCTCCTCAAGCGGGTTATGGAAGGTGGGCTGATTCTCGCCCAGCTGGGGGCTAAGATGACGGACTTGTTTGCTCGGGTGGAATCAGAGAGAGAATCTCTTTCTTGGGCCTGTGGCATGTCCGATCTAATGGTTGAATGATTGACTCTCGACCTTGAAGACCTTCTGCGGGAGGTGACCTTGCTTCAAGCGCAGGTGTAGTCGAGCCAAAAAGAGGCTCGGGTATTGACCGAGCAGCTGGCTCAAGCTCACTATATGGTTGAACTGAAAGATAGGCTCCTGGAGACGGAGCACAAGGTCCAGGTCGAGCGCGGTGAGCAGTGGAAGGCCGAGCGTGAAGAGCTCGAAGGCCAAGTCTGAGAGGCCAAGCGACAACGGGCGGAGGCTGGGGGTGCGTGGGTCAGAGCCGAGGAGAGATTGTCTGAGGCAGAGCAGAGGGTAGTCGAGCTTGAGAGAAAGGCGAAGCTAGTCGGGGTGGAGGCGCTCGAGCAATACAAGTGCTCGGAGGGTTACCAGGCGGCTCTCTAGAAGGCCGCCTTCTCTTACTATGAGCCGGGCTACCGTCAGGATCTATGGAAGGGGTTCTCACAAGGCTTCCATCGGGCTGTCCTGGAGGCTCAAGGCCAAGTGTCTGAGGACCTTGTGTTCCCTTCCAGGTAGCGTTATGACATGGACTGGGATACTACAGACTCTTCATCCCCGACGTCGAGCGAAGGGGGAGGCCGGGACAACTCTGTTTCGTCCGGGGGATCGCCAACACTAGTGGCCTCGGGTGGGCACGCGATCGAGACTATTCCCATGCAAGTGGGGTCAGTGCCTAGACCAATCGTCACTAACGGTGCTGGGGGGGTCGCTTGGTCCGGAGGATCCTCCGTCTGTCAGGCATCATGATGGGCCGGAGGCCTGATGTATTGGCATTTCTCTTTTTCATATTTAATGTGGCCTTGTAAAAATTTTCCTTGTATATATGATGACGATAACATTAAATGCTGAATTGACTACTCTCGCAACTGGTCACCCTCGCCTATGGCGGCGGTCAGCTCCGTCACCTGCACACATGCATTCACCATCAGTCAACTGCATTTTAGTATAGAAGCATAATTCAAAAGGGAAAGTGTAGGGCGTACCCACTCGGAAAGTGCTGTCTCGGCCGCCTTGGCCCGCTCCACCATCCGCTAAAACTCCGCCTCCCGCTCTGCTCGGTCGGCTGGAGTCTGTGCCAAACAAGTAGACGGAGCATCGGCCCCCTGTCTCTGGGCCTCCTCCCCTCGCTGCAATCAAAAACTCAAGGTTAGTTATGTCTCAGCATAATCATAATAGGAATGCATAAGAGTCTAAGATTAGCAAACTCACAAGAAGGGCTAAGGCCTGTTGGGCCTCGTCGCGCTTCCTGATTGTCACCGTAAGGAGCCTCGTCAGCTCCGTAAGATGCCCCTCAGGGCCGGTCTACATTTAGAAGTCCAAGTGTTAGCATGTCATCAAGTAGAAATCATAAGCATAACAAAAAAAGGGGTTCAAGTTTAGAAGTCGTACCGGTCAGTGGGCACCCCGAAACACCTGGTCCCGGTAGTGTCGCGCGTACGTGGTGTAGTACGCCGCATCACTCTCAGCCCGGACGGTCACCACCCGCCCGAGTGCTATCCAATCGACAACCTGTGTGGTGTTCCTCGACGTCCAATCAAAAGCTATGGACAGGCCCCTTGTCATCCTCGTGACTCGCTCCCCTACCTTCTCTGGCGCTGGGAACTCCACTGCTGGCTGATGGACCCCGATGGTCCTCATCATTAATCTAAAATGTAGTGGCTCCACCACATTCACACAATGAAGCCCCACATCTCGTCCTGCGAAGGCGAGGGCCCCAACTACCCACGGCTGGTCCACCTGGCCCTCCTCCATGTAGGGTGTCCACCGCACCTGCAAAAATAAGAAATTGCATCAGCATCATGATCATATAGGAATGCATTTAATTAGAGAGTCTGAGTTTAGGATCGTACCGAGACGCACGACAGAGCATCAATATCATCCTGTAACTCCCAGATCTGTCGTCTCAGGGATGCAGTCTCCCGAGGTGCTACCCACCTCCGTACTATCAGGAGGAGCGCAAGACGGGCCTCCTCCCCTCTGCCTAGTGCGTGTAAGAGCACATAGGCCCAAACCTGCATCACAGTGTCGCGTCAGCATTTAGGAAGCATCTAGAAGTCATATAATCAAAACTAGGATAGGAGTTGTACCTGGAGTAAGGGGGAGAAGCCCCCGAGCATGGTCCAACGGCTCGTCAAACTCAGCGTGTCAAACGAAAAGGTGAGGACTACCGCTCCCCACGCGTAGTCGCCCACGTTGTCAAGCTCCTCGAGGAAGGGGAGGCATCAACCCTAACCCTAGCCCCTACATCCCACGCCCCAGCCCCCCTCTCCTACTACAAATCAGGTCTACCCTCCACAGCTCCAAGCATCAACGGCATCCCGGAGCCTCCCCGTCC
Source organism: Amorphophallus titanum (assembly GCA_024336825.1). Lineage (NCBI taxonomy): Eukaryota > Viridiplantae > Streptophyta > Magnoliopsida > Alismatales > Araceae > Amorphophallus > Amorphophallus titanum. Next base: position 6,266,975 of record JANBPO010004741.1, on the reverse strand, counting down.
TCACTACGCCCTCCCGTGGATCGAGAAGGCCTCGCTGCTATCTTCTGCATCCAGTCTACAGTAGAGGTCAAGCTTGCAGAGACTACCCCGGTGTCCACAGTGTGAACCAGCTGAAGCTTCCTTCTGTGGAGTCATACATCGTCATGTCAGCTTCGTTCCAGAAGTGATGCCACGGCAATCCGACCTTAGCACCGTTCGCGCCGCCCGTTCTCGTGCAACTGCACCACACTCAGGTCTGAACTAGAGCACCATCTGGTAGCAGTTCCACCACCCGCCCCTGTGTGATTCAGCCAGAGTTCTCTTCATGAGAGTTATGCCCCTCTGAAGCGCCAACACATCAGAGGTGGTCCTGCCTACTTTTGACATCGTCGCCATCCAGGGCGGCCATTCTCCCTCAATCGCGCCAGTCCTAGAGTCCCCTGCTCACCTAGGAGAGGCTGCTGTCAAGTCGGCCCCGACTTCCCCTCTTCCTCTCCGTTTCAGGTCAGACAGTCTTCAGAAAAGTTGTATCCTTCGATGATACCGAACTAACGCATGTGGTCTCGTCCCAATCCGACGTCACCACTGGGAGTTCCCCCACCACTACCTGCAACTAATCTGATTGTTCACCCAGATACCTAACGCCGGCCGTTCCTGTGACCACGTCCAGCGAGGCAATCAGATGGCCGCCATCTTCTGAAGGCTCGTAGACCTCCCAGTCAACAGTGTCCCTGACTTGCTCTCACCGCATTCGGAGTTCTGCAGTGCCCATACCGGGTGTCGCGCCACTTCTGCACCGACCAATCCAACTAAGCAGAACTGCACTAGCCTGTTGCAGCGGCCGCTGTCCCCATCCCACGCAGTCAGCTCGATACCAGACTTTCAGGCATCCTTCAGCATCCCTCGGCCTTTGTCTAGGAGCTGGCTACATCTTGAGCGGACGCCCGAGCTCGGCGTACGGGCAACTGTTGCTCACCCCTCCGAGTGATCCCCCCTCCTGCGTGAGGGTAGTGTGTGTGATTGATCGCCCCACCCCAGTGATCCCCCTCCCTGCGTGGAGTGTAGTGCATGTAATAGTAGGGACGACATCAAGCCTCCCCGATGCAGCGTGCCCACTGGGTGCGCACGCTCCCCGACTCGCCATCGTCTCCAACCGGAGCTGATCCTTCGGATGGCTAGGTACGTGCGTTTGCCACTCCACCTGCTTGCTTAGTATTAGCTCCGACTGTCGCGCCGCGTGAGGAGTGCCCGGCCCAAATTTCCACGATCTGGTTAATGCCCATGCTCGGCGGACCAACCCAACGCCAGCTTCGCAACTCGCTGACTGCTCTTACACCCTGCACTAAGGGCAACCAACGTTGAGCTTCCACCAGCTCACACCCGACAAGTCGGACGCTGACAACAGCACCGGACCAACTTTGCCAGAAGATAATTCTAACAAACCGCAGATCCAATCTGGGAAAAGCACACCTCTTAATCGGCCACCTGTGGCCTCACTGGTGCACGGCTCACGCCACTCTTGAGCCCCAACAATCAGCATCTTCTGTTTATGAATGACCATCCACTGGTCACCGGACACGCATCAACAAGAAACCTCCACCGGCTTGACCGGCGCGCTCCAAATCATGACAGGCCATCCACTGACTCTTCCACAGACCAACACCACAACCGATCCAAAACTTCACGCCAACTCTACCCTCTTAGGGGAGCACGGTGAAACCACATGACAAGATCTCACCTCGGTCCGCACGTCACTCGACGCAACACACCGAAAATCCTCCCCTGCTAGACACAGACTAGGGATCACCATATCCAACACCAACGTCTCATCAGAGACCCCCACACACAGGCATCGTCCTTCGTCCTATCTGATCAAACCCTTCGCCTAGAAATGATCCAAAATGATGCCTGCCTATCCCGATTCCGCTCTCACCACAGAGCCTCGGGACATAACCTCTCACAATCCACGACACACTTCTTAAAAATCACCAAGTGCCGCCTGCTACCACAGCAAGCAGGTCGATAACGTCACGACCAATGCATACGGGTCCCCAGACAATACACTTCTTCCCATGGTCGATCACTCGGTTAACCTCACCAGCCACTCACAGCAACCAACCGAGACCCACAATCTTGCCAGACATTACTTCTCCAAAAACACGATCTCACCCAAGGACACAACTTCCAACACAAAAATGGGGTACTCATGCTGCAACCTCGTCAGCACGTTTCCCCAATTCTCAATCCAACCAGTGCCACAAACCACAATGCCTCAAGCAACGGCACGGCAACAACACGTCTCACGCAACCGAGACAATCTCACGCCAAGGAACCAATCCTCCGACGCTCTACACATCCTTGAATATCTGCCCGTAGCATCCAACGCTACGACCTTCTGCTGCGCACTCAGATTCACACGCACAGCCATCACAATGACAACTCAGGATCTTCCATCACGACAATCCTCTGCAACTCCGCAGGCTCTGATCCTCAACACATCGAAAAACACAACACCAGCTACAAATTCTCACAAACACCGCCCCCTGGCACTCGTCCTTCCGGAGCAGCGCCAACACCCTTACACATCAGGGAATGGGCAACGCTTCTCACTGGCAACCACCTTGCCAACACCAGCGGACGCAAGCTGTGTTGCGCAGCAGTGAAGCCACACTCGGGTTGAGTGTGGGGTGGACGTAGGTCTGGAGGATCGAACCACCTAAAAGTTCCTTGTGTACTGTGGTTTGATTGTCTTACTTGTTTTTCGCTAGATGAATATTTAGGCCGATCAACTTATTCTTCCTATTTAGCTAGCGGGTCTTGTGCACATCAACCTTTTGATTTCTGTTGAGTGGGTTAGAAGTCAGCTCTAAAGTTGTCTTGGATGTTCAGTGTGTTTTAGATCGTCAACTCTCCACCTGTTCAACATTGGGGGTTCTCATGTTGTTCTAGCCACTTACACAGATAACTGCTGAGCCACTATTTCTCAACAGGTTTTCATTAGGTCTGATTAGTTCGTTTTAATTCTGCATCGTCAATAGTTAGATAAATTTTTAATTGGTCAAGGCTTTTCGAGAAGGATTCATTCACCCCCCACTCTGAATCCGGCGCACCTAAACTAACAGAATCGAAGAGGGAATCTCTTTCTTGGGCCCATGGCACGTCCGATCGAAAGGTCAAAAGGTTGACTCTCGATCTTGGGGACCTTTAGCGGAAGGTGACCTCCCTTTAGGTGCAGGTACAGTTGAGCCAAGAGGAGGCTCGGATATCGGTCGAGTAGCTGGCCCAAGCTCGCTATATGATCGAACTGAAAGATAGGCTCCTGTAGATGGAGGGCAAAGTTCAGGTCGAGCGTGGAGAGTAGTGGAAGGCCGAGCGTGAAGGGCTCGAGGGCCGAGTCTGAGAGGCCGAGCGACAGTGGGTAGAAGCCGAGGGTGCACGGGCTGAAGCTAAGAAGAGACTATCCGAGGCAGAGCGGAGGGCAGCTGAGCTTGAGAGAAAAGCAGAGCTAGCCGTGGTGGAAACGCTTGGGCAATACAAATGCTCGGAGGGTTACCAGGCAACTCTCCAAAGGGCTGCCTCCTCTTACTATGAGCTAGGCTACCGTCAGGGTCTGCGGAAGGAGTTCTCTCAAGGCTTCCATCGGGCTGTCATGGAGGCTCAAGGCCAGGTGGGCGAGGAACTCGTGCTCCCTTCCGGGAAGTGTTATGACTTGGACATAGATGCTACCGATTCTTCTTTTTCATCGTCAAGTGAAGGGGGAAGCTGGGGCACCTCCGTCTCATCTGAGCGATTGCCAACTCCATCAGCCTCAGGACGGTACGCGATCGAGACAATTCCCATGCAAGTGGGGTCAGTGCCCGGACCAGCCGTCACCGAGGGTGCCTGGCGCAGGTCGCCTGGTGCTGAGGATCCTTCATCTACTGAGCTTCGCGATGGGCCAGAGGTCGGATGTATTAGCTGTTCTCTTTTTTTCCTTTTTTTTGTGTGATCGTCCCTGTGGCCGCCCAGGCCCTATGCTGGGCGGCCAGTGGGCTGGCCACCCAAGCCCATGGGTGGTCAGTACCCTGGCCTCCTAGTGACTTCAGCACTGGTTTGTCCCGTTTCTGATCTCTGGCATGTTTAAGGGTTCTGACCTTTGCCGTATGCACTAGCAGTCGCAGTTTAGCTATCAGGCTGGTAGTCCTTGGTTCTCGTGTTGGTGAGCCGTCTCGTGGTGGTTTGGTACGGGCCGGTGGTACTCTGGTGACTTTCGTAGTTTGGTAGGTTCTCGCCCTTGGTGATTATACCCACTAGACGTAGCTGACCTGGGCACGCTTGCGTGCTGACCCATCTGGGAGTGGTGGAGGCTTGTCCCGTGTAGAGGTTTATAGGCTGGTTGCCTGAAGACCTCTTGCCTTTGCAGCCTGAGTCCGGCTAGGGGGGAAACCGACTAGAGGACCCGACCTACAGCAGATGGTCTGTGTGTATACACGTAGTCAGGGGCAGTGGACGCGTGCTGACGAGCACGACCCCGGCTAGTCCTTGTTCATTGGTACTGTGTATCGTGTCTCAATTTCTGCCTTAGGGCGTGTAGGGAGATACTTGAGGCTGCGGTATAAGTCGTCGGAGGATGCTTTCGGTCTCTTGGTTAGTGGGTTAGTACTCCCGTCACTTGGGTGGTTCCGACGTGGATTTTTCATCGTTGTGGTTTGTCGTACGGGTGGCTCGGGTACCCCGATCCGTGGACGAGGCTTGGTTTTAGCGACAGGTGTGGTGGTCCTGTGTAGTGTTCCTTGTAGTTCTCCGCCTTTCCTGTTGTTTACTTACTACACTTACTCTAGTTATCGCACTGTTCTTTTCCGTCGTGTGAGGTGGGGATCCGCAGGACCACTACTGAGCCTAGGAGACAAGGCTCACCCCCGTTATTTTTAGGTGAGGCGAGGCTTCCGTACAGTGCGTCAGAGGTGGGTCGCGGTGCCAGTAGTCAGGAGTAGACGTCAGTTCGCCAGAGCCGGAGTATGTCCCGTGTACTTATACATTTTCTTTTCTGTTGACTATACTTACTTTGGACTTGTAGTTCTGGACTATATAATTGTTATAAACATGTAATAGTTTAGTTCATGTATTAATTAAATTATACATTATTTATATTCATGTGTTTATTTTAGCTTCTTGTACACTCTTACACCAACTTTTAACCCTTTCGAGCCTTTCGGCTCGTGGGTGACGGGCCAGGATCCGAATGGTATCAGGTCATTCTCGGTATCCGAATCTTGGGTCGTTATAATTACTGTCTTTTGTGAAATATAGTTAAACTTAACTAGAGTTAGATTCACGGCGGATAACGAGGGATTACGACGATGGTATTTTTTCACGCACGCCACCCCCGCCCCTATTTATACAGCAAACAAAAAGAGAAAAAAATAAAAAAAGGAAAAGAAAAGAAGAAGAAGAAAAAAGAGAAAGAAAAAAAAGAGAAAAGAAGAAAAGAAGAAAAAAAGGAAGAAAAAAAGGAAAAGAGAGAAAGAAAGAAAAAAATAATGATAATAATAATAGTATATATATATACATATTTCCTCTGTCCATACGTCCTCACGGACCGACGGGCATCCCTACATGTATATGCAAGTACGAGCATGAAGGCACGGGCTGGGGTCGTCATCTTCCTCGGACGTCGAGGCCTCATGCCTAGCCCTGAAGATCCAATGCACCCACGGGCACCGCCTGGCTCATCCTTTGCCTGCGCTACCCATGGGTGGGGGGCATTTGTGGACATGTAAAATTCCACGTCCGCATGTCCCGGCCAGTCCAGCATCGACAAACAACTTCAACCGAAGAAATCGCAGAAAGGGTGGGCCATCCGCACTCTCCGAATAAACAATACACTGTCGTGAAGCCACCCCCGGAGTCATGTCAGCGAAGAGAAATCAACCCCCAGGAAGCCCTCAACTTGTAGGCCCTGAAGAAAACTAAGTGGATCATTGATCGGGCTCAAAACGGGCCCAAGTCTACCTCAACGGCATACTCTTGCAGCCTTCAATGACACGCCCTGAAGCCCCTTCAGCAGAACACCCCCAGGCCCTTCAACGGTGCACCTTGAGCGCCTTCAGTGGTATGCCCCCAGGCGCCTTCAACGACACACCATGGCTGCCCTTCGCTGGTGCACCCCTGGTGGCCTTCCCCAGCACGTGCACCCTGAGCGTCTTCAGCGACACGCTTGTAATCACTCCAGCAACACGCCTGCAAATGGCCTTCGATGACATGCCCTGGACCATGCCAGCCGGCACGTCCGGCGGATGAAATCTCACGCCATCCCCCCATGGATTCTTGGCGCGCAACGGGTTTAGCTGAGGTGTCAACCAGAGATGGAGACAGGCAGGCTACTCCTCTGCCACCAAGGATACCCAAGTCAAATCTCCTTCAATGCCTCACGTTCCTGCATCCACTATTCACTTTCGAAGGCTCCCGCCATCGGGAGTATAAAGGGTCGTCTTCTCTGACAAACGAACAGACAGAGAGACAGACACAGACTAAGACAGAGAGGAGAAAGCGACGCTCCACGGGAGAAGAAAAAGAAGAAGAGAAGAAGAAGAAGGACGGAGCTCCATCGTGAAGCCCCTTCCCTAGATGACCACCAAGAAAGAGAGAGTAAGAGAGAGCAAGAGAGTAAGAGAGAGAGAGAGAGAGAGAGAGAGAGAGAGAGAGAGAGAGAGAGAGAGAGAGAGAGAGAGAGAGAGGAGTCAAAGGGGAGACACCTGGCTACGGGCTATTTCTGGCGCCAATGAAGTGGGGCTACAGGGACGAGCCATTTGTCTTGAACTGCCTGGCTGTCCACTTTAAATTTCAGCTGGCTACTGGATGGTTTGCAGACATGAAAGTGACAGATGCACACCTGTTCTGAGTAGGAGCAGTGGAGTTCACTGAGTTTGTGCTGAAAGAATATGCTCCGCTACTGGTCAGAGCCAGGGTATATCACAGTGTGTATGCATCACGATTTTGCTACCCGATCTCCAAGGGCCTATGTTGTGGTATGCTTGAGGTTTTCTGTCCTTAGTTTAATACATTTTACACATTTAAGGGCAAAACCTCTCTCGACCTCTGGAGTCTGTATCAGCTTTCGGGCCTGCCCATCGACAGTGAGCCCTATGAAGAGATTTGTCCAGAAGACTCAGTGAAGGATGCATCTGACGGTGAGGGCCGGTATTCCTTCGGTTTTGCATACCATTATCTGATGAAGGCCTATTGCTCCATCTGTTTGGCATATAACAAGGGCTCCTCAAAGGGCTATCATACTTGGGAGAAAAGTAGCAGGCTGAAAGTCAGTGTAGGATGGTGGATTCAATATTTCTTTAGCAGACCTCTGAAGTATTCAGACTTCCCCTCAGTGGGCCCTGCTGCAGGAAAACAAGTCAGAATGCCCAGGTACAAGTCGGAGTTGCCAGCTGCACTTCGTCGTCCTAGGAAAGAGGGACCCAACCCAGCTGATGTGGACCCTATTACACATTGTGCAGCTTACCTCACCTTCTGGTTATACACTTTTGCTCTCCCACAGGGAGATGAAGCAATTATCAGACCAGAAGCTATCTATCCGGCCTGCCAGATGGCTTGGGGGATGCGACTCTCCCTTTGTCCTGTCGCCCTTTGTTTAATTTACAAGTCTCTGGGGGACCTGCACAAATATCAGATCCCCCGTTCGCTCAGGAAAGTTGGTCCATTTCATTTCTTTAATGCTTGGGTATGCAGTCTCTTTCCCGAGTTGGCCACGAGGATGCTACAAGCAGAAACATTATTTCCCCGAATGATAGAGTTTGCCAGTGCTGAACTCGGCCCTGTGTTAGAGCAGCTTTTCAAGCTCAGGGGTCGACTGACCTGGGTCCCAGTAGATGCAACAGGGACAATTCATTTTTGGAACTTAACAGCCATTTCCGCTCCGCTGGTGAACTCACAGCATGAATGCAAGATGGAGGAGGTAGAGACTTACACTCACCTCATTTCGGGAGCCAATGCTACCCAGTCCCTCTTGGATTTCGAGCTAGTCAGGTGGGCTTTATCAATTCGGCCAAGTGTCTTGGTCTTTCTGAAGGGCGGCCTCCTTAATCTGGCGAAGGGCTGTGCCAGTGAAGGGTGAGCTGAGGGAGGTTAAGGGTGTACCGCTGAAGGAGGGGTCGAGGTTGTACCACTGGAGGAGGGGCTAAGAGTGTACCGGCCAGGGAGCTAGGGGTTGTACTGGGCTGGGGTAAGTCCGTGCAGATTTCAACGAGGTGGCAAAGTCTATGCAAATGCACACGGGCCAGGGGCAAGGCCCGTGCATGTCTGGGCAGTGCTGGGGGACAAAGTCCATGCAGGTTCTAGCAAAAGGGGGGCAAAGTCCATGCAGGTTTTCGCAGGCTAGGGGCAAGGTCCGTGCATGCTTGGGCGGTGCTCGGGGACAAAGTCCGTGCAAGTTTAGGCGAGTCTGTGCAAGTTCTGGACGAAGTCCGTGCATGTGCAGGGCTAAGTCCATATAGGTTCTGAGCGAAGTCCGTGCATGTGCAGGGCTTAGTCCATGTAGGTTCTGAACGAAGTCCATGTAGGTATAAACAAAGTCCGTGCATGTTTGATGAAGTCCGTGCATGCTCTGGGGTAAGTCCGTGCATATGGATGAGGTCTGGGATGAAGGTCCATGCAGGTTCTGGGGTAAGTCCGTGCATATGCACGGGGTCAAGGGCAAGGTCCGTGTAGATGCACGGGGTTGAGTCCATGCATGGTTGGGGTAAGTCCGTGCAATGCTGGGTGAAGTCCATGCATGTTTGGGGTTAGGTCCATGCAAAGCTGGACAAAGTCCGTGCACGGTCCGTGCACATGCAGGCAAAGTTAGTGTACATGGGCTAAGGTCAGTGCACATGCAGACTGAGGGTAAGATGAAGTCGGTGCAGGTCCATACGTGTGTATAGGCTTAAGGGACAAAGTCCGTGCAGATTTCGATCAAGGCCCACGCAAGTGCTCAAGCAAAGTCCATGTATATGCACGGGGTTGAGGAACAAACTCTGTGCAGGTTGTGCACGGGGTTGAGGAAGGAAGTCTGTGCATATGCACGGGGTTGAAGAATGAAGTTCGTGCATATGCACGGGGAGGAACGAAGTCCGTGCATATGCACGGGGTTGAGGAACGAAGTCCGTGCATATGCACGGGGTTGAGGAACGAAGTCTGTGTATATGTACGGGGTTGTGGAATGAAGTCCGTGCATATGCACGGGGTTATGGAACGAAGTCCGTGCATGTGCACGGGGTTGAGGAACGAAGTCCACGAGATATTCGAGGTTCGTGCAAAGGATGAAGGCCAAGTCCACGCGCATTTTTAGGCCAAGTCCGTGCAGGTTCGGACTAAGCCCACGCAAGTTTAGTGGGATCTATGCACATGGGGTCTCGAAGTCCATGCAACTGGGAGTCTGAGGTCCGTGCAGCTACAAGAATGAGGTCTGTTGAGTCTTAAAACAAGACTCAGTAGGGATCACTCGAACCCCACCTCGCCAACACGGGAAAACCGCTACGCTAGCAGCGAAGTGAGTACCTCGAAAGTAAATACCCTACACTACAAACACCAGTCTCATGGCGTAAAAACCCATACATGCATGCCACGGTGAAACAACCGGAACTCACCGGTCAACATGACCAAAACTCAAGGTCAAGGTCACTGAAACTAACAGTCTATCACTCCCTGTCCAGAACAGGAGTACCTCCCACTAGAAGAATGACCAGATGCGTCCACTGATGTCATATACCGCATCACAAGTGTCTAGCTACCACGCCCCTGGCGTGAGACTCAGACACGCTCAAGTAACCACAAAATGAGTGACTAGCTGGGGTCATGCTCGTCAGCGTGCATCCACCGTCCCCAACCACGTGTACACACACAGACCATACGTCCTAGGTCTGGCCTCTAACTGGTTTTCTCCTCAGCCGGACTCTGGCCGACGACGTGGGGCCCGACAGAAACCAGTCTAAAAATTGTCCTCAAGGTACCCGTCCCACCACTCCCAGGTGGACACCAGCACACACGTACTGGCGGGCTACGACTAGTAGAGTGTCTCTGAAGGAGTAGACTCTCAAGCTATGAAAAATAATGTCAGAACTGACAATACAAGGAACGCTCCTCGTACTAGCACTATCACACGGTGACACGAGCCAAAAACACACCTCCCGGGACAACACAGTACCACGACACCTGGCCTCGACATGATGCCCAGCATCTGTCAAACCACGGATCAGCACGTGGATCGAGGCCTACGTTCTCGTGACTCAAATCGGCCAAAGAAGCACTACCGGTTCAGGCCTACCCCTTGAACGGTCCACTCTGGGCTGCTCAGGGATAGGCGGTCAGGTACTGGCCGCACCAGGGGTTCGACGGTCAGGAATGAATCATTCTTCTCCTGGTTCAAATGGGGCATAAGCAGTCAACCTCTGGCCGCACAAAGGAAAGATGGCTGACTCTCAGCCGCACATGGGGGATAGGCGGTCCAGCACAGTTGTCCATCTATCAACGGTAAAACACATGTGCGGTTGGACCCTGGCCGCACAAGGGAAGGGCGGCTAGGACCTCACCGCATAAGGCATGTGCGGTCCAACTCTGTCCGCACCACTGCCAATGGCACCAGGTGACGTGTGGCATGCCTCTAGCCGCATGAGGGGTCATGCGGCCAGACCGTGGTAGCACACCCCAGTGCACTGTGCAACGGTCATGAGCAACAATCAAAACTCACGAGAGGGGCAGTTGCCTTGGGGCCGCTCATAGGATGTGCGGTCCCACGACTGGCCGCACATACCCAGTGCGCGCCAAGCCATTGGCAATCGAAGTAAATTTTAAATGGGGATTCATTCACCCCCCCCCCTTTTTGAATCTCTGCCTTGCACCCATACACTCTAACAGAGTTTGTGTCCCATATTGAGTGTGCCCACACTCTAAGGGACGTTCAGGAGGCAGTCGCAAAGGCTGCCGGGTGTTGGGGCTGAAGCCGGAGTAGTTGGTTCCTCTTCCGTTGACCCCCTTCAGGGCCTCAGGTAAGATCCCTTGCTTAGTATGTTGTCTCAGCTTCATTATTTTCTGGGGTATGTGACTGAGGTAGTGTGTATTGTTGTGCTTGTTGACAGGCTCTACGGCGGAGGGAGATCACCCCTCCACAGAGACATCCTCAGGGAGCAGAGACGGGGGCCTACAGCTTAGGCAAAAGCGCCCTCGAGTGGATGCTGAGGCAGTTGGAGTCGATGAGTCCTCTAGGGGACTCGAGGCTGGGGAGTAGGTCGAGGCAGAGCCGGCTTTAAGTAAGCATCACAGTCACCTCTTTGCTTCTTGATGGTTTAGCCATGACAACGAACTAACCCTGTCTTGCTAGATTTATTTTTTACAGCCCCATTAGAGACTGGCATAGAGGCGACCTTCTCACCCCCCAGGAGATCGACCCTCTACCCGATGATGGGGCCGAGTATGAGATAGACGTGGAGGGGTTCCTCCACGTGATGGACGAGGTTGCCCCCAAGATCGAGACATTCCCCGACTTCAACTTGTGGAAGGCTTCAGAAGAGGCCCATTCAGGTGAGTGCTTCTGACACTAGACATATGTTGGCTGCGACTCTGCCTGATGCTGGTCATTGATATAACCATTTGTTTTGTATAGCGATAGCAGAGGTGTCGGGGGCTGCAGCCCCTCCAGAGGCACAGGGTGGAGCACCCGCGCAGGTGGGAGAGCACGCACCGATAGTGGCCCGAGATAGCTCAGGTAAGCGTCGAATTGCTGTGAAGGGAATTGCCCTGTCTTTGTTGTGTTTTTGACAGGCTGGAATTGTTGACTGGGTTTTATGTTGTTTGTTTGCCAGGTGAGGACCCGACTGCTACTCTGGAGATGATCCAGGAGTTGGTTAGCGTTGGCCCGTCTGTGGCCCTCCCCTCTTTCGGGGGTGAGCCTGAGCAAGTGGACCCCTCACCTTCGTCCGTTGGCGAGGGTGCACTGAGCGTGCTACCACAGCTGCTGGAGAGGATGCCTCTCCCGCCTTTGCCCACTGTAGTGTCAGCCTGCAATGTGGGGCTGGTCAGGTCCTCTAGTGTGGGACCCTCAGGTATGCGACTGAGTACTTACCCATTTGTGGTGGGGTTTTCTAGTTTGCCCATTAATGCTAAGCTCCCTTTGGTATTGGTTGCAGGTACTTCTTCCCCTCTAGAGGAGGGTGAGATTCCCCGTGGCATAATCGGGGTGGCAAGGGACGAGCCCGCTGTCATGGCTTCGACTGGGGGTGACGAGAAGATCGTCGACATCGAGGGGATTTCTGAAGGGGGTGCCCCTGCTGGTGAGTTTCTCGTCTGACACCCTTGACCGGAAAGTTGTCTTCACATGAGGTTGGATTGCGTAGTGACCCTGCTTGGTTCATTGATCTTCAGGTGCCTCTGGCTCGCCGGAGGCCTCGCCCGGCTCTTCGAGCAGTGGTAGCGCGGCGATGGAGACAGATGAGAGTTCGAGCTCGAACCCCTCCTCTTCCGAGGCCTCTTCAGCCGAAGAAGCTAAGATGGAGACTGCTTCAGGAGGTATGTGGGGGTTCTCCCCTTCCCCACTTAGCCCTTGTTTGAGTTTTATCACCGGGTATTGATACTACCGCACTGCGAATAGGGATGGAGTCTGAAGAGGTGCACGCATCGACTCCTGGCGAGAGCTATTGAGAGGAGCCTTCCGTCTAGCTGATGGTTACTGAGAATGACCAGGTCGCGAAGGAGTCCTTGCCTTCTCTGACCTCGGTGGGAGATGCCATAGGCGTTGTCACGCCCCATACTCTATACCGTCGAGGTATTGTCCGCTTTGGCCTATCGGCCTCACGATTTTGTCTATTTCTAATAGTGATCGACTGTAGAATGGAGGACTTCCCAAGCAGGTCACCCATCCTGGTACTACTCCCCATTAAGCACGCTTAACTTCGAAGTTCTTTACAAGAACTGAGCCGATACTTCAAAAGGTGTCTCGGTGATATAAACTACAACTTTGCTATATTTGAGGGTGTTATAAGTTCATTGGCCAAGGTCTAGCAGACCAACTGACGGCCATAAAATTTAAGCAAGCGGAGTGTCAAACCACTCTCGCATCACTGAGGGGAACTGCCCGACAAATGCGGGATGCTGCCAATGCCTCTACTCAGTGCCAGACTACCTTGAAGGCTCGAATTGCTGAACTACGTGTCAGACATTCCCAGGCTGAAGCAGAACTAGAGTCGACTGAATAGCTATAGGTCCAGAACATAGAGGAGGCGGAGCTGGCAGAGGGGTAAGCGGCGTCACTTAAGGAGAAACTGACACAGTTGTAGGCCGAAGAGTCCCGTATGCTGGAGCTGATCTGTCATCCGTCTTTGGGGCTTTGGGAGTTTGAGGACATATTCCGTCGCTCATTGCAATCATCCTTTTTATTTTCTTTCTCTTTTTAGTGAATCTTCATGTATCCCGGGGGATGCCCTGAGTACTATGTACTCTTCTTTTTATGCAAATTAAATTTCTTCATCATCTGCTTTGCACATTTGCTGCCGAGTCATAGCTTTCCTTCCGTTCTTTCTCTTTCTCTTGGGCGTGGACGTGTTGCTAATTTATCTAGCCTGGGATATATTCGCTGCTAGGGTAGGAGAGCGCTCACGCCTTCAGGGAAGGTATGATGGGTTTGCTCCACCGCGGTGCAACTTCTCCCGAGGCCCAAACTCTGATTAGAGAAAGTTGAATGCTAGAGGATGAAGGGTGTGTTGGCCGATAGGGCCAGAGGGTGAAGCGAATAGTTAGTTTATAGACCTCGCCAATGGTGATGAGGTTTGTAAATGGCATACTCGTCGGTGCGTTTACATGCCAATAGATAAATAGTGAGTTTACTTCTCGACAGGGACGAAGGGTCCGAGTCAAGGGCCAACCCATCGATTTTACGAATGAAAACAAGAGTCGAGGGTAGGTTTGTTCATCGACATGGGTTAAATGTCAAAGTAATAAAGTTTATTTATTGACAGGGATAGAAGGTCCAAGTCGATGGTTTGTTTATCGACTTCATCGATGATGACAAAAGTCGACGGTGGGTTTGTTCATCAGCATGGTTAAGTGCCGAAGCAAAGAAGTTATGTTTATCGATGAGGATGAAAGGTCCGGGCCGATGGTTTGTTTATTGACTTCGCCGATGATGATGAAAGTCGACGGTGGGTTTGTTCATCAGCATGGTTAGATGCCAAAGCAAGGAAGTTATGTTTATCGACGGGGATGAAAGGTCTAGGCCAATGGTTTATTTATCGACTTCACCGATGATGACGAAAGTCGACAGTGGATTTGTTCATTGGCATAGGTTAAATGCCAAAATAAAGAAGTTTGTTATAGCATAGGCGTAAGGCTGATGCCGATGGGATGTGATATATCTACCGTACATAGGGGTTCCCATGGGGCATGAATGGTAAGTGAAGTAGCGACATCATTTTCATCATGTGTTTTTTTTTAACCACATTACTAACTTAAGCGCCCTTTCGGATTTTCTCCAGGCAACACGACCTCAACATGTCCTCCAAAGTCTGGATGGTCCTCTCTGACTGACCGTCCGACTGAGGATGATAAGCCGAGCTAAAAGCTAACTCAGTGCCTAGAGCCCTCTGGAAACTCCTCCAGAAATCAGATGTGAAACGTGGATCTCGATCTGACACGATGGAAATGGGAATCCCATGCAAAGGTACGATCCGCTCCACATAAAGACGTGTCAGCTTGGGCACACCCCAGCTGACTCTGATCGGTAACAACCGAGCCGTCTTCGTCAGCCTATCCACGAGCAACCAAATGCTATCATGCCCACTCGGAGTCCTCGGCAAACCCACCACGAAATCAGTGGTCACGTGGTCCCATTTCCACATGGGAACCTCCAAGGGCTGAAGCGTACCATCTGGTCGCTGGTGTTCTGCCTTCACCTGCTAACAGATCAGGCACTTGGCCACGAACTCGACAACATCTCTCTTCATACCAGGCCACCAGAACTGTCTCCGCAAGTTCCGATACATCTTAGTCACACCTGGGTGTACAGTGTACCTACTCCCATGAGCCTCTCGTAACACTGCACGCCTCACCTGCTCCTCGGCTGGGACGTACAACCTACCATGGAATCTCATAGCACCGTCCTCGCCGAGCTCCACATCAGTCAAAGCCAAAATCTGGGGTAACTCAGGGTCTGCATGCTGAGCCTCTGTCACCTAACGACGGATGGCTGGGGTGACAGTCAAACTCGCAAGCACTGCTAACCCTGGCTCTCGGGGAACCTTGAGCCTGAATGTCACTTCTGGCACTTGCTCCTAGAGCTTCCACTTTCTCAACATCATCGCACTGACCATGACCTTCCTACTCAGAGCATCGGCGACGACATTCATCCTGCCCGGCTGATAAGACATGGTGAAGTCATAATCCTTCATGTACTCCATCCATCGCCTCTGCTTGAGGTTAAAGTCTTTCTGAGTGAACACATACCTCAAACTCTGATGGTCAGTGAACACCTCGAACTTCTCACGTACAGATAATGCCTCCAGATCTTCAACGCGAGGATCACAACCGCTAACTCAAGGTCATGGGTAGGGTAGTTCTCCTCATGTGGCTTCAACTGCCGTGAAGCATAAGCCACCACTCTACCAGGCTGCATTAGCACAGCACCCAATCCAACCCCGGAAGCATCTGTACACTCCACAAAACCTCCCGATCCAGAAGGCAACACCAACACCGGTGCTGAGGTGAGCAATCTCTTCAGCTCCATGAAGCTATGCTCACACGCATCGGTCCAGACAAAAGGCACATCCTTCCTCGTAAGTCTGGTTAAGGGGCCACAATGTGAGAAAAATTCTGGATAAACCTCCGATAATAGCCGCATGGCACTTAGTTCTCGCACTTTCGACTGGGGTATAGCTCTGATATCATTCTGTCATGTCCCGTACTCTATACCGTCGAGGTATTGTTAGCTTTGGCCTATCGACCTCACGATTTTATCCTTTTCTAACAATGATAGGCTCTAGAATGGGGGATTTCCAAGCAGGTCACCCATCCCCATACTACTCTCCATTAAGCACACTTAACTTCGGAGTTCTTTTCAAGAACTGAGCAGATACTTCAAAAGACACCTCGGTGATATAGAATACAACTTAGCTATATTTGAGGGTGTCACAGATTTTCTCTCAGAACTTCTTCTTTCACGATCACACTGGCTCTCACAGAAACGCACCACTCTTCTCAGAACTCTCTTCCTCTTCTTGATCTACAATCTCTCTCTTCAGCCTTCACCACTTCTCAGTCTCGCTCTCTCTAGCTCTATGAGAGATGCTTCTTCTTTTCACTCTCTTCTTTCTGTTTGTAGAAATTTGGGCGATCTGCCTCCTTTTATAGAGAGTGGGTGATCGGCATGTGGTCACCACATTCCCGCCAAAAGGTCCCCATCTTTCCATGTGTCAGAATCACCGCGTTGTTACTTTCCATGTCTCAGGATCACTGACTCACTCCTTGCCTTGGATCACATGCCATAAACTTGGTACTTAAACTCCACGTGAGATAAGTTCACAGGTTGTCAGTAATATGCTCGATCATATGGCTGACCTGGCAGTATAACAAACAGAGGCATTAGTTGTTTGATAAAATGCGCTGACATAAGCAAGTCATAATAGGCACATGCATAGACGTGAAAGATGACAGACTAGCACTGACCTTTATATGCAAAACATGCTATACTAGCATTGACCTTATCGTGCTAGCATCAACCTTATGCATAAACTAGAATCGACCACATCAAGCTAGCATTGACCTTATGCAAGAACTAGCATCGACCACATCGAGCTAGCATCGACCTTGTGCATAAACTAGCATCGACTTTGTCGAGCTAGCATCGACCCTATATGTAAACTAGCATCGACCACATCGAGCTAGCATTGACCTTATGTAAGAACTAGCATCGACCTTGTCAAGCTAACATCAACCTTATATGGGCATGCTATGCAGCTAGCACCGACTCTATGCGATCACTATGAACACTGAGGTCGACCTTGGGTCAGAAAGTGCATCGACCACATCGAGCTAGCATCAACCTTATGCAAGAACTAGCATCGACCTTGTCGAGCTAACATCGACCTTACATGAGCATGATATGCAGCTAGCACTGACTCTATGTGATATGCATAAGTGACTATATAATGATTCTGACTTAAATAAAATTCATCAAAATTTACAATGTTACCAATGTTAACCAGCTCACACCCGGCAAGCCAGACGCTGACAACAGCACCGGACCAACTCTGCCAGAAGATAACTTCTAACAAATCTCAGATCCAATCTGGGAAAAGCACACCTCATAATCGGCCACCCAAGACCTCACTGACACACTGCTCACGCCATTCTCGAGCCCCAACAACTAGCATCTTCTGTCTGTGAAAGACCATCCACTGGTCACCAGATACGCGTCAATGGGAAACCTCCACCGGCCCAATAGGCATGCTCCAAATCACGACAGGCTATCCGCTGACTCTTCCACAGATCAACACCACATCTCAAGCCAAAGCTCGCTCAGACACCACAACTGATCTCGAACTTCACGCCAACTCTACCCTCTCGGGAGAGCACGGTGAACTCAAATGATAGGATCTCCCCTCGGTACGTACGTCACTCGACGCAACACACCGGGAAATCCTCCCCTGCTGGACACAAACCAGGGATCACCATATCCAACGCCAACGTCTCATCAGAGACCTCCGCACACCGACATCATCCTTCATCCTGTCTCATCAAATCTTTTGCCTCAAAGACGATCCAAAAGGACACCTGCCAATCCCGATTTCGCTCTCACCACAGAGCCTCAGGACACAACCTCTTACAACTCACGGCACACTTCTCAAAAATCAACAAATGTTGCCTGCTATCACAGCAAGCAGGTCGATAACGCCACAACCAATGCACACGGGTCCCCAGACAATACACACCTTACCATGGTTGATCACTCGGCCAACCTCGCCAGCCACTCACGGCAACCATCCGGGACCCACAATCTTGTCAGAGATTACTTCTCCAAAAATACGATCTCACCCAAGAACACAGCTTCCTACACGAAAATGGGGTACTCATGCGGCAACCTCGCCAGCACATTTTCCCAACTCTCAATCCAGCCAGTGCCACAGATCACAATGCCTCAAGCAACAGCATGGCAACAACACATCTCACGCTACTGAGACAATCTTACACCGAGGGACCAATCCTCCGACGCTCTACACATCCTTGAAAATCCGCCCGTAGCAACCAACGCTACGATCCTCCGTTACGCACTCAGATCCACGCGCACAGCCACCACAATGACAACTCAGGATCCTCCATCCCGACAATCCTCTACAACTCCACAGGCTCCGATCCTCAAAACCTCAGAAAACACAACACCAGTCGCAAATTCTCACAAACACCGCCCAACTGGCATGCATCCTTCCGGAGTAGCGCCAACACCCTTACACATCAGGGAATGGGCAACGCTTCTCACTGGCAACCGCCTTGCCAACACACAGGACGCGTCTCGCACGGACTTCATGGCACGCGAAGGCCAACCAATCCGAACACATGATGCAAGGGTTATTCACTTTAATTGATTAAATGTTTGGCCCCTTGACCCTTTATCAAGGTCAAAGAAGAACAACCCCTTTCTTATTGAGCAAGGGGCCAAACTGAACAGATTAACTAACCAGTTTGCTCCAAGTGAACGCAAGGATGAAGAAACATGAGTACACGCGGACACAAGCTCTAAAGGAACAAACTCGGGTAACAAAATGTATCTTTCATTTCATAGTCATCATATATGTACAAAAGTGCAAAAGGAGATAATCTCTCTAGCTCTCACCACCACCCTCCTCTCTCCTCTTGCTGCTCTCTGTACCATCTCCCTCCCTCGGACGAGTCTATGGGGGCCTCATTGACCCCTGGCTGGCAGCTGACCTCTCGGCCCAAGCACAGTCTGCCTCCTCTCTCATGTCGTGAGTAGAAGAGCCCACGAGGAAACTCGAGCTGGAGTAAGCACTCGGGCGTCCCTCAGCTCGCGCCCGCTCCCGACCCCTTCGGTAGTGCTCCTCTGCCAACCTCGCACGCTCCACTGTCGCACCCAAGTGAAGCCTCACCTCGGCTAGCTCTGCTCTCTTACGGTCGCGCTCTCATCTCTCCATTCGAAGTAGCAGTTGTAGCTCGACTGTCTCCAGGGGCAGCTCCTCAGTCTCTCGAGGCCGGTCCTTTGCAACTCGCTAGAACTCAGTTGAGGCCCATCGCCTCTCCTCTGCCATCTCCTCAGTAGCTCACTGTCTTGTCTCCTCCAGCTCCCTGGCAAGCCTCTATCACTCCTCCTCAAGCTCTGCGACCCGCTGGTCACAGATCGAAAGCTCAGTACCTGCCAAGGCAGCCTGGGTCATCGCCTCATGAAGATCTCGCCTCTGCAACACCATGCAACCAAGTAAGATTGATAATAACTATATTATTAATTTAAATAATCTTTCTTACCAATGCCACCAGGTCGCGCTCAGCTGTCTCGGCCTATCTCACTGCCCCCGCCAGTCGCTCCTCTAAGGAAGCGAGCTGGGCGCCCTGGTCCACTGCACCCAATCTGGAAGCCCCTCCCATATCTCTAGCTGCCACCCTCTGCTCAGAACTCTGCATCATTTAAGAAACTGTCAGTCGCTGACCACCCGACTTCAGGACTCATAGCATAGCATTTATGAAAGCACACTCACCAGCATCTGTAGCTCAGATCGCTTAACCGCTAGATGGGCCTCCATGGTGTGAAGCTGTGCCTGCATGTCCACCGCCACTACATCCCATCCATCTTGCATTCATCACCTATTAGTCATATATATAAAGCATATTAGACATGAAAGCATGCATTCCTACGTACCCCTCGTGGCCTCATCTGAGGCCGGTTGGCGTATGTCCTCCAGAAAGCCCAAAGGTATAACCTGAATAGCCATCCATGAATGACAAAGCTTCGTACCCGACCGTGTTATCTACCAGTACATCTATATGAGGCATCGAAAAATTATCCTTGGGACATGCTTTATTTAGATCTCTAAAATCGATACAAATTCGCACCTTTCCGTCCTTCTTGATGACAGGGACTATGTTCGCCACCCACTGAGGATACAAAACCACTCTTATGAACCTGGCTTTATGCAAGTTATCAACTTCTTCTTTCATCCTTAAGGTCATGTGGGGGTGAAATCTTCTTAGCTTCTGTTTAACGAGTGTTGCCCCTGGTTTAAGCACTAGTCGGTGTTCCACTAAGGAGGGGTCAAGACCTAGCATGTCCTCGTAAGACCAAGCGAAAGAATCACTATACTCTCTTAGGACCTTAATTAACTCTTCTTCAACTTCTAGAGGGAGATTAGCAGCAATAATGATGGGCCTGGGCTCCTCAATAGTTCCGAGATTAATTTTCTTGGTAGGTTCATCCACAGCCGATGATGGCTCATCAAATCTCTTTAGGCCCTGCGCATATAAGTCGACAGTGCCATCTACATCGCTGTCCTCAAAATTGGCTGGGCACTTCTCATCCATAACTTCATAGACACCTAATCCATCATCACTCCACACCCCATCTTGCTCCTCATCTTCTTCTAGCACAATCGTCATAGCTATGAACTCTGGGCACTTGAGAAGAGCATGACATCCCTGAGCTAGATCTTGCAAAAATCTATCAAGAATGGATTTAGAATGGCACACTGGCGGGCGCGGCTCAGTCAAGGACAGGTTGGATGAATTAGAACAAGACCCTACTTCTCTAAACCTAACAAACCCTACTTCCCTAGACTCGACGGATCCTACATCTAACCAAGGAGAAAGGAAATCTAATGGAAAGGGAGCATCAGGGGCCTCGTGCCCTTGGGAGGAGGACGGACAAAAGAGAGCGTAATCTTCCACTGAAATCTCCGTTTCAAAATTGGCATTTTTTTTGGAGATCAGTGGTGATCATGCAACAAGAGGAAGAGGGAAGAGGAGCAAGCACGAGAGGATAGATGGACGGGCAGAAGAGATCAAGGAGTGGATCGGAAGAGGAGAAGAACGGGGTGGAAAGATCAATGGGCGAGCAGTGCCTGTTGAGCAGTGATTGGCAGAACTATAGGAGAGGGGTGAATAGATCAGCCCCTTTTTGCCCTTCTATGTGGAAATAAAATATATCACTATGCTAAGAGCAGTTTAGCACGAGATGGATGATGGATCATATACTAAAGATGCAGATAGTGAACAAGGCGATCCTACCAAGCATCTAGCGACAGAACTCAATAAGAGACAAACCATACAACACAAGGTTTTAAGGGCAGCCACAGAAAGGTAGGAGGAGGGGGGGCCAGCCTAGATGTAGGAGAGCACAGGAGGGGGCACCAGCAGACCATAGGAGGGCCGATCACGTGCAGGAGGGGGCCCCTGGTCACCCACTGCAAGCTCCACAGAGGGAACGAGGCCTACAGTAGAGACAGGGGGGCCGCCTCTAGCAGACGGCGGGGTGGGCACCACCACAGATAGCTGGCCATCACCAGCGTAGACCACCAGGGGAGAAGCTCCAAGTGCAGCAGCATCGGCACCAAAGGATGTAGAACCGTCCACGGCTGGAGGCAGAACAAGGCCTGGAGGCAAGGCCAACTGGTCAGCAGATGGCAGAGGGCACAGCAGGGCGGCACCCGCCTCGGCTAGGGCCAAGGCGGGCACCACTCGGGGCACACATAGGCAGGGAGCAGCGGGCCGGGTGAGGTCCGACGTTTCTTCCACAGAAGGTCCATCAGGGAAGGCTACGTGACTGAGGCCCGAGGGCGAGAGGGGCTTCGCATCCACAGGAGGTGCCGGTGGAGCGGGCGTGATGGGTAGCGCAGTGAACTCATCAGGCCGGCCATCAACCGGGGGAGAACAAGCAGAAGTCAGTGGGGTAGGCACAGTCGGGGGGGAGACAGCGTTGCCAGAGGATGCAGCAGCAGTAAACTTCTTGCACACAGGGGCCAGGTGCCCTAGGCGCTTGCATGATGAGCAGAATTGAGGGGGGTTAGGAAACTACAGAGGCTGCCAAAACCCACCAGAGCCCATGCCAACCTAGACACGGCAGGGAAGCGGCTTGGAAACATCTAGGAGAACACAAACGTGGGTGGCAAGAGCACTAGTGAGGCAGAGCGTCTCCCGAGGAATTTACAGCACCGGGCCCATGCAGATGGCGAGAGAGGAGACCAGGGCCTCCAGGAAGAAGTTGGGGGGCAGGCTGGGCATCTCCAGCTAGATAGGGACATAGGGGGAGTCAGCCACCGGGGAGAAGGATAGGTCCCACTTGGAGAAGTAGAACAAGCGCCCCTGGATGGGCAGGGTCCGCTTGAGGAGCACACGAGTGAAGTCCTCCCCATTCTGAAATCGGAGCAGAAGGTGGCGACCATCCAAGGGGCAGAGTAAAAAGTCCTCCGAGAAGGTGAAGTGCTTGGAGAGATGGGCATGGATGATAGGGGAGGGAGGCCGTCAAGGAGGTGTGCGCACGACGATGGCAAACTCAAGGTGCTTGTAGGAAAGCAGAATCTCCTCCGAGCTAAAGAAAGCAGTTGGCTCACCACCGTCAGTGGTGGCCGGACCGTGAGCGACAAGGGAGAAGGGGGGGCGGGAGGGAGCAGAGTAGAATAGAGGCAAGGGATAGGGGGGCGATAGGAGGTGCAAACAACACAATGACTTATAGTGTTAGCCATTTTCAAAACCATGAGATACAAATTACCACAGGGGCACAACAAAGATGGTCGGGATGACAAGAAAGGATAGCTAAGGAAACACGGAAATCTACACTAGCCCAGCTCCCTTCTAGGGAACCTCAACATCTAACCAGGATCGCTGAACTATAGCGAATCCACAATCCTACTACCGAAAGGGACCTCACGACGACACAGTAGTGATCAGTCCAACGAAAAAAGTCAACAAAATCATGCAGCTAAACACACGATCTTCACCCTCGGGAGGATAACAACACACTGGCAGGCTCAGTCCCAAGCCAATGCTAGTGGTAGAAACAAGCCCACACATAGGGCAACTGTCGGCATCTCAACCTTCCCCGGGAAGGGCCACGATAGGCAGCTCACACGTTCAATTGTCGGAAGGGCCACGATGGCACTATCGGTGTCTCAACCTTCCCCAGGAAGAGCCATGACCCGCTATCGGTATCTCAACCTTCACTGGCAAGGAATCTACCACTCTGCACACACAACATGGCCAGATGCATCCACTGACATCTTATACTGTGCCAAGGCCTCATATGTGTGCACACTACTCACACCCGGTCATAGGAGGAGTAGAGGAGACACTCACACACACCACACCCTCGGACTGGCTAGGGTCCGTGCCGCTGCGGCCAACAGCATGGCCATGTCCTGCTACCCGACACGATGTATGCGTCACTGCATCCGTCAGCTACGTACTCTTGTCCTAGCCAAGGTACATATATATACTCGGGTGGTTTGCCACCAAGAAGGGAGTGTCATACACACTGGGCGGTCCTGCCTGATCGAACACGATCGGCCATTGGGATGCTCTACAGCCACGTGGAGTCCCACCTAGCTCTCACATTCATAGCTCTACGAATGGCAACCTCAAAGCACGATCGGTCACGATCTCACGAAAACCTCGAGAAAGGCATGTTCACGCACGCGGACCACCGTGAGCCACGGTATGGCACTAAGGGGTGTTGAGGAATCACCCTCGAATCGCCTAGCCACACTAGTGGACACCGGCCCACTAACTCACACGGAAACCACCCAACCGTGGTCATGGAACTCACGTGGATATGCCCATCCACAGTCATCAAACTCAAGCAGAAAAGGGCCTCGCCACGAGCGTGCAAGCCACTTGGGGACCATGCCACAATCACGTGGTTAAAGCCCATTTCGAAGAACCCATGCATCCTCGAACCACAATAATTAATCCTTGGGCAATCGATGCCCTCACACAACCTAAAAGGCCTAATTCCCATAGGTCTAGATGGGCCAAACACCCACTACCAAGTCCAGGGCGAAAAACCACACAAACAGAGGGTCTCCTTGGAGCGCGAGGCCCGAGTTTGGACTCCTCGTATCGTGGGTGTTGGAAGCTTCGAGACCGGCTTGACACACGAGGCACGTTTGGCAATGGCAGAAATCACGCTTAGTAATGATGACTTGTGTCTTGTCTTGTTCTGGGAGCGCGGGTTTCAAACGGTCACCTGATGCTTATGACAGGCGCCTTTTCACCTGCCTCGCGAAGAGTGGTGCCGGCCTGTCGTGGGTGGTTATAAGGACAACTGCGTGGTCTCGCACAATCCCCATCCACGTTTCGCCGGTTGTCATGCTCGCCGTGGGTGTCTTCCTTCCTTGCCCGGTGAGAATTCTTCCCTCTCTTGTGTCTCCCATCTTCCGTAACCATGCCGCCGTGTAGGGCAGTCCCTCAAGTCAGTTCCTCTTCTTCTGAAGAGGCGCCTCGCGGCCGAGGTGGTGTGCTCTTCTGCCTGAAAATGGCGGTGGATGGGGTACAAAACCTCATTTTTTAGTTTGTAAACATGGCCAGTGTGCTGGGTTGGCTTCCGCAATGGATGAGCCCTGTTGCTCCACTGGCCCCCGTCGGCCAAGGGAGGACGAGCCCGCTGTCCTTCACTCTTGGTGCAGGTCCCTTCTTGCTGGTGTCCCTAGTTGGTCCGCTGTCTCAGAACAACAGGGATGCTAGACGTGGAGTTCGTCCCTCTTCTCTGGTATAGACAGCTTCCCCTGCTGGTCCACTTCCTCACAACAAGCAAGTTGGAGGTTGTTTGTCACCGCTATGCGAAGCTGGGAGCAGGATCATGTCTCCACTCCCTTATTTTCTTGCGTGTCTGTAAGATGGCTCTACCAGAGCTACTTTGGCAATTTTGTATCTTGACCAAACAATAAGGTCTCTTGTATTCTTTGTACCTTGACTAAGGAATAAAATCTCTTTGGACTTGTTTCAAATGTGTACCTCTTAGCTTGAGAGACGCTCATATGGTGTGCTTCTTGGTTGCTTTTCCATACGCTTGTCCTCGCAGTATTTGCACTTTTCCTTAGGTGGATCAGCTTGTGGTTATTGCTTGCGAGGGGACATTTGTCTACCTCTAAGGGACCCTTGAGTCGCCCTCTAATTTTCGAGGGGAGCGGTGCTCGCCTCTAAGAAACCCTTGGGTTACCTTCTCATTTTCAAGGGAAGCGGTGCTTGCCTCTAAGGAACCCTTGGGTTACCTTCTCATTTTCAAGGGAAGCAGTGCTCACCTTTAGGGAACCCGTAGGTTATCTTTTCATTTTCAAGGGGAGCGGTGCTCGCCTTCAGGGAACCCGTAGGCTACATTCTAATTTTCAAGGGGAGCGGTGCTCGCCTTTAGGAAACCCGTAGGTTACCTTCTCATTTGGGGTGACCTGGAGGTGGGCGAGCTGATCGACCTTCCTCCCTGGGATGAGATCCTAGCAGAGATTGTGAGAGACAAGTGCGAAGTCTATCGGATGACAGACCAGTGAGGAATCCTAGTCGACCGCCTAGCAGGATGGCTTGTGGGCCATGTGAAAGATAAGGCAGTGGAAGCTGATCGACTGATGCGTGGCATGACGTTGTGCTTGGGTGGGGCGCTACTCTTCCCTACGTCAGGCGACGTGCTGAGGCGAGAGTACGTGGGGCCCCTGACTCTCCTATGGACAAGACGTTCCCTTTCTCAGGCCGTGCTGGCTCATATGTACTGCGGGCTCACTCAGATGAGCCTAGGTGGCAGCACCATGGGGAGTTTATACCTTCTACAGCTGTGGATGGAAGTCCACCTGAGTTTTGATTTTGATAGCGAGGCAACCACTACTTCCTGGATCTTCGAGAAGAGTGCCATCTACCCTGTGAGGGCTATCTTTGGTCCTAAAGATCAAGTGATATGCAAGACTACACTATTGAAGACTAGAGATGACTGGCGTGACTACCTGAATTTCTTGCCTGAAGATGAGTTTGTGTTTGTGCCGATGATGTATCGACATGAGGAATTTAAAGTGCGTGGATCATCAGAGCAACAATTATGGCTTGTGGGGGTTGAGGACTTGGTGTTGTACCAAGGACACCGTTGCCATCGCTAGGTGGGATTGCCCAGACGGATCCCATGGGTAGCTTCAAAAGGAGGATTGATTGCAAAGTGCCTTCTGGGGACCGACGCGGATCGACAGTGACTAGAGAGGATTGGAAAGGCATGGCGACGCCATGCCACCATAGTGAAGGCTATAGTGGACATAGAGGAGGACAAAGATGACTTGAGGCACTACGTGAGCTACCTACTAAGCTTCAGGCCGTCAATGAATGAGTTCTTCATGAGGAGGCGCACCTAATTAGGACTTGTTCATCATTTTTCTTCTTTAGGATTATGTTAAGACAAATGAACTATTTTTTGTGCTTTTTGTTTGGAAAATGAATGATTGAATGGTTGTGGAACTTAATAGGTGGAATGAAATTGTGTGGATGGGTTTATGTGATCGGACTTGCATGACTTTTTGTTGATTTTTACATTTTTCTCTCTCTTTTTTTCGCTGGACAAGGAGGAGGGTGGCCAGGGTACTGGTCGCCTTCACTAAAGCCTAGGCGGCCAGCACCTTGGCCGCCCTTTGCTTTGAGGGCTTCAATAAAAGGTGACCATCCCCTTCATTTGGGCGGCCCTTGTTGTGGACGCCTGTGGACACTAAAAAATTCTCACCCCATGTTTATGTGCAGGGGAATAAAGAAGAGGAGAAAAAAGAAGAGAAGATGGAATTTTCTTTCGGGCCACCTGGTCCTCTTTGCTTGCACGTGAGGCAGGCGAGCCTTGGCCGAGGCTCCCGAAATTTGGTTTAGGGTGACGTCGTGAAGGATCAAGCACCAAAACTTCTTTCCAGCCCAGAAGAATCTCGATTAGCCTCCGGGTTTCTTCGTTTGGAAAAGGTAATGGCTTTAAGTCCTGCCACGGTTGCCATTCAAGGCACCATGTTGTGGATTGACTAGAAAAAGGATCAACCCCCTGTGTTTCTGGCTCGGAGGATGTGCGAGAAGTTGATGTATGCACGACAATGACAAAGAACGTCAACGGGTCCCTTTCCTGGGGTGTTGAAGATTCAATTTGAGGCGTTGTCCCTTGCTGGTCACGGGAGACTAGGTTTTCTTCGTTCATCATTTCGGTCGGACGGCCCTGATTTAACACTTGCTTGGTAGCTTCTCGGAGGTTTTTCCTTATCATGCTACCTCTGTGGATATTGATTTCCCCTCTTTGAATACGGATTTCGATGTAATCTTGAACTTCCCTACATTTCCTCGTCGGGCGAGATACCCTAATGTGGTATTCGCAATAACAGGGATCGATGTAATCTTTAACTTCCCTACATTTCCTCATCGGGCGAGATACCCTAATGTGGTATTCGCAATAATAGGGATGCCTTTTCTCGACCTCCGTATAAGTCGTCGGTGGGTCGTGCACCATGATTCGGCCCTCCTTAAGTAGAAGGTCGAATATCTTCTTAGTATTCTCCTTCAGAAAAGAGCACTGATGGGAGGGCCTCCAGCCTGGATACCACACAGCAAGTTTGGTTTGGCTGGGGCCGGCTTATCCTACCTCCGGCTCGGGAATGTGAAGGCTGCTGCCACATGACTCCCATTGATTGAATGATGGATTACATTAGTCGATCAAGTCGGCTGATCCCAAGCATGGGGCTGTAGGGGATCCACCAAACAGCTTTTCATTGTGATGAACTAGTTTTGGATCATTTTCTCCACCTCATCCTTGAAAACATAACAATCTTCAATGGTATGACCCAATATGCAATGATATGCGCAATAATTGGCGATTTATTGGCCTCTTCTAGATTTTTAGGATCTGATAAAGATATAAACTTATTCTTCATGCAAAGATTGAAGAGTCACTTGGTATGCTCCTTCTTGAAGGAATAAAAAGTTTTCATGCGCTCTGACAATCTCACTGATGCCTTCCCTCTGATCTTCTTGTCATAGTTGCTTGGAGTCGCCGCTTTGTCGGACCCATTTGTAGGGGAGAAGTCGACGACATTTGCCTCCTTCCCAGTGGCATTGCACTCCTTGGGTGTTTTGCCCTTAGAGGGCGTAAATGTTGGATTATCAACAAAGAACAATTCTATCTCCACAGCGACCAAATTTAGCTGGTCGAATCCTTTAATAATTTTCCCCATGAGCTTTTCACTGACCTCTGCCGACAAGCCTCTTCGGCATATTGTTATTGTATCTTCCCGGGAAGGAAGGTTGTCGCATCTCATGTTGAAATCCCTCTAGCGCTTAATAAAGTCTAGCACAATCTCCCCTCATTTTTGCTTGAGTAAACTTTTTCTAGAGATCGGCCCAGTCGATCACAGAGTTGGACTTCAACCTTGAGTACCGTTGGAAGGCACTATCCATGAGAGAGGTCGAGAAATAGTGGAGGAGATATGACTCCTCGAGTGCCAGCTCGCCCATGACCGTTATATAATAGGCCAGGTGTTCATGTGGGGATCCCTATCCATTGAACTTCTACAGCTTTAATGCATTTGGGCAGTTCGGCGGAAGCTTCTTGAATTGGTGATGCACTGGATATGGCAAACTGTATAAATCAACAATGGCGATACCCTCGCCGCACTGGGCGAACTTGTCTTCAACTATTTTTTCTATCATACGCCATTAGGCGATGACATCTTTAGCTGCTAGAGTCCGAGAAGGCTGGACATTAGGCGAAGCATGAAGTGGCTCGGTCCCTGCTTCAACAGCCACGTTGTAAGGTGCAACCACTTGTCAGTTGACCATGGCAGGATTACCCAGCGGTACTCTTGCTGGAGATTTTGGTTGTGCACCGGTGTTGTAGGCCCTTGAGTATTTGCACTCATCTGCCACTTCAGTTCGAGCATGAGATTAGTCATCTCTATGTACCAACGCTGGATAGTTTCAAACTTGGCATCGCAACACAATGCTTCAAATGCGGCTCTCATAGGCGGCTTGAAGATCGGGTTAGCGTATCCACACATGGGCAGAGCTCCCCCTTCTCCATAGATGTTGATGACTTCATCATGGTCAATTTCATCTTGGGGCAAATTCTCATCCTGGTTCTGAAATTGTTCTTGGGCTTGACCTTAATGTTGACCCTGGCTGGAGGTCCCTGGATGGCCACTAAATTGGGCCTAAAGGCTTGTTCGGGTGGCGTTCTTGGTGTTAAGGTACACTACATCCACTGCGGGATTTTCAGCAAGTTCATTCAGGGTGGCTGGGATGCCAACAGCCTCCATCGGCTCTCTACCAGAGACATAGCAGGCGTAAACTTTCATACCATCCCCGACTTCGGACATTTGGACAACCCTTTTCTTTTTGGGTGGTTGGGCCCTTGGGCGGACAGGTGCCCCCAGCCTATCAAAGACTGAAATACGTGTTGTCGGGGCCTCAGCACGGGTAATTTGTTCTACTCAAACTAGATCCAAGGGTTAAGGAAATGTAGGCTTGCGATAAACCCCCTTTGTCTTTTGTCCTCGAGGGCGCGAGGGTTTGACATCTTGGGACGTCAAAAGATAGACTTGTTGTCGATCAGGAGCTTGGTCGGGCTTAGCTACCTTGGCTCGCTTGATGGCATGTGCCTCTTGCTTGGTGACCCATATTTGTTTCATCTTCTGGGGGCGGTCTTTGCTCACATTACCCCCAATTCTTGAACTTGGACTTCTTTTTGAAGTTTGGCTTGTCTTCGCGCACCTTGTAGAGGAGTGCAAAACGGTTGGACGTCGGGATGGTCGGGACGTGATTGTCCCGCGAGAGTATTGGCTCGCCGTCATCGAGCCAAATGCGAAGACTTTTGACAAGAATTGTCTAGCCGGAGCAAGAAGTCGCCGCCGCAGGCTTCCTGTTCTAGTGGGATCGGTGTCGCCCCCCATTTAGCAGGGACTGCGTTGCATGAAACTGTATTGACCGAGAAACTCAGCCTTATGGAAAGTGGGGCTTGATGTCCCCAGCTGAAACGGTCTTGCCCCCAACTAAAACGGTCTTGGCCATAGTGGCCAATTCTTCTTGTGCGGCGGGGACGACCACCAGAAAGAAGAGGAACCAACCGCTCCCGAGAAGTCCCAAAATACAATTGGAGTTGCCAGATAACCATATCTGGCATGGGTGGCGACATCAAGGGGTCCATATGTCACCGCCGCCATTGAGGATTTGTATTCAAGCATATTGCCTTCCTTCGAAATTGGTGTCGAAGCCAAGACCCTCCCTGCTCCCTCCTAAAAGGGCAAACAAGAGAAGTGAGGACCTTCGCAAAGGCATTTAAAGATCTTTAGGCAGAAAGATGAAAGGCAGGAAAAGTCCGACCAGACATGCCAGTCTGTTTCACATGCGTGATTTTTGGGCATCCGTTTCGTTGGATAAATATTGTTGCACCCGTAATTTGTCATACCAAATTCCGGGATGCTAGTGCCACATGTGACAACAGAACAAGAACTAGTCAGAGTAACACTCGTCAGTGTCAGTCCAAGCCTCTGACCACGTGTGCACACACCGACCCCTACCTAGGGTCAGGTCTCTAGCTTGTTTTCCTCCACCCATAGGACGCTACGGTAACCGCGGGGGCCCATGGTAACTAGCCTAAAAATCGTTAGACGGGAGCACCCCTCCACCTCTTCTAGGTGGGCCGACACTAAGGTCGCTAGGTTACGACTAGTGGCTCCATCACGAGAAAAGAGAAAGTAACTCTACTAGGACATAAAGATATGTTTTTAACTCATAAAATAGCTTAAACGTAGCGAAGAATGCATTAGAACAATAATTCACTACTCTTAGCATAGCTGAGATCATAATGGATCAGTTCTGCCCCGTTACATAACATAACGGATCAGCTCTGCCTCGTCATATAGCATAATGGATCAGGTGACGGGCGTTAAGGTAATATAACGCGCCTCTGCTGGTCCGTCATATCCATATGATCTACTTCCAAGTACACCGGTCATAACGGATCAGGAATAGTGCGTTATGTAACATAATGCACCACTATTGGTCCGCTATGGCCACCCGAGTTATTTTTATTAAACTTAAAGACCCAGAGAACATAATGGATCAAGGGCGGTCCGTTAAGGCTACCAGAACGTGGAAAATCCACAGTTTTCCATAAATATAATGGTCATATATAGGGGCATTATACTAACGACTTAACTAATGTATGCATGAGCATGACGGACCGGGTGTGGTCCTTTAAGGAAGTATAACGCGCCAGGTGTGGTGCGTTATACACATAATGATCACTGGCATGACCGCCATGTGAGCTGGGTAGCGAGCGGGTTCGGTTTGAAACCGAGCCATCCCCCGGTCGACCGAAATCAACGGGGTTCACTATAAAAACCTTTAACCTGCCTTCCCCAGCATCCATACCACTCGATAACAGCCAGAAAACGTAAATACGATGCCCATGGATAATCAAAAACACTAGTTACCACATTTTTAGGAAAAATCAAAAATGAACATTAACTAGGCTAAACGGGCGTGGATCGGCATGCATGTGGCGTCAAAACATTCCTAGAGCAGAGGCGGTCCCATCCCCCTACCTCCTTCGCACCGAAACGGTCGTTCCGGCCACATGCACGCGAAGTGGAGGCCGCGCCTCTCTCGCCCCATCTCGTCCAACCATCCCACGAACCGCGGAATGGAGGGCGTCAATGCGATCCCCTCACCGCACTGGTTCCAAAGGCGTCCCTCGCGTCCCGGTCGGGCCCTGAAAATGACAAAACTGAGAAGGAGAGAGAAAGAGAGAGACGTTGGGAGAGAGAGGGGGTGAGAGAGAGCAAAATCGGGAGAGAGAACAGATCCCCACTGGAAACAACGCAGTAACAACGCTAAACAGTAAAGCAGGAAGAACAGAAAGAGCAGGAGTAACAGCAATGCTAAACTACAACAGAAAGCTGCAAAAATAAGAGTAAGGATGACTAAAAGGAAGAGTAAAGCCGTACCGAACAGAAACACGGCTATCGCACGAACCTTGGCTCTCCAAGCTACTCCAAACAACAACCAAAGGGCGAACCCCGATCTCACAAGGTCGGGAGTTACCGATCCGTCGACAATGCACTAGCTCCATAGCTGAAGCCTACCAAACAGGTAAAAAGTCCTACAAAAGACCTACACAGTCAAAGGCACATACATACACGAACTCACCGTCATGTACGCTACACAAGACTAGACCGCGGGTGAAGCCAACGCAGACTACCCGACAAGTCACGTTAATCCTGACGGGAACCAGTCACAAAAACACAATGAGTTAAGTGTCAGGTGACAGAAGTACCTCTTCACTAGAAGAACAGCCAGATGCGTCCACTGACGTCTTACACTGTGCCATAGGTATCTCCCACATGCCTAGAGTGGTGGTAACTGAGATACTCACAGAACCAAGTACAAGGAACAACCGTAACGAGTGACTAGTCAGGGTCACGCCCTTCGGCACTCGTCCAAACGCCCCTAACCACGTGTGCACACACAAGCTCAATGCCTTGAGCCAGGCCTCTAGCTAGTCCCCCCCAGTAGGACACTACTGCAAGGCAAGGGGGCCCACGGAAACTAGCCTAAAAATTGTCACTCGGGAACTGCCTCGCCACCACTCCCAAGTGGGCCGACACATAGGAAAGTGTCGTCAGGCTACGACTAGTGGAGGTTCACTAGACACAGAGACTCCGAAACATCAGTGCTGAAGTACGGACAGGCTAAAACATGCACTGTCGCACATACCTCCGAACACCAAGCACAAGCCATAAGACATAAGGCAGCACACTAAACTGCCTTCAGACTCATGACAACGACTAGACCTGCTGACACAATGATCCTTGAGTCTCACGACTCGGGGTCAAGATCACCGTACGAAAGTGGTAACATGCCACCAATCAGCCTAATCCCTAAGCCAAGGTCACGGTAAAATATCAATAAAAGAAACGACATTGGATCACCAGATCTACACATCCGCATAACACAAATTACGGAGACCTAAGGGATCACCAAGACCCTTAATGTACATGGACATGCAAACCGAGGTAAAATCGCACCTCAAGACGTCCAAAATCATGTCTCGATCTATATAAGATTTTCGAGACATTCACGAGGTCACAAGTCAACTACTGGATCTTACCGGGTTGACCAAAAACCAACGACGACTCTGAAGCAGTAAAGAATGCTATTCGTAGAAATGCACATGTGCATCGACCTTGGTTTGGCATGTGCACCGACCTTGCAAAGCAAGATGTGAAATGTGCCTTGACCTAGCATGCTATCGTGCAAATGTGCACAGACCCTATAATGCAAGATGCAAAATGTGCATCGACCTTAGTATTCAAGATGCAAGATGTGCATCGACCTTAGTATGCAAAATGTAAATGTGCATTAACCTTCTAAATGAACAAGGAAGATGTGCACCGACCTTCCATATGCACAAGGCAAATGTGCACTGACCATCATTCTACATTGGCTCAATGTGCATCGACCTTAGTTCTTCAAACAAAGAATGTGTGTCGACCTTACTTCTTGAACTGTAGCACGTGCATCGACCTTAGTTCTTCATGAACAGTAATGTGCACTGACCTTAGTCTTCAGTATGTGCATCGACCTTAGTATTGTGAAGACTAAGGTAGCATCGACCTTGGCTAGTGTTGGCAAGAGGTGCTCTGACCTTGGCTCATGCCAGCAAAAATGTGCTCTGACCTTGGCTGCATGCTAGCAAAAGGTGCTCCGACCTTGCTTCTTATCTGAAGGCGATATGCGTCGACCTTACTGTCTTGAGCTTTGACAGCTTGTGTTGTTTGGAACTTTGGCTGGCCAACCGAGGCTATTGACTTTTCTCAATGACTGTGCATTGACTTCATTGATTTTTGTGCACTTATCAATATAGACACCTGTCTTGATTTTTGTGCAGCCAAATGCCTCATTTTCTATGCCTTACTTGATTTCTTTCTATCTTTGCAGACACATTTTGTTGCCAATGCTGACTTGACCTGAAATGTATGAATGTTGACATTATCAAATGCAGGTCAAACTCATCAATGAGTCATAGTCAGACGTCATCAAAATAAGAAAATTAAACATGTTACATACATGCCCAATATTCTCCCCCTTTTTGATGATGGCAACTATGAGTCATTATGAGTACATTGTAAGTCAAGGTGCAATGAAATGTAATCATGAATTGAAGCACAAAGACACAAAGACTTTCTCTCCCCAAATAAGTAGACTTTCTCTCCCCAAATAAGTCACTCCCTTATATGCATTCTCCCCCTTATGCGTACTCTAGCTAATGACACATATAATTCTCTCCCCCTTTGACATCATCAAAATAACATGATAGAGAGAATATATGGCACAATTAGGAAGGAAAGGAGTAAGGTATGAGATTATTTGTCACGTCCCGACGTGAAAAATCGGGAGCGCGACGAGTCGTAAACGAGCGTGTAGAGCAAGTACAATTTCATTTTTAAAATCAGACATGAATGGGAAAATGATACTTTTATTTCATCAAAAGAAGTTTACAACTCTAATTGATAAGCCATAAGGCCGAACCACCTAAAAACTCTTTTGTTCTTGTGGTGTGATTGTCTATCTCATTTTCGGTAGATGATTGTTTAGGCTTGAGCCTTCTCCAAGACTTTACTAGCTCAGTTTAAATTGGGCCTTAATTTTTGAATCGGCAAAAGTTTTAGAGCGGGATTCATTCACCCCCCTTTGAATCCTGGTCTATCGACCCTATCACCGGGGGCATCGTTACGACTGG
The DNA here is from genome assembly GCA_024336825.1 of Amorphophallus titanum. Classification (NCBI taxonomy): domain Eukaryota; kingdom Viridiplantae; phylum Streptophyta; class Magnoliopsida; order Alismatales; family Araceae; genus Amorphophallus; species Amorphophallus titanum. Next base: position 6,232,261 of record JANBPO010004741.1, on the reverse strand, counting down.
AGTGGCTGGCGGTCAGGTGCTGGGGGCACTGTTGTGACCGAGTTGTTGAGTGATCGGGTGCCGGGGGTACCGTTGTGACTGTATTGGCTAGCAGTCAGGTACTGGGGGCACCGTAGTGACTGGAGTGGCTGGCAGTCAGGTGCCAGGGGCACCGTTGTGACTGTAGTTGATGACAATCGAGTGTCGGGGGCACCGTTGTGACTGGAGTGGCTGGCAGTCGGGTGCTGGGGGCACCGTTGTGACTGAAGTGGCTAGCAATCGAGTGCCGGGGACACCATTGTGACTAGAGTGGCTGGCAGTCGGGTGCCGGGGGCACCATTATGACCGAGTTGTTAAGTGATCGGGTGCCGGGGGCACCGTTGTGACTGTAGTGGCTAGCGGTCGGGTGCCGGGGGCGCCGCTGTGACCGAGTTGTTGAGTGATCAGGTGTCATGGGCCCCGGTATGACTAGAGTGGCTGGCGGTCAGGTGCCGGGGGGACCGTTGTGACCGTGGTATTGAGTGATCGGGTGTCACTGGCCCCGATGTGACCAGAGTGGCTAGCAGTCTAGTGCCGGGGGCATCATTGTGACTAAGTAGATGGGCGCAGCTGGACCTTGATGGTCGTGCTCGGGGCCCATTGATAGAGGCAGGGGCCTGGCACTTGATCTTGCACAGGGACTTGTGAAGTATGCCCATTGTCTGGATGACGGTGTTGAGGGGACGCTTAATGAGATAGAGAACCAGGCTGGGTGCTTCGATTGAGCCGCGTACGACGGCACACGATCATTAAGACAGAGACTAGGTAGGGGCTCTCATCAAGTAATGCCTGTGTCGTGCAAGAATATCGAGGTAGAGACAAGGCAAGGTGGCTCGATCGAGCAACGTTGGATAGTGTGCGCTCGTTGAGGCAGGGACTTGGCAGGGCTCTCTCATGAAGCAGCATTTGTGTCATGCACGAATGCCAAGGCAAGGCCGAGCCGGGTGTTCCCATAGAGCGACATCTGGGGGTGCATGACTATCGAGGCAGGGCTCGGGTAGAGTGCTTTCACCAAGCAAGATCTGGGGTCGTGCATAATTATCGAGACGACATACATTCATTACAACAAGGGGGCCGGAGGTGGGTGTTTGGGCTAGACGCCGTATGAGGGATGCGCATGCGGCAAGTTAAGTGGCGAATCTTCTGGCACAGGGTGCGCTGCTAAGAACTCCGCCATTCCTTGTCCCTTGATCGCCTTGCGTAGGACGAATGTGATGTCGAACTCCATGAGGATCAGTGCCCACTTGCTGAGCCTATCAAAGAGGACGGGCTGGTTGAGCAGATATTTGAGTGGATCACATTTTGAGATGAGCTCCACCCGGTGAGCCAGGAGATAGTGCCTTAGCTTTTTGACGGCGAAGACCAAAGCCAAGCACACCTTTTCCATGGGCGCATACCGGTGCTCAGGCCAGATCAACTTCCGGCTAAGTTAGTACAACGGCTGCTCCCTGCCCTCATCGTTGACCTGGGCTAGCAACGCCCCCAAAGAGGCGTCCATGGCGGCAATGTATAGAATAAGGGGCTTCCCTCTGACAGGTCCCCCTAAGACTGGAGGAGTCAGCAGGTATTCCTTGATTTGCTCAAAGGCCTTCTGACAATCTTCATCCCATATGAAGGGTGCTCCTTTCTTCATCAATTTGCCGAAAGACAGGCACTTTCCTGAGAGGTTAGAAATAAACCGCCTAATATAGGCGAGTCTTCCTTGAAGAGATTTGAGCTCTATCAAGTTCTTGGGCGGGGGCAGTGCTTTTATGGCCTTGATTTGTCGGGGTCGATTTCTATGCCCCAATATCTAACGATGAAGCCAAGGAACTTGCCGCTGGAGACGCCGAAGGCGCACTTCATTGGGTTCATCTTAAGTTGATACTGTCGAAGCCTTTCAAAGACTCGACGCAGATCGGCTAGGTGATCCCGCCTCTTTGTTTTGACAACCAGATCGTCGACATGGCATTCGACAAGGTCATGCAACATCTCGTCGAAGATCTTGGTCATCGCCCTTTGGTAGGTTGCACCAGCATTCTTTAGGCCAAACAATATCCTTTTGTAGTTGAAGATCCCCTTAGGAGATCGGAAGGCCGTGTGGTCTTTATCTTTGATGGCCATGCGGATTTGATTGTAACCCGACGACCCGTCCATGAAGGACAAGGTTTCGTGACCAGTGGTCATATCAACCATTGTCTCAGTGATTGGGACAGGGAAGTCGTCCTTTGGGCATGTCTTGTTCAAATCCCTAAAGTCGATGCAGACTCGGACTTGGCCGTTCTTCTTCTTGACGGGGACTATGTTAGCGAGCCACATAAGGTACATGCAAGGCTCTATGAAGTCCACGTCGAGCATCTTGTCAAGCTCAGCATTGGCCTTCAGCTCCAGCTCGTGGCGCATATGCCTTTGAGCTTGCTTGACTGGCTTGACTGTTGGAAGTATTGCCAGCTCATGTTCAGCCACTGAAGGGTCAAGCCCGGGCATTTCTTTATAAGTCCAGGCGAAACTCAGGAAGTCCCTGTCATTTGATCGAACACCTAGTCAGCATCGAAACTGAATTTATGACTAGTATGTACGAGGTTTGAATACATAATAGACAACACGCACGGACTTACATCACAGTGCTGTTGTGACCAATATGGACTCCCTTATACACTAGATAAAAACATGCACGGACTCTAGGTGTACATACGAGAGATGCGCATGAGCTTGAATTGAAGAAAGTGTGTTTGGATTGAACAATGTGCATGGACTTAGTTCTATTCAAGATGAAAGATGCACAGACTTCATTCGATGAAGTGAGTATCCCAAGGCAGGAAACTTGCTTGGACTTTATGTGACTGAAACATGCAGGGACTTACAACCTGCACGGACTTTATGTGACTGAAACATGTAGGGACTTACAACTTGCACAGACTTAACTTGAAAGCGTGCAATATGCACAGACTTTGTGTAACTAAAACATGCACGGGCTTACAACCTACACGGACTTAGCTTTGAGGACGTGCAACATGCATGGACTTTGTGTAAGGGATGCAGGACGCGTGCATGAACTTTGTTTCAACTGGAGTAAGAAAAGTGCACGGACTTTGTATGAACAAAGTGCACGAACTTCTACATACATGGACTTGAAATGCAATGAAGTAAATGAAGTGCATGGACTATGTATGCATGGACTTGAAGTGCAGTGAAGCAAAGAAAGTGCACGGACTATGTGTGCTTGGACTTGAAATGCAGTAGAGCAAAGAAAGTACACGGACTTGAGTTGGACAACGTGCACGGAGTTAAAGTGAGACAAAGTGCACAGACTTGAATAGCACGATGTGCTTGGACTTGGAAGGAACATTGTGCACAGAGTTAATATGCACAGACTTTTTGAAAGAAGCACATGCACGGACTATGTATGCTCAAATGAAAATATTCTCAGACTTCATTATAAGAAATGTGCACGGACTTGTTAAAGGAACACATGCACGGACTTTATTAGAAAAGTGTGCATGGACTTGGTATGAATCAAAAACGTGCACGGACTATGTTTGTAACAAGATGAAGTACTATGCACGGACTTCTAAATGCATAGAACAACTGCCACAGATTCTCAATGACTCAATTCCTATACATCGAGCAGAATTTTTTCTAAGTCCAAAACGTGCACGGACTTGAGAAGTGTACTGACAGCATGCATGGACTCTCACTGTGCAAACATTTAATCAACTGAGTGAACAACAACATGCAGGGACTCTATAATTTGAACCACGCATGAGCAAATATGCACCGAGTTAATATGCACAGTGTTTTATTGCATAAAGGCTTTATTGTAGAGATAGATCAGAAATAGAAACAATGAGAAGCACAGTAATTAAAAGGGGATGGGGTAACCAAACCTTTTAATGTTTGCTTTATTCAATTTTATCACAGTCCTTGGCCTTCCGTGCGAGGTTCATACTCGAGCACAGGCGCAGAATTTTTAGAGATACATCATCGAGAGCCGTACGTGGAGCAACACCCTTGACCTAATTCACACTCAAATAATATAAGTTCGATTGGGTAAATTAATTAAAGGTTCATAAGGGAAGTCCTGAGTAAATTTGGGCAGCACCTCCCCCTTCTCTAGAGGGGTATGGGATGAAAATAGGGTTCATACATGGAAGGTTTCTAGAATGAGACCCCTAATTACCGAGAAGCCATGCATGGCGATCTCATGACCCATATTGGATGTGGGAGCCCTGAGGACTAGCCTGCTAAGGGTTCCACTAATCCAAGGCCGAACCTCAAACCAAAAGACTTTGATGTTGTCACCTGAGTGACATTTGTTGTACACTATGGGGGAAGATGTCTCAAAAGAATATGCCATTGAAGGGCACGCTCCTGAGGGTCGGAGTGATCTGAAGCTCCAAGCAGGAAAACGGCGTGTTTAGCGATGTATCACCTCCCCGGTGGCTGATAAACCAAATCCGCCGGCGGACAACATAGCAAGGGAGAGCCCAGGACATGCTATCAATGTCAGCAGACCTGTGCCACCCCCGCCCCCATGACCTAAGGAGTACAAACAGCCATTGCGATGGGCAACTTGAAAAAGTCTACTCATACAGAGGAAAGACTATAATAAGGAAATCAGCAGTGAGCCATGTACGCAGTCCTCATGGGTGGGTTGCTAACTATATAAAGGGGTGAATGCACAGTGGCAGCCACCCAAGGAGGCAGAAACTTCTTCATGACAATTTAGCGAACGGTCGGAGCTCACATATAACGACATTCAAAGAAGAGGTAGAGCAGATGATGCAACCGGCAATGAAATTGACTCTAGAGTACACCACTCCCCCTACAATGTGGGAAGGAAGGTGAAAGGGGTAGATGGTCTTCTCCCAGATTACTAAGATAGAGGAGATCCTCGAGGAAACAATGACTCACAACACTCCTACCCGTGCATCCATTAATAGAGATTCACAGACATCATACGATCCCGGGGAGGGGACTTGCTATTGCCCATAGGGCATGGCGAGGGGCCATCCAGAGCGTGGTACCTGGGGTAAGGATATGTGGGCACTGAATGATCAAAGGGTTGAAGATAGAGATATAGCCCCCAGAGGGCCCCCTTACATTCGGGTTACCACTTCCAGTGCCCTGGTGGAGAAAACAAAAAAAAAGAACGATCGAGACAGAGAGGAAGAGAAAGAACCATTAGATAAATAGAAGATACGAGCAGTCCATCGCACCAAATAAAGAGATGGCAATTGTGGGCCGAGCTCTCACTCTCCGTCCGACGTAGCAAAGCGATAATACTAAGCTAAGCAAGGAAATTTAACTAGCCAAAGGGGGAACCGAGGCTCACCTAGTCGGCGTGAAGACACCGACTCTGGCCGGAGACGGGGGCGAGCAGGGAGGCGAGGGGATGCACCCGCTTGCCGTGTCGATGAAGCTTCAAACCTGCTGTGAACAATGTCACTCATCAGACATCAAAAGATCAAAGAAAATAATAATAAGATGAGGGGAAAGGGGCATAAGCACGTGATGCTATCATGGAGATGTGATCGCCAGAGGGGTTACCTCAAGAAGAAAGGTGATCGTGAAATACCTTGAGATAAGAGCGGGGAGATTGTGAGCTCTTTCTTCCTCTCCAAATCGGCCAGCCGATGAAGAGGGTTTTAAGCTTTGATTACCCTTGCAAAGAAAAACAAACAAAGAGAAGACGAGTGGATTAGCCAAAAGAGTGTAGTATCAAATCCTCAAAGAAATTATATGACAATCTAACATGAACACACCTTATTTTTATTTTTTAAAACCCCTAAAGAGAAGCAAACGGGAGGGATATGATGTGTAAGAAAAAGTAAGAAATATGCATGCAAATAATGGTGTGAAGACCAAAGACTAATAGGCCCAAAGCATAAAGGGACTTCCAAAGGGGGCTTCCTGCTGCTCCTGTTAGCAGTAAAGGAAGAGAAGGGAATGGACGATGCTCCCACAGGCTGCAGAAAAAGAAACTCCTTCTGATTGACTCAAATAGCACGAACAGCAATCACCAACTTCAGCACCTTGGCACCATTAACCTTCAGAACATTAACCTTCTGACCGGAGGACAAGGGCCGCTATTTATAGGCTCCAGGAACCCCAAAGTATCCTGTTCTAAAGGGATTAGAACAACAATCATCCTCACCCTATTAAACCTCCCTTCCCTAATCGAACTAAAGGATTAAAACAAAGTAGGACTCTTCCGGGGAAGGTTGTGGGCGAAATGAATACGGAACTGAAATGACGACATTCTCAGGGTCGTTAATTAAAATGACGCCATGTAGAGAGCCGTTCCTGATTTTTCAGAAACTTTTCATATTTAAAATAGAGGAAACAATGACCTTCAAAAAGACGCTATTACAAAACAACGCCTCTATGAAAGGCGTTAATTGAATGAATTATCCAACCGAATTTCCATAAAATTAGAAATATCATGAAATGGCGCCTCTTTCAAAGGGCGTGTTTTATGTAGATAACGACCCTGACAAAGCCGCTATTCAATAAATGATGCCTTTGATTAAGGCGTTACTTATAAAAATACAGAAAAATTCTATATTATGTAAATATTGAAGTCCAATCTGGTGAAATAAAATTTTATTATTGCTCCAAATTATTTGGTCTCATGCCTTTGCTCTTGATCGTTCACGACTGTTTAACTGTCACGTTCCGATCAAACGACACGTTCCGCTGCCATCGGTTCGGGGCGTGACAAGGTGTCCTAGGAAGTGTGTTCATTCTAAGGGTAGCTACTACTCATGTCAAATGCAATGGCTATGAGAGTTTGGACGTGTGCAAGGTAGGGAGAGGACTGGACTCAAGCGTTCATCCCGGGTACGGGGCAGAGGTCAGTCCTTACGCATAGGGAAGGTTTCCAACCAGACGTAATCTGATCTTCCACACATCACTATTCTGTATACCATGGGACCATAACACGTGAGCAGGCGTGGGATGTGATGATGCAGTCATATGCCAAGGAACATGGCCTCTTTATTCACGAGATGCATGCGTGTTCTTTTATTCGCCGTGTAATGGATGCTCATGCTTATGCTTGTCAAGGTGATGCGACGTCGCGATGTTCGATTCTCTCCGTGTCTTTTAAGGTTCCATCGATTCAGTGAAAGTGTTCTGTTGTTATTTATTGGTTTGTTTGTTCTCTCTCCCCTTCTTATATGTATAGCCCTGGCGAAAGTTCGGTAGCATTCCCCCGTACCCAGACACGGAGGGGGTAGAGCGGGCACACGTCCACCAGGAGTGACGTGGCCCAAAACAAGAGATGCCCATCGGAGTGGCAGCATCTTGGTAAAAACCTCGTGAGGCACAATACGAAGGATATATGTTCACGGTCGAACACGGAACAGAGAAAACAGATCCCACCGGATTAGTCAAGAGGAGAGCGGACCACTGGATGGGAATACAGGAGGGGAGCGCCACCGGATGGAACGCTACTAGACCGAAGGTTAAAGTGGGGAATTGAGGGTGGGGCCACCAGCCCGAATGTGCCACCGGATCGAGGGAGGTGGACGCGCCACCGGATCAAAAGAGTGGGATGCCACCGGATGGGCGATGCCTAGAGGGCCATCGTGTCATTATAAGTAAAGGCACCACTGGATGGGGCAGACGCGAAGTGGCACCGGATGGGAAGGCACAAGTGGCCACCAGATTGGTGGGCGAGAGACGCCACTAGATGATGAAGCCACTGGTTTGGAGGGGTCCGAGGAGGCCACTGGACTGGGGGGGTTAAAGTGATACCGGTTCAATAAAGGGGCGGACAAGCCACCGGATCTCAAGAAGGAGGGTAGGCCACTGGGCCACGATGGTGGTAACTCCACTGGGCAGAGGAAGCCACTAGGTGAGGGGATTGAGTGGCGCCACTAGCTAAGGGTACAGGGGAGGTGGCCTAGGCATGGTGTCAGAGGATAGTCGCATCATTGGATCACATCCCATGAAGGACCACCAGATCGATTACCCACAGGATCCAAAGGCATGAAGGCTGGGCTCAAAGGGGGAGGCGACTGCCGAATGGAGTGGGCCACCGGATCAATAGAGATGGAAGGATTCAAGGCTGACAGACGGAGCCCGCTGGACTAAAGCAATGGGGATGTCTGTGGCCGAAAATCCCTCCACAAGAAGGCTGAGGGGAGATTAGAGAGAAAGAACGGGGGTCGAGGGTAGAGTGAGAAATGTACCGAAGGTCCCGGGGAGCCTGCCCATCGCTTTGAGCAGGCCCTTACGCCTTCAGAAGGGGGCTGGGAAAGAGCCTCAGGAGCAGGACACAGAGAGCAAGGGAAGAGATACAGGATCAGGCATTGGAGATGTAGAAACCAAATCCCTCTTCGTTTATTCACATAAAATTGTAGGGATAGGACCCCTTCAATGCCCATGATGTAGGGGAGAAGAAGGGACCAGCACCAAGGAGACCTGAATGGGGGACCAAGTTGCTGGGAGAGGGATGGAGCACCGTCTCCCCCCCCTTGGGACACTGACTCTCTTCTCCCTCTTCTTTCTTCTTCTTACCTTCTTCCTCTTCTTCCCCTTCTCACCGGAGCTGGAGCTGGCAAGGGAAGAGGATGAAGTGGCCAAGAAGCCCCATGGGGAACCCTTCTCACAAAATCTTTCGAACCCCCTTTCACACATCTCTGAGTGCTATATTTATATGGGAGACGCCTAGCCAGTGTTGAAGGGAGGGTCAACTGGATCGGCCCAAATCTTCCATTCCATCCTCTCACCTTGTCGCGTCCGCCGAGGCCTTGTCGGATACACTGCCTGTAGGAGGTTGGTGGCCACACTAGTACGTTCCGAAAGGTTGCCTGAAACGTGCAAGTTCGATCCACTCACATCTCATGCCAGCGCTAAAGCTGCCGCCAGGATTGCATGGTCGTCGGGTGAGCACGACACCAGATGGAGTATTCGCAGGGAGGCCACAGTATCGACTGCTTGGGGAAAGGCCATTGGGTGATGCCACCGGTTCATGTGCCAAAGAGGGCGATGGAGAAGATCTCTTCTGTCCTTTCCCTCTACCACATCTGCAGGTCAGTTTCCCTATTGGGCCTTGCAGGAGGTTGGTGGCCATGGGTGGTTCGAAGCCAGCATGGGAAAGGCAACGCTGGGGACCGACACCGCTGCGCGTCAAGGGCCTGAGGGCAAGGACCTCCGGTCCTTGGCAATGTCCTGAAGGTTCGCCGAAAAGGGGGCTCTGCCACTTTCATGGAAAAAGTTTTTCTTCTCTATCGCCAGAGCCACCGGGTGGAGGGTGTTCGCAATAGCCACCGTATCGCCAGGGCAAAGGGGTGCCACCGGTTCGAGCAGCTACAGTGCCACCGGATCGCCAGGTGCGAAGGGGCCACCGGATCAGCGAAGCCACCAGATCAAGGGCTGGTGATGCCACCGGATCGACCGTGGTTGCGGTGCCACCGTATCGACCGTGGTTGCAGTGCCACCGTATCGAGCGTGGTTGCAGTGCCACCGCATCGAGCGTGGAAGAATGGGGTGCCACCGGTTCGACTGGATGGAGGGCGCCACCGGATGAAAGGGGTTAGGGAGCCACCGATTCGATGGCAGAAGGAGCTGTCGGATCAGCAGGGGATGCCACCAGATCGAGGTCCCAGAATGCTATGGCTTACTAGTTGGAGTTGTGCCCCACTTGACTTATGGGCGTTTGAAGTTCATTCGGTCTTCTCTACTAGAAGACCTGCAAAGACATTCCCCTTTGTAGTTGAGGGTCCGATTTACCTGCTGGGCGTGGGTTAATGCGAGCACTGTGACCCGCAGCTGCTCATCTCGTTCAGGGGTTCGAGACGCTCGAATCTCGTGAGTGTGTCCTTTACTGCCGTGGTTACGAGGTGAAATCACGACAATGTGTTGATTCGTGGAAGTGTGACTCCTCATGGTTCAATGCACCCTGTCGGACGTAGAGCGTCTTCGAATATGATGCTTCGTCACATCTCTTGAAGTTCTTATATTTGCCTGGGGCCGAGGTGAGCCCCGACAGCACATGCGGTAGTTGTTTTATTCTGAACTTGCCTGAGGGGCTTCGCGGATGTGAAATTTTACACGTCCACAAATGCCCCTCATCCACGGGAGCACAGGCGAAGGATGAGACAAGCGGTACATGTGGGTGTGCCTATCCCTATTCACCCTTACTGAATCTAAGTGTACGGGACTGAACACGGCCACCCGGACGGTACTATATCTCACCTACCAGCCGACCGGCACCAGCGGTGTGTACGCGCCCAACATCGGCCGCATCGCCAGCCGCTATTGGTATGAAAAGGGATCAATAAGAGTGGGCCCTTCACTGGTGTAGACCACTTTCCCCTTCACCGGCACACCCTTCAATCCACCTCTTTGCTTTTAAACCTTCACCGATACTCCTCCCCGGGTCTTCCCGGGCACATTCAAAACCCCCTTCACCGGCACGCTCCTAAACTCTTCCATAGCATGCCCTTGGACCCCTTCGCCAGTACACTTTATCTTGCCCTTCGTCGGCATGCTCCTAGAGTGGGGCACCCCTCCCTTTTGTTGTTGCTAAGCCCTTCACTGGCACACCTGCCAGTTCACCCTTCTCCGGCACACCTACCTCACCGGTACGCCCTCTTCGCCAGCAAACCCTTCCAATCCTCCAACGGCATGCCCATGGCCTTCCCCGGGGCACTTCAACCCCACGCAACCTTAACCTCTTGCAGACCATGCACGGACTTCATTAATATGCACACATAAGCCCTGCCCACGTGCACAGACCCTGCACTGACTTGGCCTGTAGCTGCACGGACCCCATCTGCACGTGCATGAACCATGCACGGACTTCATGCCTCTGCATGCACAAGCCTTGTACAAGCCCTGCATGGACTTTGCATAGCCCCTAGCCCTATGTACATGCTGCACTAATGTTGGTCCCCACACGCATGGACCTGCACCGACTTTACCTAACCCCCAACATGCATGGACTTTGCCCAGCATTGCATGGACTTAACCCCTAGCATGCATGGACTTGCATGAACATACAATGGACTTACCCCAACCATGCATGGACTCAACCCCGTGCATATGCACAGACCCTGCATTGACCTTAGTCTGCATGTACACTGACCTTAGTCTGCATGTGCACTGACTTCATCCCATGTACATTGACTCAGCCTGCATGTGCACTGACCCTACACTGACCTTGCCCTCTGCATATTCCTTGACTACACTAACTTTCCCTGCATGTGCACTGACTTCGCCAGCACGTACACTAACCTTGTCCTTCGCATATTCCCTAGGTGCACTGACTTGGCCCACACGTGCACTGACCTGGCTAGCGTGTGCGTCGACCTTACACCCCCCATGTGCACAGACCTTGCCTGCCTATGCACTGACTTACCTACACACTTGCACGGACCCCGCTCATACGCCCACCGACCCTGCACAAGCCCTGCACGGACCTCGCGCTGACCTTGCCCTAGCATGCATGGACTGAGCCCCTTCGCCCAAAATCTGCATCCGTGCATGTGCACGGACTTCATCCCACAACTTGAACACCCTGCACGGACTTGCCCAGTCCTGTACAGACCCCATTCTTACCGTGCATGCATCTGCATGGACTTGGCCCTCACATGCACTGACTTCACCCTGCATTGCATGGACTTCATTCCCTCCACGCTGCGCAAGTTTTAGGGCATGCGTCCGATAAGCTGATGTCCCCACAGGGGGAGAAGATTTGACCAACCCGCCGGAAGGTCCCGGCTAACTTACATCCCTCCAGTAGGAGGTCGACAACTCTCCCCAGTCCTACACCAGGGACTAGGGCAAGAAGAAATGACCAGTATGGTCAGAAACTATTTCAGGGGTATGGACAACCCCGCACTGGGCCAACAACGGCTGTTGCAAGCAGCCATGGCGAAAGAAGATGACTATCCACCGATGGCAATCGAAGAAAAAGAAGAAAGAGGAATGACGTCGTCAGTTGACGACAATGGACACAAAGATGACTTGGGATTTGAAGCCGATGAAGCTGCTCCCCGACAAAGGGAGACAAGAAGAATGTCTATATTTGAGAGGCTAACCTTCCCTAGACATACGAGGAGGAAAGTTCACAGACAAGGGAAATGCATGCAGGGTTTTCACCTGCAACATGGCCGGAGTGGCCGATAAATACAGAGGTTTGCCTGTGACCCCCGGGAACTGGCCCAATTGGCTGAAAGGCTAGGGCCGAGCACCAGAAGGGTGGAAGCCGCAAAGGAGATGCTAAAAATGGCAAAAGAAAGATGGATATTGCCTAAAGAAGTCACCACCCTCACTGCAAATGTGGTGACAGATGAAGAGGAGGAGGTGTTGCTGAACATCTCGTCTGAAGGAGCTTCAGGGGAGACGATGGAAGCCATCCCTAGCACGGTGACAACGGATCCGTCTGTGATGATGTTGCTCCAGAAGTACCATTAGGAGATAGAACTCCTCAAGAATCAGCTAGTGGAGAGGACAAAGCAAGCTTTGGCCTCTAAACAGCCTGAGATGCAAGTCGAATCGTCGCAGGGAGGTGCCAACCCAAGCAACTTCCCACCGCTATATACCTTGCGCCAGCCGGCAGAGCCCAACATGGCAACCACCCAACAGCATCTACCTCAGCCGTTGATGCCGCCAATTCTGCCACAAGTGCACCAGCCACCTCCATTGGTGCGGCCTCCTCCACAGGCAACCACTTTGGTCACTCCTTACATGCAGCTGGTGCACTTCTACTCAGAGCCGGTCGATCTGACTGTTGTCAACAAGATGATGGTAGAAAGGATGATCGAGCTGAAGCTCGTTAAGCGAAGTGAAAGCAACTATGTTGCATTTGATGCCTATCAGGTGCCATACCTGTCACACCATGTAGCCGAGTGGCACCCTCCAGGGATCAACAAGCGGCCCAAGTTTGACAAGTTCAACGGGAAGGGATCCCCGAAGGTGTTGAGGTGCTAGGCACGGATTCAGAGGGGGGTGAATGAATCCCCTTCTAAGAGGTTTGCCCAAATTAAACTGAGTCGGCCGCCGATATCGGCCCGTTCGGTTGCGCATGTACTTGTTTGCTAGTAGGTCCGAGGTCGTGTCACATCACTTCTCTTCACCCCGACCGCCACACAGAAGCCCCGACTACCACATGTCACTCTTCCTCTCTCTCTTATTGTAACTGCTTCCCTTGTTCTCCCCTCTCTCTCTCACTTTGTACCATCTCTCTGTCCTACTGATCTAAAACCACCTTGGGGGTGATAGTCACAAGACCGGAGGGCCCTTGGACCTAGCAAGCAAGCAAGCAACGAACCGTTATCTTCACTCGAGCGGGCTCACCCGCTAAGCGCACACTAGCACCCGTATGTGAACCGGCGATGGGGATGAGGGTCTGAAGTGGGACCTCGCTGTTTCATGGTTTGACTTAGCTAGGGATTGACTCCCTAATGGTTTGGGATGCCCCAACCAATGGGCGGCCAGCATGCCAAGGGCGTGGGTTGTGGGGTTGCTCTCTCAACTTTCCCCGCGGTGGTTGTACAATTTGATTGAATTTGGGTCGGGCACTCACTCACCACCGACGGGCAATTAAAGCAATACTATGCTAGCAAGTGAATACCAGCAGAGAGGGTCCCGAAGCTCACCTATTCAGCGTGAAGACGCTGAACCCGGCCGAAGACGTGGGTGAGCGGGGAGGCGAGGGGACACACCCGCACGCCGCAGCGATGACGCTCTAACCTAAAATTAATATGGGTACAGAACTACGCCTCACGCTGGAGGAGGGATCTTGGGGTGGGGGTTAATATCCTTAAAGCCAAAACTACCTCCACACAGGGAGGGGCCTTAAGTCGGCCAAGCGGGGAGGGGAAGAATAGGAGAGAAGGCCGTCACGATCACTGGTGTCGATTCTGTCTTCAATCTGGAACACCAGAGAGGCGGTTGATGCTGGAATTGTTGTGACCACCCAGGATATCCGAATTGAGAGAAATTACCTCCCAATGCTTCCTGACTTGACGGGGATGCCTCTAGAATTTTCAGTGATGCTCTATGGGTCTGGAGTGACAGCAACAGCAGCAGGAAGGGGACCTTTCTGTCTAGCCATAGGCTGTGTCTAAACTAGAACAGCCGGTTGCAGAAGTCACCGTGTGCTCTCCTGATCTCCGAATGGCACGAAACTGGTGTCGTCGTCTCCGTGGTCAAAGTAGCTTTCAGCAAGAGTCAGCGGGGCTGCAATCCGAGGCCAAGGGTGGTCAGCGTGCCCTGAAGAGTGGGCACTGGTCGCAGTAGACTGGAGCAGGCATGGCTGGATATCTCGGGGGAGAAAAATCAAAACTCTGTCCTATGATGTCTGAATGAGGTTTTGTTTCTTGATCTTGGAAGAGGATAGGCCAAGGGACATCAGTAATTCAAAAAAAAATCATTTGCATATAGATAGATTGCACTCACCAGGGTCTCAAGATCAGTTCGTGTGGCTGCCAGCTGGGCCTCCAAGCTGTGGAGATGAACCTGCATGTCCATCGCCGCCGCATCTCGTGCATCCTGCATTCATCACATATTAGCTGCATAATAAACATATATCATTTAGAAAAGAAAACGAGAAAGAAAGTGCATTCATACATACCCCTATGACCCTCATCTGGGGTCAGCCGGCGTAGACCTCCCAATAGCTTCGGAGGTACTACGAGCTATCCGCCGCATGTGAAGTCACCCGTGTGCCACCTCGCTGCCAGTCGGCATACTGGTCTGCGAATTGGATCCTCCAATCAGTCGTCTTTGTGCACCTGTGGGTCTTCCTGCCAATCCCACGGGGCTCTCCAACCTCGACCCACTCCTGATGTAGGCTGAGGGTCCTCATCACCAGCCTAAGCCGTAACGGCTCAATCTCGTTCAGGTAATGAACCCAAAGCTCATGCCCAAAATGAGGCCGGCCCGCAACAACCCAAGGCTGGCCCTCATCCAGCATCCCCTCGTAGGGCCTCCAAATCACCTACATTCATTCGTATTCATAAGTATATAAGCATATTTCATGAAGTAGAATGTAAAATAAAAGTATCTAAAATTGCATACCAGTGAGGTAGGGTAGTTACGGAACTCCCGTCGATGAACGTGTAGCTCGTAGGAGAGAGACGCTCCAGTCATGACGGGTAACCACCGTCGTGCCAAAGGGAACGACCCGTCATCTCCAAGTCGGGGGTCGGTGCAGCCCATCGGCATGTATAAGTGGCTCCACACCTGCATCCATCAATTGCATTAGTAAACATTCATATTCATAATCATATTCATAAGCATTTAAATTAACAAAAAGACATCCATACCTGAAGAAATGGTGAGAAGCCACTGACGGTAGTCTCTCGACCTGTCCCGATGGACAGATCAGCCAACAGGTGTGCCAGTAGGGCAACTCCCCACACATACCTCCCGACGCTCTCTAAGTCCTCGAGAATGCCCAAAAATTTACAGTTGATGATGTCTCCCTTTGTGCCTAGCATCAGCCTCCCAAGCATTAAGAATAGAAACCTCCTCAAATCTTGGTCCACTCACTCTCTCCGAGTTGGGTCCTAGCAGTAGGTAGCACGGGCCTTCCTAATCAATCACTACACAAACTGATCCATGGGCTCCCACAGTCTTTGTCTAGAATCCCCCAATCCCATGGCAATGGTCAAATATGTGCGGAAGATGGTCCTACACTCCTTCGTGGTCTCAGCTATCATCTCTAGCCCTAGTAGTCTACGGGCCAGCTCCTAGTAATCTGGGAGAGCCAACCCCGTGCAAACCTGCACGGACTTGGTCCTCCTGCATGCATAAGCCTTGTACAAGCCCTGCATGGACCTTGCACAGACTTTGGCCCCCACATGCATGGACCATGCACTGACTTCACCTTGCATTGCACAGACTTCGTTTGAAACATGCACTGACTTTTCCCTGCACAGACCCTACTCGCATGTCCACCGACTTGGCCTATAGCTGCATGGACCCCGTCTGTACGTGCACGGGCCCAGCACGGACCTCACCCCCTTCGCATGCATAAGCCTTGCATAAGCCTTGCACTGACTTTAGCCCATTTGCACTGACCTTAGTCTGCATGTGCACTGACCTTTACCCCATGTGCACTGACCTTTACCCCATGTGCACTGACCTTAGTCTACATGTGCACTGACCTCGGCCCGCATGTGCACTGACTTTAGCCCATGTGCACTGACCTTAGTCTGCATGTGCACTGACCTTAGTCTGCATGTGGACTGACCTTAGTCCATGTGCACTGACCCTAGCCCACATGTGCACTGACCTTAGCCCATGTGTACTGACCCTAGTCTGCATGTGCACTGACCTTAGCCTGCATGTGCACTGACCTTAGCTTGCATGTGCACTGACCTTAGTCTGCATGTGCACTGACCTCACCCCTTGCATACCCCATAGCTACACTGACTTCCCCTGCATGTGCACTGACTTCGCTAGCCTGTACACAGACCTTATCCTTGGCGTATTCTACAGGTGCACTGACTTTCCCCGCATGTGCACTGACTTAGTTAGTATGTGCGTCGACCTTACCCCCATGTACACTAACCTCCTTTCAGCCCCTAGCCCCATGTGCACAGACCTTCCCTGCCTATGCACCGACTTGACCTTCATCCCCTGCATATGCACGGACCTCGCACTGACCTTGCCCCTGGCATGCATGGACTTATCCCCTTCGCCCAATACCTGCATCCGTGCATATGCACGGACATCATCCCAGAACCTGAAACCTGCACGAGCCTTATCCTTCACCGGTGCACCTTTCCCATACCTTCGCCGGCATGCTCCTATCCAACACCTTCGCTGGCACGCTCTTCTCAGCATCCCTCACCGGTACACTCATTGAGCCTTTGCCGGTGCACCTCCTGTGCCTTTGTCGGTACACCCAAACCAAGCCTTCGTCGGTACACCCTTTAACGCCTTCGCCGGTACACCTCCTCAGCGTCCACCCAAGCTTCGCTGGCACACCTTTCCTTGGCCTTTCAACGGCCCACTCCTCTACAATAAAATATAAAAAATACCAAAACGGGTGGGAATGAATAAAATTCAAGGAAATTTGAATAAAATGTAAAAAATCTAACAATAATAAAAAATAAAAAATAATGATCAAAGACTGTGCTGACGAAGAGGTGTAAGGGTCAATACGCCAACCAGGGGGGGCTGTGCCAGACTGGGAGCGTACCGGTCAAGGGATAGTTAGTGTGCCGGCGAAGGCACTGAGGGTGGTCCTAAAGCCAGTGAGAGGGAGAAGGCTGTGGGGTCTAGGGGCTTGGTCCAACTGGCAAGAAGGGCTTCAGTTGAGGGTAGAGAAGGCTAAGGACTGAGGGTTTGAGAAAATTGGAGGGAACGAAATCCAACGGTGGTGTTGGGAGGCTTGGGCTCCCAAGGGAGAAGAAGGGACTCCCCCTCATGGCAAATGGATGAGGGTGATGGCCAACGGTCCTTCGAACGAGACCAAACCACTAGAGAAGGGGGGAAGAACAGACAAAGGGTGTCGCTCTGACGATGCACAACGGAAATGAAGATCGGCAAACAAAAGGACGTTTTATTCATGGCAAACAGAGACCAAATACATCAAGCATAAGAGAAAAAAAAGAAGAGAAAGAAACGAGCACAAGGAGGAACGAGGGGGTTGAGCAGGGGTGACTACTCTCCACTCCCCCAACGTCTCCTGCTACATCAAGACCCTCTCTCTCTCTCTCACTCTCTTCTCTGGTAGTCGTTGGAGGGGACCTCACGGCGGAGTTCTCTTCCCCTTCCTCTTCTTCCTCTTCTCTCTTCTGTCTGCTTCTCGCGCCTCGTATGGTGTCTCCTCTTCGTTCTTCCTCTTTTTTTTGTTCATCGGTGGAAGAGTGGCTTTTAAACCCTAACGGTAGGAGCCTTCGAGCGCGGAGCGATGGAGGTGGGAACGTGGGTCATTAAATGGGGATTTGCCTTTGATCCTGGGTGGCAGGGAGCGTAGGTAGCGTGTCCTCCTCCCCGTTTGACACCTCGGTACACTCACTGCACGCCGAGGATCCACAAGACGTGGGCATAAGATTTTGTCTGCCAACTGCGATGGATACGGGAGCCCAGGGCGTGCCACTGAGGGATCAGACCGCGCCGACGAAGGTGTTTATAGGTGTGCCGTTGAAGAACTGGAGGGCATACCGCTGGAGGGCAATAGGCCCGTGCCACGAAGCTTTACCGTAGGCTGTTCCGATGAAGATGCCCATAGGGGCGTGTGCCGACGAGGGGTGCCGTAGGGTGTACCAGGCAAGGTCTACATGAGCGTGCCGGGGAAGCAACCCAAGGAGTGTGCCGATGAACGCCCGTTAGGGGTGTGTCACTGAGAGCCAGAGCGTGCCGCCGAAGGGGCGTGCCGACGAAGACCCGTCGGGGTGCGCCACTAAACGGGCTCCAGGGGTGTACAGGTGAAGACCCACGTAGGGCGTACCATTGAAGGTGCACTGGGCGTACCATTGGGCTTCTTATCTTCTCATTTTTTCAATTTGAACGCTCAAGCTCTGTATTTATCCTGGCAGACGCGATCCCAGTGGTCCCCATAACTTTTCACCAAATGGCGCGTGGAAGGAACACTCCCACCCAAAGATTCCTTCCAAAAGGCAAACTTCGATGGTCCGCGTGTCAGGAGCAGATGAAAAGTTGATCCATGTGGCAGGAATATTTAGTTTGGTCTCCCGCCTAGGATCATGTGCCAATCAGGGTCATTTACGACCCACATGACTTTACTCACTCTCTCCGATACTACAGTCTCAATGTTTGAGTCTTTACCCAAATTACTTCAGATGTTCTCATTTGTGATCTTCCTGTTAAGACAAAAATGAAAATCTTAATCATACTTACAGATCATAGAATTTCAATTTAAGCATATCATATGCACAGAATAAATCATGTAAGTAGATTCATGGAATTCTGCATATGCATCGATGCTCAAACAAATGCATCAATCTGTATAGCTAGCGCACACAACAAGTAAGAACAATAGCATCGACCTTTAAGTCACACGGGTAGACCTTATTTGTCAGAAAGACTATATCTGAAATGAAGATGCATCAACCTATGTATGCATAAGTCAGTGCTTCATGAATAACTTCGGTGTAGAAACTTACTGCACCTGCCTTTCAGCAAATGCACAATGTGCATCAACCTTAGGAATGCCATCCATAATGTGCACCAATCTTATACTGCAAACGCTAGCTCACTAGCATCGACCTGCTTATGATGTGCATTGACCTTACGTTACAATCGCTAGCTCACTAGCATCGACCTTCTATTATGTGCATCGACCTTATGCTATAGCATCTAGCATATAGTGCCTAGTGGCATCGACCTGTATATAAGGTGCACCAACTTGATGTGCAATGTGCACCGAACTGATAGACCATACAGTGTACACCTGGATCGACCTTCTTAACCAAAATGCATATGTGCATCAGCCTCATAGTCGTATGACTTCTACAACTACATCAACCTCTTAGACTCAACAACATATATCCATCGACCTCTCTGTTCAAAGCACTAGGAGATGCATCGACCTGATAGTGCAATACTATGAACATGCATCGACCTGACTTTCTCAATGCATGAATATGCATTGACCTTATACTGCAATAGTATGAACATGCATTGACCTGATAAACATACAAGCTTAGCTGCACCAACCTTACTGCTTTAACCAATTCTAAGTGCATCGACTTGAGTTATAAAAGCTGACTCTGAAGCATAGAACTATCAAGCATGAAGTTTCTTCAGGTGCATCGACCTGATAACATGAAAATGACTGGACTTATAAGAGGCAAGCCGACTCTCATTGGCGTCATCTAGACTAACAAGACCCAATAAAGATCCGTCAAAAGATCCAGGGCATTACATCCTCCTCTCCTTTAAGAAATTTCATCCTCAAAATTTAAGAACTAACAAGAATGAAGAAGCAGAGAAGAACAACCCAACAGCACAACTACAAAGTGACACAAATCATGAGGAACACAGCTCAGAGGAACACGGTTAGACCATAATCATAGGTATACGCTCAAGACAGAGCACGACACAAGTGAACACAAGTCTGACACCTCTGAGACAAGGGCAACGTCGCTTACGTCTCACATGGAAAAGAGACACGATTGCCATGACAACAATTCACGAATAACGAAACGACAACACGGCAAGCATCAGCTTACACAAGGAAATACAGTTCTCACAGCTGACCGCCCGACCACATCATCGGCTCTAGTCCCAAAGGTGACAGGGAACACCTGGCACATAGGACACCAACGACAAATTCACAGAGACAACAGCACTTACAAAAACAACAGCAGCAACACGGCAGCACCTGTAGGATTCTGTCTTCGTACAGCACACAGAACCATGGAACACAACTACAAGCGAGGTCACATCAAGGCACGACAGCAGCTGAACACACGACTACATGGAACGGGTCATGCATCAAGCAACTCACCAAGAAAGCCCACGACCACGGGAAATGACACAAAATGACAATCTCAAGGGATGCATCTCAAGGACCAAGACAATGTCTTGAGAGCACAACAACCAAGAGAAAGGAAATGCAAAGTAAAAGGGTACTCAATCAGTAGGGAAGCTGACAAATTTCTCAACACTCACAAACGTCGATGCCAACACCAGAAAAAGTACCAGCAATAGCATGGCAACAGACGACATCAGGGCACAGGAAGCCAAGATGAAGTCACATCAAGAAGAAGCAACGCCCTCGATCAGTGAGAATCTCATGACAATGATCCTCGGCCAATGGGTAACTAGCCCACACGCTTCCACTGCGCACTCTAGCATGTACACAGGCATCATAAAAGACCTCAGTAATCGCATCTCAGCACACGTTTGGCGCCATCGCAACTCATCAGAATCGCAATTAACACGCCATGAGTACTGATCCAGTGAACAACCGATCATAAAGAGCCTTGATTAAACCGATGAATACGGTGAGCTAGAAGGGGAGGGGATGAATAGATCACCGCTTAAAAATTATTTTCAATACCTTCAAATCACACTAAGGGTCAATTAAACCCGACAATGAGAATAGATGACTTTAGAGGCAATTAGTCGAACAGAGGTTAAACGGATGAAGAATAATGGCGCACAAAATGCAAACCATAAGAAGGCTCAGAAATTTTTAGGTGGTTCGATTGCCAGTTGCAATCTACGTCCACCCCTTCAGTCTAAAAATCATCCTCAGGGTAGCCGTCCCACCACTCCCAGGTGGATACCAGCACACGCGTACTGGCGGGCTACAACTAGTGGAGTGTCTCTAAAGGAGTAGACTCTCAAGCCACGAAAAATAACGTCTGAACCCGACGAAGTACGGGGACCGTCCAACGTACCAGCATTGTCACACGGTGACCATAGTCGGAGAAGAAATGGGACTACGTACCATGCGGGGCGGCCCAAAGCCTGGCAGACCCACCCTGGTGCGCCACAGGTTGTGACGGACCAACCCTGGTGCGCCACGGTAACCTGGCGGACCAACTCAGGCGCGTCAGATGCTCGGTGTGAAACGAACTGTAACACACCTATGCTGATGCGTCACAGCACCTGACGGACCAACACAGCTGCGTCACGGTCACGAGCAAACACAGAACGTAACGCGCTCCTCCAGGGGCGTTACGTCACCTAACGGACCACGCTGGTGCGTTAGGCCACTGGACCAAGTTGGCTGTAACGCGCTCCTCCAGGGGCGTTACAGTCCCTAACGGACCATCTCAGGTGTGTTAGGTGGAAGGTTGGATGTGTTAACTCTAACGCGCCTTCCTAGGGGCATCACACTACCCTGACGCCCCACTCCGGGCACGTCAGGTGACTATGACCCCCAACGGTCAGAAACCAATGGTCGAATCACTGTGACGGACCAACCCAGGGGCGTCATAGTCACGTGGCGGTCTATCGTGGGACCGTCAGGCCCACGAACGCCAAAGCCCAAAACAAAGAGAGTGTAACACACCTTCCCAGGCGCATTACACACTGTGGCGATCACTAGAACGACCACCACACCGTCCTGGTGGCCAAACGGCAAACTCAACACAAAAATTACAACCACACCCCCATACCTTCACGGGAGAGGGGGAAATCAAAGGGGAAGCCCCCCGAGGACCCCTAGTATGATTCTAGGACATCAAAACGTCGAATCGCGACTCCAATCCATAGATCAAACGAACTCTCCCCAAAACATGATTTTGCCCTAACCCGCTCAAAAACACCCCCCTAGACTCCCATTCGGCCTACAAATCACGGGGGATGATGGGATGAGCATAGGGATTCATCCCCCTATCTTAATAGAGCGAAAGCTCCACCGAATCGGTGCTGAAACCATGAAGAACGCTTTTAGAATCCTCGAACCTTCACAAAACCCCACGAGTTTTACGCCGCCTCGATCGTCACACCATCGCCATCGTCACCACAATGCCGCCCGGTGCCATCTGTAGCCGGAGGGGATGCACCGCAGTCGTCGTCGGTCGAAGGGAGAGAGGAGGGGGCACTCACGGTGGAGGAGAAGGAAGAAAGAGGAAGAAGAAGACAAAGGCACGGGTCTCACACTAGCCCCCTTCCCTGCCTTCCCCTCATCCCCTACCACCTCTCTACCATCTCCCATCCCCATTTCCCCCTTCTCCAGCAGCCCTTCATCCAAGCCCTCCATGTTCGCATAACCATCTCCATCAGCTTGTGCTCTGGTTGAGGTTCTACAGTTTCCCAGCCAGTTGCAGAGCTGGCCACGCCTTCATCTTGGGGTTCCGAGAGGCACAACAGGCACCGGTTGAATCATCTTCCTGTCGATTTTGCAACGGAGGTGGTCTTGCCATCATCTGACTTCGGAGCTGACCGAAGTAGCCATTCTCGCCAGACTGCGTTCTTCCTCTCCGGCAGGCAATCTGAGGCCGAGTGCAGAAGCTCCCACACCCAATCCCCAGAGAATCCTGGAGTGGATTTTGTCCAAGATCTTCTCCTTAAAGTCCCCTACCAAATCCAAGAATAAGGGCACCATTTGGACCCTGGAGCACAGAGTTTCAACATTTCTCCCCGGAGTGCGCAAGTCAGTCCCACCTGAGTCAGATCTGACCCCCTCCCACTCTCCTGGTTCTCGCACCATACTCCGGCCTCCTCTGGCGACCTCGTTGGTCTACAAGAGAAGAAGCCTCGTCCACAAATGTAAAAACTCTAGACCTGCCCTCATCAGACTCTGGGAGTGTTCGTGACATCCATTTCTTCCAGCAGCTATGATTCTGGGGTAGTCAGAATTAGGTCCGACCTGCCTTGGTCCCGGCTCTGCCTCGACCACAGCTGGCCTCAGATCGACCCACAAATTTTGTGGCAAATTCTTGGGCCAACCCAGGATATTTTGGCATCAGTCCCACCTACAAAGGCAACTAGGGGAGCTCATGGCAGCATCGGCATCGACCCCCTATCCTGCTGATCCTAGTGCGGATAGAACCGGTGTGGTTCAGAGAGTTGATTCTAGTTTAGTTTACCCCGCCCCGCCTGGTGGGATTAAAGCCCCTCCCTGCAGGAGGTAGTGTTTGTGTGTAATCTATCACTCCCCCACCCCTAGTCCACCCCTCCTGTGTGAGGTGTAGTTAATGTACTTAACTACAACTGGTCGATGCTTCATCGGTGTAATGTGCGGGGAACCCACGCTTCACCGCTCACCCACATCTCCGACCAGGACCGATTTCTTCAAACCGGTCGAGTAAGTCCTCTGCCCTTGCTTCTCTTTGGTGCTTGTTTATTCAATATCAATTTACAGCTCCGCAGGATTGTAAGAGAGTTCCCAGTCCCGAAAGCACCACCACCTTCGAGTGACCGCCGTGGCGTGAGAGAGTGAGACCCATGCCATCGGCAGACGGTCTACCCTTAGATTCAAGCCTTCGTACCCCCCCTCCACCACTAAGGGTCCAGCACCCACATCCTCGATTCGAT
This sequence comes from Amorphophallus titanum, assembly GCA_024336825.1. NCBI lineage: Eukaryota > Viridiplantae > Streptophyta > Magnoliopsida > Alismatales > Araceae > Amorphophallus > Amorphophallus titanum. The sequence continues at coordinate 6,208,336 of JANBPO010004741.1, read as the reverse complement.
ATCACTGAGTCACTCCCAGATTTTGGGTGAGCACCGGGTGAGTGACCACCAATGTCGATCCGTTGTTGTTGCGAATTGTGCTTGTCTTGCTAGGTCTAAGGGCCTTCGGTCTAGTTGCTGCACTCCTTGCTTTGTGTCACATCCATTGTGGTGCCCCACGTCGAGTAGTATATCAAAAGACATCGCGGGAAGGTCTGGTTAAGACGGTCCGGAACTCTACCTTTCTTGCATCGATGAGACCTTCGGGTCATTCCTTCGCCTCGTACCACTTATGGTCGGGTTACCACCACCACCCTAGGATTGTCTCACATCAATTAGTATCAGAGCAAGTTCACAACTTGTCTCTACAAGTTGGTCCTAGGGCGCATTTGTATTTAGAGTCCCCCAATGCATCACCCTTTTCCACCTTCATGCCCAACTCATACTTAGCATATTCATCACCCATAGTCCCGTTGGAAGTCTTTGTGTTTGACAGATCCTGCCCTAGGACATACTTAGAGCGGGAGAACTCCATAGATAAGCATTTTGAAAGATTCACCATGTTCGGGCCAATGCAAATCAATTTTGCCAAGAGCATGCTCTTACGTCACGCTAGAGATGAGTGGCGGAGCATAGTGGGTTTAAGAGAGGTCAAACGACAAGTGCTCATCGACTCTTGGGAGGAAATGATGGCCAACCTTAGAAAGCTCTATGCACCTCGACCCTCTCCCTCCTACAAGGCTAGCCATAGTCCTAGGAGCCTGACAACACTCCAACCCCCACTCGGCCCACCTAAGGCCGCTCACATGGCTCAACCACCACTGCTCCCTACCCACCTAACCCTCACTGCCACCAACTCTCCCGAACACCACGCGCAACCCACTTCCACCCCTCCACAGTCGATCGATCCCAAGGGCAAAAGACCCCTAATCGACCCGACTGTCCCCATGAAGGCCACCCCCCCAACCCAAACTCCCTTATCCAACCCACACCCAAACCCAATTGGCCTACGCCCCTCCACCTTCCCCCATAAGGGATACACCCACCGAGACCAACCCACCCAAGCCTCCTCACCCAACCCATCTCCCACTCCCTACCCCAACTATTCCATGTCCTAGGCCTCCGTTACTTCCCCTCCCTATCCTAGCCCAAGTCCCCCTTTATAGGCCACCCCGGGTGCACCATGCGCCGATCATCATCACCCTTCCCACAAAAGTCGTTCCCATCCCCTTGGTAGAGGAGATCATCTCCCCCACCACACATATCACAGATCTTCAAGAGCCACAAACCATCACACATGACACCATAATCATAGATGGGCCCTTGGCCAGATGGCTAGAGGAGAGACTGATTCACCCCATCACGTCCAATGTCTACCCTACCATGGATCAACAACCCCCTCCCACCATCACTCCAACCAAGACCACCCCTAGCCATCCCCCTCCACGATGGCAGGAGAGTTCCAAGGGTCCAAGTGTAGGAGGGCCAACCCTGGGTAGTGGACGACAACAATGCTATAGGTGCCACGAGTTTAGGCACTTCGTAGGGAAATGCCCATCTAGAGGATTGCCTAGTTTACTTGTTGAGGAAGACACTCCCCCACCCATGGGGAACTTGAGGGTATGGTTGAGGTCCACGAGGCCTCACTAGACTGGGAAGAAGAGTACGAGGCACAATACCATGAGTCGAGTCTGGACTACACCATGCAATCTACTGACTCCCACCTAGGAGTGATTAGATGTACCCTTACCAAACCCCAAGAGGAGGACTGGCATCGAACCTTAATCTTTCACACTTTTATTAAGATAAGGGGTCATGTGAGCAAAGTGATCCTAGATAATGGTAGTCATGTCAATGCCATGTCCCCCAACACTGTTAAACTCCTTGGGCTTACCATCACTCCCCACCCTACCCCATACTGGGTTTCATGGATCAACAACAACTCCATCCCAGTCAACACTCGCTGCCTTGTGCCCCTCACCTTTTCATCCTATCATGGCCAAGTGTGGTGTGATATTATCCCCATAGAAGTAGGTAGCATCCTACTAGGGAGTCATTGGATATATGATGTAGATGCCACCATCTTAGGTAGGCCCAACATGTGCACTTTTGAACATGAGGGGAAGACTATCCGTCTCTGTCACGCCCCGAGATTATGCAGTGGAAACAATCGGGAACACGAACAACCGGCATGGTAAGCCTCGAGAAAGTAATATAATCAGAGTGTAAGAACAATCACAGATAGTAACTACATAATAATTTAACCAACCTTCTCTTCCCTTTCATATTAAATAATCATAATCCAAATACACAAGGGAAAAGATCGTATCCAGTCACCTAAATCGACCGATCCTAAAACTACCGACACACAGACACTACCCTAGAACATAAACCTAAGACAAACCAACACACGAATAGACACAGAATAGAACACCGAATAGTGCAGGCTATCACGGCCAACAAGAGGACTGTAACACACCACTATAGGGGTGTTACCTGCTCTGAGACACCAGGGTTGGGGCGTCAGGGCAACCAGACCACAACTCGGATGAAAGGGCATGTAACAGACCTATATAGGTGTGTTACACCAGCCTAATGCACCAAGACAGGTGCACCAGGGCCAACAGACCCAAAACCATGAACACGGACCATGTAACGCACCAGGCTAGGGGCGTTACACAACTTGACGCACAAGGGGCGATCCGTCAGGGCTAACCGACTGACCTGATCTTCGAGGCAGACACGGTTGTCGAGGAATTGATAGCCACAGTCCTCAAAAATATCAACACGTAACACGCCAAACCAGGCGTGTTACAGCCATGTGACAGTCTAATGCTGGTCCGTCACACCTAGAACGTAACGCGCCACTATAGGCACGTTGCAACCATGTGATGGTCCTATGCTGGTCCGTCACACCAACCCAACCTCGAAGAACGTGAAACAACCAATGGATGTGCATGGGACCGTCACACAGTGTGATGGTCTCTGGCACGGTCGTTACACAAATCCGATGAGCAAAATAGGGGAACGACCGAATCGGCCCGTTCCACGCCCCATTCACGCCGTATCGCAGGATAAACAAAGCCACACGATGATGCAACACTCCTGGAGGCTAAAAACACAACATGCATGCATCCGATTGCAAGAAATGGGCGATTCTGATGATTCGACCCAAAATGAGTCACCGGGGTTCCCGAACTCCTACCGGCCCCAAATGACAACCGATCGACATGAAACTTACGGGAATGAGATCCTGACATCCCAGCGGTCGTTTTGACACTAATTAGGCTAAGAATGGTTGTCATTTTCTGGCGAACCCTTCAAACCCCAAAAACTACGATTTTCACTAAACCGGCCCGATCTCCCCCGATTGAGCACCAAATCGCGCACAGGAGTAGGGAAAACGTGCAGAACGAAGTAGCGATTCATCTCCCTACCTCCATTGAAGAAATCGAGCGCCGAGGGGACTAAACCATGTCGAAAACCAACACGTGAACCAAACCGCCGGCTTTGAATCCACCGTTTGGGATCACGCCAAAATCGCACCGATCCTCGCTCCAACACACGTCTCAATAGCTTCCTGGCGTCATCACCTCACCCACGGTCGCCTCCGTCTGCAGCCAGAGTGGAGAGGGTGAGAGAACGAGAGAGAATAGGAGAGAGAGTGAGAGATGGCAGCACTTGTCGAAGAACAATCCGAGCCCGAGAAAAATGTGAAGGGGTAAGGGATGCCCTTTATCATACCCCCGAGTTACCCCCGGCTCCACTCACTCACACCCACAGCGGTCGCTCAGAGGCAGTGGAGCCTTAGGCCCGGGCGCTCTCTCCCTTATCCGGTGGCACAATTGAAGAGTATTGAATAAACAAGGAGAATTAGGAGCAAGGGTAGTGAGCTCACCTGGCCAGTTTGAAGAAACCGACCCCCATTCGGAGACGTGGATGAGCGGGGAAGTGTGGGTTCCCCGCACACTGCGTTGGTGAAGCTTCTCCTGTTCAAATTATACAAGTACTACTCCCCACATAGGGGGGGTTGGACTAGGGGAGGGGAAATGAAGTGTTACACCCAAACACTACCTCCGCACAAGGAGGGGTGCTAAGCTAGCCAGGCGGGGAGGGGAGATTAGCTAAGTTGGTGCCGAAAGGACACTTCTCCAGTTCTGTCCAGATCTAGAACTGCTAGATAGTGAGTTGCTGAAGATGCCGCCATGCACTCCACCAAACTCGGAAGTCACCGAGACAGGTGCCGAATTGTCACTAACGGACCCTGGTACGTTGGCGAATTTCTGTGGACGGACCCATCGTCGCCACCGGTCGGGGTGGCTCCTGGAACGGGCTCTCTGCGCTCTGGCTTAGGATGATCTCAGGGTGTAACAGTAGCTAGTTGTAGCTGCCACGATCGCTCCTGAAGTCCAAACATGGCAGGACCATGATGAGTGCGACCGTGGATGAGTCTTCTTCGATCGGCTACTAGGGGGAGCACCAGACGATGTTGGGGCTGGGAGGAGGAGCCCGTTGAGTGGGGAGGGGTCAGGTCAAGTCCAAGGTGACCTGTTCTGCGCACCTGGGGGAAGAAAATCGGAAGATGCTCCTCCGGATGTGAAACTGGACGTCACTTTTTGATGATGGACTCCGACTGGTTGTAGAAGTCCTCGGCCAGGCGGCGCTTACAGAAGCCATGGGATGTGACCGTGGGAGCTCCAGGAAGTTGCCTCAGGTCACCAGCAGGCCCTGATCTATGCAGTCGGGGGAGATTGAGCCTTACGAATAGCAGGGATGTCAGACTCTGGCAAAACCACCACAGCTGCGGAGCTTTCTTGATGAGATTTCCATTGATATATGGTGCGCCTCTAGCTGATGCCGAACAACTCTGAAATGGTTTCTACAAGTTGACCTCCTTCTGCTGCCTGCGAACTGAGTGGAGTATTGGAAGCTCTTGATGGATGTGGGGTGGTATGAAGTGGAGGGAATGGCTAGGGGAGAAAGGGCTTGCTAGCAGTGGTTGTGGGAGATGTGAAGTAGGGTGTACAAGGGAGGAATGGCCTCCAAGCCTTTTACATCCATTTCTTCTCCACCTACTTCCACCCCACAGAGCGGGTGTGCCTTACCGATGGTGCCCATCGGGTCCGGTCCCAGGGAGACAGTGAGCCGAGTCAGGGCGATTCAATGCCGGTTGTTCCATTCAAGATTCAAGATTTCATCTATCGCATGCCTATTCGCGTCCTGGTCACTGGCCGTTTTGGGGATGAACCTGCCCTTCCAAAGATGGTTGCCAAGAGGAGCTCCCTTGCCTTGGTGCCAGTTTCTTCTCAAGCGAGGTCGGGGGCAATCTCATTGTTCGCCGAAGGATTCACTATGGATGCTATTATTTCCTCTCACGCCATTGTTGTTCAGATAACTCACCCGGAAGGGTCCACCCGTATTGTGCTAACTCATACAGTCGCCAAGCAGATTATGAGTTCCCTATTCAAGGGGTAATTGGCCGTATCTTCTGCACTTTCCAAAGATATTATGCACATCCTATGCAATTTCTCTCAGTTTATTGGTGAGTCAGCCACGTCAATGCCGCGTATTACTCTCCCTCAGTTTCATCCTGCTCTTCTGGTAAGGGAGTTATGCTTTGTGTCCAGTTGCCGAGTAGAGATGCCAAATCTGATGCTGCTAGTGCTAAGTGACAAAACTCCATGATTTTTTGATGTTCATTCATTTGAGGAGTTACCTATTCAAGAATGTCTGCCTATGGCTAGCACTGGGTGTCTAAGGGCAATCACCCCAATGAAGCTACAGGTTCATAACCAGGCCAGGTCGTCTGCTAGGTGGGCCCATTACTTGAGAAGATCAAGAAGCCCAAAGGTTTGGGTCCGCGCCAGGTAGGCCCGTGTTCAAGAGATTTCAGCCAAGAAGAGGCGGCAGCGCAAGTACAAGAGACGCATGTGGTGCACTCAGGGGTCGACTTCTTATTCTTCTCCTTTCTATTCACCATTCCTTCTACTCAACTCTTAGGTGGTGTATCTTCCCTGTTCAGATCCAGCTTCTATGATCTTCTCCTCTCTTCTAGGGTCCGCAAACTCCTCTTCCTCTTCTCCTCTTCATCTAGAATCTTCGTGTTATCCCTCCTATCATGATTCTAGACCTCGCCCTAGGCCCTTCTTTCATCCCCATCTTAGGATATCTTCCGATTCCTCTTCCTCGGGACTTCCAGGTGTTGTCTCTGATTCTTCCCTGGGGCTCCCGCATTACTAGAAAAATAGAAATATAAGGTAAAATCTTTCTACCTTTTAAAGTGTCAAAATCTGCCATTTATTCTATTAGAAAGCGGAAAGAAAGTGAATTATATTCTGCCTTCTATTCCACTATCTTCTATGTAAATAGTAGGTGAAAGGTGAATTTTAGAAGGTAGAAACAGGATGCAGGTTTTCACCTGCAATATGGCTGGCGTGTTCGGCCGCTATGGAGGGCTCCCTGAAGACCCTCGCGAGCTAGCTCAACTAGCCACGAGGCCAGGGCCGAACACTCAAAGAACTGAAGCTGCAAGAGATTTGCTGGCAGTGGTTAAGGACAAGCAACCCCTGATTTGTCGACAGTAAGATGATGAAGCAACTATTCTGACCGCCAATGTGGTGACTGTGAAAGAAGAAGATTATGTCCTCCTCGACATCCTACCCGAGGGTACGTCCGGGGAAGTAATAGAGGCCATCCCCAGCACTGCAACCATGGACCCAACAGTCCTGATGCTACTCCAAAGATACTGATAGGAGATAGACCTACTGAAGAAGTAGTTGATGGAGAAGACGGAGAAGTCATCAGCTTCCAAACCAGCCGAAGTCCAGGGTGAATCATCACGAGGAGTTATCCACCATGCCGACCCTCTGCCACTCTACACTATGCCTCAGCCATCAGAGCCGAGCTTGGCGACGACTCAGCAATGACCATCGCAGTTGCTGATGTCGCCGGTACTCCCTCAGGTGTACCAGGCACCTCCGCTGTTGCGTCTGCCGCAGGCGACCACACTGGTCACCCCCTACGTGCAGCCGACGCATTTCTACCCGGAGCCGGTCGATCCGACGATCATGAACAAGATGACGGTGGAGAGAATGATCGAGCTAAAGCTCGCTGAAAGAAGTGAAGGCAACTACGTCGCATTCGATGCATATCAGGTACCATACCCGCCGCACCATGCTACCAAGCGGCTCCACCCAGGGATCAACAAGCTGCCAAAGTTTGACAAGTTCAATGGGAAGGGATCCCTGAAGGAACATGTCGCCTACTACATGACCGTCATGGGCGATCTGGCCACCGACGAGTCGTACCTGTTGAAATTTTTCGGGTCTCGCTGACGGTGCTCGCATTCAAGTGGTACTCCAGCCTCCCAGCCGGGTCGATCAACGACTAGTCGAACATGCAGAGGAAGTTCAGGAAGAGATTTCATGTTACAGAGAGGGAGGTCACAGTGGCCGAACTTTACTCAACAAAGCAGGGGACAGATGAGATAGCCCTCGATTACATTAAGAGGTGGAGGAACCTCGGGATGAGGTGCAAGCGGCCCCCGCATCAGGAGGACGCTGTACAAATATGTAAACAGAACCTCAGGAGGGAGGTTCTGGAAAAGATGACTGGAATGGAGATACGGTCATTTGACCGATTAAACAATGTTATGGCCGAGGTAGAAGCCTTTCTGGCCAGACCTGCCCCTACATCGATCGCCAACACAACCTAGAAGGGCAAGACAGTGGAGTGGCGCCAGGCGCCTAAAGAAGCGAATGCTCTTGTAGACGCCCGCAATGGAGAAGTCGTTGGCCGGGTCCGTGCCGGCATACACGGCGATCTCGCCGCGAGACGTGATGAACGCGATACGGTCGTCTGGCTTGTCGCCGCCCTCGATAGACCATGTGCCAATCGCCTGCAGGAACCCGCCCTCGTTGAACACGCCCGACAAGTCGAACGGAGTAGCCGTGCCCTGCACGGCGTCCGTTTCCAGATAGGCCGGGTTCATGCGGTCTTTCTGGACCAGCCACAGCCGCTCTTTGAACACGGTGCCGGATATGATGCTTGCCGGCACGGTGATGCCGGTGATAGAGCACGTGGCCCACGCCGATCCGTCGTACATCTGCGGCACGTCCTCGCCGTTGAAGATGTGCAGCCAGTTGCCGGCGGTGTTGCTGAAATTGGTGTGCTGCCAGCGGGCATTGCTCATGCCGGACAGCGCGATGCTGGCTGTCGCCGTGGCCGACACCGTGACATTCGACACCACTGACGAGGCCGCGGCGAACATGGCGTCCGTGGTCGCCGTCAGCCCGTGATATGGCATCAGGCTTTCGATAGCCGCCGTGCCCAGCAGAGTGTGCCGCTTGTGCCCACGCCTGATCTCCACATAGCCCGGCTGCGGGAACAGGTTGGTGAGCGTCGGCGCGTGCGTCTCTTTCATCTGCGCAAGCGGCGACAGCGCGTCCAGCCCCGCGACAGGCGCCGGTATGGAGATGGCCTTGGCTGTCTCCTGGACAGGCCGCACGCGGAAGGCCAGACCGCGCGCGGAGATGCCGCCTACCGCTCGTCGCATCAGCTCACCGTCACCTCATAGCCAGGCAGTGGCGGGAAATACCCGTCGTTCGTGGCAGGTCGGATTGGCCCGGTGCCGCGGTCGCGTCCTGCCGCCTTCTCCTTCTCCCGCTCGCACGTCGCCAAGTCCTCGGCATACTGCGGCTGGCCGATGGACTGGCGGAAGCGCCAGACGATATCAAGGACAATCAAGTCCTCGCCTATGGTCTCGCCCGTAGTGGCCACGATGCTGCATACGTCGTCGTCATCGGTAAACGCCGCCTTGCCCGTGCCACCTGACGACGCGGCCCAATTCCGGCTGATGTAGTCGAATGCCAACGTCTGGCCCGCGGTCATGACTGGTAGCACGTTCAACTCGCCGCCGATAATGCGCCAGTAGCCGCCCACGCCACCCGGCACGCCGCCGTTCAGCAGATGCGACCACGCCCGCGCGTCTGTCGGTCCATACAGACGCTGATTGATGCTGCGGTTCCATATCTCGGCGTTATAGAGCATCCGGCCGAAGTCCGTAGACGGAAGCGCTCCGGTCTGCTCCTGCGTCGCCAGCGACGTGAAGGTGTGCGAGACGATAAAGCCCCCACATCCTCCACTCGGCATCGCCGAGTCACCCACGGGTTCGGGGTGAGTGCCGTGTGAGTTGGCCGCCGACGTCGGCCCGTTCGGTTCGCTATTGTGCTTGCTTGTGTAGGTCTGAGGTTGTGTCACATCAGAAAGTGTAGCAGGAGTAGAGAACAAACTAAGAGCAAGGGGAGCTAACAGGAAAAGGGAAGAAGTCGTACTAGATGAGTACGACTGTCGAACTAACCTCGTCCCCCTGAAACTACTCCAAGTAGACACTACACCAAGCAAGGACAGAAGGGTGAACTCTGAACTGGGAAATGTCAGAAGCTTAGTGAATTGTTGACACGACACCAGGCTCCAAACGAAGACCTGCAAGAACAACAACAAAGCCTAGGGAAAATCTAGACAGACGCTAGACAACTGGGAACATGACTAGAGCATCGTGCACACAGCCCCATACACGATCGGAATGTCGTGCAGGCGACAGACACTGACCTCAAGTACAGCCATGAGAGGGCTAACCCAGGAGGTCACGATGCACAAGAAACATGAAGAGAACCGCGAAAGGTCACGTGTCAGGTGACTAGAGTGCCCCACACTAGAAGAATAGCCAACCGCGTACACTGCCATCTTATGCTGCGCCTACAAGCATCTCATCTACGATGCCACAGTCAGGTAGAGACCGAGACACTGTTAGAACCAGAATAGTAACCAAGTTACAAGTGACTAGATAGGGGAACACACGTCGGCATCAGTCCAAAGCCCCTGACCACGTGTGCACACACTGGCTTTCGTCTAAGTCAGGCCTCTAGCTAGTATTCCCCCTCCGAAGGATGCTATAGTTGACGAGGGGCCCACGAACTAGCCTAAGAATCGTAAACTAGGAAAGTGCCCCGCTACAAGAGCCGTCATGCCGAAGCATGCTGTAAGGCTACGACTAGTGAAGGCTCACAAGACACGGACTCTAAAATGCAAGTGCCGAAGTACCTACAGGCAAAAGTGCCCTGTAACACATACTTCAAAGCACCAAAGGCAGCACAGGAGACTGCCAACAGACTCAGGACAAGGCAACTAGACCTAAAACTACAACGGTCCCTAAGTCCTATGACTCTGAGTCAGGATCGTTGCACATAGCGGGACAAGCCTCCAATCGGTCTAATCCTAAGCCAGGGAAAAGGACACTCTGAGAAAATGACACACGGAGACCTGAGGGGACACCGAGAACCCTCAGCACACCTGGACATGCAGGTCGAGGTAAAACAATACCTCAAGACATCCAAAAATACGGTCTCGAATTGGACAAGGCCGTTGAGATACAACAAGACTACTTGTCAACTACTGGGTGACCCCGAGTTGACTGGAACCTGACAATGACAAGTACACGGGGCATATCCCAGCTCTGACAACTGGCACTAACCTCGGCTACTAGAACCATGCTGAACACCTGTCGCACCACCTGAAGCACTAGCCTCGCCTGAAACACAATAAAAACACGCAGAGGATGGGCCTCATTTCACAGGCTCAGTAGGGATCTCTCGAACCCTACCTCGCAAGAAAAATAAGGCGGGAAGCAAGAAAGCAAGAAAGTACCCTACCTAATGGGAGTACGGTAGAACTAACAAGTGGGAATAAATAAACGAAAAAACCATCTATTCTAATAGTACCGTACTACTGAACCTCAGTCCGTCAAAACTCGAGTCCACACCTACCGGTAGACAGGAGCACCTTCCACTAGAAGAATGACTGGATACATCCACTGACGTCTTACACCGCGTCAAAAGTGTCTAGCTACAATGCACCGGACGCGAGACTCAGACACGCACAGTAACCAAAGTACCATGAATAAGGACTAGCTGAGGTCGCATTCGTCAGCGTGGGTCTGAACCCTCAGCCTTATGTGCACACTCAGACCATACGCCCTAGGTCTATCCTCTAGCTGATAATTCCCCCACCAGCCTGGACTAAGTAGTACGTGAGGGCCCTATGATAACCAGCCTACTCACCGTCTCTCTCAGGTGCGCCACACCAGTGCTCCCAGTGGGCCGACACACGCGTGCCATGGAAGCTACGACTAGTGGATGGGTCACCGGAAGTACAAACTCTCAAGTCACGAAAAATGACTCCAGAGGTAGACGAGTACAAGGATCACTCCTCGTATAACACAGACTCATGGTGACATAAGCCGAAGACGCCACATCTCGGGACCCCCACGGTGCCCCACACCTGGTCCCCACATGACGCCTAGCATCAATCAGACCACAGGTCAGTACGTAGATCGAGGTCCGCTCACCCAAGACTCGAATCGACATGAATGAAATCACCGGTTAGGCCTCAGACGATGAACGGTCCATCATTGGCCACTCAAGGATGCACGGCTAAGTCTCAGCTGCGTGTGGGAGAAGGATGGTCCAACCTGGCCATCCATCAATCCCAACGGTAAGAAACATGAACGGTCGAACACTAGCTGCTCAGGGGAAGGGCGGCTAGGATCCCACCGTTCTAAGGCATGGGCGGTCCCACCTGGGCCGCTCATCCACCAACGGTATCAGAAGATGAACGGCCAGCCCATGGCCGCTCATGGGGACATGTGGCTAGAGCCTAGCTACTCACCCTAAACACTGCGTAACGGTAACAAACAACGGTCGGAAACTCATGGGATGCGCGGTTGGTCTTAGACCGCGCATGGGATGTGCGGCCACAGGACAGGCTGATGGGAATCAACACCGGGCACTAACGGTCAGTGAGACGAGAGCCTAGACTCACACACCACCTTAAGTGTGCCCACCGTGGACCGTGAGTGAGTGCCTACCAACCCACGCCCCGGCGTGCCAGCTGGCCATGAAGTTGGGAACCCCGGGCCCTTAGGGGTCAGCCTAAGCTTGCTAGGTCTTTAGAAATCGATTGGGCCCCACCTCAAACCCTCGCCATCATCCCCCGATCACCATCCGGAGATCGTGTGCGCCATGCGAGTGAGCCACTAGTGTGAGTCCAACTTCTTCTTTGTATGCTTGCGGGTCTAGGTCTTAGGTTCAATAAGTCATACCTTCTCATCCTTGGGCTGTTCCACATCAGATTCCCTTCATGACCACTCCAGATAAGGGCAAGAAATTGATTCTCTTCATAGTAGGCGCTGTAGGGCCCTCCGCATTAAGCTCTTCAGAACATTCCATTCTTTCTCGATTGATCATTCATTCCAATCTCCCATTCAGGAAGGGATGAGAAATGATGGCCAGGATGGGTTTTACAATGGGTAGAGGCCTTGGCTGACAAGAGCAAGGACCCACTCCCAGGTCGAGGCCTATGGTTTCTAAATGCCGCACAGGCCTAGGCTATTAGGTTGAAAAGGCATCCAAAACCACTCAAGCAAGGGGTCTAGTATATGACTGCTTCATCAAAGGTCAGATATAGCCAAGAACTAGGGGTAAGCCAAGTCAAAATCATGAAATCCCCCAAGAAGAATTAGTTCCTTTGGGTCGTTCACTCAAAGATGACTTTAGGCTCCTTTCTTTGTTTCATCTAGATAAACCTCCTGATGATGCCTTAACCGAAGGCACATTACTGGCATTAGGAAGGACTGCTTCTATTTGTTTCATCCTCCTTTTCCTCCACTCCACACCTACTCGGTCATGGAGTGAGTGACACATGTCATCTACACGCTTAGTTATGATCACAAAAAAAATGCCAATTCCAAAATGTGGGCTTGCGAGCTCACCATTGCAGAAACTACCCCCTTGGAGCATGGATCCCTCAGCCAAGAGCCGACACTTTCCACCTTGAGTTCTCCTCTCCAGGCTCCTCTAGTACATAGTAGGGTAGAATCAACTCCGAGTCAAGGTCAGTTTAGAGTGTCTTCTGTTGTGCCCCTTGGGCTTTGATGATGGTGTGTTGTTTTGATGATAGCAACTTTCTGAGTCACCATATGAGATTGCATGTGCATTCATAGCTATTCTGCATATTCTTGAGATGAATGGCATTGTTGCCTTATTGCTGCTGCCTGTTCTGGATTGATGCATATTATCTTGCTTGATGCATTAGGACTGTGCATGTCTTCATAAGTGCTCGTGCATATGGTTTATCCAGCAGATGGCTTGATCAGTCAGGTCTGAGCATCTTCGTTCAGGTCTGTACATATGCATAAAGTCTCCTTCACTAAGTCAGAGTATATGCATGAACATGGTCTGAGCATATTCTCACTTGTCAGAGCACGTGCATGTAAAAGGTCTGAGCACCTGTAGACGTGTAAAATTGCACGTCCATATGTCACGACCAGTCTAGCAACAACAACAACTTCAATTGAAGAAGCTGCGGAGAAGATGGGCCATCCGGACTCTCCGAACACACACACTATCGTGAAGCTGTCTCCGGAGTCACGACAGTGAATAGAAACCAACCCACGGAAAGCCCACAATCCATGGGCCTTGAAGAAAATCAAATGGACTGCACCTCGTGTTCGCAATGGGCTTGAGCATGTTTCCCCCCAACGACATGCTTGTCAGCCTTCAGCAGCACACTCTCGTGCCTTCTTCAACGGCACACCTAGCCCGCACCCTGGCCATCACTTAGCGGCACACCCTGGCCATCGCTCAGTGGCACACCCAGCCTACGCTCCAGTGGCACACCCTAGCCGGCCTAGGCCGGCACACCCTCCTGTGCCTCCAACAGCACACCCTTGTGCCTGCACTGCCCGGCACGCCCTCAGCACACTCCAGTGGCACACTCGCGCCTGCGCTATCCGACGCGCCCTCAGCGAGCTTCCCCGGCACACTGTCGAACTCCCTCCGCGGCATACTGCCGATCGCCCTCAGTGGCACACCCTCCTGTGCCTTCAACGGCATGCCTCCCAGGCACCCAGCCCGATACACCCTTGTCCCCTCTCAGCGGCACACCTGTGGAAACCCCCCTTCAGCGACACACCTGCCAGTGCCTCCACCGGTACACCCGTCTAGCCCTTCAGCGGCACCCCCTGAGAGCTTCCCAGCGGCACACTTGCTGCGTCTTCCAGCAGCACACAGTGGCTTCCCTCCAGTAGTACATTTGGCAAATCAGATCTCACGCCATCTTCCTACAGATCCTCGGAACGCAGCGACTTAGCTGAGGTGTCGGCCAGGCACGAGGGCACGTGAGCTACGCCTTGCTGCCAAGGACGAGGGGAAGTCAAATCCCCATCAATGCCAGCCCATTCCCGCCTCCACCGCTTGCGCTCGACGCCCGCTGCCGTTGGAGTATAAAGCCCCTCCTCTACCGGTGAACAACACAGACAGACAGGGACAGAAACACACAGAGAAGTAGAGGGCATCCCTCGGCGACGCTGCCAAGCGACCAGAAGAGAAGAAGAAGAAGAGAGAAGAGGCAAAGGAGGGTTCCGACGTGTGGTACTCCGGCGACCACTGAGCAAGAGAGAGTAAGAGAGAAAGAGAGAGAGGGAGAGTGTGAGCCTTGATGTAACGGAAGGGGTGAAGCCTCGTACCTTCGGGAGGGCAACCTTGGCCCTGCTGGCACTCTACCAGCAAGGGTCTTGATCCATCACCTCTCCTTAGCATCATCTAGTCACCCCAAGATCGTGTGTGCGCGACGGCGAAGCGGCCCCACTTTCGTTCCCCATTGCTTTATGGATTGTGTTTGCGGAATAGGTCCAAGGACAGTGACCCTTGTTGCATACTTAGTAGTGGTTTCACACCAAAAGGGTAGGATTCCTTCATTAAGAAGGACGAGAGGTCCAAGTTAATGTTTCATTCACTGATCTTGCAGGTGATGACGAAGACCAGGGCTAGTGTATTCATCGGCATTGGGAAAAATGCCGAAGTAAGGGATAGATTTTCCTTCATCAACAAGGATGAAATGCCCAACTCAACGTTACATTCACTGATCTCGCCGATAATGAGGAAGACTAGGGCTTGTGTATTCGTCGGCATTGGGTAAAATGCCGAAGCAAAGGATAGATTTTCTTTCATCAACAAGGATGAAATGTCCAAGTTAATGTTTCATTCACTGATCTCGCCAATGATGAAGAAGACCAGTGCTAGTGTATTCGTCGGCATTGGGTAAAATGCCAAAGTAAAGGATAGATTTTCCTTCATGAAAGGTCCAAGTTAATGTTTCATTCACTGATCTCGCCGATGATGACAAAGACCAGGGCTAGTGTATTCGTCAGCATTGGGTAAAATGTTGAAGCAAAGGATAGATTTTTCTTCATCAACAAGGACAAAAGGTCCAAGTTCATGTCATTCACTGATCTCGTCGATGCTATCGAAGACCAGGACTAGTGCATTCGTCAGCATTAGGTAAAATGCCGAAGCAAAGGATAGATTTTCCTTCATCAACAAGGATAAAAGGTCCAATTTAATATTTCATTCACTGATCTCGCCAATGATGACGAAGACCAGGGCTAGTGTATTCGTCGGCATTGTGTAAAAGATTGAAGCAAAGGATAGATTTTTCTTCATCAACAAGGACGAAAGGTCTGAGTCAACGTTAGATTCACTGATCTCGCCGATGATGAGGAAGACTAGGGCTAGTGTATTCGTCAGCATTGGGTAAAATGCCAGAGCAAAGGATAGATTTTCCTTCATCAACAAGGATGAAAGGTCCAAGTCAACGTTACATTCACCGATCTCACCGATGATGATGAAGACTAGGGCAAGCGTATTCGTCGACATTAGGTAAAATTTCGAAGCAAAGGATAGATTTTCCTTCATCAACAAGGACAAAAGGTCCGAGTCAACGTTACATTCACTGATCTCACCGATGATGACGAAGACCAGGGCTAGTGTATTCATTGGCATTGGGTAAAATACCGAAGTAAAGGGTAGGATTCCTTCATTAACAAGGATAAGAGGTCCAAGTTAATGTTACAATCACTGATCTCGTCGATGATGACGAAGACCAGGGCTAGTGTATTCATCGGCATTGGGTTAAATACTGAGGCAAGGAAAGGTTGTATTCATTAACAAGGACGTAAGGTCCAAGTTAATGTTACATTCATTGATCTTGTCGATGATGACGAAGATCAAGGCAGATGTATTCATCAGCATTGGTTAACTGTCGAAGCAAGGAAAGGTTATATTCATCACCAGAATAGGCGGAAGGCCTATTCCAGTCAGGCTTTGTCTACTGGTGGTTTATTCTTCGGTGGGACATGTGGGGATATTCTATTATGAAGGTGTTTGAGAATTTGACCCTGAGAAGGGTCCCTTGGTAGGAAGATATAGCATTTTTTTAACCGCATTATCGGTACAAGCGCCCTTTCAATTTTTCGCTAGCACCGACCCCCTCTTGCTTTTGCCCACATGCCCTTTCGGGTTTTCACGTAACGGGGTACCCGATTTTACCTGTAGCGCCCCCTCGGGTTTTCACCATGGCTGCGTTATTGCCATTTTTTGCACTTGCCTGAGTGTAGGGACAAGTCCTACAGGATACCTCTATTTTTAGTCCCATATTTTTTTTGATGTGATGAATGAGGATAATATGCAATTGTCGGCTAGGGCACGAACCCTTACGTCGAAAGACAGGGATTACTCGTTGGCAAGAAGATAGTGCCAACGTAATAAAAGAATTTCTGTCAATTTGGACATCAGGCCCGTAATGACGATATTTTATAAAAATTGGCTGGGGCATGAAGCCTTACGCCAATAGAAAGGGTTTATTCATTGGCAAGATGATAATGCCAATGCAACGAAAGAATTTTTGCCGATTCAGATGTAAGGCCCACAATGGCGATATTGTAAGAATGCTGGCTAGGTCACAAAGCCCTGTGCCGAGAAAATAGGCTTATTCGTTAGTAAGAGTGTAATGCTAACGCAAAGGAAGAGTTTCTGCGTCAATTCAGACGTAAGGTATGTAATGGCGATTTTGTATGAAAGTTGGCTAGGGCACGAAGTCTTGCGCCGACAAAAAGGGTTTATTCATTGGCAAGAAGATAATGCTAATGCAAAGGAAGTGTTTCTGCACCGATTCAGATGTAAGGTCTGCAATGGCGATTTTCTATGAAAGTTGGCTAGGGCACAAAGCCTTGTGCCGAGAAAAGGGGTTTATTCGTTAGCAAGTGGGTCATGCTAACGCAAAAGAAGAGTTTCTACACTGATTCAGATGTAAGGCCCACAATGGCGATATTGTATGAAAGTTGGCTAGGGCATGAAGTCTTGCGTCGAGAAAAGGAGTTTATTCATTAGCAAGAGAGTAATGCTAATGCAAAGGAAGAGTTTCTACGCCGATTCAGACGTAAGGTCCGCAATGGTGATAATGCATGAACGCCGGCTAGGGCACGAAGCCTTGCGTCAATAAAAAGAGATTTATTTGTTAGAAAGAGGGTAGTGCTAACGTAAAGGAAGAGTTTCTACGCTGATTCAGACTTAAGGTCCACAATGGTGATAATGCATGAACGCTGGCTAGGGCATGAAGCCTTGTGCCAATAAAAAGGGGTTTATTCATTAGCAAGAGGGTAATGCTAACGCAAAGGAAGAGTTTCTGCGTCGATTCAGACGTAAGGTCCGCAATGGCGATAATGCATAGAAATTGGCTAGGACACGAAGCCTTGTGTTGTTAAAAATGGGTTTATTCGTTGGCAAGAGAATAATGCCAATGCAAAGGAAAAAATTATCTTCACCCGTGCGGACGTAAGGTCCGTCAGGGGTGTTGTTGGGTGCTATTCAGCTATGGCATAAAGCCTATCATTGCAAGAATTTATGTTCACAAACATGGGGTTAATGCTTGTGCAAGGAAATAGGTTTTCTTAACCCGTGCGGACGTAAGGTCCGTTGGGGGCATTGTGACCCGGTGGGACTATGTTTGGACTATGAAGCCCTTTTAAGTTTTGTTTAATCTTCAGGCGTCGGTGCAGCCATCCGATACAACTTCATGTGCTTCCCATTGAGAGGCGAAAACTGAACTACGCCCTTGTGATCCACCAGGACGTAAGCGCCTCCTTCGTAGACCCGATGTACAATATACGGGCCCACCCAATTTTCAATCAACTTCCCTTTGGGGTTAGCTACCATTACTTCTCTTCTTTTGACCATAACAAGGTCGCATTTCTTGAATTCTCGCTCTTTGACCAGCTTATCAAAAGCACGGGTCATGCGAGCCTGATATAATTGGACATTTTATTGTACCCGGAGTCGCCTTCCTTCCAGTTCAGCAAGCTCCTCCAGTAAGGTCGATGCACATCACTATTTCAAGAACAAAGGTCGATGCTACCTCAAGCTATCAACAGAACAAAGGTCGATAAACATCACTATTCAAAGAACAAAGATCGATGCTACCTCAAGCTATCAACTAAACTAAGGTCGATGCACATATGCAGCCTAACCTAGAAGGTCGATGCACATCAAGTTAAGTACAGATCTAAGGTCGATGCACATCTATTGCTCAAGACTAAGGTCGATGTACATATGCAGCGTAGCCCAGAAGGTCAATGCACATGCTAAACTAAGGACGATGCACATATGTAGCCTAACCTAGAAGGTCGATGCACATCAAGTTAAGCATAGATCTAAGGTTGATGCACATCTGTTGTTCAAGACTAAGGTCGATGCACATCTATTGTTCAAGACTAAGGTCAATGCACATGCTGAAGACTTGAACACTAAGGTCAGTGCACATGATGAAGACTCACACTAAGCTCGATGCACATATGTAGTCTGGTCAACTAAGGTCGATGCATCATTAGTTTTTAAGATGGAATAAGGTCGAAACACATACTATCTTAGGAGAGCATCCATGGCCTCAGAAGAGCATTCTTGGTGTTAAGAGAGCATCCTTGGCCTCAGGAGAGCATTCAAGATCTTAGGAGAGCATCTATGGCCTCAAGAGAGCATTCGAGGCCTTAAGAGAGCATTCAAGATCTAAGGAGAGCATTCAAGATCTTAGGAGAGCATTCGAGGCCTCAGGAGAGCATTCAAGACCTTAGGAGAGCATTCAAGATCTCAGGAGAGCATTCAAGGCCTCAGGAGAGCATCCTTGGTGAAAGGGGAACATGTAGCCCGATTTCTAGGCATGACCTATCTTCCCTCCCAGAAGCCTTCAAGCCAATTTTCTGTTAAATAATTTGGGTGTTCTAGAGAGATAAAATAGGTACCGTAAATGCCCAAATACACAAAATTCGAGGTCTGACAGATGCTCCAATGTTTGACTATTGATCTGCCATGTAATCACACTTGGATCTACCTTTTTGGAGTTTACTATGTTAGAAACCACAATGGGGAAGGTCAATTCCACAGTCTGCCACTCTAGCTGTCACCCCATGTGACTCCTGTCCTGGCAGTCCTCTACATAGGAAAGAAAGTCGACTCCAGCCAGTGAGAAGACCATACATCTAAAGACCATTTAATGTGGAGATCTGAAAAGTGTCTGAAGAGACTATGTGGTCTGCTTCTTCTACCTGCTACCATCCTACCATGGGACTGACTTGGAAAGGCTCTCAAGTACATCCTGCGCATGCCTCAAAGGAAGAATGCTTTTGGAGGGAAAAGCTCTTTTTCTCCTTTATCTCACTTCTTCTACCTTCGTTGGTGTATGCCGTCATTCCCTTGATCACGATGAAGTCTACCATAACCGTAACGATTTTGGGCGGGGTGCCGATGGTAACTGGCAGGCTTAGGGCTCCCTCGAGATAGGTTGCCAAGTCGTTGAACCCACAAAGTGGAGTTCTGATCGGGCGGAGTTTACATGGATTCTCACCCATCTTGAGGAAACAATCGTAAGAAAGTACATCAGGGGCACAACCATTGTCGACTAAGATGCTGTCTACATTACAATGGTTTATTGTGGCCGATACTACTGGGGCGTCATCGTGCGGGGTTGTTAACCCTTCTAGGTCCTGGTCAGAGAATACCAGGGCCTGCGGCTCGCTTGCCAGCGGGGCCTTAGAGGGCTCAAAGGCTCGGCTCGCCCGCTCAGCATGACACTTCCTTCCTCGGCTGCTATCTCCTCCTGACGCAGCTCCTCCAATGATGATGTTGATGTGGACCCCACGGGTGATGTTGTCGATCTCCTCGGGGGCGCTGCGGTCCTCCATCTGCCCGGACACGTACCAGGACAAGTTCTATTGATGGACGAGACGCTAAATCTCATCCTGGAGCTGGTGGCAGTCGCTGGTGTGGTGCGCATGGTCACTGTGGAAGAGGCAGTACTTGCGATGGTTGTGACGTTTCTCCTTCATATGCTCGGGTTGGCGGAGGAGGCCCGAGCCTTTGATGTTTTCATAGATCTCATAAATTGGAGCGGTTAGGGTGGTGTACCACTCGTACCTCTAAGATTGTTCTTTGTACTCCCCATCTCGATTCCGCCTTTTTCCTTGGCCCGAGCTTGGCTCAAACGCTCGCTTCTTGTCCCCCTCCTAGCCCGAGCCAGTTGTGCCGCGGCAGGCACTGAGGACTTCCTCGCATTCAGCGTGGCACAATGCCAGGGTCACTAGCTTGGCAAGGGAGGTGGGAGGATGTAGGACTAGCTCGCGCCATAGGATTTCATCGCAGGTGCCTCCAGTTAGTACGGTTATGGCCGAGGCTACATCCAGGCGGGGGATGCATAGGGCCTCTGATTAAACTTGGTTAATGTAGGCCTGCAGCTTCTCCCCCTGCTCCTATTTGAGCGCCAACAGCCCCGCTACCGACCCAGGGGGACCGCTACTGGTGAAGCTCTCCTTGAAGACCCGCCCAAATTGCTTGATGTCCCGCATGCTCCCTGGGGTGAGGGCTCGGAACCAAGCTTGAGTGCCCTGGACCAGTGTGGTCACGAATGCTCGGCACTTGATGGCATCAGAAGCCCCGTGGAGAGTCATCAGGGCGTCGAAGTTGTTGAAGTGGTCGGCCAGGTCACCCTGGCCATCATATGACTTGAAGGTCGGGAGGGAGATCTTGGGAGAGATCTCTGCCTCGCTTCTCCGAACATCTTGAGGCCTCTTGGACCTCGGGAGGGAAACCTTGCCGTAGTGACAGGCCCAATCAAAGATGTCTCAGGTCTTCTCTTTTGGGAAGGAGTAGGGCTTCCGTAGCTTCTCTTGTAGTGTAAGGCCTTACCCAGTCGACCGTCTGACTGTAGGGCTTGCCGTATTCCTTGCCCTTCCTGCTGACTGGACGGAGGTATCGGGGCTGGTGGTTCGGGACCAGGCCGCGCCTTCACCCCATGGGCGGAAGAAACCCTGGGTCAAGTCTGCCACCAGTGCAGCTAGTTCGACCAATTGTGCCTTCAGCCTCTCGATCTCCTGTTGTTGCTGGTGGTATAGGGCGAACAAAATGGGGTCATACCGGGGTAGGCCTGGAATCCGACCCAAGCCGTTGTTTCTTGCCTGGCTGACAGGCGGAGGTGAGGGGGCCCTGGTGACATGACCCCCCGAAGCTGATCCTTCAGAGGAGGGGGAGGTTCTTCTTATACATCCTTGACAAAGGGGGTCCCAGAGAAAGATTTCTTCATCTTGCGCTTCCTTAGGCGACAGCATGGGTTGTTTCTTGCGGTGGGCTTCCTGTAAGGCGGCGGCCCCGGCGGAGTCCCTGTCGAGTGGAGTCGAGACCGATATTATGTCAACCTCGTAGTAATCCTCTACTGAGAAACCCAAACCTGGATGCCTGGTGATTTGCAGGAGCCTCCGGTCCAGGTTCGACGGGTTCCACATCTGCTCAAACATTTCCTTCTGACTGGAGGGCTGGTAGAGGGCAATCCTCTGCTTTCTAACCACTTTGACCGCACGCCCGGCCATATAGGAGAGCCCCGAAATTAGGACGTGTGGGTCATGAAGGTCATCAGGGAATTGGCAATCATCGTCTCCTCTGACGGGCTGTTCATCGGCCACATAGAAAATAGTAGGTGGCCCTTTGGTGTTTGGAACTTCAAAGGTCCTCAACTCCTCGGCCACCTGGCAGTCAAGCTCCGCTATTGGTTTAGTAATTCCCGACGGTACCTTGACATCTTCCAGCAAATCTTCGAGGTGGGATGCCCCCAATGTAGGGTAGATAGCGAGGGGGAGCACCTTAAACGTCCCTTCCTCTGCGACGAATGGCACGTGTGGGGGAGCCACATAGCCTGGGGGTGGCGGAGGAAACCAGCGCTCTGATTTCATCTTCTTCTTCCCTTTGTCGCGGGCGGCTTGCGGAGCCTGCTTCGCCTCTTCCAGGTACAGGTTGGCGTCTGACAAGTGACACTCGAACACCTCGAATGGGTGGAGGTTAGCAAAGATCCTGGCTTCTTTTCCCTCTCAAGGGTATTTTATGCATTGGTGTAAGGTGGACGGCACCACTCTGTTTAACAGAACATACATACATACATACATACATACATATATATATATATATATATGCCACCTTCATAATTAATTACAAAGAACGCCCTTGCGTTACCAGTTAAAGCAAAGAATGAAGCTTAATTTTCCCATACTTAGTACTTCAATCTCCTAGAAGGATCGAGCTAGCTAGCTAGCTTTTGCCCTTCTCCTTTGCAGATCATCAGATCTCCAGGCCCCCCCTCTCTCTCTTTCTCTCTCTCTCTCTACATATATATACATTTGTATCTCATCCAAATTAACAACCCCACGCTTCACTCGATCATCAAGGAAGAAAATAACCTCAATTTTGTAATGAAGGGGGGGGGGGGAATTCTCCTGCCCACGGCTGTCAGGGTGTGGAGTTCAGGTGGAATTCCATGTACATAACATAGATAGCATCGAGCCAAATCCAAACAACAGTACTCATGCATGGATCAAACAATAGTATGTATACAGATTGACCTAGCAAGCGATGACATTAATTAATAAATGGGTCTGTCGCTCCAACCGTGGTTTGCTTCCTTTGGGCCTTACTGGTGGGTGGGAAGCAAGGGTGCTGTCATCCATGAAGATCGTCTCCTCCAGCTGGCTTCTTGTTGGGGGGGGTGGCACCTGCAGGGTCGCCGTCGACGACGGGGAAGAACACCGGCTCGAGATCGTCGGGTACCGGAAGAAGCCGCCGCCGGACGACCTGCTGGTGGAAGAACTCCTGGACGCCGGCCTTCCTCTTCGGCCACCGCCGCTGTGCAGGGCTCTTCCTTGGCGCCGGCGGGCACTCCAGGTCGGTCGGGATCCTTTGGCTTGGAGACGTCGGGGTGTGGTACCCGTCGACGTCGACCAGCTCGTCACCTGCATCGTCGCCGCCGCCTCCTCCTCCTCCTCGTCCTGTCGCTGCAGCCTCATCCCGTGCACAGCCCGGGACCTCGCCGTACCCTTCCTGCGGGTGGTTATCGTCAGCCAAGAGATCTCGACTTGCTGCTCTTCCTCCATCACAGTACTCTTCGGCGTCTCCTTTCTTGATAACCTCCTGTTCCTGCTCGTCTTCTTGAGGCGAGATCTCGTGACCACCGGCCGATAATTGCGACGACGTGGCCTTCGTGAAGCAGTCGCATGGGGAGTCTCCCGAGGCCTTCCCCTTCTCGGAATGCGGGGAATTCGACATGGCCGATCGCGAAGGTCACCCACCTGAAAAAGAACCGGAAGCGAGAGAGAGCGAGAGAGAGAGGAGGGAGGGCATAAATACTGCTAGCTGCTGCTATATATCATATGTACCTCTCCTCTCCTCTCCTCTCCTTTTTCTATCACTTCCACTTGATCTCTCTTCTTTTCCATGTAAGAGGGGGGTCGTTTTCGGCACCTCAATCATCGAAGCTCACGCGCGCGGGTACCTGGCAGTGCCCATGGTGTTCGGTACCTTTCTCGCTGCCATTGGCTACCCCAACTTTTTGGGGTTAGCCTTCGTCGACATGTTAGAGGTGGAGCCCTCCGAGCCCACCGAGAAGGCTGCAAGGAAGACCGCATCCCCGAAGGCTCGACACCGCCGGAATACGTCCAAGAAGCCAACACTGGTCGCCAATTGCCTGATTCATCATGCTGTTTCCGGGGCCCGCCCCGTTCCTGCCAACAAGAATTTTGGAGGTCGCCAGCGTAGGGGCTGCCGGAAGAACTCTACCGTGGTTACTGGACGCGTCTCCCAGTCCGGGAAGTCGGTGCTGATTGGCGGGGTCCGCATCTTCCTCGATGGACGTGACGCCCGGGTGGTCCCTGATCGGGTCATCCCCGCCATTCCCGTTCATAATGCATACCAAGCCCTCGCTGGAAGGAGGGCAGAGAGAGATGAAGCCGGCCACCATGGCCAGAAGAAGTTGGCTCCGAGGCCAAAGAAGTTCAAACAGGTTTGGGTCCCTAAGTGGGTCCAGCCTGCCGACCAAGTTGTTGCACCGGTCCGCCACCGCCCTGCTCGTGACGGATCAAGAATGAAGAAGGAGAGGGGCCCAGCCCCGAAAGAAGAAGTGGTTGCGGACCCTCCGCGCCGCGGGAGTTTTCGGGCCGATGCCCGCCAAGCCAATGTCCCTGCTGTGGGACGAAGATTCCAGCAGCCCGTCAATCGGGCTCGGTTTGCCTACATCCCTCCTGTGGGAGGTCGACAGCTATCGCCCGTGCTTCATCAAGAACGGGGTCAAGAAGAGATGACCGCTCTGGTCAGAAATTACTTCCGAGGGTTGGGAAACCCCTCTATCGGACAACAACGGCTGATGCAAGCAGCCGCAGTCAGGGAAGACTACTGCCCACCAATGGCAGTAGAAGGGGAAGAAGAAAGGAAGCTGACGTCGTCAGTTGACGACAATGGCTATGAGGATGGTTTCTATGATGAAGCGGAAGCTGATGATACCACCCCTTTGCGGGAAGAAGGGGAAAGAATTCCCGTCTTTGAGAGGCTCACCTTCCCAGATCAAGCTAGGAGGAGGATCCATTGGCGGAGAATAAGAATGCAGGTCTTCACCTGCAACATGGCTGGTATATTCAGCCAATATGGGGGGCTCCCCGAAGACCCTCGCGAGTTAATTCAATTGGCCAAGAGGCCAGGGATAAATACTCGGAGGACCAGGGCAGCGCAAGAGCTGCTAGCCGCGGCTAAAGGAAAACAACCTTTGATTTGCCGTTGGCATAATGATGAATCAGCTGTCCTTACCGCCAATGTGGTGCTATATGCACAGACTTGGATGCTGCATGTGCGTAGACCCTAGACATGCACAGACCTTATGGTGTAAAATGCAAACCTGCACAGACCTTATAGCAAACATGCACAGACTTTGGACATGCTTAGACTTGAATGTGTATTGACTCTAAAATGTGCACAGACCTCATAAAGTCAGTTGAAGAATGTGCATCGACCTTGATATACATTGGGCTGAACATGCATCGACTTTGTGGGTAGAAATGCACATGTGCACGGACCTTGGTTTGGCATGTGCACCGACCTTGCAGAGCAAGAAGTGAAATGTGCATCGACCTAGCATGCTATCGTGCAAATGTGCACAGACCCTATAATGCAAGATGCAAGGTGTGCATCGACCTTAGTATGCAAGATGTACATCGACCTTCTAAATGACCAAGGAAGATGTGCACCGACCTTCTATATGCACAAGGCAAATGTGCGTCGACCTTCATTCATTGACTCAATGTGCATTGACCTTAGTTCTTCAACCAAGAATGTGCGTTGACCTTAGTTCTTGAACTGCAGCATGTGCATCGACCTTAGTCCTGTGCAGACTTGATGTGCATCGACCTTATTCCTCAGTCTTCATCGTGTGCATTGACCTTAATCTTCATGACTTGAAGTAGCGTCGACCTTTGTTTAGTGATTGGTAGAAAGTGTGTCGACCTTAGTCTTCATAAATAGTAATGTGCATCGACCTTCCTTCAGAAGTAGCTAATCTGCATCGACCTTTGCTTGCAGCAGATTGAAATGTGCATCGACCTTACAAGTTCAACATGCATATGTGCATCAACCTTTGTTCTTGAAGTGTTGATGCTATGCACTGACCTGACTGCATGGACTTCTGTGAAACCTATCTGGCTTGATTTATGTGCATCTAGTTGCCTCGTTTTCTATGCACTTATCAGTAATATCATATGTCTTGATTTTTGCACAGCCAATTGCCTTGATTTCTGTGCCATCATGTATCTAGTGTTTAGCCTTGATTTCTGTGCAGTCACATTTTGTTACCAATGCTGGCTTGACCTGAAATGCATGAATGTTGACATTATCAAATGCAGGTCAAACTCATCAATGAGTCATATTCAGACATCATCAAAACAATAGAATTAAGCATGTTACATATATGCCCAACATTCTCTCCCTTTTGATGATGGTAACTATGAGTCATTATGAGTACATTGTAAGTCAAGGTGCAACGAAATGTAATCATGAATTGAAGCATAAAGACTTGCTCTCCCCTTCTCTCCCCCATTAGTCACTCCCCTTAAATGCATTCTCCCCCTTATGCATACCCTAGCTAATGACACATATAATTCTCTCCCCCTTTGACATCATCAAAATAACATCGGCAAAGTTTTGTGATTTTGTGTCGAGCTAATATAATAATTAATTCACTAGCTAAGACGGTGCAACTGAATAGTGCGATAAATAATTTTAAAGATACATATAACTAATTAGAATTATATATGATAAGTTTGCCTATATATTTAACTCCCATGCATTAAACTAATCCGCGGCTTCTCGTCTTATACGTACCAAGCCGTCTCTCCATATGTTGAGCAAGTGGACCTCGAAGATGCCCTTGGCGTTCATCATCAGGGCCACCGTCATGGCGTCGCGCAGCGGCATCCTGCAGTACAGCGCGGGCACCACGACGCCGACGGTCTTGCCCAGGGCGCCAAGCAGCATGAGGAAGACGACGTAACCCAACCGCTCCGTGTCGACCAAGGAGAAGATGGTCGACCGGAACCCGGCGCCCGCCACGAACAGCGGCACGAGAATGCCCGACACCATGGTGCCGAACTTGTCCTGCAGGGTCGACCCCAGCGGCGGGCCGCCCGGCAGGGCCAGCCCCAGGAGGAAGGTGCCTGTGGCGGCGTGGTGTCCGACGAGCTCCCCGACGAGACCGCAGATGAGCATCATAATAACTATCGCGAAGAAGTAGCCCTCCCTCAAGTGCTCGCCCTCGGGCGTCCTCCTCACGATCCACAGCGTGATGGGCCGGGCGACGAGCAGGATGAAGGCGAGCAGGGCCAGGAAGGAGACGAGGGACCCAATCGCCAGCATGTGGCTGCTCGCGGTGAACCCCCGCTGGACCGCCGTGTTGATGCTGTCGAGCACGGTGCTGTTGAACTCGGAGATCAGCGTGGCCGTCACGGCGAGGCGGCCGAGCTTCGAGTTGAGCAGGTTGAGCTCCTCCAGGGCCATGGAGAGGACGGTGTACGACGTCCGCGACCAGGTCCCCGCCAGCTCGTAGACGAAGTACCCCTGGGTGAGCGCCGGTGGCAACCTGTGCCGAAGGAGAAAGGCGGCCGAGGCCATAAGGGCAAACGGGACCAGCGTGCTCATGAGAGCGATGGCCGCGGCCTTCTTCCCGGACCTCCTTATCATGCTCAGGTCCGTCTTGACGCCGACCATGAAGAGGAAGAACATGAGGCCGGTGGTGCTCAAGATGTCGAGATTCATCTTGACCTGCGGCGGGAACAGCGCGGCGGCGAATTCCTTATCGCGAGCCAGACCAGAGAAACCTATCATTCCGCCGGCCTGACAGAGACATCACACGCAGCAAAAGAGGTCGAACATGTAGGTCAGTAAATGATGATACAACAGAGTGCAGACCCTCCGACGGATGGTGCTGACTCGGACCGTCCAAGGTTCAAAATTAATACCATCACCGCCATTCACACGATAACATATTTTTCATATCAACCCTAGCCGCCCTCACCAGTACCCCACGCCCCAGCTCCCTCTCCCTCTGCAACCCACATTCTCCTCCCCTCTGCTCAGTGCGCCCACAGTAATCTCAGAGTCACTCTATCATCGCTCCATCCCCAGTGGAGTAAGAAGCTTTGTTCTGCTACACTCTGCTACAAGTCCGCAGCAGAGACTCAATCAGGAGGCATTCTAGAGGCATCCACAGCAAGATTCATCTTGAGGCGTCTGCAGCAAAGTCGTCCACCTTCGAGTCGGCCACGCTCCTAAAGTGGTCCCACCACCTTTCGTCAATGGCATCAACCTCTACAGGCGTTTCTGTGCAACTGCGCCCATACCACACCTATTTTTGAGTGCCACTTTGCAATGTCAACACCGACTTCTCCTGTGTGAATCGGCTAGAACTCCTTTCACGAGAGTTATTCCTCTTCGAGGCACCAACGAACCAGAGGTGGTCCTGCCTTCTTTTGACAATGCCTCCACCCGGGGCGTCCATTTTCCCTTGATCGCGCCAGATCCAGAACTCTCTATTCGCCCAGGATAGACTGCCACTTAGTCGGCTCCAATACTCCATCCTCCGCTCAGTTTCAGGCTGAGCAGTATTCTACAAAGTTGTGAATTTTGACAATACGAAGCCCACGCAAGTGGTTTCGTCTCATTCTGACATCGGCACAGAAGATTGCACTATGGTCATCGTCTACCTATACTACTATTCACCCAGGAAACTGATGCTGACCATTTCGGCAACCACGAGCGGTGAGGTGATCTGACGGCCACCTACTTTTGAGGGTTTGTAGTGCTCTCTGTCTACTATACCCACGAGTTGGTCCCGTCACTTGTGGAGTTCTACAGCGGGCGTACCTATCCACGCACCACGACTGCGCCATCCAATCCTGCAAGGCAAAACTGCACAGGCCATCGGCTGCGACCTCCTCCACCTTCCAGCGACATCGGCTCGATGTCAAACTTTCAGGCATCTTTCAACAATTCCACAGGCTTCGTCCAGGCATTGACAACACCTCGATCGGATGTCAGAGCTAGGCGTACGATCGCAGTTTGGTTTCCCCTCCCTTTGTTCCCCCCTCCTACGCGAGGGTAGTGCATGTAATGGTTTGCCCATCCGCATGATCCCCTCCCTGCGTGGAGTGTAGTAATTGTAATAGCAGGGATCATCACCGAGCTTCTTCGATGCAGCGTGTCCGTCGGGTGTGCACACTCCCCGGTTCGCCCTCGTCTCCGACCGAAGCCGATCCTTCAGATGGGCTAGGTACGTGCGGCTACCACTCCAATTTGCTTGCTTAGTATTAGTTCCAACTACAGCGCCCGTGAGAAGAGTGCCCGATCCAAACTTCTACTTTTTTATAAAAATCTAACGTCACTCCCTCTCTCTCCTCACTCTCTTGATCACTCTCTCTCTCCTCTCTCTCTCCCTCACACGTTCTCTCTTCTTTCTCCCCATTTTACTCGGTTCGCGGTCCAAACGGATCCCGATCGACGCGTGGGAGGTACCCACGGGATGGGCTCGACGCGAGGATCGCGCCGGTACCCTTCATCCATTGGATCGTAGAGTGTGGAGACGCGTGCGAGCGGAAGGACGGCGTGGCCTCCGTCGCCTGATCTGCACCGATTCACGGTCTTCGTCGCGCAAGAGGTAGGGGAACGGATTTCTCGTCTCGCCAGGAACCCGTTGATGCCACATGCGTCGCCATCCGTCGCCATCTTCATCATTTTTCGTGCAAATCTTATTTTGGGTGATTTCGGGCTAATATCTCGATTTACGTTCCTCTCTCAATTTCTGGTCCAGACGGCCGCTGATCGAAGCAAGGGAGGTACCATTGTATTGGTCGCGTCGCGAGGATCGCGTTGACGCCCATCTTCCCTCGATCCGTAGAGCGTGGAGCTGATTCGGGCCAGGAGATGTCGCGTCGTCCTTTCACCGGATCGGCATCGAATCGTCGGTTTCGTCGTAGTCTAGGTAGGGGGATGGATTCTTTGCCTCGTTAGGACATCGCCGGTACCACATGCTCCGTGGTCTGATGCCCTTTGCCTCATTTTTCATGCATGTTCTCGCTTAGTTTATTTTTAGTCTTTAATGCTTGAATTCATCTCCATGGGCATCGTCTTTCAATTCTAGTGGCATGCGTAGGTGTTGAATGTTGATATGGCATGGTAAGATAGTTTAGAATCGTGTTTCCTAGCGTCCCCCGTCGATTTTGGTCGATCGGGAGGGAGTTTCGGTTCCGAACTCCGGAGTCTCGAAACCCAGGTGACATAACGCACCTACCCCGGTGTGTTATAGTCATTTGGTGCACCTATAGAGGTGCGTTATATCCCATCGTGACGGACCCCTCTAGGTCCGTTATTGCCCGTTAACACCCCAGTATGGGTGCGTTATGTCATGCATGAACTGTGAGTTTTCTGTGGATTTTCGAGTTTGGGTGACTTTAACGCCCCTGGTCTGGCGCGTTATAGCCCCTGTCGGTGTGTTGAAGGTCGGTAGCCTTTAGCACCCCTATCCCTACGCGTTACATCCATATAACGCCCCTGGTTAGGTGCGTTATATCACCTGTTTAACTGTGGATTGTGATCATTCTAGTGGGCATAACGGGCCATCGGAGGTGCGTTATGTTACTATAACGTCCTGACCTTGATGCGTTATAGCCCTTGTTTATTGTGTTGTATGTCTGTTGACTTTAATGCCCCTGATCCTATGCGTTATGTGCACCTGTAATTCCAAGTCATTATGCAACCCCTCGACAAACTCCCCTTAACCCTTATGGGGCCTCATCAGTCTCTTGGGTGGCTTCCCCAGTTCTTGGTAATGGTAATCCGATGATATCGGGTTATCGGTACCCGAAGCTCTGGGTCGTCACAAGTGATCTCTGAGAGATTTTGGGTCCCAGTTGGTGGCCGTGAGCGACTGGTAAGGTTGACCGAGTGGTCGACCACGGTAAAATGTGTATCATCTGGGGACCAATGTGCAGTGGTCATGGCGCTATCGACCAACTTGCTATGGTAGCAGGTGACACTTGTCGATTTTGGAGAAGTGTGTCGTGGATTGTAAGAGGTTATGTCCCGAGGCTCTGTGGTAAGAGCGAAATCGGGATTGGCAGGCATCTGTTTGGAATGGCTGAGATAAGTTGTGATTGGATAGCCATCGAGTGATGCCTATGTGTGGGCCCTCGGAAGAGACATTGGCATTGGAATGGTGATCTGTGGTCTGCGACCAGCAAGGGAGGATTTCCCTATAAGTCTGAGTCGAGTGACGTGAGGATTGAGGATTGTGAAGTCCTGTCATGTGATTTCACCATGCTCCCCTGAGAGGGTAGAGCTGGCACGAGGCTCGGATCAGATGCGGTGTTCGAGCGAGATTGGGCTTGAGATGTGATAATAGTCTGTGTGTAAGTCAACGGATGGCCTGTCGAGGTTTGAAATGTGCTTGCTGGATCTAGTGAAGGACCAGGAAAGAAGGAAGAAGCTAAGTAAGTCAATAGTTTCCTATTGATGAGTGTATGGTGACCAGTGGATGGTCTTTCACAGACAGAAGATGTTAGTTGTAGGGGCTCGAGAATGGCGAGAGCCGTGTGCCAGCGAGAGCCATGTGCCAGCGAGAACTGTGTGCCAGCGAGGCCTTGGGTGGCTGATCATGAGGTGTGCCTTTTTTCGGATTGGATCTGAGATTTGCTGGGAGTTTGTCTTTTGGCAGAGTTGGGTGTGTTTCTGAGGGTGCTCGGCTTGCTAGGTGTGAGCTGGTGGAAGCTCAGTGTTGGTTGTCCCCTGGTACAGGGTGTGAGATTAGTCAGCGGGTTGTGAAGCTGACGTTTCGTTGGTCCGTCGAGCATGGGCATTGACTGGTATTGGTTCTCGTGACGAGGATTGCATTTTCTCAGTAAGCGAGATGTTGGAGACTAGATGGACACGATCTACCAGTAGAAAGTGGATCTAGAGGGGGGTGAATAGATCCAACTGCGGAAATAAAAATTGGAGCAGGAAATCAGATCAGACAATCACACAAACACACTGGAGACACCAGATTTTAAGGTGGTTCGGTTTGCAGCCAGCAAACCTACGTCCACCCCACATAAAAAAAAGATCATTAATAATGTCCCATCGATAAACAGTCTGGCACGCCCGGTGGGACCAGTGTCACCTTTCATCTCTTTGCCTAGATATTTGGGTCTCGAGGCCCTCCCAAAGGCTACTGATCGTTGGTTGGTTTGTCTTTTTAGGTAAACAATGGCATCAGCTGGCTTGAGGAGTGTCAGCTTTGGCCCAGTAATCGTTCTTGGCCATGCTGAGCACGGGTACCTTGCGGTGCCCACCGTCTTCGGGACTTTCCTGGCTGCTGTCGGCTTCCCCAACTTCTTGGGGTTGGCCTTCGTTGATGTGCTGAAGGTGGAATCCTCAAAGCCTGCTGAGGAAGCTGCAAAGGAAGTCGAGCCCCCGGAGGTTCGATGCTGCTTTGACTCACCCAAGAGTCCAATTCTGGTCACCAGTTGCCTGGTGCACCATGCCGTTCCCAGGGCCCGCCCCGCTCCCTTCAACAAGAACCCCGGAGGTCGCCAGCGCAGGTAACTCCGGAGGAGCACTGCTGTAGTTACCGAATGCCTCTCTCAATCCGGCAAGTCCGTGTTGATCGACGAAGTCCACGTCTTCCTCAACGGATGCGATGATCGAGTGGTCCCAGACCGGGTCGTCCCCGCCGTCCCCGTCCGCAACTCCTATCAGGCTCTCGCTGGGAGGAGGGCCGAAAGAGAAGAAGCCGGCCGTCATGGCCAGGAAAAGTTGTCCCCTAGGCCAAAGAAGTTTAAGCAGATGTGGGTCCCCAAAAGGGTCCAGCCTGCTCACCAAGCTGCACCAATCAGCTACCGCCCTGCACGTGACGGAGCGGAAGGGAGGGAGGAAAGGGGCCTAGCCCCGAAGGAAGAAAAGGTAGTTGTGGACCCTCCACGCCGTGGAAGCTTTAGGGCCTGCGCCCGACAAGCTGACGTCCCTGCTCTGGGACGAAGGTTCCAACAACCCGCCGGTTGGGCCCAGCTCGCTTACATCCCTCCTGCGGGAGGTCGACAACTATCCCCCGTACTACATCAAGAACAGGGTCAAGAAGAGATGACCGATATGGTTAGGAACTACTTTCGGGGGCTAGGCAACCCCTCGCTTGGGCAACAACAGCTGATGCAAGTAGCCGCAGCTAATGAAGACTACTGCCCATCAATGGCAGTTGAAGAAGATGAAGGAGAAGGAAAGATGACGTCATCGGTTGACGATAATGGTTATGAAGATGGCTTCTATGCTGAAGCCGATGAAACTGACCCTCGGGGGGAAGAAAGAAAAAGAATTTCTGTATTTGAAAGACTGACCTTTTCGGACCAGGCCGGAAGGAAGGTCCACCGACAGAAGAAGAGGATGCAGGTCTCCGCTTGCAATATGGCCGACGTGTTCGGCCGATATGGAGGGCTGCCTGAAGACCCTCACGAGCTGGCTCAATTGGTCGCAAGGCTAGGGCCGAACACTCGGAGGACCGAGGCTGCAAAGGAACTACTGGCGGCAGTTAAGGGCAAATAACCCCTGATCTACCGACAGCAAGATGACGAAGCAACTATTCTGACCGCCAATGTGGTGACGGCAGAAGAAGAAGAAGATGACGTCCTCCTCGACATCTTGCCCGAGGGTACGTCCGGGGAAGTGACAGAGGCCATCCCCAGCACTGCAACCATAGACCCATCAGTCCTAATGCTACTCCAAAGATACCGACAGGAGATAGACCTGCTAAAGAAGCAGTTGATGGAGAAGACAGAGTAGTCATCAGCTTCCAAACTGCCCGTAGTCTAGGGCAAATCATCTCGAGGAGTTGTCCACCATGTCGACCCTCCGCCACTCTACACTGTGCCTCAGCCACCAGAGTCGAGCTTGGCGACAACTCAACAATGGCCACCACAGCCGCTGATGCCGCCAGTTTTCCCCCAGGTGCACCAGACACCTCCATTGCTGCGTCCTCCATAGAAGACCACTCTAGTCACCCCCTACTTGCAGCCAGCACACTTCTATCCAGAACCGGTCGATCCCACGGCCATGAACCGGATGATGGTGGAGAGGATGATCGAGCTGAAGCTCGCTGAGAGAAGCGAAGGCGACTACGTCAGATTCAATGCGTATCGGGTGCCATACCCGCCACATCATGCTGCCAAGCTGCTTCCCCCAGGGATCAACAAGTCGCCAAAGTTTGACAAGTTCAACGGGAGGGGATCCCCAAAGGAACACGTCACATATTACATGACCGTCATGGGTGATCTGGCCACCAACGAGTCATACTTGCTAAAGTTTTTCGGGTCCTCGCTAACAGGGCTCGCATTTGAATGGTACTCTAACCTCTCGGCTGGGTCGATCAGCGACTGGTCAGACATGCAGAGGAAGTTTAGGGAAAGATTCCATGTTACAGAGAGGGAGGTCACAGTGGCCGAACTCTACTCGACGAAGTGGCCGAACTCTACTCAACGAAGTAGAGGGCCGATGAGACAGCCCTCGACTATATCAAGAGGTGGAGGAACCTTGGAATGAGGTGCAAGTGGCCCCCGCACCAGGAGGACACTGTCCAAATATGCAAGCAGAACCTTGGGAGGGAGGTTCTAGAAAAGATGATTGGAATGGAGATATGATCTTTTGACCGATTGAACAACATTGTGGCCGAGGTAGAAGCCTTTTTGGCCAAACCTGCCCCTACATCGACTGCCGGCACAACCCAGAAGGGCAAGGCAGTGGAGCGGCGCCAGGCGCCTAAAGAAGTGAACGCTCTTGATATCAAGGCATTTTAACAACAAAAAGACAAAGGCAAGAAGGCGGTCGCCTCACAGCATGCAAAAGCTGCAGACGGCAAAGAAGGTCCCTCGTTGCGGAACAAAATGAAGAAGGCCTACTCCTTTCCGAAGGACAAGACCAGAGTTCTCTTCAACTGGGTAATTGAATACAACATGGTCACCCTGCCAGAGCCAAAGAGGCTGGAGGACCTGAAGAAGAGGGACAGTCCAAGATTCTGCCCCTATCACCAGATGCTGGGACATCCAATCGAAGACTGTTATGTCTTTAAGGACATCATTGAAGGGATGGTAAAGAAAGATGAAATAGAGTTGGGGGAGTACAAGGTGGACCCTCCCCAACCACATGAATCCCCTCTGAGGAGGGTAGGAGTCAACATGATCTCCCTATACTAGGCATTGCTTGGGAAGATCTTTGAAGCAAGTACGCGGCGCGCCTATGAAACTCTCTTCTTGGAGCCCGTGAAAGAACAACAGGGATGGCAGTAGGTCCCTACAAAGAACAAGAAGAAGAGGGCACCTCGCCCGAAAGTGGGGGCACGGATGCGTGGAGTCACTCAGCGACCTGCTCCGCCAGTGGCAGGACCAGTGTGGACCACTCCACCAGCAATCATCAGAATACCAACTCATAACCGGAGGAGGCAAACTCCGTTGCCAACAGTGAAAGAAGTCAGCCCCAGAGCTCAGGAGCTGCAGAATTTCATAGACGGGTTAGATGACTATGTACAGCCCGAATTGAAGCCTTTGCTGTTGCGAGATCATGTCCCATGGTAGGAATTAGAGCAGCTGTCACTCGAATAGAAAGAATAGGCCAATGTGCCATCTAACAAAAAGGGCAGCCTATTCTGAGGGTAGGCGCCTGCTGAAGCAAAGAAGAAGAAGAAATAAAAGAAGAAGAAAAGAAAGTCCACTAAGGCCGATAAAGTGCAGGTTGTCTCCTGTAACACCCTCTCAGAGGGTTTTAATGTTATTTGAGGTTAATTTGTAAAAAAAAGAAGAAAAATTAGGTTTTTATAAAAAATCTCACGACCCTCTCTCTCTCCCCATTTCTTTTCTCTCTCTCTCTCACCCTCTCTCTCTCTCCTTCACGCATGCGACGGCGAACCCCCCTTCCCTCGGGATTCATCCGTCCGGGCCGCAGAATGACGCGTGGAGGACGTCTACGGGTTGCTTGCGTCACGAGGAGCATGTTGAAGCCAGCTATGCCTCGATCCACAGAGCGTGGAGATGGGTGCGGGCATGAGAGCGACGCGGCTTCCTTTGTCCGTTCTGTGCCGCAAAGTCAATTTCGTCGCGATCGAGGTAGGTGGATGGACTCCTTGCCTCGCTAGGATCGCATTGGCACCACATGCACCGCCGTAGTCGGTCGTTTTCCTCGTTTCCCATGCATGAACCCATGTTAGAGTAATTTAGCCTATGTTCTTGAAAATTGCTCCATGGGCATCGCCTTTATGTTTTGATGTATGGAATAGCTGTGGAATGATCATGTGGGCATGGCGGGCTTGTTAAAAATTCCATTCCCCTTGTTTTGAGCCGACCGAGAGGGGTTCCCATAGTGGAGACTCCGCTCTCGCTGTGACGATGGAAGAATGGCCCACTAGGAGACCATCCATCTTCCCGCAACCAACTCCAGACCGCTTAACCCCACTGGATGGTTCAATCTGGACCATCCTAGACTACGCACGGTACACACTCTACCGTGCAATTCTCGTGAACAGTAAGGCGGTAAAAACTATAGCGGCCCATGTCTATCCGTTCATCCCCAATGAACGGCCCATCGTCTGACCGCTCATGAGACTCTTCGTCCCTCTGAGCGGCTGGATCCTAACCACCTGAACTCGCGAGCGGCCCGTTCCCAGCTACATAACCCTTAAAACCCCCATGGCATTGGTGGTTCGGTGGCTACTCCCAAGTCGTACAACTTTGTGAGTAGCCTGTCTCTAGTCGCGTATCCATTAGGGCCCCTAGTAGCATTAGTGTTTGAGCGGCTACTCCCAAGCTGTGCAGACCTTTGAGTGACCCTTTCGTAGCCGCGCTAGCCTTGTAGAACCGATTTAGGGAGTGCGTTGAATGGCTAGGCCATAGCCGTGCAGGACCATTGAACAGACTATCATTCGACCGTCCGGTAGACCCTCATCCCTCGAGCGGCTAGTTCCAAGCCGCATGAGTCCCTTCAGCAGACCTTGATTAACCGTGCATTCCTTTAGGCTTAGTTATGGCATGAGATGAACGGGCAATCCCGATCCGTTCTACCTCATTGAACGGCACATTTGAGTGGTCAATTCCCGGCCATCCAACTCGTTGAACGAGTTTCCTGAAAAGAGAGAAGAAAGGAAGAGAAAAGGAAAAATATATGTACATATAATGATAGTATGTAAATAAATATATATATATATTCATATGTATATATATAGAACAATGTCATTTGATGACACGCAAGCGCAGGCAACAAAATCACAGGCCAAGACCATTGTCTCCTCCCAGGGATCGAAGTCCTTACCACAGTCTCGGGCGATCAAATACACCCACAGGCACTGCCCCGACTCATCCTTCGCCCGCACTACCCGTGGGTGGGGGGCATTTGTGGACATGTATAATTACACGTCCGCATTTCCCGACCAATCCAACATCAATAAACAACTTCAACGGAAGATATTACGAAGGACACGTCCCGTCTGGACCCTCCAAACAAATAGTACACTGCCGTGAAGCCACTCCTGGAGTCACGACAGCGAAGAAGAACCAACCCCTGGGGGGCTCACAACTCGTGGGCCCTGAAGAGAACTAAGTGGATTGTCAAACGGGCTCAAAACGGGATTAAATCCACTTCAACGACACACCTAGCAGTCCTTCAAACGGCACGCCCTAGCGCTGCTTCAATGGCACACCTGGCAGCCCTTCAACGGCACGCCCTAGCACTGCTTCAACGGCACACGTGGCAGCCCTTCAACGGCACGCCCTAGCGCTGCTTCAACGGCATGCCCCCAGCGTGCCTTCGTCGGTACGCCCCTCTGGGCTTCTTCAGCGGCACGCCGCTATGGCCTTCTCTGACATGCCCCCAGCGTGCCTTCGCCGGTACACCCCTTTGGGCTTCTTCAGTGGCACGCTGCCATGGCTTTCGTCGATACACCCCCAGCGTGCCTTCACTGGTACGCCCCTCTGGGCTTCTTCAGTGGTACGCTCTCGTGGCCTTCAACGGCACGCCTACAGACACCTTCACCAGCGCAGTCTGATCCTTCAGTGGCACGCCCTAGGCTCCCGTATCCATCGCATCCGACAGACAAAATCTTATACCCACGTCCTATGGATCCTCGGCGTGCAGTGAGTGTGCCGAGGTGTCAAACGGGGAGGAGGACACGCTCTACACACCCTGCCACCCAGGACCGAAGTCAAGTCCCCATTTAATGACCCACGTTCCCGCATCCATCGCTCCACGCTCGAAGGCTCCTATCGTTGGGGTTTAAAAGCCTCTCTTCCACCGGCAAACAACACAAGAAGAGGAGAATAAAAAAAGGAAGAACGAAGAGAAGACACCAGACGAGACACGAGAAGGAGACAGAAGAGAGAAGAGAAAGAAAAGGAAGGGGAAGAGGAGAACTCTGCCGTGAGGTCCCCTCCAACGACCACCAGAGAAGAGAGTAAGAGAGAGAGAGAGAGAGGGAGAGGGTCTTGATGTAGAAATGTGCTCATTCAATATATGAGGGTGCCTTGATATTCTCATTAATTAATAAGATAATATTTGAAATTTAATAAATATTGAATAATTAAGCTAGCTTTTATTTTATTGGATATGTTTCTTTTTCTGAACTCTTCCTAAAAAATTATGTGAGGTAGGCCTTGGGCTATAAAAGGACGAGTAGCGGGAGGAATATATGCTATGCATGCCCCGTGATCAGTTGCATGCAAACTTTCGTGAAGACTGGGGTCTACGCTGTTGTTCCACCAATCAGCGTGCATGCATGGTGATCTTAGTATATATTCAGATGATGTCGCAGGTGGCATCTGTACGTACGTCCAAGTTTGTTAGGAGTGATATATACTTAATTTCATCATCCGCCATTCTTCACAAAGCTACTATTTGCTGCCATGAGGTTCAGTGTTCGATCCAATGTGATGATTCACATATATATATATCAAAAGGTACGTACGGTACATGATATCTATCTATACATGTGGTTTTCGATCGATTATAAGTAACGAGAACTTAATGAAGATGGCACAATTATATAGATGGAGGTTTTCGATCGATCGGTGGGGTTGAGCATGTGGTTAATTATTAAAAGGGAGTACTGATGGATCGACGAAGGTTTTCGGAGTATATATATATATATATATATGTTGAGCTCCATGTATATAGTGTTTGCATGGGTAAATGGACTTGATTTTTGATACATACAGAGCGTATTCTTCTACTATAGAAAAGATGATAATGGGTCTACTAGCTAGTGGATGGGAAAATGGGTCTATGCAGATGCAGCAGTATGTAAACGGGTCGGGTACCAGACCTGAGTACGTAACCATTTAATTTGGAAATCAAAAAAAAATATTAAAAGGAGTTACTAAAAGATTATATACAAACCATCCGATTACGATCATACGCTCACGATCGAACCCACCATCACAATCCTCCCGCGTGAAGAGACTTAATGGACGTCTTTATGGGTCAGTTAAGGTCCACATGCATCAATAGAATGATTCCGTAGCGGACCTGAGTAATCTTTTAATTGGGAAATCAAAAAAAAATATTAAAAGGAGTTACTAAAAGATTATATACAAACCATCCGATTATGATCAAACGCTCACGATCGAACCCACCATCACAATCCTCCCGCGTGAAGATGCTTAATGGACGTCTTTATGGGTCAGTTAAGGTCCACATCACTAGAATGATTCCTTTCCCTCTTGTTTTCGGCCTACTGACCTCCATTGAACCATATGAACGTTAATTAATGTAGAGTGTGTGTATATATATATATATAGATAGATAGATAGATAGATAGATAGATAGATAGATAGAGAGAGAGAGAGAGGCCGCGATGGACCTCCCACAGCCATTAGCCACTCACCCCACTACAATCCCATCACCCCTTTTCCACCCCTACCACATCAATCACCACTTAGCACACCCAGCTCGCAGGCAGCAGCTGAAGCCCAACTTGCAGAGCCTGCCCTGGGGCCATTCGGTGTCTTCTAGAGGTGTGCCATACATCAACGGAAAGCTCTCTGAGCTAGCTTCACAGGCGAGGTGATCTCGCCCCTATCCGAGTTTGGAGCCACCCGGGAGGCTCATTTTTGTCCGACTGCGTAATTGGGGCCAGAGCAGGGACCAGAGCTGCAGTTCAGAAGCTACAGTGACCACACTAGACCTCCCCTTGGCGCGCCACTTAGCCGGAGTGGAGTCCCACCAGTCACCTATCCAACACATCAAGCGGGGCGCCGATTGAAGCTCGGAGCAGCCCGTTTCGATTTTTCTACTCCAAGGTCGCAGATCAGGTTAGTCAGGATCTCCCCATACCCCCTCCCACTCTTCTGGACGTATCTCTCGACCCCGACCTTGTCTGGGGACACTCTTTGTTGCTGAACGAAGAAGGTTCGGCCACGCTCGCAACCATCCTAGTCCCGCCTCATTCAGATCATAGGAGTGGTCGTGGTAGCATAACCGATCTACTGCTATGACCTAGACTCAGTCGGAACCAGAACCAAGCAGCGCCGGTCCAGCCTCCACAACAGGTGACAGAGGTATCCCAACGTCCCGACAAAATTCAGGCCACATCATAGGCCAGCCAGCGGTGTTCTGGCACTGGTCTCGTCAATTTTTGGGTTTGGGAGCACCCTCCGGAAATCCAACAGCAAGTACCTATCACAGGCAGAACAGGCGGGCAGAACCTCGAAGAGGCAATTCAGCCACGTCTTAGCTTCATTCCCCTCCCCGCCTGGCCAGCTTACCGCCCCTCCCTTTGGGGAGGTAGTGTTTGTCTGTACTCCACTTCTCCCCACCCGAGGTCCCCCCTCCTGCGTGAGGAGTAGCACTTGTTTAATCTAAATAGGGGAAGCTATATCGGCGCAGTGTGCGGGGAACTCACACTCCCTGCTCGCCCTCGTCTCCTGCCGGAATCGGCGTCTTCACGCCGATCAGGTGAGCTTCGGGTCACTCTCCTCTGTTTGTTTTATCATTGCTTAGATTAGTATTATTTCTAGTTGCCCATCAGATGGTGAGTGAGTGCCCGTTCCAACTTTTCGTACATCGAGTGACCACCGCGGAGCGAGGCGAGAGCAATCCCTTACGTCCCACGCCCTAGGTGTGCTGACCGCCCACGAGATTGGGCATCCCAGGCCCTTAGGGGGTCCATCCTAAGCTAACCAAGCCCTTGGAACCTCAAGGGCCAACCTCAGACCCTCACCTTGTTGCGGTGGTGGTGGTGGTTGCTGTGGCTGAGGTGCAGGGAATGAAGGTCGTGGTGGTGGCGGAGAGGAGAACTGGGCATGGCGCTGGGGTTGTTGCGGGAAACGGGGTGGGGCGGACTGATTGACAGCCTGCACCTGCTCGTTCGTCTGGACCCCCTCGGTGACTGGGCCCTGGGATTTCTTATAGGATTTGGGCTTTTGGGCTTCGAACAAGGAGTGAATGGGGGAGTCTTTAAACTGGGTCTGGATGAACCAGGCTCGGATGTACAACTGGTGCATACTGGTGATATCAATTAACATTAAAATGTTCCAGAATGTCGGCGTGGAATTAGAAATGAGCAACTTCACTTTTTCTTCTTCTGGGATTTGCCCGGGCACACACGAGGCCATCTGCCTCCACCGGTCGGCGTATGTCGTAAAATCTTCATATGTCCTCATCTTTTCCGCTACTAAATTGGTGAAAGAATACTCCGGGCCAACCTGGTCTTGGAACCTTTGTATGAACCTCTCTTTCACTGTCTTGAAGCTTTCCGCCTCCTCCAGAGGCAACGTATAGAACCACTCTAGGGCCACTCCGTCCAGGGATCGTCTAAACAAATACGCCATCAGGCAATCATCATGTTGGATCTATGCTGACTCATAAAGGAACTCCCTGATTTGAATGAACGGGTTGCCATTGCTATCATACTTCCGATAAACGGGGAGCTCAGACTACGGTGAAAAATGAATTCCCCTGAAGTTGGGGACAGGGACATCAACATGAGACTGCGGGCCGACCCTCTAATGGAGGAGGCTGATCTGCTACTGTAGGGCGGCCCACCTATCAAGACTTTCCCGTTCCCAGGCTGGAGGTGCAGAAACTATATAAGGCAGTGACGGGTGAGGAGCAGACAGATAGATTGATGGACGGGGAAGCCCATAGGACGGATAATGGGTCAGGGAGTGGCCCATATCGGAGTAAGCAAGCTGGGCTGCCCCTGACTGCAAACGGGAAAAATCCGCCGGGGCCACGAGGGCCTGCGGCACTGGAGAAATAGTGACAAGGAAATCAGAATAGACGGATGAAGTAACCTGGGCCTTCCCCTTGTCAAGCTGATGGTGGGCCGAGGTGGAAGCCTGGCCCGACTCTCGATTGGGGAATCGGAGGGCTGAGGACGGATAGGGGTGAGATCAATGGCGGGCAGAGTGGGCCCGGACCCTATAGCAGGGGAAACAGAGGTGGCAGCAGCTGGCGAGCCAAAAGGAGGTATTGAAGGCGGGGCGGGCCTCTGCCCCTAGAGCTTGTTTAATCAGGTGGAGCTGAGTAGGGTCCAACTGGGCCATCATATGTAGGATATGACTAGCCGAGTTGGAGGAATCAGAAAATTACACAAACATGACTCAAATAAAATGAAAATTATATGCTATGACTCAAAATTAAGTGACGAAAATGTTGATGCGCCGATGACGAGCAACTGGCGTCTCGAAAAAGATGGAGTGACTAGAGGATGTCCCCATCATACCCTCGGGGTGGGGAGAACTCGACTCCGTCGAGTGTCGGTCCACCGGGGTAGCAGTACACCAATGCAGATCTGGGTGATGCACATCCTCCCAGCTCAACCCTATGTCCTTAGCCATGGGATGGCTCTTCCACTTCTCAGGATAGCACAAGCACACCCCCTTCTTGGCAATGGTACCTTGCTTGTCTAGTATCGCCTCCATGTGCTCACGTCGGGCTCTCATGCTGATATGTGGAGGCTCTCCGATGGTGTCACTCACAAAGATAAGTATAAACTCGAGGTGCTTACTAGGTTCCACTGCGGGGCCCTTATAGGGTGCTAGATCCACCACACAAAAAGTTGGGTGTATCCCAAAATCCTTCGATAAGTTAAACCTATAAGTATGGTTGCCAATGCCACTCGAAACTCGGGAAGGTCTAAGTCCTCATGCCCTCGGTTTGGAGATAGCCCTAGGGTAGAGCCACTCCAATGTCATCATCACCAAGTTGCCTACTTGGAATCCCAAGTGGCACTTACGAACTGTTGCCCACTCTATGTGATCCTCACTGCTCGTTGCTAGATACTTGCGTGAATGCGTATGCCATGCACTACAAGTCGGTGTGGGTGTGAAAAGTATAGTGTGCAAAGGTGGACCAGGGCAGCCAAATGTAGACCAATCATATTGTGATGCCATGAAGACTTTGGCAGACTTAGGAGGGCCGGGGCATCCATAGGTGAACCTATCATGCATGGGTGTGGCAAATGTCGGGGGACCTGGACACCCATGTATGGTCCTTTCATGCGTAAGACCAATGATGAATGGGGGAGGACCAACGCATCTTAATGTGAGCCAGTCATGCATTGGGCCTAAAGTGCGTGTGACATGTATGAGATAACCAGACTTGTGACGCCTGTCGAATGATTTGATTTGCTAAGATAAGTGCACTCTTGTTCCAAAGGTGACAGCCAAGTGTGTGGGTATGGGGTGGTCCTTGGGCTCCCACTCATGCGGATCGAAGGAGTCAAGGAAGGTGTGTATCATGGAGTGGTGCACTTCCTCATTCCCAAGGTGTAGGTCGTCCATGGTTATGTCTTCCCATATGTGGCCCGGGTCTTGAAAGAGGTGGGCTTGATCCAACATGGTGGGTGAGGGTAGGGAATAGTGAGTGGTGGGTAAGGCGGGTGGGTCACATGGGCATCTAGGCTCCCATAGGAAGGGGTCGAAGGGATCATGGAATGGGTTACGCCTCTTGGGGCGGACGGGTGTCCCCAGCCTATCAAAGACCGAGGTGCATTACAGAGGAGTCTCCATTGCGGCATTTGCCTGAGGAGAACTCAGGGCTGGATATTGGTGGGGCCCGGAACGAGCCCGTCTCTGTTTCCGCCTATCTGAGCGAGAGGTGATGAGGGGCTGGGCATCGTCAGATGATGCGACTGTAGGGCCAGTCGCACCTTGTTTGGCGCGGCGTCCTAGTGCCCGAAAGGGGTTGCTGAGATGCACCTCCCGGACAGCTTGAGCTTCCTCTGGGGTAACTGAGATCCTTCTCAAGTCAGATTGCTGGTCCCCCTCATCCCTATGTCTCTGACGGGACTTGGTAGCTGGGATGCCGAACCGGCACTGGCGCCATTGGGTCATTGCCGAAGTGTTCACCCTTTTGAGTTTCGCCTTGTCTTCCCGCGTTCGACGCAAGAGGCTAAAGCGGTTGGTAATAGGGACCGTAGAGACGATCCATTCTGGAGGTACAATGGGTTTGCCCACGTCCAGGCGAATCCGTAAGTCCCCGACAAGAATGGTCTTACTGGAGTTACGGGTGGCAGCAACAGGTCACTTGCCCTTACAGCTGTGATGCTGCTTCTTCTGGGGAGCCGAAGATGATTCCGCTCCAAGGTGGTAGACCGAGAAAACCCAATCTGTGAATGCTGGTGGCGCGAGGCCACGCACCGGGAATATTGAAATGGGCCCCCAAGACGCATAGTCTGTAGTGGAGGCCGGTGGCTGGGTGACTTGAGTGTAAGCCTTCGCCCGAGCCAATAGCAGTGTTGCAGATGCTCGTAATGATGTGCTTGCACCTA
This sequence comes from Amorphophallus titanum, assembly GCA_024336825.1. NCBI lineage: Eukaryota > Viridiplantae > Streptophyta > Magnoliopsida > Alismatales > Araceae > Amorphophallus > Amorphophallus titanum. Next base: position 6,163,792 of record JANBPO010004741.1, on the reverse strand, counting down.
GAGCTGACACTGCAGGGAGTATCGGGATGTCGGTGACCCGAGGCCTTGAGCCTAGACTGGGAACTGGCGAGACCGGAAGGCGTGATAGGAGGCCCTCGGTCCATGCCGAGGTCACCGTGTCCCATAGAGGCAGACCAGTGCTGGGAATAGGCATTGTCAGGTTGTGGGAGGAGTGCCCCCGAGATAAAGCTGAGAGATTCGGAGCCTGACGCGGATCAGTCATGCCAGACGTCGTCATCCATGGGAAACCCCAGGATTATACGCCCGGTCTGGATGCTGAGACGCCTCGCACTAGGGATTGGGAACCCGAGTGGGGCGGTTGCTATTCTGAGGTTCAGGTCGAGAGGCTCGAACGGGGTGCTAGGGAGCCATGCCCCCGGGTCAGGGGACCCGTGTGGGGAGCAGGCTTGGTGGAGGCTCGGGGTTGACGGCCTGAGCAGGGTGCTGAGGAGTCAAACACCTTGGGGTGGAGACCCACGCCAGATGCCGACTTGGCCGGGGCCCAGAGCTAGAGGCCCGAGTGAACTGTAGAGTAGTCTGACATTACTACACGAAGGAGAAAAGGAAATGTTCTTCGAAAATTATATCTAAGGAAAGAGCAAAACACAAAAAAGGGGGGGAAAGAAAGCAAAGATACATCAGGCCTCGGGTCCGTCCCGAAACTCGGGGATCAAAGGCTCCGGCATCAAGCGATCTGCCCCCGGCACCCTCAACAATGGCCGACCCAGGCACTGACCCCACTGGTGTGGGAACTGCCTTGATCGCATGCCCTCCCGAGGTAGCCGGAGTTGGTGATCCCTCAGATGAGGTAGAGTCCCCCTGACTTCCCTCCTCACTTGACGCTGAACCAGAAGGTTCGGAAGACGCCGAATCTGAGTCACAATGCTGCCCAGACGGGAAGACGATCACCCCTGGCGCCTGCTCCTCCGCCCAAAAGCTGGCCCGGCGATAGCCTTGGGTGAACCCCTTTCGGACGCCTCGACGGAAGCCCGACTGGTAATAAGGGAAGGCAGCCTTCTGGAGATCGACCGAGTAGTCCTCCGAGCTTTTGTACCACTCGAGTGCCTCTACCTCGGCCAACTCCACCCTACCAGCAAGCTCGGTCGGCCTCTTCTCTGCCTCGACCAGCGTAGCCTCAACCTCTGCCCAAAGTCACTTGGCCTCCTTGGCTCGGCCCTCGAGCTCCGCTCGCTCAGACTCCCATTGCCCATCACGCTCGACCTGAGTCGCGTGCTCCTGCTCTAGGAGCCTACTCTTCAACTCGAGCCAACTACGGGCCTGAGCCAACTGCTCGGCTGATGCCCGGGCCTCCGCTTGGCTCGACTTCGCCTGTTCTCAGAGCGAAGTGACCTCCTGGTGAAGCCCCTCGAGATCGGCAGTGAGCCGAGTGATCTTCAGATCGGATGTGTTGACGACCGAAGCAAGATTCGATCACTTCGACTCCGCCCGAGTGTAGGCGTCGGCTATGTCGGCCCCCATCTGGGCCAGCAACAAACCTCCCTCCATGATCATTTTGAGGACTGCAAACAAAGGCTTCTGCCTAATTCCTCCTCACACCACCCCCGAGGCTATGTTATGGCATCGCTAGTACAGGGGCCCTCGGACGCCGGGAGGAGGGCCAATCCTCTCTAAAGTGGACTAAATGGGGGCTCCCCCCTCGAGCGATACCTCCTCGGGAGCCCTAATGGTTGGCTTGGACTGGGCTGCCCCGTCCCACGTCTCTCCTACCTCAGCCGGCTGGGATGGAGTCGCATCTCCTCGCGACCCTCCGGCCCCGACTGGCTTGCCCCCGGTGCCTCCACCTTGCGCTCCTCTAGCTTCGCCCGATGCTCCAGCATCAGTAATCACCGCCCGAGAATCACCCGCCCCCGCTGTGGCCTCATCGGCCCCCTCTTCATGGACGAGCCTGAAGAGCAGGCCGTCAATCAGCTGGTAGGATGTCGCCCTGCGTAGCAGTTGCACCCTCTGAGCTCGATCGGGGGGAAGTCAGCTATTCTTTATCTTTACGATCAGCTCCTGCCAATCCACTTCTTCAGGAGCATTCCCTGCTTGAATATTGTCGACCTCATGAACAGTGAGGCCAGATTCTTCGTCGAGCACACTTGGCGTGAGCCTTCGGTGTCAAACGATAATATTCAATTCTCCCTCACGCGGGAGCTTTAAAGTTGCTGCCAGTTTTGCCAAAGCGTCAGCCTGGGAGTTGCTGCCTCTAGGGACATGATGTATTTCAAATAGGTAGAATTTTTCTTTGAGTTTCATGACGACTACATGGTAGGGAATAAGCTCCTTCTTCCGGACGTCATAGACGCCCAAGGCTTGTCGAATGACGAGCTAAGAATCCCCGTACACCTTGACGCACTTGATGTCCATCTCCAGTGCTAGTTGAAGCCCAACGATTAATGCTTCATACTCTGCCTCATTATTAGTCAGTGACTTCAAGAGAGCGCAAGAGTTGTGAAGAATGCCGCCTTGTGGAGATACAAAAACGATCCCCACGCCTGAGACGAAGTCTGTGAGGCCGCCGGCCCTCTTGATTGTTCAGGAGGCACCATCAAAATACAACTCCTAATGTGGGAGGTCAAGGGTGAGTACACCCGGTTCCATCTGCGGTGGGACATTTTCGGAATATCCCAGCTTCTTGAGAAGGTACCAGCACCTCTTCATCGGGCAATTCGAAGTTGAGTGGCGAATCTTCTGGCACAGGATGCGCTGCTAAGAACTCCGCCATTCCTTGTCCCTTGATCGCCTTGCGTGAGACAAAGGTTATGTCGAACTCCATGAGGATCAGTGCCCACTTGCCAAGCCTACCAGAGAGGACGGGCTGACTGAGCAGATATTTCAGTGGATCACATTTTGAGATGAGCTCCACCTGGTGAGCCAGGAGATAGTTCCTTAGCTTCTTGACGGCGAAGACCAAAGCCAAGCACACCTTTTCCATGGGCGCATACCGGTGATCAGGCCCGATCAACTTCTGGCTGAGGTAGTACAACAGCTGCTCCTTGCCCTCTTCGTTGATCTGGGCTAATAGCGTCCCCAAAGAGGCGTCCATGGCGGCAATGTATAGAATAAGGGGCTTCCCTCTGATAGGTGCCCCTAGGATTGGAGGAGTTAGGAAGTACTCCTTAATTTGCTTGAAGGCCTTCTGGCAGTCATCGTCCTATATGAAGGGTACTCCTTTCTTCATCAATTTGCCGAAAGAGAGATTAGAAATAAACCGCCTAATATAGGCGAGCCTTCCTTGAAGAGATCTGAACTCTGTCAAGTTCTTGGGCGGAGGCAGTGCTCTGATAGCCGTGATTTTGTCGGGGTCGATTTCTATGCCCCAGTACCTGACAATGAAGCCAAGGAATTTGCCATTGGTAGACGCCGAAGGCGCATTTCATTGGGTTCATCTTGAGCTGGTACTGTCGAAGTCTTTCAAAGACTCGACGCAGATCGGTTAGGTGATCTTCCCGCCTCTTTGTCTTGACGACCAGATCATCGGCATAGCATTCGACAAGGTCATGCAGCATCTCATCGAAGATTTTGGTCATCGCCCTTTGGTAGGTTGCGCCGGCATTCTTCAGACCAAATGGCATCTTTTTGTAATTGAAGATCCCCTTAGGAGATCGGAAGGCCGTGTGATCTTTGTTTTTGATGGCCATGCGGATTTGATTGTAGCCCGACGATCCATCCATAAAGGACAAGGCTTCGTGACCAGTGATCATACCAACCATTGTCTCGGTGATTGGGATAGGGAAGTCGTCCTTTGGGCATGCTTTGTTGAAATCGCTGAAGTCGATACAGACTCGGACTTGGCCGTTCTTCTTTTTGACTGGGACTATGTTGGCGAGCCACACAGGGTACATGCAAGGCTCTATGAAGTCCACATCGAGCATCTTGCCAACCTCAGCATTGACCTTTAGCTCCAGCTCGTGGTGCATACGCCTTTGAGCTTGCTTGACTGGCCTTGACTATTGGAAGTATAGCCAGCTCGTGTTCAGCCACAGAAGGGTCGAGCCCAGGCATTTCTTTATAAGTCCAGGCGAAGCAATCCCTGAACTCTTTTAGGAGCTGCCGATACAACTGCCTTTCTTTCTCACTAAGGAGAGCATTGACAAAGGTTGGGCGGTAGTCTTCTTTGCTTCCAAGATTGATCTCAATCAACTCGTCCACAGTTGCTTGACCACCGTCTTCAAGCTCAAGGGGAGCTGGTTGGAGGTCGACGAAGTCTCCCTCATCATCAGTGTTTGCTTCATAGACTTCAAATTCTTCAAAGCACTCTTGCTCGTGTCTTGAAGTCGAGGGACTCATCCCATATTGTTGGCGGTTAACAGGCTGGGCTGCTTCTCCCTCTGAGGGGTGATCACTGTTCACTACCGGTGAAGGTGATGGTGTCATTGACGTCTCACCGGACTCCCTTACAGAGTCATCAATCTTGGGCTCAACTTCTGCTTGCCCGTGATGAAGAGGTAGCAGCCCTATGGCATTGACTGCATAATAAACCTCGAAGTCCCATTCCTGGTCATAGCCGAGTCCCCGCGTGTCTTTGCGGGAGAAAGGAGGCTGTCCACAGACCTGCGGAGGGTTCCACAGCTGGTGGAAATATGTCGCTCGTGCAGGGTCCTGAACTTGTGGGATGTGCTACTTTCTGCACATTTCCTTGATGTGCTTTGGCATGTCGTCTATCTCCTGGACCGGCTCTTGCGCCACATCGACGGGAGTATCCCAGCCGAAATCATTTTCAGGAGGGCATGGTGGGACTAAGTCACCTTTGTAAAAGATGATCAGCTTGTCTTCCTTCTTGCCATTGTTGCTCCTCCTTCTCCGTTGATAGGAGAAGGTGAAAGTCTTCAACTGCTCCACTTCGTATTCTTCCCGTTGGGACGAGAGTTGAAGGCATTTGGGCAGTAAAGGGATGCATCGGTCGATGACTTGGCTAATGAGGTTGGGTTCAAAGTCAACACTTCGCCTCTCCGACTGAGTCGGCTTGGAGGCGGCCTAGAGGTTTAGCCTATGCAGCTTTACCATTTCTTGATTGACAGTGAACAACTGCCCTTAGTCAGCTTCATAGTTCACTTTTTGCTTCCCTTTGTCCTTTAAAGGCTCGGGGATGGCTAGAGTGGGCTCCCCAAAATATAGGGAAGCATCGGCCATGTGGCACTCATTTGGGTGGAAAGGAGAATGGTCTGCGAAAACCGTATGTTGCTCCCCTCCCTTGGCATATTTAATGCACTGGTGCAGAGTTGACAGAACGACCGAATTTTCATGGAGCCAGGGCCTCTCGAGCAGCACTTTGTAAGATGTGTCGGCGTTGATGATGTAGAACGTCGCTTGGGTAACAAACTCGCCCAAAGCCAGTTTAACTTCAACGCGACCTAGCGCCTCCTCGGAATCCCTGATTGAATCCCGAAATCTTGACCGCGTTCACCTTCTGCAAGTAAGGCACCAAATATAAAGACTTGAAAGTCTTCAGAGACATGATGTTGATGGCCGCTCCAGCGTCGACTAAGATGCGGTTCACATCGTGCCCATTAATCGTCCCCCACATGTATAAGGGGCGGTTGTGGCACGGAGAGGACAACAACATGTCTTTGTCCAGGATAGCTAGAAGAATAAATTTACAAGCTGTTCATGGTAATAATGGTGCTCTTTCAAAAATTTGGTTATTTCACAATTCAAGCATCAAGCTGGAAATTATAGAACTTCATTCGCAGTTTATTACAGTAGCAATCAAGGAGGACAATTCTCTCACCTTATTCTTTACAGTAGTATATGCCTCTTGTGATAATAGTATTCGCAGGGAACTTTTTGATTCATTGATGGTATTCAGTCAAAGTGTTTCTCTCCCATGGATAATAGGAGGTGACTTTAATTGTATCATTTCTCCAGAAGAGAAAATTGGTGGCAATCTCCCCTCTTCAAAGGCTATCTCTGATTTTCAAGGTTTCCTCTCAACTACAGGTTTAGTGGATGCAGGATATTCAGGCTCTAAGTTTACCTGGTCAAACAATCAAACTGGTCACTCACATATCAGAGCCCGACTGGACAGGGTACTATATAATACCCAGTGGCTGAATACTAATCACATTCTAGCAGTGAGGCACCTTATTAGAGGGCCCTCTGACCATGCCCCCCTGTTGCTGACCTCCAACCCCTCTGCTTCTACCCCAGGGAGGTTCGTATACCAGCATATGTGGCACTCTCATCCAGGTTTCCTGGATTTGATTAAGAACCATTGGAATAGTCCGTCTCAACAGGACATTCATCCGTTTTACAACCTCCAGAGGAAACTACAGAACTTGAAAGCAGCCTTGAGAATTTGGAATAAAGAGACTTTTGGAAATATCCAGTAGAACAAAGTGGAAGCCGAAACCAAGATGGAGCAGGCCCAGCACAATTTTGATGAGAACCCAAATGCTGATAACAGACAGCTTCTCAACAAAGCTAATGCTGAAATACTTTCCATCTTATCCCGAGAGGAAATTTTCTGGTATCAAAAGTCTAGAATTCAATGGATAAAGAGTGGCGACAGAAATACTCAATTTTTCCATCATTACACCAAGGTCAAGAGACAACAAAACTTCATCCATAAACTTAAGATAAATGACCTTTGGACTGATGATCAGGCTGAGCTATCAAATGGGGCAGTGAATTTTTTCAAAACCCTTCTATCTACAGAAGATCACCGATTAGAAGAAGATTTATTCTCAGTGATCCCCCGTCTTGTTACAGAGGAACAGAATGCATCAATTGCCTCTATTCCATCGGCTGAAGAAATAAAGAAAACTGTCTTTGCATTATCTGGAAACAGCTCACCTGGTCCGGATGGCTATACAGGGGGCTTCTTCTCTCATTGCTGGGATATTATTAGTACGGATGTGGTCAAAGCTATACAGGGGTTTTTTCAGGGATGGGGACTGCCTCAGGGAGTTACATCCACCATCCTTTGCCTAATCCCACAACCAAATAAACAAGCAAACTAAGCACATAAACCAAATAAACATAAAAAAATGAATAAATAAAATGTGTTCCACCAAATTGGCACGCCCGGTGGGACTCAACCTCCCTTTATCTTCTCACCAGAATAAATGGACCATGGGGTCCCCGCTCAATTACTTCGAATCCTAACTACTCATTCATCTTGTCTTTCCCCTTTGAAGGTCAAAGCAATGGCAAGTGGACTGTCTGGACTTACTTTTGGCCCTCAAGTGGTCGCTACCCACGCGGAGCATGGGTACCTGGCGTTGCCCACTATTTTCGAAACTTTGTCACCAGTGGTGGGGTTCCCTAATTTTCTCGAAGTCACTTTCGTCGGTCTGTTGAGGATCGAGGAACAGGAAGCTGACAAGACTGTTGCGGCCAAGGCTGTAGCCCCTGCAAAGGCGAGCTATCCACGGAGCAACACTCTGTCTCGCCGTACTATCTCATACTTTGTCCACCACATGGACTACCATGCCGTCCCCGCCAGTGACAAGGCGTCCGAGGGGAATAAGAAGAAGAATCAAAGAAGAAGAGCTGTTGCTGTTTCCCGAGGCCGACTCTCAGCTTCCGGGAAGTCTATTCTAATTGGTGGCATTCGTGTTTATCTGAACGCCCGCCGTGCTGAAGCTTTGCCAGATCACATCATCCTGGCAGTTCCCGTTCACAACCCCTTTCAGGTGCTAGCAAGTCGGGAGGCCAATTTGGACAAAGAGGTCTGTGGGAAGATGACCCCCAAGCTACCAAGTTTCAAGCAAATGTGGGTTCCCAAGAGGACCCGAAGTTCTACTTGGACCACACAAGATTCAATGTCAACTATCAAGGACCCCAGGAGTGCGGGCAATAAAGCTCAACCAAAGAGAGAAGAGGTCATGCCAATAGCCTCTCCGTCTGCTCATAGAGTCTGTGCCAGGTAGACCAATGTTCTCCGATGTTTGACAAGATCGAGCGGAGTTACTAGACTATCACGGCCCTCCTACATGCCGTCGATGCAAGACCAACTGTTAATTCCTATCCTCTCGCCTGGGTACAATCAAGAAGGGATGGCCCAGGTGGTTAGGGATTACTTCTATGGCCTGGAAAGTTCTTCCCTAAGTCGGCAAAGGCTACTCTGCGCCATCAATGCCGAAAGAAAAGAAGAAGGCAAAGAAAGAAGAATGGTGTCATTTATGCACGTCAATGAATATGAAGATGGCTCACAAGTCAAGTACTCTGAAGCTTCTCCACAGCATGAAGAGAATAAAGGGACATCAATGTTTGAAAAGTCAACCTTCCCCACTCAAGTCAAGAAGACAGTCTGGGGGCAAAGAAAAAGAATCCAAGTCTTCACTTGCAATATGGTAGCCGGAGCAGCCATCAACATCATGCCTCTAAAGACTTTTAAGTCTCTATACCTGGCACCTTATTTACAGAAGGTGACTGCGGTCAAGATCTCGGGATTCAATCAGGATTCCGAGGAGGCACTTGGTCGGGTTGAAGTCAAGCTAGCTTTGGGCGATTTTGTCACCCAAGTGACGTTCTATATCATCAACGCCGACACGTCATACAAGGTGCTACTCGAGAGACCCTGGCTCCATGAAAATTGGGTCATCCCATCAACCCTGCACCAGTGCATCAAGTATGCCAAAGGAGGGGAGCAACACATGATCTTTGCAGATCAGGCTCCATTCCACCCAAATGAGTGCCACCTGGCCGATACTTCCCTATATTTTGGGGAGCCCACTCTAGCAATCCCCGAGCCTTTAAAAGACAAAGGGAAACAAAAAGTGAACCATGAAGCTGACGAAGGGCAGTTGTTCACTGTCAATCAAGACATGGTAAAGCTGCACAGGCTAAGCCTCCATGCCGCCTCCAAGCCGACTCAACCGGAGAGGCGAAGTGTTGACTTTGAAGCCAACCTTATTAGCCAGGTCATTGACCGAAGTATCTCCTTACCGTCCAAGTGCCTCCAGCTCTCCTCTCAACGGGAAGAGTATGAAGTGGAGCAGTTGAAGACCTTCATTGTCTCCTATCAATGGAGGAGGAGGAGCAACAAGGGCAAAAAGAGGGACAAGCCGATCATCTTTTACAAAGGTGACTTAGTCCCACAATGCCCTCTGGAAGATGATTTCGGCTGGGACATTCCCACCGAGATGGTGCCAGAGTCAGTCCAGGAGATGGACGACATGCCGAAGCACATCAGGGAAATGTGCAAGAAGCAGCACATTCCCCAAGCTCAGGACCCTACACGAGCAGCATACTCCCATCAACTGTGGAACCCTCTGCAGGTCCGTGGACAACCTCCCTTCTCCCGCAGACACGCGGGGACTCGGCTATGACCAAGAGAGGGACTTCGAGGTCTATTTCGCAGTCAATGCTATAGGACTGCTACCTCCCCATCATGGGAAAGCAGAAGTCGAGCCCAAGACTGATGACTCTGTAAGGGAGTCCAGTGAGACGTCAATGACACCATCGCATTCACCGGTAGCCGACAATGACCACCCCTCAGAGGGAGAAGCAGCCCAGCCTGCCAACCAACAACATGGAGCAAGCCTGCCAACCAAAATCAAGGCCATAAGAGGATTGCCTCCGCCCAAGAACTTGACAGAGCTCAGATCTCATCAAGGAAGACTCGTCTATATCAGGCGATTTATCTCTAATCTGTCGGGGAGATGCCTACTTTTCGGCAATTGATGAAGAAAGGAGCACCCTTCATATGGGATGAACGTTGGTTAGCATTCTTCAATGGCTATCAAAAAGACACATACACACACGAGATTTGTCATCATTAAAACATAGTAAGTAAAATCAACTAGGAGATCCAACAGCTGATGGGTCGGTAGTCTTAGCAAGACTTAGGAGCGTCCACCATAGGAATCAATGCAATAAGAGATGACGTAAATCCTTGGGGTAAAGGGTGGCCACAAAAGAAGGCCTGGATAGCATCACCAACATCGCCTATAATGAACTCCCAGCAAGCATGTAAAAAATGGCCAGTAAGCCCGTCCAGACCAAGGGCACTATCTGGTGACATGCTAAACACAACCTTTTTGATTTCAGTAAGAGAGGGAATAGCACATAGCATATAGTTATGTTCATCTTGAAGCACCGGAGGAATGGAAGCTAAGACCTCCAGGTGAATGGCATGCAGTGAGGAAGAGAAGGCTGTGGTAAAATGGGAGATAAACATATCTGCTATAGCATCCCAGCCCTTCACAACAGCTCCATCCTCACCATAAAGCTCAAAGATAGTGGCACACCGCAACTGGGAAGGAGCATAAGCATGAAAAAATTTTGTGTTGTGATCCCCTTCTTTCAACCATTTAATACGTGACCGTTGCCTCCAAAACATCTCCTCCTAGATGAGGACCCGATCAAGAGACTCCTTGGCTGAAAGTAAGGCAGAATGAGCTGAATCAGAAGGTAGCAGATCATATGCCTCTTGAGTAGTAGAGAAAGAGGCTTCAGCAGTCTTGACATTAGATGAGATATCCTGGAATGTCTCTCGGTTCCATTCACGGAAAAATTCTTTCATATGTTTCAATTTGAGGGCCATAGTTAGCAACAGATATGAGGATAAGGGAGAAGCAGGCCAAGCAATACCAGAGTTTCGAGCAAACGCCTCATGAGTAGTCCACATATGTTGGAAACAAAACCTGGAGGGGCCTTGAGGAGGGTCAGAGGTGGCCAAGACAAGCAAGGGTGCATGGTCGCTACAAGCCAGGGATAGGTGTTGCACAGAAATGGAAGGGCAGGATAGAAGCCAATCACCATTGAGAAGAACCCTATCAAGCCTTGCCCAAATACCATTGGCCAACTGGCCATTAAACCAAGTGAAGGTGCTAACTTTGAAGCCCACATCCTGCAAGCCAGACGTCGAGACGTAGGCCTGAAAATCTGATATGGATAACGAGAAAGCCCATTTGCCCCCTCGTTTCTCAGATGGGTCAAGGACGCTGTTGAAGTCCCCACCCACAAACCATGGGCCATCACAATTGATAGAAAAGTCAACAAGATAATCCCAAAGGAGTCTATGATCAACCAAGGCGCAACTAGCGTGAACAATAGTCACATAAAACTTGCAAGAGGTAGTTGTTGCCTAGAACTAGGAGAGGGCGTAGGTGCCAGGAGTTAAGGATGTGGGTCACCCCCAAAGGTAATGCTCGGATCATCGGGGCCATCCACTTCAAGGTGGAATAGCGCCTAGGGCCAGGGAGGAGCTGGAGAAAAGAGAAAAGAGGAAGGAGGGAAGAAAGAGAGAGGAAAAGAGGAAAGACAATGTCAAGAAACAAACAAAATGAAATTGAAATAAATTACAAACACACCTCTCTTGAAGGATTAGAACTCAGGTGACGGGGAATCGTAGCCAGCCGCTGAAGCGCCTCGCGCTCCTTTCTGGCCGGCTTCGGCCCCTCGTAGCTCGCTCCTTCCATGGAACTCCCTCCTAGGGCTCTTTTCATGATGTCTTGACAAGAGAAACAATAACTTAGAGGGCTAGAAAAATAGGAAAACAGTGAGTCACGAATTTGTCCCCCTCTTCCTTATATAGATCCTTGTTCTAGAGGTCTAAACCCACTAGGATTGAGTTGGGATAATCTTAGAATATGTTTGGGTAGGATTTGGGTCAAGTTGAAGTAGAACACCTCGGATTGGGACTCTTCAAGAGAGTCCAGATCGGGTTTCCTACTAAATGAGTTGAGCGGTCTAGCGATAGACTGCCCTTCCTGTTGAGCGGCTCTTTGTTGGCCGCATATGTGTGAGTTCTTATCGAAGAATCATTACGTCCTGCGGCCGGTTACGGGCCGCCCAACCTCAATATACGTTCCAGACATAGCCGCATAAACCTTGTGCAGCCCAAGAGTGGCCGCCCATTCCTTTGCCGTGTTGCTTGAAGCTCGTCCTCTCTCCCCTCGCGTCGGCTCTCTCGTAGGGTCGGCGTGTCTCTCTCCCCTCATGTCGGCTCTCTTGTAAAGTCGACGTACCTCTCTCCTCTCGCTTCGTCTCTCTCATAGAGTCGACGTACCTCTCTCCTCTCGAGTCGTCTCTCTCGTAGGGGCAGCGTACCTCTCTCCTCTCGCGTCGGCTCTCTCATAGGGTTGGTGTACCTCTCTCCTCTCGCGTCGGCTCTCTCGTAGGGTCGGCGTGCCTCTCTCCTCTCGCGTCGTCTCTCTCGTAGGGTCGACATTCCTCTCTCCTCTCTCGTCGTCTCTCTCGTAGAGTCGGCATGCCTCACCCTTCCCGTGTGTCACACTTGTAAGTCATCCACGGTCCGAATTTGCATATTTTTCATACATACATGCATCACGTAAGAAAATCAGTAAAAAAGGAAAAAAGACAAGTTAGGTCACTATCATGTCACATCATGTACAGGTACATGTTGTGACCCCTGGGCACAAGATAGAAGGGAGAATCTTAATGCTGTCTTGTTTTGATGATTGCAACAGGTTGACAGAATACTAGTTAGAGGCCTGGCTTATGGTCGAGAGCCAGTGTGTGCACACGGAGTCAGGGGCGTTGGACTCACGTCAACGGGCGTGACCCTGACTGGACCTTGCAGTGGTGGTTTCCACGTGGACCTGCGACTTGGCCTTTGCGTTGGACAGGCCACCATTGGCTGGTTGTCGAGGTACTTGTAGAGTCAGTTGTGGTGCAACGTAAGACGTCAGTAGATGCAGTTGGCCGCTCCTCGCTTGAGTCACGAGTTGTGTGACTTTCGACATTTCTCTTGCGTCATGACCTTTCAGGTTAGCCCTTCTGGTGGCTACACTCGAGGTCAGCGTCTGTTGCTTGCGTGGCGTCTAGGCTGTGCTGGTGGCAGTTTGCACGACGTCCTCGTCGTGTTGTCTGTCGTCGGTGTCGGTCGTCTGACTAGGTTTTCCTAGGCTTTCTGTGACATCCTTGCGAGTCTTATTTTGGAAGACTAGCGTCGTGCTGATGGTTCGGTAAGCTTCTGACTTCTTCAATTTAGAGTTTGCCTTCCTGTCTTTTGTTGGAGTAGTTGGGTGCCGAGGTTATTTTGGTGGCCGTTGTTTGGTATGGCTTCGTCATTTCCCTCTTCTTCAGCTTGCTCCCTACTCCTGCTGCATGTTTTGTTCCTTTACAGCTTTGTAGTTTAGCTTTCCTGCTCGCTACTACAGTGGTTTGCCTGCTGTTTTAGCGTAATACTATGTGTTTTCCTCAGAGGGGATCCGCGTGACCCCTACTGAGCCAGTGACACGAGGCTCACCCCTACTTTTCCGGTGGTGATCGTTCGTTCGGCTTCCGTGTGTCCCTGGGGCGCGTGCTCATGGCTTCTAGTGTGGCCAGCTGGTACCCTCTTCGTGCTTCCTCAGACTTTCTGGTGCGTTCTTTCTCTTCTGTCGACTGTACTTGGCACTTGCTACTTTTCCTTTGGAGTCGACTCTGGGCTATAATTGTTAATATAATCTGTTAATTAAAAAGTAATTTTATTTCTGCTACTTTAGCAACACAATCTAATGAAATATTATTGCTTCTGCTATATCTGTCAGTTTAATGTACTCCTCACGATAATCCTTTATCCCTTTAAGGGCTTTTCCGCCCTTGGGAGGCCTCGCGGGTTCCAAGTGATATCGGGTATACCTGGTATCCGGGATCCGGTTCGTTACAGGTGGTATCAGAGCTTTGTTGTGTGAGGTATGTGGAAATCACAGATGTGCAGTTACCAGAGTCGTACAAGTCCTGTACAGTCGCCCAGCTTTTGGCTGGAGGAATTTACTGGCATTAGGTTTCGTGGTTTGTTCTTCGTATGTTGGTGATCCTGTCGTATCAGGATTGTCTAGTTCGTTTCTTTTCCCTTCTCTCACTTTTTTTGCTGCATTTTTTCCCTAGAAAATAACTTCTGCTTTCTTTTTTTTTTCAATGAACTTCGCGAGAGAGAGAGAGAGAGAGAGAGAACACGGGAGGTGGGGGGAACAATCGCGGCAGGTGGTAAGGTGGTGCACGCTGGCGACGTTGCGGTGGATGGCATCGGCGACGTGTCTGCATGGGCCGCGGCGGGAGATGGAGGAGTTGGTCCCTTTGCTGCTGCATGCGAGAGTTGCTGTAGGAGGAGAAAACCCATGTGTGACTGCCACGGTGGGAACCCGCAGAGGGGGGGGAACTGCGGTGGTGCCGCCGGTGATGGGGAGGGATGCCTTTGGCGAGGACCGGCTTGAGAGGGACGACACTGTGCCGACGAGGGGTGGGCTGGCACCTAGGTAGTGGCGAATGAGCTGAGTGCGACGGTGGTAAGCGGGGGTTCATGGCGGTGGCGAGCTGGGTGCCTGGAGTCGACGCCTGCGTGCCGACGAGGGGTGGGCTGGCGCCTGATCTTCTGCATCATGCATGGTCGAGTTGTGGGTGAGCGGTGAGTATCGCGGGGGTCGGAGGCCCTGTTCGTGCTCGACAGTCGGCATCGCGATGGTACTGGCGAGGATCGACGATGTAGGGCTACTCAGGACGATGGCGACACACTGGCTGTGGCATGAGGTTTGGCGATGCTGGTAAGGTGGAGGGGAGGTAATAGCAGCACGGTGGAGGTGGGGTGGTTTGCATGGGAACAGATGGTGGGTGTGAGGGGGGGGGCGAGTGAGGGGCTCTGCTGCGTGGAGTGTGAGGCGGTGGTGGCCAGCGGCAGACGGGTGAAGTGAAGGGCAGGGCAGGGGGAAAGGTTGGGTACGGTGCAGGGAAAGGTGGAGTGGGGGCACGGGTGGTGTGAGTGTGGCGTGAGGGGAGGCCCATGTGTGAGGGGGGGTGGTGCTACGGTGTGCAGGGAAGTGGAATGTCATGGTGCTACAGTGAGTGGTGTGTGTGCGAGCTGGGTGCCTGGAGACGACGCCTGCGTGTCGACGAGGGGCGGGCTAGCGCCTAATCTTCTGCACCATGCATGGTCAGGTTGTGGGTGAGCGGCGAGTATCGCAGGGGCTGGAGGCCCTATTCGTGCTCGACAGTCGGCATCGCGATGGTACTGTCGAGGAAAGGGGGCGGGCGCTGCTAGCAAGGATTGACGATGCAGGGCTACTCGGGACGATGGCGACGCGCTGGCTGTGGCATGAGGTTCGGCGATGCTGGTAAGGTGGAGGGGAGGCAACGGCAGCGCGGTGGAGGTGGGGTGGTTTGCATGGGAACGGAGGGTGGGTGTGAGGGGCGAGTTTGGGGCTCTACTGTGTAGAGTGTCATGAACACTGGCCAACAAGAATAAGATGCCACTGAACCACCGAATGGATTAAAACCATCTGTGCATAAACCCAATCGAACATTACGTGGCTCCTTTGAGAAAGCAACATGAGTACGACTGAAGTGAGTCCAAGCTTCACCATCGGCAGGATGACTGACTATATCATCAGCACGGCGTACTCTTTCATTGTGCCATGTCATATGTCGAGCCGTCTTTGAGGACATGTATAGTCGCTGCAGCCTAGGCACAAGAGGGAAGTATTGCAATGCCTTGTAAGGTACATCTTTTTGCTGGGATTTGTCCCCTCTCTTAGGTTTGAATCTGTCATGGCGACAAATAGAACATGATATCTTATCTGCATCGTCTTTGTAATATAACATACAGTGATTCGGGCAAGCATCTATTTTCACATATCCAAGCCCTAGATCATTGACCATCTTTTTTACACGGTAAAAAGTTTCTGGCAACTTCTCGTCTCGAGACAACATACTCTTGATCAAGAGGAGGAGACAGTCAAAACAACTCTCACTTAAATGAAATTCAGATTTCAAATTCAACAATTGTGACACTGCAGACAACCGAGTGTGCTTTTCACAGCCATCCCACAGCGGCTCATCAGCATCCCTAAGCAGTTGATAAAACCTTCCAACTGTATTATTCGGTGCTTCTTCCATGTATGCATGATCCTCATGAACATTAAAACTAGGACAAGTAGCATCTACAACCATATCCACATACCCACTTGTGCTAGCAAAATTGTCGAGCTCATACCTCGGGAATTCCTCACCATGACACGTCCAATTCGTATAACCATCTGCGAACCCTTTCGTGTACAAATGATGTTGAACATCCCATGGATCACACCACCTCTCGTTTCTACAACTTGAACAAGGGCATCGAATGAGATTGTCACAGTCTGTTGCTACATTGGGATTCCCCAATGCAAATTGAATGAAACTCTCAACTCCTTGCTTAAAGTCATCCGACACCACCTGGTCAACTATTCTATGATACATCCATGAACGATTTGTCAACATTTTGCCTGCACCCAATAAATGTTAATACACATCCTAACTTTGAAATCATTACTCCTGAAATTACACACGACCCTTTCCTCATCTCGTTCACTATAGACTATTTACAGTTGGAAGAGGACTATTAATTAGATTATCACTTTTTAACCTATCCACGAAGGTTTGATCGCACAATCACTTACTATATGTGTTGCACGATTTGCTGAAAATTTTGGCAGCATCTCCCCACACTTCTCTGATATACCAAAAATATTTATTGATTTTGAAATTTTCTTAAACACTTACAAGTAAGTGGTTAAGAAAACACTCAAAATCAATAATGGTATGTCTAGATCTTACCTGGTGAGATGGGTAAAACCAAGGGTTAAGTTACAATGATAATTGAACCCATAATAACAAAACCCAATATTTATTACACCTTACTTCTTTTGTAGGATTATGACTGCTGAAAGAGCACAATAGCGCGAGATGCAACGCACCGTGCAAGGACTTACGCAGGTGCTACAACAAGTGGCGCAAGGCGGTGTTCACCGTGGAGCTGGTGACCTTCATCGGCATTTTCACAACATGAACCCACCAAGGTTCACGGGTTCAGTTGACCCCGATGATGCCGAGAATTGGTTGAAGGAAATTGAAAGGATTTTTCATGTAATGCAATGCACAGATGCAGAGAAGGTCTTATTGGCTACATTCCAATTGGAACGGGATGCTCGTTGCTAGTGGGAATCCGTAGAAGCAACACTGTCCGATAACCATGTCACTTGGGTAGAGTTTGTGGAATATTACAACAACAAGTATTTTTCTGACTGTGTTCAAGAAAAGAAGGCCGTGAAATTTACCGCATTGAAGCAACGGACCCTCAAGATGGCCGAATATGAGGCCCAATTCTCAAGACTTTCCCGGTATGCACCCCACTTGGTGTGTACGAAAAAGATGAAGGCGAGGAGATTCCTCAACGGATTTTGGCCCCAATATATTACACAGCTTGCACCGATGGACATCCAAGTCTATTTGAAAATGGTTCGACATGCCCAGTTGCTGGAAGATGCCATCGAATTTTCTGAAAGGATTCGAGGCAAGGACAAGAAGGAACCCGTCACTAGTCCAGGAAGCTTCAAACCATCATTTGGCAAGAAGCGATTCTTCAATGGAGGAGAATTTTCCAAAGAGAAGAGGTTTCAGAAAAGCAACAAGCCCTTCTCCACTATCAGCAACAAGCCTTTCTCCACCGTCGCACCTTCTAAGGAAATTTACAAGTATTATGACAAAGCTGGTCATAAGATCGAGGAATGTTGGAGGAAACTGGGAGCGTGTCTCCGATGTGGGAGTCGAGAGCATCGAATCCCCGACTACCCCTTGATGAAGGAACAAGCCAACAAGGACGAGAAGCATCTAGTCAAGAAACAAGGTCGTCTGCAAGCTCTTCAAGGGACGGAACCCATGGAAGTAGGAATCGTGGAAGGTACATTGACCATTTGCTTTAAACCTGTTAAAGTTCTATTTGATACTGGGGCAACTCATTCATTTGTTTCAAAGAATTTTACTGCCTCATTTTCTGAAGAACCTGAATGGTTAGATTTAGTTATATTTACACCTCTTGGAAACAAGTCAGACATCATGCATCATTACTCGAACTGTGAAGTTATGGTTCAAAGTAACAATTTGCCGGCCGACCTTATATGCCTCGAGGGGAGTACCTAGGTCAGTCTTCTTGCCCCTGCACTTGGCCGAGTAAAGGAGAGAAAAGACTTTCATGCATACCCGTGGTATGACCAAAGCGTTCGTGGTGCTTCACCAAAGGAGGCCATCTAAGGACGTCGTGAAGTGTGTGGAATGCCCAGCTAAGGGTTGCCCTTAACAAGCGAGGAGAGAATGCCGAACTCCCAGCACGGGATTCTTATAGCCAAAAGTGCTGTAAAAGTAAGCCTAAAGCCTCTAGGATAAAGGTCTAGACTACCATTCTTAATCATATTAAGAAGCACTTCATTTTGAAAACCATGCATGAAGTAATAAGCAACAACATCATAAACATGCATACTGACGCCAAAATGCTACCTTGTGCTCTTTTGTTTGAACAGCTGCTGCCAAAGGCGATGTTGATCCTCGTGGGATTTGTCCTCAATGGCAGGAAAGGGATTGGAAGACAAGATTCAAAGTGGCTTAACACAAAGGATTGGTATTAAGACTAGACTCAGACGAATAAGAAAAAAAGGAAGAGAGGTGAGGGCTAGAACTCTCTCGCTAAGGTGCGAAGACCCAGATCACAAGGAATGGTCTACAGAGGAAGTGAAGAATTAGAAGGAGGGGTGAGGACTAAAGCCACGAAAGCAGTGGGAGAAAGGGTAGATGCCCAAAGTAGTGGATGCAGAAGAAGTCGGGTCAGACTCGGGATCAGAAGGGATTAAAAGAAGGAGTTGGTAGATGGAAAGGGGAGGATCCGGATGGTCCAGAGGTGTAGAAAGGGAAGAATCATGATGGGAAGGAGAATTCGAAAGCTCTAGAGAGAGAAAATATCGAGGGATGTGCTACCCTGGGAAGAAATATGAAAAAAGATGATGAAAAAGGAAGAAGAAGATAAAGGATATAATCCCCTTGAGAAATCAGAGGAAGGATGGGAAAGAATGGGCGTGATGCCCTGGAAGGAAATTCAGAGGTTTCGGAAGAGGAAGATAGAAAAGGATAAGATGCCCTAGGAGGAGAATGTCCAAAGGTTCTGGAGGGATGGAATCAGAAGGGACGAGAATCCGGAGGTTGCAAAGGAAGAAGATAGAAAAGGGCGCGATGCCCTGGAGGGAAATTCGGAGGGTCCGGGAGTGGAGGTGAGGAGGTGCGTGATGCCCTAGAATGGAGATCCGGAGGTTCCGGTGGAGTGGGACACCATGGGGCGCGATGCCCCACAAGAGAAAAATTTGGGGAATCCGGAAGCAGGAGTTGGAAAGGGATGCGATGCCGTAGAAGAAGATCAGAGGGGGCGCAATGCCCAGGAAGTGTAAGGGGACCCGGAGATCCCAAGGATGAAGATGAACAAGATGGGAAATGCGGAAGATCCAGAGGTTCTAGAAGGCGAGGGAGATACGGGTCTGGAAACCCGTGGAAGAAGGAATGCGAATGCATGTGAATGCAATAGAATGGATGAGATAAATGCATGAAATGCAAAGAATGTGAAGAATATGAGGCAAGAGAGGATGAGATCCTCCTCCTCACCCAACGGATGGCCCATGAAGAATCAGTGATAGACAGGAATATGGGTGGAGTCGAATGGAAGGTGGATAGAATAGCGGAAGGCCCCTTAGTTTGAGGATAACTGCCCCTCCATAGCAGTGAAAGTGTATAGACAATCGGCCCAATGGATAAAGTACAAACCCATGGCGAAGCTTCAATAGTAAATAACAACTCTCTTGGAGAGTGAAGAATAGTAGTGCGAGGGAGTTGACAGATGGGAATGGGAAGCGTTATGTTGCCCAGGGGTTGCGACGTATAGGGAGTGTTGAACCCCTTGTATGGAAGAACATGTTCAAAATTGGGAAGTTGGAACAAGGGGTGCCTTGCCCGGCCCTGGGTCATAGACTTATATGGCATTAACGCTTGACATTCTCTTTCGGTGAGTAGTGGAGGGGACTTGGCCTCCTTAACCATGCCCGGCATGAAAACATGGATTGGCATTCGGCAAATAAATTCTTGCATCTTGAATGTCACGGCCATGGCCAAATCCTTCTTGCCCAGCTCTTGGTCATCTTCGACACATATACTCGAAGAAATATACCCATTCCGAGCAGTAGAGGAAGGTGAGGTGGAGGCGGAAGGCTCCATGGGTGGTGGCGTAATGGAAGATGTTAGAGAAAGGGTGAGTGGAAGCGGAGGTTCAAACACGCCAAGCTTCCCCCCTTTGCTCGGAAGCAATCTGGGTTGGCTCGAGTGGACCCTGCTTAGGATCTGTCACGGGTTTGGGTGAAGGGTTAGGTGGTGGAGTAGGGGTAGTTGGGTTTGGTGTTACAAGGATAGAAGAGGGCCGAGGTGATGGTGATGGAGGGTTAATGGAAGAGGGTTTGGTGGTGGGCTCAGAGGAGGCCAATGTTGCAGAGGCTGGTGGCATAGTTGGTGGAGGTGTAGTGGGAGGTTCGGCGGAGGCCGGTGGAGTAGAGGCTAATGGTATAGCTAATGGAGGTGTAGTTGGTGAAAGTGTGGGGCAGAGGAAATGCCGAATGAGGCGTATGGTGTTAGGGGTAGGAGAAGACTCATGATGCACCGGCATGGGTGATTAGAGTACCGACCCGTCGTCGTAACACCAATGAGTCTCAAAAATGGGGGTTGGATTGAGGACGGTGGCATCGTCCCGAGCAGGGGGTTCGTCTGGTAATGGAGGAAGAGGAAAGCGAAGGAAACTCGAAAGGGGTGCCTGCAGAGCTTCATCATGTGCCATCTTGAATTCTTCATTTACCGGCTCTTCATTGTCAAGCTCAAGTGGACGCCATTGTGGAGGCGTATATGTGGGTGGTGGAATGTAATGGTATTGAATATGTGGAGGCGGAGGGCCATATGAGTGAACAGGGTGAATGGGTGGAGGGTGTACGACGTCCACTTGAGCGTTGAAATCCGCCGGCTCTTGCTTGTCGAAGCTGTCGATGCCGTAGTCGTCTCTCCTGTCCTTCCAATCTCTCTCCATCTTTGTAATGTCATTTAGAGCGGCGTGGAGGGGATTGATTGGAGAAGGAGAAGGAGGAGCGGGCGGTGGGCTCGTAACCCTCTTTAATTGTTCCTCCAATGAAGTGACTTTGTCAAGAAGAGTTTGTTGGAGGGGCGTAACTCGAGTGACAGAGGGTTGGTAGGGCCTTGAAGGAGGGGCCACATAAGCTGGCTATGGAGGGGACGCAGTGGGCTGACCCGAATAAGGACCCGATCGGGCTGGGTTGCAAGGAATAAATGGGCCTCAGGGCCGTGGTAGAGGAGAAATAGATGGAGGCGGGTGATGGGCCACTCGAAGAGGGGTATGAACACGCGAGGGAGGTGGGTGATGGGCCACCCGAATGGGAGTAGAAGGAGGATGAGAAGAATGAGGTGTGCCCTCAACAATGGCCGTAAGGGCCTGGATTTGTTGAGGGGTGAGATGATCTAATGCATGAATGATTTGGGAGACCTTCTCGTCATTTGGAGGAGATGTTCCCGTAGGAGTAGTGGCTCGCAATGAATGTGAGGGACCATGGGATTGGACATTGCCCATGGGTCGGGCATGACCATTGGAATGAGGACGTGGTCCCTTACAAGAGTTATGGTGAGAATGAACATGTTGAAATTGAGAGGAATAAGATGTGCTAGGTTGATCACCCTCATTGATATAAATTGAATTAAACATGTTGATCTTCTTATCAAGGTAAGCTCAAACCAACTCATTTATTCATATTTCAAGTTCTAGCTTAAGCAAACAGCATGGAAAGAAAAAAAAACACAATTCACTCTACCCTCCGCTAGGCATCCCCGTGGGGATGTATCTCTCTTAGTTCTCTAATGTAAGCCTGGCGCGTCTATGCAACCTCTGCAACCTCCGTTGGAAGGGTACACACCCTACTGATCTCCCACATGATTAGGGCACTCCTAACCGCCTGCTCGTCCTCCTCCGTGCCAATCCTCCTCGCCTGTAGTGCGGTAAGGTGGGGTAGTGATGGTAGTATGGTCCTGGGTAGTCCAACCTGTAGGTAGCACCGGTGCGGGCTATACATCGCCAGTACACTATCACTCACGAGCCTCAGATCCAAGCCTCGCCCTCTAGGTAGTCTGACTGCGATGCCGTGAAGGAAGTCGGGGTGCATCATGAACCTATCCAGGGGTAAGCTACTGACGTACAGGTGCCACTCATCCTTGGTCTTCATATCTGATGTCCTACACTCCACCTTTGGAGAAAACCTAAGGCGCCACCTATGAAGCAGAGGGGATGGCTCCCAAAGATCTGACTGGTTGAAGTGATATCCTCCTTGTAAATGAATTTCATCATGGCGCCCATCCAACATTCTAGGAGCATCATAGAACCAAAGAGTGGACCACCTAGAGCTGCTGAGGTAAGGCCCTCATATAAATAGGCAAGGACGGCCTGAGAGATGGAAAGACCCTGCCATAGGCCACTGATGGTACTAAGGATAGGAATCTCTAGCACGTGATCAGCAGAAGGAAATAGGATGGCCCTGCACAGGCAAATAGATGAGGCCTTGGCTATGGCCTCATCCTATCCACATCTATTCTTGCAATGTGCAACTACCCACTGGCTAAAAGGAAGAAGATGGATCTGGCGTGGGCCTATGAAGGTGCGGACATCCTTGCTATCTAGTATAAACTATCCTAAGATGAGAGCTGGATCTCTAGGGGCAACAGTGTGACACACTAGGTCCTCCTCACCCACCTTATACCTAGGAAAGGAAAAATAGGTCTCTACCTCCTCCAGTAGGATAGTGGCCTCAAATGATGAGAATATAAAAGTATGATCTCTACCAGAGCTGAAATGCTGTGCTAGTCAAAGGAGAGCTTTGGATAGGCCTTGTCTTGTTGTCCTCCTGGTTTTGATGATGACCACCATGATGTGACAGATTGATCTATTATTTGATAATTTACTATGTGGCGAGTTCTTCGTTGAAAACCATTGCAGGATACAGACAGCGTCGACGCTACAAATTCAAAGAGTCGACGCAGTCCTCAAAAGCTTCAAGTCCTAGAATCTTTCTTCAAGCCAGCGTCGACGTTACATGTTCACCACACCTTGGTTTGGCCCCTCTTAGACCCCCTAATAGCCAAGGGCTTCCTCCAAACCCATCCACCCCCTTTCCCCTCCCATTTACCTCCTCTTCCCTCCTCCCATCTTCAACCTGCACCTTTAGATCGCAAGTAGCAGAGAACCATTCATTTGAAGAGGCGACTGTGACTTCATCCTGACATTTCTAAAGCCTAAAGAGGTACCGATGGAAGCGTCTCCGAGTCATCTTCATAACGGTGGTAGTCTCATCCTCATCCGAGCTCCGAGCTAGTCGTGAGAGTCATTCTTCCCAGACTGTGCAGAAGAGATCCGGCCAGCAACCTGAGACTGTTTGTAGAGGCTGCCACGACCGGACACCTGAATATATTGAGGTGAGGCTTGGCTGGGACCTTTGACAGTGAGTCTTCTTCCCTCTCCAAGAAGCAGGACTCTATTTGGCATCCGGAGCAGCAACTTCTTAATTTTCTCCCCAAGGTGCGCTATTCTGTCCCCTCTTCGACTGAATAGACACCCTATCACTGATTGAGCTTCTCCGGCCTACTCCGACATCAGCTGGCATTCCTGTGGATCATGTTTCGAAGGTGACTTGTCAACGGTCCCAACGCCTTGGGCTGCGCTCAATTTGGAGTTCAGGACAATTCGTGACGGCCTCAGCTTGCTGCTGTTGTGATCTTGTAGCTATCTGAACCCAGACGCAGAGACCCTATTCAAGGCTCTTCCTCGACCCGCACTGACAACCTGGAATTTCCATAAAATGTAGGCGACATCCTGGTCCAGTTACGAAGAGTTTGCCTCTAGTCTCGTTAAGAAAGGAGTTTGGGCGTGATCACAGCGGCGCCGACATCGCCTACCTGTCCCCTGTTCCAGAAAGAGGACAGAACTGACTCTGCCGTTCATTGAAGCTCCTCGCTCTATTCTTTCCCTCCCGGCTTGGCCGGCTGAAGGCCCCTCCCTACGTGGAGGTAGTTTTGGGTGTAAGTAATTTAATCCCCACCCCAAGATCCCCCTCCTGTGAGAGGCGTAGTGTTGTAAACTTTTGGGCAGGTCAAAGCTACACCAGCGCGGCGAGTGGGTGCATACCCTCGCCTCCTCGCTCGCCCACATCTCCGACCAGAGTCTGTTTCTTCAAACCGACTAGGTAAGCTCTCGGCCCTTGCTCCCATTTGTTCTTGTTCATTTAACATTCCTCAATTACGCCATCGGTTAAGGGAGAGAGCTCTCGGTCCCAAGGCTCCATCGCCATTGTGTGACCACCGTGGATGTGAGAGAGTGAATCCGCACCCATCGGCCATTGCCGATTCATTGAATTGGGCATCCGTACCTAAGGGGAGGTTAGCCTTGAGTCTTGCTGGCCCTCTACCGCTGGTGTGGTTCGTGTTTTGAGATTTTTGACGTGGATTAGTCACTTCGGTGCGCGGTTTCTTCGGTGGAGGTAGGGAGATGGACCACCTACCTTTCCTATACCTTTCCTCGCGGTTTTACACTTTACGATGTGAGAATGAGCGAGTTTAGGCTGGTTGTGGTTTTTGGGAGTTCGTAGGCTTTGCCAAAAAATGGTGACGATTTTTGAAACGGTTAGTACCGTTCGACTCCCTAGAATGTCTACGTTTCGTTGATACTAGTTTCGTGTCGATTGATAGTCATTCGGGACCATTAGGAGCCTGGGAAGTCCGGTTACTCCATTTGGGTGATTTCATTAGAATTGCCTATTTCTTGCGATTCGTGCGTCGTTTTGACTCCGGTCAGAGTCTATGTGATTGCCAGGGTAATTGTGACTGTATCCCCTTCGTTTTGGCACGAACAGGGCGTGGAAAGGCCACGATCGGACGAAACCCTTGGTTTGCTTGCCGTAACGCCTTCGCGGTTCAATGACAACCACTCAAGGTGTATGGGCGGCTGGTTTCGGACCGTTTATCATGTCTCGATCTCAGGTTGAGTGGTCAGTCGATAGACCGCTCTAGGGCTTGAGCGGCCAGGAGTGGTCTGCCCATCCTCTGCGAGCCGCTGGTTCTCAGTCGTTCATCTCTTCTGTTTGGTTGAGCGGCCAGGGTCTGCCCACTTATCCCAGTTGACCTTTGGTCAACAGTTTTGTGTTAGTTCAGATAGGCGGTTTGGTCAAAATCGTTCTGACTGACACTGTAGTAGGTCGATTGGCTTGAGCGGCTACTCCTTAACCACTCTTACCTTTGGGCAGCCCAGCCCTAACCGTCCATCCCTTTTAGTGTCTTGGGGTCAGTTCTTGTGAGCGGTTGGCCCCTAACCGTTCATCCCCCTTGAATGGTCCATTCTTGACCATTCATCCCTCTTTGAACGGCTTCCATCTGGACCATTCATGTTACTGAGTGCCGTTCTTCTGACCGCCAGTGAGTCTTGTCCATTGTTTCGTTCGATGGCCATGATGGCTTGTCTCATGTCTATGTGTCTTAGGTACGTGTCCTAGGGCGGTGTCTCAGTGTTGTTTCCCGACATTCTGATTTCTGTATATCTTGGCTTGACCTTATCATTTGCCCGTTGTCCCGTGGATGTCTTTTGATGTCCTATGAGGGCTATGACCATGATACAGGGTGGCCAGGAGTGTTCTTGCTGTGGGCAGTCTTCGGTACTACTTTTGATGTGAAACCACCTTGGGGGTGGTAGTCACAAGACTGAATGACCCTCGGACCTAGCAAGCAAACAATGAGCGGACCGGTGACTTCACTCGAGCGGGCTCACTCGCGTAGCGCTGCACATAAATCATAAATGCTCATAATTATGCAATGGAGAATTAATGTTCATGACTCTCAACTCTATTTTATTAAATAAAATCACCAAATTAATCAATTTATGTGAAAAGACTCATTTTATATGCAAAGTTGAGAGTAACTATGAAATATGCATAATTACTTAATTATATGCACCTAAAATAATGTGTATGCAATGAATTATCATATAAAATGGACACTTATCAGTGGGCCACTAGGGATATTTTTTTCTCGTGGACAGGATTTGTTTGGTGTGACCGAGTCAGCACCAGCTTGTTAGCCTCGCTTACCACTTGGCATCACCGGGCTTAGAGAGATAAGTCATAGGACCCTTCCCTCGGGTATCTTAAGACTTTAGTAGTTCGAGTGAACCCTCTCTATTGATCTTCTTCAGCTCTCGTGCACTGATAGGCCACATCCTTTCATTGTTCGGGCACAATTACCATCTAGTCATATTTTGGGTGCCAACAATGGTGACAAGTGCGACTCCAGTTAGTCCTTATTCTGAGGTTCCGTGGTTAGTGTGTCTCAATTTTCACTTGGGACGAGTAGGGACATGACATGGGCACAGACTAAGATGTCAGTGGACACATCCGGCCTTGCTTCTAGTGGACAAATAGCCTATCACTTGAGAGGTTTTGACTCAGGTTTCCTTCTCACGAGTTTCAGTGTTTTGGCGGCTTGGTGTCCTGGTTACTCATGATCAAGGTGTAGTTCCTCGCTGTCTCCGTGAGTCCTATCTGACTATGTAGACATGTTCCCTGGTCGACCATTCGAGGGTCTACCTTGTAGCCTAGATCCTAGTGTGTGTGTCCTAGGAGAGGTGTTCTGATATAGGCTGTTGTGGTCCAGCGTTTTGTGGCCCTGGTTTGAGTATCCGCTTCGATGTGAGTTATATGTTCGATACTCGAGGTATCCCCACGGTGTGCAGGTTTTGGCAGTTAGTGATTTAGCATGGTTCCTTGTGGCAGTATCGTTCTTTACTGCTTTACTTCTTTACTTCTTTACTACTTTACCTACTTTACTATCCTTTATAGTTTATTACTTGGTGATCTGTTTATTTGTTTTGTTGTGGTGGGGATCTATGGGACCCTTATTGAGCCAATGAGATGAGGCTCACCCCTTTTCTTTTTATGTTGGCATGCCTCCTCGTCATTCAGAGACCTTGAGCCATGTTTGAGGTCTTAATGTCGCCAGCTTGTGTTAGTCGAGATATGCCCCAGAGGCTACCTACTTTTCTTTTATTACACTGTACTTTTGGACTTGTGTATACCTGGACTGGAGATTGTATAACATTGTATAAATCTATTAATATATGTAAATTTTAAGTTTAGTACTTTAATTATATAGGAGCTGGGTAATATTTAAATGAAAACCTTCAATTTATAAATCTCTTAGCTGGGCAGCCACACCTACGAGCCTACCCCTCGATAATTAATTAATGGTGGGGCATATATATATATATTCAAAATGTTATTATCTTACAACCACAGTAGATGCTGTAGCAGTTCATGCAGCATGTTCCTCTCTACTAAATTTCTTAATTTTTTTGTTTGATATATACATACATATAATCTGCTATATTAATTAATTACTAATTATTTTATGTTATGTAATTTTGTGTGCATTAATATTTAAGCTCGGGTTGGAGTGGTGAAGGTGGGGCCTTGGGGAGGTAGCACTGGGAGTGGTGAAGGTCATCCCGAATCCAAAGCATCACTATGTCGTCGGTGGGAGCGTCTTCGACTTTGTCATCGGAGGCAGCGGTGGCACCGAAGTAACGACAAGTCCCACATTCACATGAATAATACAGATAATACTATATATCCTTCTCGAATCATTAACACGTCAGAGTGGGAATGGATGGGGGTGGGGTATTTATAGAAGTGATCGACGGCTGAGATCTATCCAGCAAGGTGGGGACCTGTTTTCAGGAACGGGTGCTTGTCCTTTAACGGTAAGCAGCTGGCGGCCTACCGGATATTAATGGTGTGATTCATACACCCCCAAAAGAAGACGTGTGATCCATCCAAATCCACATATAGTATACCGACCACACACGCGCGTAGGCATCACAATCCAGTGCCAGCTGGTAGATAGGGAGAGAGTGGAATACATATGCCGCTCAGGCCGATGAGCTGAATCACGTGCGTTACTCATACTTGGGGCGCGTTTGGAAATGATGCCCAGGGGATTTCAATCATTGAAATCTCCTGCAAAAGTTGAAGCTGTTCAAAATATGCCATGTATATCTTGAACGGCGTGCGAACCGGATTCTGTGATGAGAGAGAATGCAGACACATCGTGACGGGTGTTCGTAAATCCCTTGAAGCTGCCCAGAGGTAGCTTCTTGTGTGGTGGGCTGCGATTTTTGAAGGTAAAAGACAGTTTTACCCTCGTCTCTCTCTCTTCCTTCTCACCTTGAAAGGCGACCGCTGTGCAGGGGAAGGGCGAATGCGGACAAGGAGAAGAGGGTCGAACCGCAGACGGAGCGACCAGCATCGCCGAGAGGGAGATACGGTAGATCGTCGGCTCTTGCCTCTCTCTCATCCTTCTCACCTTGAAGGGCGAACGCTGCACAGGGAAAGGAGAAGGGTGAACGCGAACATGGAGAAGAAGGAGATGAAGATGGAGTGACCAGCGTCGTCGGGAGGGAGATACGACATATCAGTATTTTTACCCTCTTCTATCTCTCTCTTCCTTCTCAGAATCAACTACTCCACCGAAAGACACGAAGCACAATGTGGACTACTTCACAGGGCTGTCGACACTGCAGGTGACAAACCACTGAGCCCATGCAAAGGAACAGACTTCTACGAAAATCACATGTGATAAAATAATCAAGCCACGTTAGCCTAGGATCGACCCACGAATCCTGCCAACGTCCACCTCGTCCATCATTTCATCACGTTCTAGCCCATACCATCGCGTCTCTACCTCGGTCAACTCGGCACGGTCGCGCACCCCGCGTCGAGAAAAACAGAGGGAAAAGAGAAATGAGGGAGAAAGTAGAACGGGAGAAACGGCAAGGACAGGAGAGAATAAAATAACAATCACACAAACATCACCATCATAATGAACAATTAACAGATAACTAAGTCACATAAAACTCAAGCAATAGGAACAATTAAAACACAAGTTAACATTTCGAGAAACAGAAACGTACCTTCCAATAGGTAGGACGTCACTGCTCAGCACGAGGAAGCTGAGATGCTGGTGAGTCCTGCTGAGGTTGTGGCGGCACAGGTTGAAACTGGGGCCGCTGTGACTGGTCGAATGGAGAGAAATGCACCAGTCTCGGCCTGAACGGGCAGTCTCGAACAACATGGCTTGGTTGATCACAGCGAAAATAAACCATCGGCAAAGAACATGGCCTACCAGGGTGGCCACCACCACACCTCGCACACGATCCCGGCTGACAGACAGCAGGTCCCTGATGCTACTGAGAAGACGAGACTAACGATGGAACAGCACCGACAGAAGACTGTTGGGTACGCCACTTCTCACGCCCCTTATTCTTGAATCTCCTGAACTTCTTACCTTTGGACTTAGAAGAAGAAGCACCATCGGCAGCGGGAATAATGGAAGGAACTACGGGGACGCTCGGCAGGTAAACCTGCTGCAACTGTCCAATCGGTTGATGGATAAGGTGATACTACACACCTGGCTGAGTGGACTCAACCTGGGTGCGCACTTGAGATATCACCTGCCCTACTCCAGTCTGCAGATGAGGCAGCATGGCTTCACTCTGCATTCCACTCCAAACACCCGGCATGCCTTCCTCAGCTTGGGTGGGAGCCGCTGGAACTTGACTCGGCACAGATGCATAAACCATCACAACAACCACTGGAGGAGAAGTTGATGGGGGCATCTTTGGCCCTTCACTTTTTTTCACAGCCCCGGTTGCTCACCAGCTTGGTTCCTTTGTGTCCATCGTAATTTTCTGAGTCGAGTTATGTAATTTTCATATTTTTCTTGAGTCATATCATTGTAATTTTTCTTTTATTTGAGTCAAGTCCCTAGGTTAATAAGTCATCTACCTAAGTTTATTGTCATTATGTTAGTTAGCTCCCGGTACATCAATTAACCATTATTACAGAAGTATTGATTTCTGCCCACTCCACGCAGGGAGGTAAAGGGCTACATGCGAAATCCAGGAGTGACGCGATCGGGTTGACGGGCAGCACTCGGGGCCGCTTTGACAATGTAGGCAAGCGCACTCGTGGGGCCCACATCTGGGTTGGCGGTCTGGGGAAGCTGGAAGGTTGCTGCAGCATCGGGGCTTTCTGGTAGGGTGGTCCCGGGGGTGGCGGCGTGCTGGTCGGCCTCGCGGAAGGCGAGGCGGTCACTCCAGGAATGTTCACCGGGTGTCGTCCACGAACCAGAACTGCTGTTTGGCACCGCGAGACCCAGCGAGAATCGCTATTGCGGCCAGTGCCGATGTCAGATCGACACGAGACTGGTGGAGTTGGAAAGCCCTTTCAAAATACTTCATCCCCATGTAGGAGAAATAATTTTGAGTCTTTAGTGCTGGCCGTGACAGATTTTAGAAGCTGCTGATCCACAGGGTGGGGGTTGATAGGGCAGAAAATAGGATTTCCTGAGAACAGGGGTTGACCGCAGGTTTTTTGATGGATCTGGGTGAAGTGGTCTTCATGAAGGTTGTAGATCTGAAAGTAAGGAAGGATAGGATTTTTTTTTGGTGGACATGTAAGGTAGTCTCAATTTTGGTGGAATTTATAATGGATGGGAGTAGGGTCTGAAAAACTGGGGACAGATAGAAAATGGGAGATTGTAGGAATTTTTAGATGGGTTACAAAATTTCTAAACTCTTGAAAAAAATATGGGATGTGGTGGTGGACAGAACCTCCAGTTAAAAGTTCAAGTCATTTGGTGGAGATTAGAGGGGGTTAAGGGCTTCGGGGGTGGCTTGCTGGACTGAGTTCTGCACAGTGGGCAGAATTATAGGGGTAGGAAGAAGAAAACAGCAAAAATTGAAAACGGGAGCTTTTGGGGCTGGGTTTTTTTGTGGAGTTCGTGGATGGGATGTGCAACCAACCCTGAAAATCCCAGCTTCAGAAGAGGTGGGGCCTGGGAATGAAAATTCCCGTGCTCAGCCTCTGTCCAGCAGAATTAGCACTTGGACAGCACCTCGGAAACACGGACGCGGTGGCTTGACGGCGGCACGATCGGCGGCGGCGACAGCTGTGATAGATAGAAGGGAGATAGAGGGGATGATAGAAGGGGCCTAAGTCTTGGAATCAGAGGAGGAAGAAGAGAGGAGGAGAGAGGGGCGCACCAGCTCCAAGGGGGGTTTCTTCCAAATGATTTTTCATTGAATTATCAATTAAACTTACAAGCTTATATATGCCACTCACAAAACTCAATATCCACCCTTAGATCTAGGTTTGGGGAAGGGAATGGACAAGAAGCAAGCGGGAAGAGGAAGACCGAATACCTCGGTAACAGAAGGTGGGTCCATGAAGCTGTCGGAAGTAGACCTTCTTAGAGCCTCAATCAACCAAAGCATGATGAGTCTTGAGCCAATCCATGCCCAAGATGACATCAAAGTCTTGAAGCGATAATGCATAGAGCCTTGCCGGCAAGTTCTGCCCTTCCACCCACACAGGCACCTTCTTGAAGCAATACAGAATGTGCATGAAATTGCCAGTAGGTAACTCCACTGCCATGTCACATGACATCTCGACCACCGGGTCCTCCACGCTCTGAGCAAAATCCTCTGAAATGAATGAATGAGAAGCACCCGAATCGATCAAAACATGAGCCGTACAACCCAAAATCGAAAGAGTGCCTTCCACCAACTGCGATGCCTCAACCTCTGCTCTAGTCCTGTGGGTCACTCTGCCTCCCTACAATAGCTGACCGAGATAACTGAGGAAACTGCTCCTGTCGCTGGTACTGCTGCGACTGTGATGGCATCTGCTGGGGCTGAAACTACTGTTGCTGCTGAAACTCGGGTGGCTGACTCGGTCTCTGCAGACAGTCACGTGCCATATGCCCTGGCTGATCGCACTTGAAGCAAATCACGGGCGCTGAACACTGCCTGCCTGGATGAGAACTAATGCACTTGGGACACCCGCCTCGAGCACCACTCACCAAACTCTGACGCTGAAAAGCTACCAGCTACTGAGCACTACCCATCGACTCCTGCTGTGACTCCTTGCGACTCTATCGCCTCCTGCCAAAACCAGTTTCCTTGAATAGCTTCTTGAGCTTCAGGCTAAAGGACGACGACTCTGGCACAGGAGCCACAGACTGCACTGTAGCAACCCTGAATTTTGAAACTTAAAATTTTAAGAAAAATATTAAGTCACGCCTTCTAGAAAGGCGTTAATTCTATAACTAACGCCCTTTGTTAGGACGTCAATTTTATCCGGATAAGACGGAGAGAGAGTCCTATTTGGAATAATTTAATAAGTAACGCCCCCTGGTCAAGGCGCCACTTAAGGAATAAGACGCCCTTCAGAAAGGCGTTATTTACTTTACTCACGCCTCTTATCAAGGCGTTATTTAAAACACGCCCCTAACCAAGGCGTTACTTCCCTGAGAATCGTAACACAAAACGGTAGCAGAGTTTCACTCAAACAGGGAGTTTAAAACGGGGTAAACAACAACTAGGGAAAGGATTAAGTACGGGAACATCTTTCCTACCCAAACTCTACCCTAATTGGGATTCCAAAAGCCTATAAATACCCCCTTTCTAACCCTTGTGACCCTTTAATCATCCATCCAAGTCAAGCCACGGTAGGTTATTTGGTTTTCTTCCTTTTTTATTGCTCGAAAATGGGACCATTCACCCCCGGTTCTGGCCACCACCACCAAGGAGCCGATGGAGGGTCCCTCCCGAGGATCAAGAGTTGGCGGCGAGCCTGCAGGGATTCGTTGTCTGATGAAGTGCCAGACTCGCCTGACAACATCCCACTGGAATGCTCTCCTCAAAGCTTACTACTTCAAAGATGTTCTCAAGGATACCCTGAGGGCCACTATTTATAGGGAAGTGGAGTTCCCGAAGGCATGAGAACTCCTACCGCCCCCAAGCAAATCTCTAGAAATTGAAGCGACGGGTCCCCGAAAGTCGCACCCTTTCAAAGTCCCCTCAGAAGTACCATTTCGTATCTCCAGGGGATCTCGCAGCCGTTCGAAAATGAGGGAGGCACACAGAAGAGATTTCGATATTTACGATACAAAGGCAAGATTTCCATTCCAGAGCAAAAAAGTCTATATAAAGGAAACTACCACTTAGGCAGAAATGGGGGAGAACATCAAAATGAGTAAGCAGGGGCACCCTTCTAAGGGTTCACCCCGAGTATATCGTCACGTGCCCCAGTCTCATTGGGCTCACATGCGTCCGCAGCCCCAGTGGGAGGCGAGTCCTCATCCAGGTTCACCACCTGGCCCCCTGCCTCCGAGGCGTCCGCAGGTGCTCGCTCTTCGATGCTCGGCACCGGCACCGGCCCCTCGGCTCTAGCTTCCTCAGGTGCCCCCTCACCATCGTCAGCCTCCTAGCCATAAGGAGACAAATGGGGAGGAAGCGAGGGGGGCATGCAACTAAGGCTATCCGCAGTGGCCTTCACGGCGGCACTCCATCCCTCTCGAAAGCCGCGATCACGAGTTGGCCCGTAGAACTCCAAGGCAACCTCTGTTAGCTCGTCTCGGTAGGACGAAGAAGAGCGGAACCATTTCACTGCCTCCTCACCTGTCACCGACATCGAGGAACGTAGGGAGGCGATCTCCGCTTTAACCTCCTGAGCACGGATCTTCATGGCCCAAAATTTTGACGCTAGCTTGGCAGCCCGCTCCTCGGTGACATCAGCCTGTGCCCGGAAGTGGTCCCAGTCACACTCATACCAGCAAGGGCCAGTCCCTACTGGACCAACTATCATCGGTCCTCAGCACGAGCCGCCTTGGACTCCCCCAGGTGCCCCTCAAGCTCCACCTGAGCGGCCTGGCTAGACTCCAACGTCTGGACAAGCTTCTGGAAGTAATGCTTTCACGTGCCGAAGGCACTAATGACGAGGTGTGCACTCCTCACGGCTGTCACAGTTAGCTCCTTCTCGGCACCAGGGCCGATCAGACTGGAGAGTTTGAGCCAGTGTCCAGTCCTACCAATGAGATTGACGATCAGCGATCGACGCGATCCTAACCAACCCAAAGGCCAAGTCCCTAGGAGGAAAAGCGGGGCTGCGCTGAGGAGATGCCAGTGGAGAAGAGGCATCGGTGCCCTCCACCATCGGGGCCTTACCCTTGTCCTGCCCCTGTGCCACGGGAACCGACGCAGAAGTCGTGGCCACCGACCCTTGGGCCAACGATTGTGGAGGGATCTTAGAAGACAACGGCTCAGATGAAGGGGGTGGCGGGGAGCGACTCTGAGCCAAAGGGGAAGTCCTCGCCCTTTTCCACGATCGACGTCGGGTGTCTAGCGCCACCAAGTCATCGTTGGTCAGGACTACATGGCTGCCACCGGCCATATCGGACCCTTCACCAACTGAACCAGGGACTCCTCAGGGAAGCTCCTCTGAGGGCTAGGGCCCTCACTCGCCACAGATGCTTCCGGTGAGCCCACCAGAGGAATGCCGATCGGGATCGGGTACTGCAACCTCCCTGGGGCAAACACAACTTCGGTCTGGGGGTGACGATAGACACCTGACAGGCCCCTGGTGCCACGTGATCCACCGGGCGAGGAACGTTCTGCGACTGCTAGACAATCTCGTAGGTCCAACCCTGCACCTCAGCTGCCCCTGAAAGAAGAACCAAATCAATCAAGCACCTCTCGTGATGATAACAGGATAGGAAATAAAAAAGGTGGGCCAGTACCCTGCGGTAATGGGAGGCACAACCCTAGCTCCCGGAGCAGCGTCAGAGTCAAAGTGAAATCTGAATCCCCGAGAGGATACCGCTCGATCTCCTTCAACTTCCAGCGGTCCTTGGCCTTGAGAGAGGGCCTCCTATCAGGCCAGGTGCGGCAAGAGCCTCTGTGCATCCATCTATCTAAAGCCTCCTCCCAGTCTTTTGACTTAATGAGGTATACGTACCGCTCCGCCCAACCCTTGCGGTTAGAGGCGGTGCGGGAGACTTTGATGAAGTGCTGATTGGAACGAGACTTGAAATAGGCAAAATAGGTGTTGGCCAGACAACTCTGAAGAAGGAAGAAGTGCCAGAACAGATCGACGGTCGGCTCCACTAACGCCCGATTGCATGAATAGATAAACCCGCAAAGGATACTATAAGAATTGGGGGTTATCTCCCCAGGGTGCCATCCATAGCAATGGAGGACCGACGCAATGAAAGGATGGATTGGAACATGGAAGCCCGCCTGAAAGGAGGCCACCGGAATCATGATCCCCCCGACGGGATAAGTCATTATCTCATCTCCCACGGATGGGAATATGCTATCGTACTCGGGAGGAATCTGGAAAGCTCCCCGCAAGCCATGGATCTCCATGTAAGTCATCAACGGTGGGGAGCTGGGCCGACTAGTGTCGGCACCCAAGGTGCTCGGCACGCCACCTCGGCCACGAGGTACTTCTTCAGTGGAAGAAGAACTGGCTCGAGGGACTCCTCTACGCGGAGGCATGACTACAGAAGGCGAGAGACAATGGAGAAAGAAGGGTCGTCACCGAGCCAGGGGAAGAAGGCGCCTACGACGAGCACGGTAACCGGCAAGACGTGGATGGGGGTAGCGGGCAGACCACGCAGTCACCTTTATAACCACCCACGACAAGTCAGAGCCACTCTTCGCGAGGCAGGTGAAAGGACGCTTGTTACAGTGTCAAGCGACCGTTCGGAGCCCGCGCTCCCAGAACCGGACAAGACTTGGGTCATCATAACTCGCATGGCCGCAGCCACCGCCAACAGCGCCTTCCGCGCCAAGCCAGCCCCGAAGCTTCCAACACCTACGATACGAGGAGTCCAACCTCGGGCCTTGTGCTTCACAGAGACCCTCTCCTGATCGACTCTCAGTCACCTACATAGTGCTCGACGACTGAGAGTAGGGGGGAAGTGAGGAGGGTAAATCTAGTTTGGCCCAGAAACAGCCCAATAACGACATGCCCACTGAAAATCGAGCGCAATAAGCCCTCCCAAGAGGCAAGCGCACACGCTCGGTCCAATAAGAAAGGGGCCAGCTCAAGAGGGCATCGAATTTTACAATGCGGAACGGCTACGGACCAAGCGCAATTATCGTCGAAGGACTATCTGGCGACCGACCGTTGTCCCCACGACGTCGGCATTGATCTTATAACAAGCGAGCACGTCCCATGAGCGCCGTAAGACTCACCCCGGGACCAGCCGACGCCGGGGTAATCACCCTCTAACGAAAAATTTTCGCCATAATAGTGGAGAAACGTTACTCTACTATGGACACCCTTCCCTATCATGGGATGAGGCTCCTCGCTTCAGGACAACCCCCTATAAAAGAGAGATCGACAGAAGAGAAGAGCACGGTGGTTCAGTCCACATTTGATCTATTTCTCATAGGTAGATTGCTGATTCTACCGGTGTGCTGATCTTCCAGATTAGGGAAAACCATCTACTGTGCTGACCGGATATCATTTTAGCGATCGTTTTAAATTCCGCATTAAGAAAATTTTTAAGGGGAGATTCATTCACCCCCCTCTGAATCCATAGCACCGGACCCAACAGTAGATGTTTGCTAGGGCTGCGGGAGCAATGGCGAGTCTCTGGCCACATGCTAGCAAGCAGGCTGCATAAATCACCTCAGGTCGCAGGACCCCGTCCTCTCCGTGAGGAACCACAAAACTGGCCAGCCAGTAGGCCAAGTATGTCGCCAAGTATGTGAGGGGAGGCAGCCCCCTTGAATTCCATTCCCGTGCAGGTGCAGTGCAGGCAAATGTCGCGGATGCGGAGGAAAGTCTATCTTGATTTCTCTGCATTCTTCCCAGGTAGTGCCAGACTGAGCAAACTCCTCATGGAAGCAGAAAGGGCCACTATAGAAATGGCTCACCCACGCGTTCAGAGTCACCCTCAGGGTGCGAGGGGTCCGATCTGTGCCTACCCGGGCCGGGTCCCTCCATGTCTTCATCAAGAATCTAAAGCAATAAGGCATAGTATACCTCCCGGTGCCATCAGTGGAGGTGAGATGCATGTCATCAAGAGTCAGCTCCTCGTAGGGCCTCCCGCAAATCGGAAGACCAAAAACCCTTTGAAAAGCCTAGAGGTCTAAAAAAGTCAATCCCCCAATAGTGACGAAGGTACTCCACCGGCAATTGAATCTCTCTGCTAAGGCCTGTAGCAGGCCCGTGTGACAAGGGTAGGAGTACAAATCGGCCATCACTACATGACGGATCCTCACCTTATCCAGTACCGACCGGTAGACAGTCAGGATGTCCCAGAGCCACTCTGCCGCGTCCCGATGATAGCTGTGAGATGGGATAACTGACCACTTCCCATACCAACTGGGGGTCTTCAATGCCAAAATCCTCTCCAGCATACAATCATGAGCATATTCATCATGTGCAAAACTCGCCCCTGAGGGCATCAAGAAGAGGCCAACCATGGTCTTGTGCTGCCCGTGCATATGCCAGACCGCGGGGGCCAGTGGTGCCTCCCGGACTGTGAAGCTATCATGCTGCTGAAAGAAGCCCAGGCTCTACCAATCTGGGTACTGTCTCTGCCAAGTAAAGCCGTCTGGAAAGCTGGGATAGGTCAGGGAACCTAATCCTTGCATGTTGTCCCTCCCCACCAGTATAGCCCGCTCAAGGCAGCGTCTCTTCTCAGGCAGTAAGGGATCATCATCCTCCATGCCGATCGGTGCAAAGCTCTGAAGGAACCGATGAAGATGACGATCCAAGGGATAATGGATTACAGATTCTTCTTCTCTAACTGTGCAGGTCGACTAAGTGTTTGACTGTGAGCCACAATAGCATGCCTGTTTAGAGTCATTCAATTTTAATTCCACACAAATTTAGATTGAGAGTTTTAAATTGGCCAAAACTTTTAAAAGGGATTCATTCACCCCCCTCTGAATCCGTGCCTTGCACCATTCTCCATTCCAACAACTCCAAGACTCTCAGGAGCCCCCCGACCCTTGAGAAGCTCGGAGACTGAAGTATCATGCTCGGTGCTTCATCATCTTAGACGAAGCCTTGTATTGGAGGTTTTTCTCTGGTCCCCTCCTCAAATGCCTCGATACCAAAGAAGTCGATCGAGCAATTCAAGAGGTCTACGAAGGTGTCTATGGCGCGCATCAAGGAGGAAGATCGCTCGCCAGGATCTTGCTATAGCAAGGCTACTAGTAGCCCACTCTCCAACATGACTACTTGACCTACGTTCAAAGGTGCAACCAATGCCAGCGTTTTGATCATCTAGTCCATCAGCCTACCTTAGAGCTCGTCACCCATACCGAGCCATACCCTTTCGCCCGATGGGGGATAGACATCCTGGGGCCATTCCCTATGGCTCAGGCCTAAAAGAAGTTCGACATTATCACTATCGATTATTTTACCAAGTGGATTGAAGCCAAAGCCACGGCCAGGATTACCGAGTCGGTCGTATGGTGCTTCGTTTCGATGTCAATCATTAGTCATTTCAGTATCCCCTGAGTGATCGCGAACGATAATGGTCGGCAATTTGATTCTCATTACTTTAGGAGCGAATGTGTTGACCTACACATTCGCAACCACTTCACTTCGGTAGCCCACCCCCAGCCTAACGGACTGGTCGAAAATGCCAAAAAAACTATATTGAAAGGCATTAAGGCCAGGCTCGGTAAAGCCAAGGGCAGTTAGCTCGAGGAATTGCCAAGCGTCCTATGGTCACATCGAACCACTTCGAGAACCGCCACCGATGAGACTCCTTTCTAGTTGGTGTATGGCACGGATGTTGTGATTCCTTTGGAAGTCTGTAGCCCATCTCTGCGAGTCATCAACTTCTCGCCCGACGCAAATGAGCAGAAATTGCCAAAAAATCTCGATATGGCAAGCGAGATACGAGAGATCGCAGGCATCCAAGCCACAAAATATCAGCGGTGCATCACTCGATACTACAACGCCAAAGTCTGAGACAGGCACTTCCGTACCAGATGTTGGGTCCTAGGTGCTACGGATTCAGAGGGGGGTGAATGAATCTCCCTATTTAAAAGTTTGCTTCTCTTATAAACGATCAACTAATCGACTGCTAAGGACACAGCGCAGGCAGAAGTATCAGATCCCCAATATAGAGTAGATCTGGGCTGAAGAGTTGAACGAAAATGGGAAAATATGAAATGGAAGTTTGAGGGATAGCCAATTTTTGTAGGATGTGGGAGAAACCTCTGGAACTCACCCTGAAAATTGCAGATCAAGGGGAGCTCGTGGCTGAGAATGAAAATTCGTGGAAGAAGACTCTATCCTGGGTGGACAGAACACCGGCGGTGATGGTGGCGGTGCGATGGCGGCACGTTGGCGGTGGCGGCGATCACCGGAGCTGATTCCAGAAGTAGAGAGGAGGAGATAGAAGGGATTAAATGAGGTTGGGGAAGAAGAAACTAGAGGGGAAGAGAGAGGCTAGGGGTGCCCTTGGGCTGCTCTTGGCAAATGCTTCTTTCAAATGTTCATTAATTCCAACAAAATGAAAAATACAAGCCTATATAGCCAATTACAAAACTCAATCTCCACCCTTAGATCTAGGGCTTGCTTAATGGATGGAGATCTGTTATGTGGTGAAAAAAAAAACACAACAACTGGAATACTCCAAGGGAGGGGACGCCCCTTTGAATCCCTCCTTGGATTAAGGGAGACTTTTGACTTTGGTGGTAAGTATCGTGGAAATTTTAAACCCTTTGTCCCCCATGTGTCTATTTAACATTCAAACCTTCTAGATGGCCACCTAGGATGGTTGACCAGCCCCACATATCTTAGGTGGACCAATGAAAAATAAGGGAGGGCCCCCTAGCTGGACCTACGACACATTTGCACAAAAACCCACACAATCCTAGGAAATGACGCATTGGCTTATAGAGCCTTACAATTGCGCATATACTTTCCCAATGATATAAAAATAAACTAAAAGGTCACAAATGTAAAAATAAAAGTCAGCGCTCGGCGTCGATTCCCATCAACTCTCCCTGGGTGGGAGGAACTTGACTCCGTCGAGTAAGGGGTGCGGCTACTCGGGTAGCTCCGGCGGATCCGTCACCGAACCTAGAAGCGCGGAGTATGCTCCACTACAAGTAATCGACACCTGCTCATCCCGTATAGATTCGACATGCGCACACTGTCATGGGAAGAGGCTAGAGGTGGACACTCCGGGGTGGGGTCACTCTCAAAGGAGGGAAGGCGTCTTGAAGACTCACTAGGAATCACCACTTGTCCCTTAAGTGACTAGATCCGATATGTGGCGTAGAGCCGATCCCAAAGTCTGACAAGTCTCGAACTCGAAAGGGATTAACAACGCGAGCGTACAAAAGACCGACTCGACTCGATGTATGCACAGACACACAAGACCCTAGACACACCTAATGTTAGTCTGACCCGTACATGGGTGACGGCGGACCAGGACACCCGAATATGTGCCATGCATGCATGTTATGCAATCGGAGATGAGTTCGTTCCATTCGGGTTCTGTCGGTCGCTCATGGACCATTCTGTGTTCGGACGAAGGTCCATACTGAAGATACAATGCGAAAGTCGAGATAAACCCGGTCAAATGTCTGCCGAACACGCGACAATCTCAATAATAGGTCGGAAGAGATCCGACCTGAGAAGTGGGTCTGGTTTGATTGAAATATCGTTCCAAAACAATGTCGAATCGCGGCCACACCGGGATAAATCCCAGGACTCGGGTCCGACTTGCGAGGGCGGCATTATTGTTCCTTCAGCACCGGGTCACAAGGAGGGGTGGAGCTGCGGTGTAAAATTTTATTATCATGTTCATTATTATTATTATTCTTTACCTGGGCTTTAATTGAAAGATCTTAGCATTCATTCCCTCTGGTATGCATTTTGGATGATTTTTCTATTCGCCTGCTATCAATATTATTATTATTGCTCTTTTGATTACAAATTTTTCTTATCGTGTTCGTTTCTTATGCGTTTGAATTCGTTTATTTATCGTAGCCCCCCCTTTTTATTGTCATTATTATTCCTATTATCATTGTTGCATATATATGCACATATGTTTTATTATTATTGTTATTTTTCGTATATTTTTTTAGCCATGGGGTTGCCATATTTTATTTATTTTATTTATTTTATTACCTCCATTTTGTTATTGTTATCATTGCTTATTTACATATCTATTTATTCCTTTTATTATTTCCTTTCTTTTGAAGTTTTTAATTGCTGTTATTAATGCCATTACCTATTATGTGTATAGCGTGCCGGTGAAGGGAAGACAAGGCGATGCTAATGCGTCGACGCACTGTGACAGTGCGTCGACGCAGTGAGAGAGACGGAGGCGACGAGTGTGCCGGCGAAGGGGCCAAAGGGGCTGCTGATGCGTCGACGCACTGCGACGGTGCGTTGACGCAGCGAGAGGGACGGAAAGGAAGAGTGTGCCGGCGAGGGGGGCCAAAGGAGATACTGATGCGTCAACGCACTGCAGCGATGCGTTGACGCAGTGAGAGGGATGGAAGGGAAGAGTGTGCCGGCGAAGGGGCCAAAGGGGCTGCTGATGCGTCGACGCACTACGACGGTGCGTTGACGCAGTGAGAGCGACGGAGGGTGAGAGTGTGCCGCCGAAGGGGTGACAGCAGACAAGGCGGTGCGTCAACGCACTGTGACAGTGCGTTGACGCACAGGGCGACTGCAGGCTGATGCGTCGACGCACTGGGACGGTGCGTGGACGCAGTGAAAGCAGCCAGAGACGTTCAAAGCCGGCTGGATGACGTGCCCATTCCTCTTGATGGCCTTAAGGCCTTTCTTTTCTTCTGTCTCTTAATTAAATGTTACTTTATGTAAATTAGTTCTCTAAATCGGGACGACCGATGGAGAGGAAAGAACCCCGAGGCAAGCCTACGAGGGGTGCCCGTCTCACGGCCACCACAAAGTCCATTAAGGACTGTGGCTTTGAGTATGTCGGGATTGACCCGGTTTAATATTCACCCGGTCGTCCTTGGGAGATTCGCCATTAATGGACGAGTTCCACGGGCGCGACGGTGTTGCGGCCAAATGGTAGGAATGTTCCCCTCCCCCGGGTGGTCACGACTCGCTATCGGGACGGTTGAAATGGCGCGACAAAAAAAACACACCTAGCTAAACGTTCATGTCTACAGACACACGTACATGCGCGCATATGGACATTAACGGGCCAACGGAGACGATACTTAATAGACAGAAAGCAGAAATATAGGGGAGTCCTCATCCCTTCCGGTTCATGGTCGAGAACGGAAAGGGGATAGAGGGACGAACCCAAGACTGACTGGAAGAATACACATATATATATATGCGCCTCTGGTGACGCAAGAACTCCCAACATTCGAAGGGAATGGTAGCCCCGGGGAGAGGGGTATGTTTGCTGTAGCCCACATAGTTGCAGGGGCATGCACGAATTTGCAGAAATCGGCTCGCGAGCAGGAGAAGACCTTGTCCCGGCGCCGGCACTGTAGCGCGGCGCCGGTTCGGAGGCCACAAAAATCATGCGCGCAGGGTGAGACCCCACTCCGGCGCCGGTACTGTAGCACGGCGCCGGTTTGGGGCTACCAGCCAGTAATGGCGTCGGGAGGGTGTCGAGGCCACGCCGGAAACGGAAAGGACAAAGGAAAAAGGGACGTAGAATACCCGATTTATTGATAGAGCTCAAGACGCTATTCATGCCATAGACAGGGGATCAAATATACATAGTATGGGGCCGGCGTTGTCGCACGGTCACCCTCCATGGGATATATGGAATTTACAGGAAGAAGAGGGCAGAAGGAGATGGTGAGAGGGGAGGAATGACGGGCTCATATCATCGCCCCTCCCCTCCTTTCTCACTTACATTATCTTGGAAAGAAGAAAGCACGGAAAGAGATAGAAAGGGGGAAATCCCACAGGGACGGACCCACAGAAACCCACCTAAGACAGGATGGGGAGGGGCTTCTTCTCCGGCGCCGGTGACTTCGAACTACGGACAGAACCGACGGCCGCCTCTTCCCTCGGTGACTCTTTCGGATCCTCGGATCGGTGGCCCGTCGACTCGCTCTGCAAGTCTCCTCCTCTCTCCTCTCTTTCCCCCCTTCTCTTTCGTCTAATCTCTCTCTCTTTTTATTGCTGTTCTTGTTGTTTTTATAGGATAGGGTTCCCCGGCGCCACAAATGGCGCGCCGGGGAGGGACCAAGGGGCGCGCCGGAGTCCCTTCTATATGGCCGGCTGATAGGCCATTATTATCTGTGTTTGATGTTGCCGATCTGCGGCAAAGCTTGAACGAAGTTGCTCCTTCTCCTCCTCCAGTCATGCAATTGCCAGTGCAAACGCCTAACAATAAAAAGAAGAAAAGTCTGATAAACACGGCTGGATGGAACATTTTGATGAAAATGGGCTACCGAACAGGAAAGGGGCTGGGCATTAACTTGCAGGGCATGACAAAGCCCATCAAAAATGTTAGATTGATTCCCCGAGGTGGTTTGGGATACAAAGGGCCCAAAGAAGAAAGAACAGATGGCGAGCCGTGGGCGGCCATGACCTCCACACTCAAGACCAGCAGGAAGCCGCTCACGTGGACCCTATATACCCATTTTGTAAAAGGTCAGACCCAACAGCCGGAACCCGAGCAGACTACTATTATTACTACAAAGCTAGACTGTCAAGATGTACACGCCAGACAGTTTGCTCGGCACCTGGCCCCGCTTGTTACTTATAAGGCCCTCGAATCACTGAGACCATGCAAAAGAAGAAAAATGGATGATCCGGAATGCGAGTGGTACAGATGGTTCGACATGGATGATATTGCTGTATCTCTGAGCCGCCTGTTTATGCCCACGGACCCGGAATGGCCGCCGCTGATTCATGAGTTGATTGAGAAGCCGGCCATCATTTCTGATAAGAGACAGTTGCTGAGTGATTTCACAGATACGGGAGAGCCAGATATCCCGTTTGAAGAAGGGTTCACCACGGACCGACTCTGGGCCGGTCTCTTTTCTTTGCAAACCATTCATCCAACTATTGTTATCCAATTAATAAATCAAAAATTCAATCCTCCTTCCATCCCTAGACCCCTCGAGGTCATGATTTCCTTTTCCCCCGATTGGTTGAAAAACCCTACACTCCCCTCCTTGCTCCTCGAGCAATTTTCTCATCTTTCCATCGTCCTGCCTGACGATCTTCCTCTCAACTGCTCTTTTTCTGAACTTTCCATATCTCCGCCTCCTTCCCATTGTTTCTTTCTTGAGAATGAAAACAAAAATGAAAAAAAAATGCCAAATTTCAAATTTTTGAATCCACCATCTCTGTTGAAGAGACCTCTTATCTTCTTCCTGAACGTGTCCCAACCCAGGGGCCGCTTTTCCGATCTCCATTAAGTCATCTCCCATACCCCTCAGGCGAGGGGACCTCTTCGTCTGTATCTCCCCCTGTATCCGTTGAACCACCGTCTCCCTTTCCTGATCAAGCTAGTTGTTCTTCCTCTAGTTCTTCCACTTCAAGGGTAGCAGCTAAGAAATCCAAGGGTAAGCAGATCCCCCGCAGGTTCCTTCAGGATCTAGCTATTAGATGTCTGACCGGGCCCACGCCTGCCGCGGTATAGGACGCGTAATAGGGCTCGATCCTGTGCCCCAGCATGTCGGTGAAGCCGATGCAGGCGCCGGGAATGTTGCAGATGGCGGGCCGCCCGAAGCGGTTGCCCTGGCCATCGAACCAGCCCAGCGAGTGATAGGTCGAGCCGGTGTCATGCTCGGCCGCCAGGTTGGCGCGCAGGATCACATTCAGCGTGTCGTCGGGCTGCCATTTCAGCGAAAGGTTGGCGGCGATCTTGTTGGCGCCCATCGCCGGCTGGTTGTTGCGATAGCCGCTGGCCGGGTCGTAGTAATAGTTGGCGATATAGCCGCGCTGGTCGCTGACCTGGGCGGCGGCGCGGAACGAGAGCTGCTCGTTGATCGGGATGTTGATCGCGCCGCGGAGCTGGGCGCGGCCATAATCGCCCAGCGTGGCGTTGACATAGCCGCCGAATTCGCGTTCGGGATCGCGCGTGCGGTACAGGATCGCGCCGCCGGTGGTGTTGCGGCCCAC
The DNA here is from genome assembly GCA_024336825.1 of Amorphophallus titanum. Taxonomy (NCBI): domain Eukaryota; kingdom Viridiplantae; phylum Streptophyta; class Magnoliopsida; order Alismatales; family Araceae; genus Amorphophallus; species Amorphophallus titanum. The sequence goes on along the minus strand of JANBPO010004741.1, from coordinate 6,119,006 downwards.
CAGCGTGCCCTGCGGGCCCTTCAGCACTTCCACGCTGTCGACATCGAACAGCGCCCCGGTCAGGCCCACCGGGCGAGCCATATAGACGCCGTCCATGTAGATCGCCGCCGCCGGATCGAAGGACATCACCGACTGGCCGGAGCTGGAGTCGAAATCGCGCTGGCCGCGGATGGTGACGTTCAGCGTATCCTGGCGGAAGGTGGTGGGGGCGATATAGACGGACGGGGAGACATAGCGCAGGTCCTCGATGGTCTGGATGTCCAGCCGGTCCAGGTCGGCCTGGCTGTAGGCCGAGATGGAAATGGGAACGGCCTGCTCGTTCTCAGCGCGCTTGCGGGCGGTGACCACGACCGATTCCAGGCCGTTGGCGCCGATCGTATGGCTGGGGGACTGATCGGATATGGGCTGGGCCAAGGCGGCGGCGGGCACCAGGCTGGAGGTGGCCGCAAGCGCCAGGACCAGGCGGCGTGACATCGACGATTTCATGAAGCAGTTTCCCCGCAAGGTCATGGCGGGCCGGGCGTTTTTTCGGACGCGCCCTGGCCCGGGCAACAAGCCCGCAGACCTATCGGAAATCCCCCCCACGATAAAGGCGAGGGGGCGGCCCTGGGACAAATCGGGAAATTTTCCTTCACCGTCCCGGGCCGTTACAGTGGCCACCGCATTTGACGAGGCAACAATGACGAAGATCGCAATGATTACCGGGGCCGGCAGCGGCGTGGGCCGGGCCGTGGCCAGGACGCTGTCCGAAAAAGGCTGGAGCGTGGTCCTGGTGGGCCGCAAGAAGGAGACGCTGGAAGAAACCGCCGCCCGGTTGTCCGGCGGCGTTCTGGTCGCCCCCGCCGATGTGGGGCATGCGCGCCGCCGTTGATGATGGTCATCATCGGCACCGGCAGGACATGCGCCTTGGCGCCGCCGACATAACGGTAAAGCGGCAGGCCCGCGGCTTCGGCCGCTGCCTTGGCGGCTTCTGCATTGCGACCCACATCCCTCAACACCCGCGCCTCCAACGAATGAAATGCTCCCTTTTCATCCGGATAACCCGCAGCAAGCGCTGGCGCCAGGTGCTGCATCGCTTCAGCGGCTTCTCGGTATGTTTCAGGAACAGCACGAAGAGCATCTTCGCCAACTGAAACGATCAAGGGAAGTGACATGAGAGCAAGAATGATCGAAGCATTCAGAATGTTAAGACCGATGGGAACATCAAAAAGATTAATGATCGTCGGGTTAATCATCATGATCGCGATGAATCCCCAAACCACAGAGGGAATTGCTGCAAGGAACTCAATCAGGATTTTATAAATCTCTCTCACTTTTGGAGAACAGAATTCAGAAATGTAGAAAGCACAAGCAAGACCAAGAGGAACAGCGATGAGCATGGAAATAATGGTCACCATAACTGTTCCGACGAGAAGAGCAAGAATTCCGTAACGGATTTTCACAACCGAAGCCGGGTACCATTCTTCAGAGAGGAAAAATCCTTTGAAGTCAAAGGCACCCACAAGGAAAGGATAAGACTCTTTGAGAATGAAAAATAAAATAGCAGCAATGAGAACGATAGAGCTCAATCCACCGATTTTAATAATGGATTCTACGATTTTTTCAGACAATGGTTTACGCCCTTTCTTCTGACGCCATTCCATTGTGATCGGAGTAGTAGTAGTGACTTTCATTTCCATATCTACCTTTTAGGTGCAGGAACATAGCCCGCTTTAATCGTGATTGCGTGGGCCTTATCTGACTGGGTCCAGTCGAGATAAGACTGAACAGCGGCCGAAGGTGTTCCTGATGTGTACATGTATAATTCACGTGAGATTGGATAGGACTTATCCATCGCTGCCTTAACAGTAGGCTTGATACAAGGAGCATCTGCAGTTTGGCTGATACAAACCGCTTTTACATGCGGGTTCAGATAGCCCATTCCTGAGTAACCGATAGCACAGGGAGTTTTTTCGACGAGGTCGATTGATTCTCTTGAACCGTTAAGATCCATTGAGCCTAATTTTAAATCTCTTTTCTTTTATAAATAAAATAAGCGCCTCCTCTTCTGAGGGTGTTAGATTCTTACTAATGAGGACAATCCTAGTGTCTTCCTCAGTAACCAGATTTATCTCTTTGGTGGGTTCTTCTACTGAGGTTGATGGTTCATCAAATCTCCTTATTCCACTGGCAAAAGCATCAGCCTCGTCCTCATATTCTCCATACTCTTCATCCCATCGCCCTGGCCGCCACCCCCGCCGAGGCCGCCTATATCCGCGAGCGGCTCGACGCCCTGGCGGAGGGCTCTCCGCGCAGGGCCTCGCACATGCGGCCGGGCCCATGACATGGGGCCCATGCTTAACGCAGCGGTAAACGCGTCTGTTCACGAGGCCTTAGGCGAGACGGCCTAGGCTTGCGGACCATGGAACAGCTCCGCTTCTATCTGGCCGATCAGTCGGGCGCCACGGCCGTCGAGTACGGCCTGATCGCCGCCCTGCTCGGCATCGCCATCATCGCCGGCGCGACGTTCATCGGACAGTCGGTCAACAACATGTTCATCAACGAGGAGGCGGCGGTGATCACCAACGGCGCCCCCACCGGGTCCTGACGGCCGCCTCCCCCTAAAGGCCAGGCTTCGAACGGGCTTCGCCGCCCGACGCCGGCGGTTCGATGGAAGGCGCCCCTGCCGGCGCCGATGAACGACGCCGGCGAAAACAAGCTCTACTGCAAACCTACAGCAAAGCCCGTTCATTTGGCGGCGCCCGCGCCGGTAATACTGTGCCAATTCGCCACATAGCTGCTCAGCCATACCGGCGGTAGGCCAAATCCGACCTTCGGATGGCGGGCGATTCGGCATGATCTGGGCGGCGTTACTCATTGGCGTGACGGTCTTTTTGGCGATCCGGACGGTCCGGACGCCGATCAACGGCGCCGCGCACGGCGGCCCGCGCGACTGGCTGGTCCTACCGGACGAGCCGCGAGCGAAGCCCGCGGGCCTACCGGCGCTACCCGCCCCCGACGTCATCTATCCGTCTTGGTCCGTCTGCGGCGAAAGCTGGCGGGCCGAAAAGCCGCTCCGCCCCTGGTTCCGTAGCCCGGCCCCCTATGCGGTGGCCGCCGCCATGGGCGTGGTGTCGCTGGACCTCACCGCCCTCGGGCTGGGCGTGCCGGAGATCGTGCCCACCCACCAGCCGCTGCACGACCACGCGACGGACCTCCATCACCAGCCTCGGGACCACGACTTCTCCGATGCGATCTGGTTCGCGCCCCAGGAGGCGGCCGCCCTGTTCGAGACGGTCCATGCCGATCAAGGCGGGTTCGGCATCGATCTCGCCGCCCTGGGCCAGTCCGACTTCATCGTCCCGACCTGGGAGCGTCCGCACGAAGCCAGCCACGACTGGTGGGCCTGAGGCCCGAACGGCGATGTGAGCCGGGCTCAAAAGGCCCGTGCGGACAAGTCGATGGACGCGCCGGCGGGTTTGGCCTGAAGCTCCGCGGCCATGGACTTCACCCCCTTCGACACCCGCCGCTATCCGGTGCTGCCCGTCCGCGACGGCTATTCGGCCTGGGCCGAGACCTATGAGGACACCGTCCTCGACCCGCCGACGGCGAGGCGCTCGACGAGCTGATATCGGCCAAACTGCTGGCCGGCACCGATGGGAGAATCGCCCACGAGAGCGTGATCGTAACACCGGCTCGCCGCGCGCTGCTATTCGCGGCGTCAACTACGACGTGTCAACACGTGTCCCGCGCGTTCGAGAGCGTGTGCCACGGCACTATCCAGACGATCGAAGTGCTGGAACGCGAGCCCGCGCGCCACGGTCGCCGCGGTCGCGTACTCGCGCAGCGGCCGACGAGCATTCGACAGCAACACCTGGAGGACCGTGCCCTCGGCCTGCGTGAGGAACGCCTCGTAACCGCGCTCGAACGCGTGCTCGCCGCTCTCGGCGAGGCCGCCCGTGTCGATGATCAAGCACGGCGAGCCGGTGCCGACCGCGAGCATCCACGCGCGCGCGAGTAACCCATCGATCACCGAAGAGTTGGGCGCACCCACGAGAAATACCGCGGGCACCTTCGGTAAGATCTCGACGACCGGAGTCCCGAGCTCGAGCTGGTCGTTGACCCGCTCGCGCAAGCTCTGCAGCCCGGACGCGGCGAACGTATCGAGCGCGACGACCGACAACC